>CM060968.1:119882010-121082010 GCA_030765045.1 Tenodera sinensis
GATAGATAGATAGATAGATAGATAGATAGATAGATAGATAGATAGATAGATAGATAGATACATAGATAGATAGATAGATAGATAGATAGATAGATAGACAGACAGATAGATAGATAGATAGATAGATAGATAGATAGATAGATAGATAGATAGATAGATAGATAGATAGATAGATAGATAGATAGATAGATAGATAGATAGATAGATAGATAGATAGATAGATAGATAGATAGATAGATAGATAGATCGATAGATCGATAGATCGATAGATCGATAGATCGATAGATAGATAGATAGATAGATAGATAGATAGATAGATAGATAGATAGATAGATAGATAGATAGATAGATAGATAGATAGATAGATAGATAGATAGATAGATAGATAGATAGATAGATAGATAGATAGATAGATAGATAGATAGATAGATAGATAGATAGATAGATAGATAGATAGATAGATAGATAGATAGATAGATAGATAGATAGATAGATAGATAGATAGATAGATAGATAGATAGATAGATAGATAGATAGATAGATAGATAGATAGATAGATAGATAGATAGATAGATAGATAGATAGATAGATAGATAGATAGATAGATAGATAGATAGATAGATAGATAGATAGATAGATAGATAGATAGATAGATAGATAGATAGATAGATAGATAGATAGATAGATAGATAGATAGATAGATAGATAGATAGATAGATAGATAGATAGATAGATAGATAGATAGATAGATAGATAGATAGATAGATAGATAGATAGATAGATAGATAGATAGATAGATAGATAGATAGATAGATAGATAGATAGATAGATAGATAGATAGATAGATAGATAGATAGATAGATAGATAGATAGATAGATAGATAGATAGATAGATAGATAGATAGATAGATAGATAGATAGATAGATAGATAGATAGATAGATAGATAGATAGATAGATAGATAGATAGATAGATAGATAGATAGATAGATAGATAGATAGATAGATAGATAGATAGATAGATAGATAGATAGATAGATAGATAGATAGATAGATAGATAGATAGATAGATAGATAGATAGATAGATAGATAGATAGATAGATAGATAGATAGATAGATAGATAGATAGATAGATAGATAGATAGATAGATAGATAGATAGATAGATAGATAGATAGATAGATAGATAGATAGATAGATAGATAGATAGATAGATAGATAGATAGATAGATAGATAGATAGATATCGCCTCTCATCTTCATCGCATCGCATGCGCATTGAGTCACGTCGCATAACTTGCGCATGGCATCGCTCGACATCTCATCTTAAGTGCATCGCATGCGCATTGAGACACGTCGCGTCACATGCGCATGGCATCGCTTGATATCGCATCTTATGTGCATCGCATCGCATGCGCATTGAGTCACATCGCGTCACGTGCGCCTGGCGTCACTTGATATCGCATCTTATGTGCATCGCATCGCAGCGCATTGTGTCACATCGCGTCACATGCGCATGCATTTCTCGACATCGCATGTTATGTGCATCGAATTCGCATTGAGTACATCGCATCACACGCGCATGGCATCGCTCGACATCGCATCTTATGAGCATCGCATCGCATGCGCGTTGAGCCATGTCTCGTCAGATTTGCATGGCATCGTTTGATATCGCTCTTATGTGCTTCGCATCGCATGAGCATTGAGCCACGTCCTGTCACATGTGCATGGCATCGCTTGATATCGCATCTTATGTGCATCGCATCGCATGCGCATTGAGTCACGTCGCGTCACATGCGCATGGCATCGCTTGATATCGCCTCTCATGTTCATCGCATCGTATGCGGATTGAGTCACGTCGCGTCACATGCGCATGGCATTGCTTGATACCACATCTTATGTTCACCTAATCGCATGTGCTTTGAGTCACGTCGCACAACACGCGCATGACATCGCTCGACATTGCATCTTATGTGCATCGCCTCGCATGCGCATTGAGTCACATCGCATCACATGCGCATGGCATCACTTGATATCGCATCTTATGTGCATCGCATCACATGCGCATTGAGTCACGCCAGGTCACACGCGCCTGGCGTCGCTTGATATCGCATCTTATGTGCATCGCATCACATGCGCAGTGAGCCACGTTGCGTCACATGCGCATGGCATCGCTTGATATGGCAACTTATGTGCAGCGCATCGCATGCGCTATTGAGTAACATCACGCCATTTTTGCATGGCATCGCTTGATATCGCATCTTATGTGCATCGCATTGCATGCGCAAGGAGTCACGTCGCATCACATGCGCATGGCATTGCTTGATATCGCATTTTATGTGCACCGCATCGCATGCGCATTGAGTCGCATCGCGTCACGTGCGCATGGCATCGCTTGATATCGCCTCTCATCTTCATCGCATCGCATGCGCATTGAGACACGTCGCGTCACATGCGCATGGCATCACTTGATATCGCATCTTATGTGCATCGCATCGTATGCGCATTGAGTCACATCGCGTCACGTGCGCATGGCGTCACTTGATATCGCATCTTATGTGCATCGCATCGCAGCGCATTGTGTCACATCGCGTCACATGCGCATGCATTTCTCGACATCGCATGTTATGTGCATCAAATTCGCATTGAGTACATCGCATCACACGCGCATGGCATCGCTCGACATCGCATCTTATGAGCATCGCATCGCATGCGCGTTGAGCCATGTCTCGTCAGATTTGCATGGCATCGTTTGATATCGCTCATATGTGCTTCATAAGATGCGCATGGCATCGCTTAATATCGCATCATATGTGCATCGCATGGCAGCGCATTGAGCGACATCACGCCACATGCGCATAGCATCGCTTGATATCGCATTTTATGTGCATCGCATCACATATGGATTGAGTCACGTCGCACCACATGCGCATGACATCCCTCGACATCACATCTTATGTGCACTCCATCGCATGCGCACTGACCCACTTCGCGACACATACGCATGGCATCGCTTGATGTCGCATCTTATGTGCATCGCATCGCATGCGCATTGAGTCATGTCTCGTCACATTTGCAAGGCATCGCTTGATATCGCTTCTTATGTGCATCGAATGCGTATTTAGTCACATTGCATGGCACCGCTGACATCGCAACTTATGTGCATCACAACGCATGCACATTGAGTCACATCGCGTCACATGCGCATGGCATCGCTTGATATCGCATCTTATCTGCATCGCATCGCATGCGCATTGAGTCACATGCGCATGGCAGAGCTTGATATCGCATCTTATGTGCATCGCATTGCATGCGCATTGAGTCATGTCTCGTAACATTTGCAAGGCATCGTTTGATATCGCATCTGATGTGCATCGCATCGCATGCGCATTGAGTCACATCGCACCACATGCGCATGGCATCGCTTTATATCGCATCTTATGTGCATCGCATCGCATGCGCATTGAGTCACGTCGCGTCACATGCGCATGGCATCGCTTGATATCGCCTCTCATGTTCATCGCATCGTATGCGGATTGAGCCACATCGTGTCACATCCGCATGGCATCGCTTAATATCGCATCATATGTGCATCGCATCGCAGCGCATTGAGTGACATCACGCCACATGCGCATAGAATCGCTTGATATCGCATCTTATGTGCATCGCATCACATATGGGTTGAGTCACATCACGTCACATGCGCATGGCATCGCTTGATATCGCATATTATGTGCATCTCATCGCATGCGCATTGAGTCACCTCGCGTCGCATGCGCATGGCATTCCTTGATATCGCATCTTATGTTCATCGCATCGCATGCGCATTGAGTCACGTCGCGTCGCATACGCATGGCCTCGCTCGACATCGCATCTTATGTGCATTGCATCGCATGCGCATTGACTCACATCGCATCATATGCGCATGGCATCACTTGATATCGTATCTTATGTGCATCGCATCACATGCGCGTTGAGTCACGTCGCGTCCTATGCGCATGGAATCGCTTGATATCGCATCTTATGTGCATCGCATGCGCTTTTAAGTCACATCGCATCACAAGCGCATGGCATCGCTCGACAACGCCTCTTATGTGCATCGCATCGCATGCGCATTGAGTCATGTCTCGACACATTTGCATGGCATCGCTTGATATCGCATCTTATGTGCATCACATCGCATGCCTTTGAGACACGTCGCGTCACATGCGCATGGCATCACTTGATATCGCGTCATATGTTCATCGCTTTGCATGCACATTGAGTCACGTCGCGTCACATGCGCATGCCATCGCTTGATATCGCATTTTATATTCATCACATCGCATGCGCATTGAGTCACATCGCGTCACATGCGCATGGCATCGCTTGATATTCCATCTTATGTGCATCGCATTGCATGGGCTTTTGAGTCACATCACGCCTTTTTTGCATGGCATCGCTTGATATCGCTTCTTATGTGCATCGCATTGCATGCGCATTGATACACGTCGCGTCGCATGCGCATGGCATTGCTTCATATCGCATGTTATGTGCATCGCATCGCATGCATATTGAGTCACGTTGCGTCACATGCCCATGGCATCGCTTGATAACGCATCGCATGCGCATACCATCACTTGGTATCGAATCTTATGTGCATCGCATCACATGCGCATTGAGCCACGCCGGGTCACATGCGCATGGCATCGCTTGATATCGCATCTTACGTGCATCGCATCGCATGCGCAGTGAGCCACGTTGAGTCACATGCGCATGGCATCGCTTGATATCGCTTCTTATGTGCATCGAATCCGTATTTAGTCACATCGCATGGCACCGCTGACATCGCACCTTATGTGCATCACATCTCATGCGCATTGAGTCACATAGCGTCACATGCGCATGGCATCGCTTGATATCGCATCTTATCTGCATCGCATCGCATGCGTATTGAGTCACCTGCGCATGGCAGAGCTTGATATCGCATCTTATGTGCATCGCATTGCATGCGCATTGAGTCATGTCTCGTCACATTTGTAAGGCATCGTTTGATATCGCATCTGATGTGCATCGCATTGCATGCGCATTGAGTCACGTCGCGTCACATGCGCATGGCATCGATTGATATCCCATCTTATGTTCATCGCATCGCATGCGCATTGAGTCACGTCGCATCACATGCGCATGGCATCGCTTGATATCGCATCTTATGTGCATCGCATCGCATGCGCATTGAGACACATCGCGTCACGTGCGCATGGCATCGCTTGATATCGCATCATATGTGCATCGCATCGCAGCGCATTGAGTGACATCACGCCACATGCGCATGGCATCGCTTGATATCGCCTCTCATGTTCATCGCATTGCATGCGCATTGAGTCACATCGCATCACACGCGCATGGCATCGCCCGACGTCGCATCTTATGAGCAAGGCATTGCATGCGGGTTGAGCCATGTCTCGTCACATTTGCATGGCATCGCTAGATATAGCATCTTATGTGCTTCGAATCGCATGCGCATTGAGTCACGTCCCGTCACATGCGCATGGCAACGCTTTATATCGCATCTTATGAGCATCGCATGCGCATTTGCCACGTCGCGTCACATGCGCATGGCATCGCTTGATATCGCATCTTATGTGCATCGCATCACATATGGATTGAGTCACATCACGTCACATGCGCAGGGCATCGCTTGATATCGCATCTTATGTGCATCGCATCACATAGGGATTGAGTCACATCACGTCACATGCGCATGGCATCGCTTGATATCGCATCTTATGTGCATCGCATCGCATGCGCATTGAGTCATGTCTCGTCACATTTGCAAGGCATCCCTTGATATCGCTTCTTATGTGCATCGAATGCGTATTTAGTCACATCGCATTGCACCGCTGACATCGCACCTTATGTGCATCACATCGCATGCGCATTGAGTCACATCGCGTCACATGCGCATGGCATCGCTTGATATCGCATCTTATCTGCATCGCATCGCATGCGTATTGAGTCAGATGCGCATGGCAGAGCTTGATATCGCATCTTATGTGCATCGCATTGCATGGGCATTGAGTCATGTCTCGTAACATTTGCAAGGCATCGTTTGATATCGCATCTGATGTGCATTGCATCGCATGCGCATTGAGTCACATCGCACCACATGCGCATGGCATCACTTGATATCGCATCTTATGTGCGTCGCATCACATGCGCATTGAGTCACGCCGGGTCACATACGCATGGCATCGCTTGATATCGCATCTTATGTGCATCGCATGCGCATTGAGGCACTTCGCATCATATGCGCATGGTATCGCTTGATATCGCATCTTATGTGCATCGCATCGCATGTGCTTTTGAGTCTCATCGCATCACAAGCGCATGGCATCGCTCGAAAACGCATCTTATGTGCATCGCATCGCATGCACATTGAGTCCTGTCTCGACATATTTGCATGGCATCGCTTGATATCGCATCTTATGTGCATCGCATCGCATGCACATTGATTCACGTCGCGTCGCATGCGCATAGCATTGCTTGATAACGCATCTTATGTTCATCCCATCGCATGCGCATAACAACGCTCGATATAGCATCTTTTGTGCATCGTATCTCATTCAAATTGAGTCACGTCGCTTCTCATGCGCATGGCATCGCTTGATATCGCATCTTGTGTGCATCGAATCGCATCCGCATTGAGTCACGTCGCGTCGCATGCGCATGGCATTGCTTGATATCGCATCGAATGTTCATCGCATCGCAAGTGCTCTGAGTCACGTCGCACCACATGCGCATGACATCGCTAGAAATCGCATCTTTTGTGCATCGCATCGCATGCGCATTGAGTGACTTCGCGTCAAATGCGCATGGCATCGCTTTATATCGCATCTTATGTGCATCGCATCGCAGCGCATTGTGTCACATCGTGTCACATACGCATGCATCGCTCAACATTGCATCTTATGTGCATCGCATGCCCATTAGGTCACATCGCATCACACGTGCATGGTATCGCTCAACATCGCATCTAATGTGCATCGCATCGCATGCGCATTGAGTCACATCGCGTCACATGCGCATGTCATCGCTTGGTATTGCGTCTTATGTGCATCGCATCGCATGCGTTATTGAGTAACATCACGTCATTTTTGCATGGCATAGCTTGATATCGCATCTTATGTTCATCGCATCGCATGGGCATTGAGTCACGTCGCGTCACATGCGCATGGCATCGCTTGATATCGCCTCTCATGTTCATTGCATCGCATGCGCATTGAGTCACGTCGCATCACATGCGAATGGCATCGCTTGATATCGCATCTTATGTGCATCGCATCGCATGCGTATTGAGTCACATCGCGTCACGTGCGCATGGCATCGCTTGATATCGCATCTTATGTGCATCGCATCGCAGCGCATTGTGTCACATCGCGTCACATGCGCATGCATCTCTCGACATCGTATCTTATGTGCATTGCATGCGCATTGAGTCACATCGCATCACACGCGCATGGCATCGCTCGACATCGCATCTTATAAGCATCGCATCGAATGCGCGTTTACCCATGTCTCGTCACATTTGCATGGCATCGCTTGATATCGCATCTTATGTGCTTCGCATCGCATGCGCATTGAGTCACTTCCCGTCGCTTGCGCATGGCATCGCTTGATATCGCATCTTATGTGCATCGCATCGCATGCGCATTGAGCCACATTGCGTCACATCCGCAAGGAATCGCTTGATAGCGCATCTTATGTGGATCGCATCGCAGCGCATTGTGTTAAATCGCGTCACATGCGCATGCATCGCTCGACATCGCATCTTATGTGCATCGAATCGCATGCGCATTGAGTCACATCGCGTCACATGCGCATGCCATCACTTGATATCGCATCTTATGTGCATCGCATCGAATGGGTATTGAGTCACATTGCGTCACATTCGCATGGCATCGCTTGATATCGCATCTTATGTGCATCGAATCGTAGCGCATTGAGATACATCACGCCACATGCGCATGGCATCGCTTGATATCGCATCTTATGTGCATGGCATGCGGATTGAGACACATCACGTCACATTTCCATGGCATGGCTTAAATTCGCCTCTCATGTTCATCGCATGGCATGCGCATTGAGTCACGTCGCATCACATGCGCATGGCATCGCTTGATATCGCATCTAATGTGCATCGCATAGCAGCGCATTGTGTCACATCGCATCACACGCGCATTGCATCGCTCTACATCGCATCTTATGTGCATCGCATCGCATGCGCGTGGAGCCATGTCTCGTCACATTTGCATGGCATCGCTTAATATAACATCTTATGTGCATCGCATGGCATGGGCATTCAGTCACGTCGCGTCACATGCTTTTGGCATCGCTTGAATCGCCTCTCAGGTTGATCGCATCGTATGCGCATTCAGTCACGTCGCATCAGATGCGCATAGCATCGCTTGATTTTGCAGCTTATGTGCATGGTATCGCATGCGGATTGAGCCACATCACGCCACATGCGCATAACATCGCTTGATATCGCATCTTATGTGCATCGCATCACATACGGATTGAGCCACATTACGTCACATGCGCATGGCATCGCTTGATATAGCATCTTATGTGCATCCCATCGCATGCGCATTGAGCCACTTCGCGTCACATACGCATGGCATCGCTTGATATCGCCTCTCACGTTCATCTCATCGCATGCGATTGGAGTCACGTCGCATCACATGCGCATGGCATGGATTGATATCGCATCTTATGTGCATCGCATTGCACCGCATTCTGTCACATCGCGTCACATGCGCATGCATCGCTCGACATCGCATCTTATGTGCATCGCATGCGCATTGAGTCACATCGCATCACACGTGCATGGCATCGCTCTACATCGCATCCTATGTGCATCGCATCGCATGCGCATTGAGTCATGTCTCGTCACATTTGCAAGGCATCGCTTGATATCGCTTCTTATGTGCATCGAATGCGCATTTAGCCACATCGCATGGCACCGCTGACATCGCATCTTATGTGCACTGCATCGCATGCGCATTGAGCCACTTCGCGTCACACACAAACGGCATCCCTTTATGTCGCATCTTAAGTGCATCGCATCGCATGCGCATTGAGTCACGTCGCACCACACGCGCATGGCATCGCTCGACATCGCATCTTATGTACATTGCATCGCATGCGCATTGAGTCACATCGCATCACATGCGCATGGCATCACTTGATATCGTACCTTATGTGCATCGCATCACATGCGCGTTGAGGCACGCCGGGTCACATGCGCATGGCATCGCTTGATATCGCATCTTATGTGCATCGCATGCGCATTGAGGCACTTCGCATCACATGCGCATGGAAACGCTTGATATCGCATCTTATGTGCATCGCATCGCATGCGCTTTTAAGTCACATCGCAACACAAGCGCATGGCATCGCTCGACAACGCATCTTATGTGCATCGCATCGCATGCGCATTGAGTCATGTCTCGTTGCATGCGCATGGCATCGTTTGATATCGCATCTTATGTTCATCGCATCGCATGTGCATTGAGTCACGTCGCGTCGCATGCGCATGGCATTGCTTGATATCGCATTTTATGTTCATCGCATCGCATGAGCATTGCGTCACGTCGCGTCGCATACGCATGGCCTCGCTCGACATCGCATCTTATGTGCGTTGCATCGCATGCGCATTGACTCACATCGCGCCGCATGCGCATGGACTGGCTCGACATCGCATCCTATGTGCATTGCATGCGCATTGAGGCACTTCGCATCACATGCGCATGGAATCGCTTGATATCGCATCTTATGTGCATCGCATCGCATGCGCTTTTAAGTCACATCGCATCACAAGCGCATGGCATCGCTCGACAACGCATCTTATGTGCATCGCATCGCATGCGCATTGAGTCATGTCTCGAATCATTTGCATGGCATCGCTTGATATCGCATCTTATGTGCATCGCATCGCATGCGTTTTGAGTCACGTCGCGTCACATGCGCATGGCATCGCTTGATATCGCGTCATATGTTCATCGCTTTGCATGCACATTGAGTCACGTCGCGTCACATGCGCATGGCATCACTTGATATCGCACCTTATGTGCATCGCATCGCATGCGCATTGAGTCACATCGCGTCACATGCGCATGGCATCGCTTGATATTCCATCTTATGTGCATCGCATCGCATGGGCTTTTGAGTCACATCACGCCTTTTTGCATGGAATCGCTTGATATCGCATCTTATGTGCATTGCATGTGCATTGAGGCACTTCGCGTCACATGCGCATGGAATCGCTTGATATCGCATCTTATGTGCATCGCATCGCATGCGCTTCTAAGTTACATCGCATCACAAGCGCATGGCATCGCTCGACAACGCATCTTATGTGCATCGCATCGCATGCGCATTGAGTCATGTCTCGACACATTTGCATGGCATCGCTTGATATTCCGTCTTATGTGCATCGCATCGCATCGCATGGGCTTTTGAGTCACATCACGCCTTTTTGCATGGAATCGCTTGATATCGCATCATATGTGCATCGCATTGCATGCGCATTGATACACGTCGCGCACAAGTACATGGCACCACTTGATATCGCATCTCATGTGCATCGCGTCGCATGCGCATTGAAACACGTCGCGTCACATGAGCATGGCATCGCTTGATATCGCATCTTATGTGCATCGCATCGCATGCATATTATGTCGCGTTGCGTCACATGCCCATGGCATCGCTTGATAACGCATCGCATGCGCATTGAGCCACATCGCATCACATGCGCATACCATCACTTGATATCGAATCTTATGTGCATCGCATCACATACGCATTGAGTCACGCCGGGTCACATGCGCATGGCATCGCTTGATATCACATCTTACGTGCATCGCATCGCATGCGCAGTGAGCCACGTTGAGTCACATGCGCATGGCATCGCTTGATATGGCAACTTATGTGCATCGCATCGCATGCTTATTGATTCGCGTCGCGTCAAATGCGCATGGCATCGCTTGATATCGCATCTTATGTGCATCGCATGCGCATTGAGGCACTTCGCATCACATGCGCAATGGAATCGCTTGATATCGCATCTTATGTGCATCGCATCGCATGCGCTTTTAAGTCACGTCGCATCACAAGCGCATGGCATCGCTCGACAACGCATCTTATGTGCATCGCATCGCATGCGCATTGAGCCATGTCTCGTCACATTTGCATGGCATCGCTTGATATCGCATCTAAATGTGCATCACATCGCATGCGCTTTGAGTCACGTCGCGTCACATGCGCATGACATCGCTCGACATCGCATCTTTTGTGCATCGCATCGCATGCGCATTGAGTGACATCGCGTCATATGCGCATGTTATCGCTGGATATCGCATCTTATGTGCATAGCATCGCAGCGCATTGAGTAACATCGTATCACATACTCATGCATCGCTCGACATCGCATCTTAAATGCAATGCATGTGCATTGAGTCACATCGCATCACACGCGCATGGCATCGCTCGACAACACTTCTTATGTGCATCGCATCGCATGTGCATTGAGTCACCTCGCGTCACATGCGCATGGCATCGCTTCGTGTCGCATCTTATGTACATCTCATCGCATGCGCATTGAGTTACATCGCGTCACATACGCATGCATCGCTCGACATCGCATCTTATGTGCATCGCATGCGCATTGACTCTCATCGCATTGACTCTCATCGCATCACACGCGCATGGCATCGCTCGACACCGCATCTTATATGCATCGCATCGCATGCGAAATGAGTCGCGTCGTCTCATATGCGCATGGCACCGCTTGATATCACAACTCATGTGCATCGCATCGCATGCGCATGTAATCACGTCGCATCAGATGCGCATGGCATCGCTTGATATCGCATGTTATGTGTATCGCATCGCATGCGCAATGAGTTACGTCCCGTCACATGCGCATGGCATCGCTTGATATCGGATCTTATGTGACACGCATCGCATGCTTATTGGGTCTCGTCGCGTTACATTCGCATGGCATCACTTGATATCGCATCTTGTGTTCATCGCATCCCAGCGCATTGAGTCACATCACAGCACATGCGCAAGGGAACGCTTGATATCGCGTCTTATGTGCATCGCAGCGCATGCGGATTGAGTCACATCGCGTCACATGCGCATGGCATCGCTTCATATCGCATCATATGTGCATCGCATTGCAGCGCATTGAGTGACATCACGCCACATGCGCATAGCATCGCTTAATATCGCATCTTATGTGCATCGCATCACATATGGATTGAGTCACATCACGTCACATGCGCATGGCATCGCTTGATATCGCATCTTGTGTGCATCCCATCGCATGCGCATTGAGCCACGTCGCGTCACATGTGCATGGCATCGCTTGATATCGCATCTTATGTGCAACGCATCCCAGCGCTTTGAGTCTCATCGGGTCACATCCGCATGCATCGCTCGACATCGCATCTTCTGTGCATCGCATGCGCATTGGGTCACGTCGCGTCACATGCGCATGGCATCGCTTGATAT
The DNA here is from genome assembly GCA_030765045.1 of Tenodera sinensis. Taxonomy (NCBI): domain Eukaryota; kingdom Metazoa; phylum Arthropoda; class Insecta; order Mantodea; family Mantidae; genus Tenodera; species Tenodera sinensis. The sequence continues at coordinate 119,894,567 of CM060968.1, forward strand.
CGCATTTTATGCGCATCGCGAGCGCTTTGACTCACCTCGCATCACATGCGCATGGCATCGCTTGATATTGCATCTTATGTGCATCGCATGCGCATTGAGTCACATCGCATCACATGCGCATGGTATCGCTCGACAACGCATCTTATGTGCATCGCATCGCATGCACATTGAGCCAGGTCGCGTCACATGCGCATGGCATCGCTTGATATGGCATCTTATGCGCATCGCGAGCGCTTTGACTCACCTCGCATCACATGCGCATGGCATCGGTTGATATCGCATCTTATGTGCATCGCATGCACATTGAGTCACATCGCATCACATGCGCATGGTATCGCTCGACAACGCATCTTATGTGCATCGCATCGCATGCGCATTGAGCCACGTCGCGTCACATGCGCATTGCATCGCGGAATATCTCATTTTACGTGCATCGCACCGCATGCGCATTCAGTCACGTAGCGTCACATGCGCATGGCATCGCTTGATATCACATCTCATGTGCATCGCTTCAAATGCACAATGAGTCACGTCGCGTCGCATTCGCATGGCAATGCTTGATATCACATCTTTTGTTCATCGCATCGCATGTGCATTGAGTAACATCGCGTCATATGCGCATGGCATCGCCCGATATCATATCTTATGTGCACCGCATCGCAGCGCATTGAGGTACATACGCATGCATCGCTCGACATCGCATCTTATGTGCATCGCATGCGAATTGAGTCACATCACATCACACGCGCATGGCATCGCTTGACATCGCATCTTATGTGCATCGCATCGCTTGCGCATTGAGCCACATCGCATCACACAAGCATGGCATTGCTCGTCATCGCATCTTATGTGCATGGCATCGCGTGCGCATTGAGTGACGTCGCATCACATGCGCATGTCATCGCTTGATATCGCATCTTATATGCAACGCATCCCAGCGCTTTGAGTCTCATCGGGTCACATCCGCATGCATCGCTCGACATCGCATCTTATGTGGATCGCATCGCATGCGCATTGAGTCACGTCGCGTCACATTCGCATGGCATCGCTTGATATCGGATCTTATGTGACACGCATCGCATGCTTATTGGGTCTCGTCGCGTTACATGCGCATGGCATCACTTGATATCGCATCTTGTGTTCATCGCATCCCAGCGCATTGAGTCACATCACAGCACATGCGCAAGGGAACGCTTGATATCGCGTCTTATGTGCATCGCAGCGCATGCGGATTGAGTCACATCACGTAACATACGCATGGCATCGCTTGATATCGCATTTTATGTGGATCGCATCGCATGCGCATTGAGCCACGTCGCGTCACATGCGCAAGGCATGACTTGATATCGCATCTTATGTGCATCGCATCGTATGCGCTTTGAGTCACGTCGCGTCACATGCGCATGGCATCGAATGATATCGCCTCTCATGTTCATCGCATCGCATGCGCATTGTGTCACGTCGCATCACATGCGCATGGCATCGCTTCATATCGCATCTCATGTGCATCGCATCGCAGCGCATTGTCTCACATCGCGTTACATGCGCATGCATCTCTCGACATCGCATCTTATGTGCATCGCATGCGCATTGACTCACATCGCATCACACGCGCATGGCGTCGCTCGACATCGCATCTTATGAGCATCTCATCGCATGTGCGTTGAGCCATGTCTCGTCACATTTGCATGCCATCGCTTGATTTCGCATCTTATGTGTCTCGATTCGCATGCGCATTGAGTCACGTCCCATCACAGGCGCATGGCATCGCTTGATATCGCATCTTATGTGCATCGCATCGCATGCGCAATGAGTCACGTCGCGTCACATGCGTATGGCACCGCTTGATATCGCCTCTCATGTTCATCGCATCGTATGCGCATTAAGTCACGTCGCATCACATGCGCATGGCATCGGTTCATATCGCATCTTATGTGCATTGCATCGCATGCGGATTGAGCCACATCGCGTCACATGCGCATGGCATCGCTTCATATCGCATCATATGTGCATCGCATTGCAGCGCATTGAGTGACCACACGCCACATGCGCATAGCATCGCTTAATATCGCATCATATGTGCATCGCATCACATATGGATTGAGTCACATCACGTCACATGCGCATGGCATCGCTTGATATGGCATCTTGTGTGCATTCCATCGCATGCGCATTGAGCCACGTCGCGTCACATGTGCATGGCATCGCTTGATATCGCATCTTATGTGCATCTCATCGCATGCGCATTGAGTCACGTCGCGTCACATGCGCATGGCATCGCTTGATATCGCATCTTATGTGCAACGCATCCCAGCGCTTTGAGTCTCATCGGGTCACATCCGCATGCATCGCTCGACATCGCATCTTCTGTGCATCGCATGCGCATTGGGTCACGTCGCGTCACATGCGCATGAAATCGCTTGATATGGCATCTTATGTGCATCGCATCGCATGCTTATTGATTCACGTCGCGTCACATGCGCATGGCATCGCTTGATATCGCATTTTATGCGCATCGCGAGCGCTTTGACTCACCTCGCATCACATGCGCATGGCATCGCTTGATATTGCATCTTATGTGCATCGCATGCGCATTGAGTCACATCGCATCACATGCGCATGGTATCGCTCGACAACGCATCTTATGTGCATCGCATCGCATGCACATTGAGCCAGGTCGCGTCACATGCGCATGGCATCGCTTGATATGGCATCTTATGCGCATCGCGAGCGCTTTGACTCACCTCGCATCACATGCGCATGGCATCGGTTGATATCGCATCTTATGTGCATCGCATGCGCATTGAGTCACATCGCATCACATGCGCATGGTATCGCTCGACAACGCATCTTATGTGCATCGCATCGCATGCGCATTGAGCCACGTCGCGTCACATGCGCATTGCATCGCGGAATATCGCATTTTACGTGCATCGCACCGCATGCGCATTCAGTCACGTAGCGTCACATGCGCATGGCATCGCTTGATATCACATCTCATGTGCATTGCTTCAAATGCACAATGAGTCACGTCGTGTCGCATTCGCATGGCAATGCTTGATATCGCATCTTTTGTTCATCGCATCGCATGTGCATTGAGTGACATCGCGTCATATGCGCATGGCATCGCCCGATATCTTATGTGCATCGCATCGCAGCGCATTGAGGTACATACGCATGCATCGCTCGACATCGCATCTTATGTGCATCGCATGCGAATTGAGTCACATCACATCACACGCGCATGGCATCGCTTGACATCGCATCTTATGTGCATCGCATCGCTTGCGCATTGAGCCACATGGCATCACACAAGCATGGCATTGCTCGACATCGCATCTTATGTGCATGGCATCGCGTGCGCATTGAGTGACGTCGCATCACATGCGCATGTTATCGCTTGATATCGCATCTTATATGCAACGCATCCCAGCGCTTTGAGTCTCATCGGGTCACATCCGCATGCATCGCTCGACATCGCATCTTATGTGCATCGCATCGCATGCGCATTGAGTCACGTCGCGTCACATGCGCATGGCATCGCTTGATATCGCATCTTATGTGCATCGCATCGCATGCGCATTGAGTCACGTCGCGTCACATGCGCATGACATCGCATGATATCGCATCTTATGTGCATCATATCGCATGCGCAGTGAGTCACGTCGCGTCACATGCGCATGACATCGCTTCATATTGCATCTTATGTGCATCGCATCGAATGCTTATTGATTCACGTCGCCTCACATACGCATGGCATCGCTTGATATGGCATCTTATGCGCATCGCGAGCGCTTTGACTCATCTCGCATCACATGTGGATGGCATCGCTTCATATCGGACCTTATGTGCATCGCATGCGCATTGAGCCACATCGCATCACATGCGCATTGAGCCACATCGCATCACATGCGCATTGAGCCACATCGCATCACATGCGCATGGTATCGCTTGACAACGCATCTTATGTGCATCGCATCGCATGCGCATTGAGTCCCGTCGCGTCACATGCGCATGGCATCGCTTGATATCGCATCTTATGTGCATCGCACCGGATGCGCATTCAGTCACGTAGCGTCACATGCGCATGGCATCGCTTAATATCGCATCTCATGTGCATCGCATTGCATGCGCATTGAGTTATGTCGCATCACATGCGCATGGCATCGCTTGATATCGCATCTTATATGCATCGCTTCGCATGCGCATTGAGTCACGTCGCGTCGCAATCGCATTGCATTGCTTGATACCGCATCTTTTGTTCATCGCATCGCATGTGCATTGAGCGACATCGCGTCGTATGCGCATGGCATCGCCCCATATCGCATCTTATGTGCAGCGCATCGCAGCGCATTAAGGTACATACGCATGCAATGCTTGACATCGCATCTTATGTACATCGCATGCGAATTGAGTCACATCGCATCACACGCGCATGGCATCGCTCGACATCGCATCTTATGTGCATCGCATCGCTTTCGCATTGGGTCACATCGCATCACACAAGCATGGCTTCGCTCGACATTGCATCTTATGCGCGACACATCCCATGGGCATTGAGTCCCATCGCTTCACATGCGCATGGCATCGCTTGATGTCGCATCTTATGTGCGTGGCATTGCATGCGCACTGAGTCACGTCTCGTTACATGCGCATGGCAACGCTTGATACAGAATCTCATGTGCATCGCATCGCATGTGCATTGAGTGACATCGCGTCATATGCGCATGGCATCGCTTGATATCGCATCTTATGTGCATCGCATCGCAGCGCATTGAGTCACATCGGTTATATACAAATGCATCGCTCGACATCGCATCTTGTGTGCATAGTATGGACATTGAGTAACGTCGCGTTAAATGTGCATGTCATCGCTTGATATCGCATCTTATGTGCATCGCATCGCATGTGCATTGGGTCACGTCGCGTCACATGCGCATGGCATCGCTTGATATCGCATCTTATGTGCACCGCATCGCATGCGCAGTGGGTCACCTCGGGTCACATGCGCATGGCATGACTTGATATGGCGTCTTATGAGAATCGCATCGCATGCTTATTGAGTCACGTCGCGTCGCATGCGCATGGCATTGCTTGATATCGCATCTTATGTTCATCCCATCGCATGTGCATTGAGTCACGTCGCACCACATGCGCAAGAGATCGCTCGTTATCGCATATTTTGTGCATCGCATCGCAGCGAATTGAGTCACATACGCATGCATCGCTCGACATCGCATCTTATGTGCATCGCATGCGCATTGAGTCACATCGCATCACACGTGCATGGCATAACTCGACATCGCATCTTATGTGCATCGCATCCCATGCGCATTGAGTCACATCGCTTCACATGCACATGGCATCGCTTGATATCACATCTCATGTGCATCGCATCGCATGCGCATTGAGCCACGTGGCGTCACATGCACATGGCATTGCTTGATATCATATCTCATGTGCATCGCATCGCATGCGCAATGAGTCACGTCGCCTCACATGCGCATGGCATCGCTTGATATCGCATCTGATGTGCATCGCATCGCATCTTATGTGCATCGCATGCGCATTGAGTCACATCGCATCACACGCGCATGGCATAGCTCGACATCGCATCTTATGTGCATCGCATCGCATGCGCATTGAGTCACATCGCTTCACATACGCATGCATCACCTGATATCGCATATTATGTGCATCGCTTCGCATGCGCATTGAGTTACGTGGCGTAAAATGCACTTGGCATCGCTTGATATCGCATCTCATGTGCATCGCATCGCATGCGCATTGAGTCACGTCGCGTCGCATTCGCATGGCAATGCTTGATATCGCATCTTTTGTTCATCGCATCGCATGTGCATTGAGTGACATCGCGTCATATGCGCATGGCATCGCCCGATATCATATCTTATGTGCATCGCATCGCTGCGCATTGAGGTACATACGCATGCATCGCTCGACATCGCATCTTATGTGCATCGCATGCGAATTGAGTCACATCGCATCACACGCGCATGGCATCGCTTGACATCGCATCTTATGTGCATCGCATCGCTTGCGCATTGAGCCACATCGCATCACACAAGCATGGCATCGCTTGATATCGCATCTTATGTGCATCGGATCGCATGCGCATTGAGTCACGTCGCGTCTCATGCGCATGGCATTGCTTGATACCGTATCTCATGTGCATCGCAACGCATGTGCATTGAGTCACGTCGGTCCACATGTGCATGACATCGCTCGTTATCGCATCTTATGTGCATCGCTTCGAATGCGCATTGAGTCACGTGGCGTGAAATGCACTTGGCATCGCTTGATATCGCATCTCATGTGCATCGCATCGTATGCACAGTGAGTCACGTCGCGTCACATTAGCATGGAATGACTTGATATGGCAACTTATGAGCATCGCATCGCATGCGCATTGAGTCACATCGCGTCATATGCGCATGGCATCGCTTGATATCGCATCTCATGTGCATCGCATCGCAGCACATTGAGTCACATCGCGTCACATACGCATGCATCGCTCGACATCGCATCTTATGTGCACCGCGTGCGCATTGAGTCACATCGCGTCACATGCGCATGGCATCGCTTGATATCGCATCTTATGTGCATAGCATCGCATGCGCATTGAGTCACGTCGCGTCACTTGCGCATGGCATCGCTTGATATGGCGTCTTATTTGCATGGAATCGCATATTTATTGAGTCACGTCGCGTCACATGTGCATGGCACCGCTTGATATCGCATCTTATGTGCATCATAGCGCATGCGCATTTAGTCACAGCGCATCGCATGCGTATTGAGTCACATCGCGTCACATGCGCATGGCATCGCTTGATATCCCATCTTTCTGTATCGCATCGCACGCGCATTGAGTCACATCGCATTACATGCGCATGGAATCACTCGACATCGCATCTTAGGTGCATTGTATCGAATGAGCATTGAATCGCATCGCATTACATGCGCATGGCATCGCATGATATCGCTAGTTATGTGCATGGCATCGCATGCGCATTGAATCGCATCGCATTACATGCGCATGGCATCGCCTGATATCGCATCTTATGTCCATCGCATCGCATGCGCATTGAGTGACATCGCGTCATTTGCGCATGGCATCACCTGATATCGCATCTTATGTGCATCGCATCGCACAGCATTGAGGTACATACGCATGCATCGCTCGACATCGCATCTTATGTGCGTCGCATGCGCATTGAGTCACATCGCATCACACGCGCATGGCATCGCTCGACATCGCATCTTATGTGCACCGCATCACATGCGGAGTGAGTCACGTCGCGTCACATGCGCATGCCATGACTTGATATGGCATCTTATGAGCATCGCATCGCATGCTTATTGAGTCACGTCGCGTCGCATGCGCATGGCATTGCTTGATATCGCATCTTATGTTCATCGCATCGGATGTGCATTGAGTCACGTCGCACCACATGCGCATGACATCGCTCGATATCGCATCTTTTGTGCATCGCATCGCAGCGGATTGAGTGAGTGTGTGATTAGGGTTGAAGGGCCTGTCGACAGCTAGGTCATTAGAGCCCCAAGTCAAAAGATAAAAAAAGTGTATAAAACTCACCACCACTTAAAACTCAAAGTTAAATATTAAAACACAAGCTAAAACAGCCAAAAGTTAAAAAAGTTAAAACTTAAAACTTGTCTACAAAGTATGCTCGAAATAGTTAAAAGCGTGTAAAATGATCTAAAAAGGTAAGCAGATAAAATATAAAAGGTAAAAAGTAAAACCACACAATAAAATTTAAACTTGCTTACCAAAGCCAATGCTGCCGACGAACCGCAGCACTGAATCCACAGCTACCGGATCGTCGCCTAACATCGTCTTTAAACTAGAGCCCAGGCGAAACAACTGGCGCTCACGATTGTAGCGCGGACAATCAACTAGGACATGGGCCACAGAGAGCTGAACGCCACAGGAGGAACATACCTGCGCCGGCTCACCACGCAGATAGTGTCCATGCGTGATGCGCGTGTGACCTATTCTCAGGCGGGCCAAGATGACGTCTGCCCGCCTGGTATCCCTTGAAGATGTTATCCAAGGCTGCACCGTTTCCTTGATTGTCCGCAATTGCGTGCCAGTGACATCCAACGCTTCCCACGATTGCTGCCAGACTGATAAAATATGACGTCGGAAGTACCGTTGTACATCAGTGTAGGGAAGACTGCGTGTTAAGATCTCCGGCAAACGGCAGGCAGACTTAGCAGCCTCATCCGCTGCTTCATTGCCGGGAATGCCTACATGGCCTGGGGTCCAGGTAAAAACAATCTGGTATCCACGCGAGAGCAACTGCGAGACGAGTGTCTGTATTTTCACAACTAGCGCTGACGTGCCGACAAACTGTTGCAATGCCTGGAGTGCGCTCAGAGAGTCGCAGCAGACGATAAAGCTTCCAGGAACGGAACTAGCGATAAAAAGGACGAAATAAAATATTGCAAACAGCTCGGCGGTAAAGACGGAACTCAAGTCTGGCAGACGGTACTTGTGAGTCTCACCGTTATGCACAAAGCTACACCCTGTAGCCCCATCTACCTGGGAACCATCGGTAAATACCGGAGTGTAATTCCGGTAACGTCCCAAGATCTCGGTGAAAAGCTGACAATACACCGATGGAGGGGTAACCAACTTAGCATGCATCGAAAGCTCCAGGTCGAACTGGGCAAGCTGTAATTGCCATGGATGACCGCGGCCAAGGGAAAACCGTTCGACAGCAGGCATGCGCAGCGCGTGTAAGTTAAGCAGTTCGTGAAATCGAATACCGCTTGGGCGAGAGATCGTGCTATTCCGAAGATAACGGTGAGCGAGTTCCGGGTGCAATACAGGATTAAAAGACGGGTGAGCAGGATGGGCCGCCAAACGGGCCACGTAAGAACACAATAAAAACGAGCGCCGAATAGAAAGTGGAGGTTCGCCAGAGTCAGCATACAGACACTCTACACGGCTAGTGCGGAAAGCTCCAGTAGCCAGACGGATACCAGCATTATGTACAGTATTTAAAAGACGGAGTTTAGAGGCGGACGCCGCGCCATAAATAAAACTGCCGTAATCTAGTTTGGACCTCACCAATGAACGATACAGCCTCAACATGACAGTGCGATTGCCACCCCAAGACACCCCAGATAAAACCTGGAGCACTCGAAGCGAACGATCGCAGGAGCCACGAAGTTGACGAATATGGTGCTCCCATGTGAGTTTGCTGTCTAGGTAGAGGCCCAAGAACTTGATGTGCGAAACAAACGGCAGGGGTGTGTCACGCAAACGGAGTTCTGGAGGAGGATGTACACCGCGAAGTCGATGAAAGTGGACACATTGTGTTTTCGTAGGGGAGAACTTGAAGCCGGCGCGAAGGGCCCAGTCCGCGATAGAGGATATGGTCAGCTGCAGTTGACGTTCTATATGTTCGAGACTATAAGATCGATAATAGATCGCAAAATCGTCAACATACAGCGACATCGCTATTCCCGTACGAACGACACTAGCAATGCCGTTAATGGGAACGGTGAAAAGAGTTACACTAATAATCGACCCCTGGGGCACACCATTTTCTTGGATCCTCTCCTGTGAGAACGTATTGCCAATGCGGACACGAAAGCGACGCAGGGCTAAAAAGTTAAAAAGAAAGATTGCTAAAAGACCTCGCAAACCATACCCGTGAAGAGTACGGAGAAGACCATGACGCCATGTGGTATCGTAGGCCTTCTCCAGATCGAAGAAGACACCCACGACATGCTGCTTCAAAAGAAAGGCATTTTGGATGTAGGCTTCCATGCGTGTCAGATTGTCGACACTGGAGCGATGGCGACGATAACCGCACTGAACATTGCTCAGCAGGTTGTTCGTCTCTAGCCACCATACTAAGCGAGTGTTGATCATCCGTTCAAAGGTCTTTGCAGACGACACTCGTCAGGCATATAGGACGGTAGCTAGAGGGGAGTGTACAGTCTTTTACGGGTCGAAGGATAGGGATTACAACACCCTCTCGCCAGGAAGATGGAAAAACCTGCTGGAGCCAGATGCGGTTATAGATGCTCAACAGGAATGATAGAGCCGCAGATGGAAGATGAAGCAGCATTTGGCGATGGATGTCATCAGGACCAGGAGAAGAGTCGTGAGCGAGGGACAAAGAATGCGCCAGTTCCGCTTCAGTAAACGGTGCATTGTAGGGTTCACTACAATCACTATTAAAATTTAGGCTTATCCGTTCCGCGGATTCCTTAATCGGTAAAAAGGCTCTGTCGTAGCTTTGAGTTTGGCTAGTAGTGGCGAAGGAATCGGCAAGGGCGTCGGCGATATCCTGCTCGCTGGTGTATATGGAGCCCTGTACGGCAAGACCGGGGATGATCGTCCGGCGACACTTACCGTACATACGCCGGACGGCAGTCCACACCTTCTGGCCCGAACTGCGACGTGAAAGGGAAGACACGTAAGATTCCCAGGATGTGCGTTTTGCATTGCGTATTACAAAGCGAGCCCTTGCACGAGAGCGTTTAAAAGCAGTAAAATTCGCCTCCGTAGGGTGTGCTCGGAAAACACGCAGAGCACGCTTACGAGCTTTAATAGCCAAACGGCATTCCCCGGACCATCAGGGCACAGGAACGTGTCGTGGTGTAGATGAACCTCGAGGAATGCTAGAATCTGCTGCGAGAAGGATAGAGCCGGTAAGATACTCCACCATGTCGTCAATGGTGGTAAAAACATTGTCGGTCAAGTGAATGAGGGAACGGAATTTCCCCCAGTCCGCCTTGGAAATAATCCAGTGAGGATATCGCGTTGGCACAGAATGGTGGCCCGATATATGAATGCTAATGGGATAATGATCACTGCCAAATAAGTCGGACAGTACCGACCAATCAAGTATAGGTACTAGTGACGGGCTGCTGAAAGAAACGTCAAGCGCGGAGTGTGTACCATAGGCAGATGATAAGAAAGTAGGCACGCCAGTGTTTAGTATGATTAAGCCGGACATATCGCAAACGTCTGCTACAAGGCACCCACGAGCATCGTCAGTGCTGGAGCCCCAGTGAGAGTGCTTGGCATTCAGATCGCCGAGAAAGATGAGCGGTGGCGGAATCTGTGCCAAGAGAGCCCGAAGGTCATTCTCGTGTACGACACTGACCGGTGGCAAATATAGGTTGCAAACGGAGAAACAGAGGCCCTGCAGCTGTACACGCACAGCTACAGCTTGCAGTGGCGTGTTAAGGGTTATACTGGTGGCAGAGATGTTATGTGCCACCAGCGTAGCAACACCACCGCATGCTCTCCTATCAGCGACAGAGTCGTGGCGGAATGCTGAAAATCCACGAAGGTGGAGAGAGTGATTAGGCTGTAAGTGGGTTTCCTGTAGGCAGACGATTGATGGAGAGCGTTGAAAAACTAAGTGCTGTATGTCCGGAACACGTGCCCGGTACCCATTAACATTCCACTGGATTATTTCCATGGTAAAGAGATTAGCGTACGGTGTTCATCTTTTTCTTTTTCATTCTTACCTTGACCGACTTAGGACCTGGAATGTTTAATTCGCCGTCCTCTAATGACTCCGCTGACGTGCGGGAGTCTGAAGATCCTCAGCGGCTCGTTGAATGGGAGCGGGACTTCTTTGAGGAGGAACGGCTACTCGCCCGGTGTTTATGGCGCGAACGATTGACAGGGACAGGCAAAGTAGTGTGGCCACTGCTTGAGGATGCTTGGTGAGTTTGTGTCTGCACGGCGGAAGATGTAGTTGCCGGTGCAGGAGCGTCACGGGTCGGTGGAGAGATGTTCGGTAAATCCGTTTGTGTGGCAGCATCAGCGACCGGTACATGTTGCACGGCCACAGTGTGAGCAGGAGTGCAGCGAACTGCTGAAGCGAAACCTAGGGTAGTCGCAGGTTTCAGTTGCTCGAAGCGGCGACGCGCTTCCAGAAATGTGAGCCGCTCTTTCACACGCAACTCCTGTATCGCCTTCTCGTCCATAAACGTGGAACACTGGCGCGAGCTAGATGGATGGCTTTGGCCACAGTTCACACATACAGGATTCCTTGTGCGTGCCGTATCCTCGTGGGCGGGTAAACCGCAGCGTTCACAAATGGCGGGATTGTTGCAGGAGGTTTCAGTATGGCCGAACCGCTGGCATCTAAAACAGCGCATGGGGTTCGGTACATACTGGCGTACGGCGGCACGTTCGTAGCCACAAAAGATAAATTCAGGTAATTGAGTGCCTTTGAATGTCAGAAACACCGTACGCAGAGCTTGCTCCTTGCCATCCTGCTTACGAGTAAGACGGTAGGCTTGACAGACACGCTGGTCAGAGAGGCAGCTGACGATCTCCTCGTTCGTCAGATTGTCCAAACTGGAGGTGGTTACCACTCCCCTACAGGTGTTAAGCGTCTTATGGGGGGCTACCCGAATTGGGTAGGACCCCAACAAAGCCGCTTTCAAAAGTTTCTGGGACTGATCTGCCGTGTTGGTCTCAATTAACAACGTACCGTCTCGTACTCTCGTCGCGTTTTTCACCGGGCCACATATCCTGTCTACTTCGCGTTTTATGTCGAATGGACTGATATCTTTAATCGTCTTCCCTTCACAGGCCAATGTCAGAACTAAAAACGAGTCAAACAAAGGGGTTTTGCGCGGATGCATTATGAATTGGACCCCCATCCGGAACCGTCGGCGTCAGCCTGCCATCCGGGGGTCAAAGGATAAAAGACACCAAAATCTCCACGGTCTGTGCCGCCATGGAGACCCCTCCATGACTGACCTCAAGGCGTACTTCAGAGGAGCTACCCTCCGATCTCCACTGCTTGTCCGCATGGGTAAACCGTTCACCACGTGACACCCCGGTTTTATGCCCCCACCACAGGAATAACCGCCTGTGGCTCCCCGCTTTAGCACACGCTGCCTCAACGGAGTCAGCGTGGATTCAGGGTTGATTACACCGGGGCTCCGTCAGCGGTAACACGTCCGGCCGGTGATACTAACCCGACGGCACGCGGCCGTCGGGAGATTAACACCGGCCGTGCCCTCAAGGAGCTACGTGGGTGTACATGACGTGTGGACGGGTTCCGCACCTAAGGCTACACATGGGGGCAGCGTGAAGGGTCCGCACAACCTTCGCGCCTGAGACCTCCGAAGAGCACACAAGTCGGGGGCCGCGCTGAAAACCGTGGGACAGGACCACGGAGATCGGAAAGATCCCTGCTGGTGAGACAGGAGTTATAAATCTAGGAACTTACAAACTAATAATCAGCATAAGCCTAGAAGAGGAAGAGGGTGATATAAAAAGCAACATAAAACGCTGCACGTGGCACAGTTAATGAAGGTGGAGGGGGTGAAGTGATAGTGAGCAGCTCGGGGCCCCGGGTGCGCCAATTCCGGACCTACCGTGGTAGGTTCCCCTGGGGAGTTTGATTTCGGAGTCCTCTTCTCCTAGATGAGTCGTAGACCAAGACTAACGAGCCTCATCTACCCCTTGGAATGTTCTTAGCTTCCCCTTTCCTCTTGCCTACCAGCGGTCACGAAGACTCACGTAGCAGGCCGTCTGGTTCGGGTACTGAGCCCCTCCGCCACGGCAAGGCGACACTCCTTCGGAGGGGGCAGCGGATTGAGTCACATACGCATGCATCGCTCGACATCGCATCTTATGTGCATCGCATGCGCATTGAGTCACATCGCATCACACGCGCATTTCATAGCTCGACATCGCATCTTATGTGCATCGCATCCCATGCGCATTGAGTCACATCGCTTCACATGCTAATGGCATCGCTTGATATCGCATCTTATGTGCATCGCATCGCATGCGCTTTTGACTCACATCACGTCACATGCGCATGGCATCGCTTGATATCGCATCTGATGTGCATCGCATCGCATGCGCATTGAGTCACGTCGCATCACATGCGGATGGCACAGCTCGACATCGCATCTTATGTGCATCGCATCTATGCGCATTGAGTCACATCGCTTCACATACGCATGCATCGCTCGACATCGCATCTTATGTGCGTCGCATGCGCACTGGGTTACATCGCATCACACGCGCATGGCATAGCTCGACATCACATCTTATGTGCATCGCATCCCATGCGCATTGAGTCACATCGCTTCACATGCTAATGGCATCGCTTGATATCGCATCTTATGTGCATCGCATCGCATGCGCTTTTGACTCACATCACGTCACATGCGCATGGCATCGCTTGATATCGCATCTGATGTGCATCGCATCGCATGCGCATTGAGTCACGTCGCATCACATGCGCATGGCACAGCTCGACATCGCATCTTATGTGCATCGCATCTATGCGCATTGAGTCACATCGCTTCACATACGCATGCATCGCTCGACATCGCATCTTATGTGCGTCGCATGCGCACTGGGTTACATCGCATCACACGCGCATGGCATAGCTCGACATCGCATCTTATGTGCATCGCATCGCATGCGCTTTGAGGCAGATCTCATCACATGCGCATGGCATCGCTCGACAACGCATCTTATGTGCATCGCATCGCATGCGCATTGAGTCATGTCTCGCCACATTTGCATGGCATCGCTTGATAACGCATCGCATGCGGATTGAGTCACGTCGCGTCACATGCGCATAGCTTTGCTTGATATGGCATCTCATGTGCATCGCATCGCATGTGCATTGAGTCACGTCGCACCACAAGTGTATGACATGGCTCGATATCGCATCTTTTGTGCATCGCAACGCATGCGCATTGAGCGACATCGCGTTATATGCGCCTGGCATCGCTTGATATCGCATCTTATGTGCATCGCATCGCATGCGTATTGAGTCACATCGCGTCACATGCGCATGGCATCGCTTGATATCCCATCTTTCTGCATCGCATCGCATGCGCATTGAGTCACATCGCATTACATGCGCATGGCATCACTCGAATTCGCATCTTAGGTGAATCGCATCGCATTACATGCGCATGGCATCGAGTGATATCGCATCTTATGTGCAACGCATCGCATGCGCATTGAGTCACAATGTACCACATGCGCATGGCATCGCTTGATATCGCATCTTATGTGCATCGCATCACATGAGCATTGAGTCACATCGCATCACATGCCCATGGCTTCGTTTGATATCGCATCTTATGTGCATCGCATCGCATGCGTATTGAGCCACATCACGTCACATGCGCATGGCAGAACTTGATTTCACATCTTATGTGCATCGTATCGCATGCGCATTGAGCCACTTCGCGTCACATGCGCATGGCATCGCTTGATATCGCATCTTATGTGCACCGCATCGCATGCGCAGAAAGTCATGTCGCGTCACATGCGCATGGCATCTATTGATATGGCGTCTTATGAGCATCGCATGCCTATTGAGTCACGTCGCGTCACATGCGTATGGCACCGGTTGATATCGCATCTCATGCGCATCGCATCGCATGCGTATTGAGCCACATCACGTCACATGCGCATGGCAGAACTTGATATCGCATCTTTTGTTCATCGCATCGCATGTGCATTGAGTGACATTGCGTCATATGTGCATGGCATCGCCCGATATCGCATCTTATGTGCTTCGCATGGCAGCGTATTGAGGTACATACGCATGCATCGCTCGAAATCGCTTCTTATGTGCATCGCATGCGCATTGATTCACGTCGCGTCACATGCGCATGTCATCGCTTGATATCGCATCTTAGGTGCATAGCATCGCATGCGCATTGATTTGGATTTGGTTTAAGGGCGCTCAACTTCTAGGTCATCAGCGATGCGCATTGAGCCACGTCACGTCACATGCGCATGGCATCGCTTGATATTGCATCTTTTGTGCATCGCATCGCATACTCATTGAGTCACGTCGCAGCACATGCGCATGACATCGCTCGATATCGCATCTTTTGTGCATCGCATCGCATACGCATTTTGTCACGTCGCGTCGCATGCGCATGGCATCGCTTGATATGGCATCTTATGTGCATCGCATCGCAGCGCATTGAGTCACATACGCATGCATCGCTCGAAACCGCATCTTATGTGCATCGCATGCGCATTGAGTCACATAGTATCACACGCGCATGGCATCGCTCAATATCGCATATTATGTGCATCGCATCGCATGCGCATTGAGTCACATCGCTTCACAATCCCATGGCATCGCTTTATATCGCATCTTATGTGCATCGCGTCGAATGCGCATTGAGTCACGTTGCGTCACATGCACATGGCATCGGTTGAAATCGCATCTCATGTGCATCGCATCGCACGTGCACTGAGTCACGTCGCACCACATGTGCATGACATCGGCCGATATCGCATCTTTTGTGCATCGCATCGCATGCGCTTTGAGTCAGATCCCATCACATGCGCATGGCATCGCTCGACAAGGCATCTTATGTAAATCGTATCGCATGCGCATTGAGTCATGTCTCGTTACATTTGCATGGCATCGCTTGATTTCGCATCTTATGTGCATCGCATCGCATGTGCATTGAGTCACGTCGCGTCAGATGCGCATGGGATCGCTTGATAACGCATCTTATGTGCACCGCATCGCATGCTCAGTGAGTCACGCCGCGTCACATGCGCATGGCATGACTTGATATGGCATCTTATGAGCATCGCATCGCATACGCATTGAGTCACGTCGCGTCGCGTCGCATGCGCATGGCATGGCTTGATATCGCATTTTATGTGCATCGTATCGCATGCGCATGGAGTCACATCGCGTCATATACGCATGCATCGCTCGACATCGCATCTTATGCGCATCGAATCGCATATTTATTGAGTCACGTCGCGTCACATGCGCATGCCATCGCTTGATATCGCATTTTATGTGCATCGCATCGCATACTCATGGAGTCACGTCGCACCACATGCGCATGACATCGCTCGATATCGCATCTTTTGTGCATCGCATCGCATACGCATTGAGTCACGTCGCGTCGCATGCGCATGGCATCGATTGATATGGCGTCTTATTTGCATCGAATCGCATATTTATTGAGTCACGTCCGTCACATGCGCATGGCATCGCTTGATATCGCAGCTTATGTGCATCGCATGCGCATTGAGTCACATAACATCACACGCGCATGGCATCGCTCAACATCGCATATTATGTGCATCGCATCGCATGCGCATTGAGACACATCGCTTCACAAGCCCATGGCATCGCTCGATATCGCATCTTTTGTGCATCGCAACGCATGCGCATTGAGTCACATACGCATGCATCGCTCGAAACCGCATCTTATGTGCATCGCATGCGCATTGAGTCACATAGCATCACACGCGCATGGCATCGCTCGATATCGCATTTTTGTGCATCGCAACGCATGCGCTATGAGTCAGATCCCATCACATGCGCATGGCATTGCTCGACAACGCATCTTATGTGCATCGCATCGCATTCGCATTCAGTCATGTCCCGTCACATTTGCATGGCATCGCCTGATATCGCATCTTATGTGCGTCGCATTGCATGCGCACTGAGTCACGTCGCGTCACATGCGAATGGCATCGCTGGATACCGAATCTCATGTGCATCGCATCGCATGTGCATTGAGTGACATCGCGTCATATGCGAATGGCAGCGCTTGATATCGCATCTTATGTGCATCGCATCGCATGCGCATTGAGTAACTTCGCATCAGATGCACATGGCATCGCTTGATATTGCATCTTATGTGCATCGCATCGCAGCGCATTGAGTCACATACGCATGCATCGCTCGAAACCGCATCTTATGTGCATCGCATGCACATTGAGTCACGTAGCATCACACGCGCATGGCATCGCTCAACATCGCTTCTTATGTGCATCGCATCGCATGCGCATTGAGTCACATCGCTTCACATCCGCATGGCATCGCTTGATATCGCATCTTATGTGCATCGCGTCGCATGCGCATTGAGTCACGTCGCGTCACATGCACATGGCACCGCCTGATACGCATCGCATCGCATGCGCATTTAGTAACGTCGCATCACATAAGCATGGCATCGCTTGATATGGCATCTTATGTGCATTGCATCGCATGCGCATTGAGTCACTTCGCATCACATGCACATTGCATCGTTTGATATTGCATCTTATGTTCGTCGCATCGCATGCGTATTGAGTCGCATCGCATAACATGCGCATGGCATCGCTCAACAACGCATCTTGTGTGCATCACATCGCATGCGCATTGAGTCATGTCTCGTCACATTTGCATGACATCGCTCGATATTGCATCTTTTGTGCATCCCAACGCATGCGCATTGAGCGACATCGCGTCATATGCGCATGGCATCGCTTGATATCGCATCTTGTGTGCATCGCATCGCATGCGTATTGAGTCACATCGCGTCACATGCGCATTGTATCACTCGACATCGCATCTTAGGTGCATCGTATCGAATACGCATTGAATCGCATTGCATTACATGCGCATGGGATCGCTTGATATCGCAAGCAATGTGCATGGCATCCATGCGCATTGAATAGCATCGCAATACATGCCCATTGCATCGCCTGATATCGCATCTTAAGTGCATCGCATCGCATGCGCATTGAGTCACGTCGCATCACATGCGCATGGCATCGCTTGATACCGCATCTTATGTGCATCGCGTCACATGGGCATTGAGTCACATCGCATCACATGCCCATGGCTTCGGTTGATATCGCATCTTATGTGCATCGCATCGCATGCGCATTGAGTCACTTCGCGTCACATGCGCATGGCATCGCTTGATATCACATCTCTTGTGCATAGCATCGCATGCGCATTGAGTCACGTCGCGTCACATGCGTATGGCACCGGTTGATATCGCATCTTTTGTGCATCGCAACGCACGCGCATTGAGTGACATCACGTCATATGCGCATGGCATCGCTTCATATCCCATCTTACGTGCATGGCATCTCACGCGCAGTGAGTCACGTAGCGTCAAATGCGCATGGCAGAACTTGATATGGCATCTTATGAGCATCGCATCGCATTCTTATTCAGTCACGTCGCGTCACATGCGCAAGGCATCGCTTGATATCGCATTTTATGTGCATCGTATCGCATGCGCATTGAGTCACATCGCGTCATATACGCATGCATCGCTCGACATCGCATCTTATGTGCATCGCATGCGCATTGAGTCACGTCGCGTCACATGCGCATGGCATCGCTTGAAATCACATCTTATGTGCATAGCATCGCATGCGCATTGAGTCACATCGCGTCACATGCGCATGGCATTGGTTGATATCGTATCTCATGTGCATCGCATTGCACGTGCATTGAGTCACGTCGCACCACATGTGCATTACATCGCTCGATATCGCATCTTTTGTGCATCGCAACGCACGCGCATTGGGTCACATTGCGTCATATACGCCTGCATCGCTCGACATCGCATCTTGTGTGCATTTCATGCGCATTGAGTCACGTCGGGTCACATGCGCATTGCATCGCTTGATATCACATCTTATGTGCATAGTATCCCATGCACATTGAGTCACGTCGCGTCACATGCGCATGGCATCGCTTGATATCGCATCTTATGTGCATCGCATCGCATGCACATTAAGCCACTACGCATCACATGCACATGGCATCTTATAAGAATCGCATCGCATGCTTATTGAGTCACGTCGCGCCACACGCACATGATATCGCATCTTATGTTCGATGCGCATTGAGTCACCGCGCGTCACATGCGCATGGCATCACTTGATATCGCATCTTATGTGCATCGCATCGCATGCACATTAAGCCACTACGCATCACATGCACATGGCATCGCTTGATTTCGCATCTTATGTGCATCGCATCGCATGCGCATTGAGTCACATCGCATCACATGCGCATGGCATCGCTCGACAACGCATCTTATGTGCATCACATCGCATCACTTGATATCGCATCTTATGTGCATCGCATCGCATGCACATTAAGCCACTACGCATCACATGCACATGGCATCGCTTGATTTCGCATCTTATGTGCATCGCATCGCATGCGCATTGAGTCACATCGCACCACATGCGCATAACATCGCTCGAAATCGCATCTTTTGTGCATCGTATCGCATGCGCATTGAGTGACATCGCGTAACATATGCGCATGGCATCGCTTCATATCGCATCTTATGTGCATCGCATCGAATCGCATTGAGTCACCTACGCATGCACCGCTCAACATCGCATCTAATGTGGATCGCATGCACATTGATCCAAGTCGCATCACACGCGCATGGCATCGCTCGACATTGCATCTTATGTGCATCGCACCGCTTGCGCATTGAGTCACATCGCATCACACGCGCATGGCATTGCTCGACATCGTATCTTATGTGCATCGCGTCCCATGCGCATTGAGTCACATCGCTTCACATGCGCATGGCATCGCTTGATATCGCAACTGATGTGCATCGCATGAGCTTTTGAGTCACATCACGTCACATGCGCATGGCAACGCTTGATATCGCATCTTATGTGCATCGCGTCGCATGCGCATTGAGCCACGTGGCGTCACAAGCACATGGCACCGCTTGATATCGCATCTCATGTGCATCGCATCGCATGCGCATTGAGTCACGTTGCATCACATGCGCATGGTATCGCTTGATATCGCATCTTATGTGCATCGCATCGAGGGCGCATCTAGTCACGTCGCGTCACATGCGAATGTCATCGCTTGATATCGCATCTTATGTGCATCGGATCGCATGCGCATTGAGTCACGTCGCGTCACATGCGCATGGCATTGCTTGATATCGCATCGCATGTGCATTGAGTCACGTCGCACCACATGTGCATGACATTGCTCGATATCGCATCTCATATGCATGGCATCGCATGCTCATTGAATCACGTCGCATCACCTACGCATTTCATCGCTTGATATGGCGTCTTATGAGCACCGCATCGCATGCTTATTGAGCCACGTCGCGTCACATGCGCATGGCATCGCTTAATATCGCATCTTATGCGCATCGCGTCGCATGCGCATTGAGTCTCGTCGCGTCACATGCGCATGGCATTGCTTGATATCGCATCTCATGTGCGTCGCATCGCATGTGCATTGAGTCACTTCGCACCACATGTGCATAACATCGCTCGATATCGCATCTTATGTGCACCGCATCGCATGCGCCATGAGTCACGTCGCGTCACATGCGCATGGCATGAGTTGATATGGCATCTTATGAGCATCGCATCGCATTCTTATTGAGTCTCGTCGCGTCACACGCGCATGGCATCGCCTGATATCACATCATATGTGCATAGCATCGCATGCGCATTGAGTCACATCGCGTCATATGCGCATGGCGTCGCCTGATATCGCATCTTATGTGCATCGCATCGCAGCGCATTGAGTCACATCGCGTCACAAACGCATGCATCGCTCTTATGTGCACCGCGTGCGCATTTACTCACGTCGCGTCACATGCGCATGGCATCGCTTGATATCGCATCTTATGTGCATAGCATCGACTGCGGATTGAGTCACGTCGCGTCACATGCGCATGGCATCGCTCGACATCGCATCTTATGTGGATCGCGTCGCATGCGCATTGAGTCACGTCGCGTCACATGCTTATGGCATCGCTTGATATCGGATCTCATATGCATCGCATCGCATGCGCATTGAGTCATATCTCGTCACATTTGCATGTCATCGCTTGATATCGCATCTTATGTGCATCTCATCGCATGCGCATTGAGCCACGTCGCGTCACATGCGGAAAACATCGCTTGATATCGCATCTCATGTGCATCGCATCGCATGAGCAATGAGTCACGTCGAATCACATGCGCATGGCATCGCTAGATATCGCATCTTATGTGCATCGCATCGCATGCACATTGAGTCACAGCGTGTCACATTTGCATGGCATCACTTGATATCGCATCTTGTGTGCATAGCATCGCATGCGCATTGAGTAACTTCGCATCAGATGCACATGGCATCGCTTGATATCGCATCTTATGTGCATCCCATCGCACGCACATTGAGTCACGTCGCATCCCATGCGCATCGAATTGCTTGATTTCGCATCTCATGTGCATCCCATCGCACGCACATTGAGTCACGTCGCATCCCATGCGCATGGCATCGCTTGATATCGCATCTTATGTGCATCGAATCGCATGCGCATTGAGTCACGTCGCACCACATGCGCATGACATCGCTCGACATCGCATCTTTTGTGCATCGCATCGCATGCGCATTGAGTCACATACGCAAGCTACGCTCGAAACCGCATCTTATGTGCATCGCATGCGCATTGAGTCACATAGCATCACACGCGCATAGCAGCGCTCAACATCGCATCCTGTGTGCATCGCATCGCATGCACATTGAGTCACATCGCTTCACATGCGCATGGCATCGCCTGATATCGCATCTCATGTGCATCGCGTCGCATGCGCATTCAGTCACGTTGCATCATATACGCATGGCATCGCTTGATATGGCGTCTTATGAGCATGGCATCGCATGCTTATTGAGTCACGTCGCGTCACATGCGCATGGCATCGCTTGATTTCGCAGCATATGTGCATCGCATCGCATAAGGATTGAGTCACGTCGCATCACATGCACATGGCATCGCTCATATCCCATCTTAGGTGCATCGCATCACATGCGCATTGAGTCACATCGCATCACATGCCCATGGCTTCGGTTGATATCGCATCTTATGCGCATTGCATCGCATGCGTATTGAGCCACATCACGTCACATGCGCATGGCAGAACTTGATATTGCATCTTTGTGCATCGCATCGTATGCGCATTGAGTCACGTCGCGTCACATGCGCATGGCATCGCTTGATGTCGCATTTTATGTGCATAGTATCGCATGCGCATTGAGTCACATCGCGTCATATACGCATGCATCGCTTGATATCGCATCTGATGTGCATCGCATTAGCGTTTGAGTCACATCACGTCACATGCGCATGTCATCGCTTCACATCGCATCCTATGTGCACCGCACCGCATGCGCATTGAGCCACGTCGCGTCACATGCGCATGGCACCGCTTGATATCGCATCTCATGTGCATCGCATCGCATGTGCATTGAGTCACGTCGCGCTACATGTGCATGACATCGCTCGATATCGCATCTCATGTGCACCGCATCGCATGCGCATTGAGCCACGTCGCGTCACATGCGCATGGCACCGCTTGATATCGCATCTCATGTGCATCGCATCGCATGTGCATTGAGTCACGTCGCGCTACATGTGCATGACATCGCTCGATATCGCATCTCATGTGCACCGCACCGCATGCGCATTGAGCCACGTCGCGTCACATGCGCATGGCACCGCTTGATATCGCATCTCATGTGCATCGCATCGCATGTGCATTGAGTCACGTCGCGCTACATGTGCATGACATCGCTCGATATCGCATCTCATGTGCACCGCACCGCATGCGCATTGAGCCACGTCGCGTCACATGCGCATGGCACCGCTTGATATCGCATCTCATGTGCATCGCATCGCAATGCGCATTGAGCCACGTCGCGTCACATGCGCATGGCACCGCTTGATATCGCATCTCATGTGCACCGCATCGCATGCGCAGTGAGTCACGTCGCGTCACATGCGCATGGCATGACTTGATATGGCATCTTATGAGCATCGCATCGCATTCTTATTGAGTCACGTCGCGACACATGCGCATGGCATCGCTTGATATCACATCATATGTGCATCGCATCGCATGCGCATTGAGTCACATCGCGTCATATGCGCATGGCATCGCTTGATATTGCATGTTATGTGCATCGCATCGCAGCGCATTGAGTCACATCGCGTCACATACGCATGTATCGCTCGACATCGCACCTTATGTGCAACGCATGCGCATTTAGTCACGTCGCGTCACATGCGCATGGCATCGCTTGATATCGCATCTTATGTGCATAGCATCGCATGCGCATTGAGTCAAGTCGCGTCACATGCGCTTGGCATCGCTTGATATGGCATCTTATTTGCATCGCATCGCATGTTTATGAGTTACGTCGCGTCACATACGCATGGCATCGCTTGATATCGCATCTTATGTGCATCGCATCGCATGCGCATTGAGTCACAGCGTGTCACATGCGCATGGCATCACTTGATATCGCATCTTATGTGCATAGCATCGCATGCACATTGAGTAACTTCGCATCGGATGCACATGGCATCGCTTGATAACGCATCTTATGTGCATCGCATCGCATGCGCATTGAGTCACATCGCATCACATGCACATGGAATCGCTTGACAACGCATCTTATGTGCATCGCATCGCATGCGCATTAAGTCATGTCTCGTCCCATTTTCATGTCATCGCTTGATATCGCATCTTATGTGCATCGCATCGCATGCGCATTGATTCACGTCGCATCCATGCGCATGGAATCGCTTGATTTCGCATCTCATGTGCATCGCATCGCATGCACATTGAGTCACGTCGCATCCCATGCGCATGGCATCGCTTGATATCGCATCTTATGTGCATCGAATGGCATGCGCATTGAGTCACGTCGCGTCGCATGCGCATGGCATTACTTGATAACGCATTTTATGTTCATCGCATCGCATGCGCATTGAGTCACATCGCATCACATGCGCATGGCATCGCTCGACATCGCATCTCATGTGAATCGCGGGCATGCACATTGAGTCACGTCGCGTCACATGCACATGGCATCGCTTGATACCGCATCTCATATGCATCGCGTCGCATGCGCATTGAGTCATATCTCGTCACATTTGCATGTCATCGCTTGATATCGCATCTAATGTGCATCTCATCGCATGCGCATTGAGATACGTCGCGTCACATGCGCAAAACATCGCTTGATATCGCAACTCATGTGCATCGCATCGCATGCGCATTGAGTCACGTCGCATCACATGCGCATGGCATCGCTAGATATCGCATCTTATGTGCATCGCGTCGCAGCGCATTGACTCACATCTCGTCACATGCGCATGCATCGCTCGACATCGCATCTTAAGTGCATCGCATGCGCATTGAGATGCGTCGCGGCACATGCGCATGGCATTGCTTGATATCGCTTCTTGTGTGCATCGCATCGCATGTGGATTGAGTCAAGTCGCGTCACATGCGCATGGCATGGCCTTATAACGCATCTTTTGTATATCGCATCGCATGGACAGTGAGTCACGCCGCTTCACATGCGCATGGCATCGCTTGATATCGCGTCTTATGTGCATCGCATCGCATGCGCTTTAGAGTCACATCACGTCACATGCGCGTGGCATCGCTTGATATCGCATCTTATGTGCATCGCGTCGCATGCGCATTGACTCAGGTCCGTTGCACGCACATGGCAATTCCTGATATCGCATCTCATGTGCATCGCATCGCATGCGCATTGAGTCACGTCTAATCACATGCGCATGGCATCGCGTGAAGTCGCATCTTATATGCATCGCATCGCATGCACATTGAGTCAGGTCGCGTCACATACGCATGGCATCAGTTGATATCGCATCCTATGTGCATCGCATCGCATGCGAATTGAGTCACTTCGCATCACTTGCGCATGGGATCGCTTGATATCGCATCTTATGTGCATCGCATCGCATGCGCATTGAGTCATGTCTCGTCACATTTGCGAGGCATCGCTTGATATCGCATCTTATGTGCATCGCGTGAGCATTGAGCCACATCGCGTCACATGCGCATGGCATCGCTTGATGTCGCATCTTATGTGCATCGGATCGCATGTCTATTGAGTCAAGTCACGTCACATGCGCACGGCATCGCTTGATATCGCATCTTATGTGCATCGCGTTGCAGCGCATTGAGTCACATACGC
Source organism: Tenodera sinensis (assembly GCA_030765045.1). Lineage (NCBI taxonomy): Eukaryota > Metazoa > Arthropoda > Insecta > Mantodea > Mantidae > Tenodera > Tenodera sinensis. The sequence continues at coordinate 119,920,414 of CM060968.1, forward strand.
ATGCATCGCTCGGAACCGCATCCTATGTGCATCGCATGCGCATTGAGTTACATAGCATCACACGCGCATGGCATCGCTAAACATCGCATCCTATGTGCATCGCATCGCATGCGCATGGGGTCACATCGCTTCACATGCGCATGGCATTGCTGGATATCGCATCTCATGTGCATCGCGTCGCATGCGCATTGAGTCACGTCGCGTCACATGCACATGGCATCGCTTGATATCGCATCTCATATGCATCGCTTCGCATGCTCATTGAATCACGTCGCATCACATACGCACTTCGTGGCTTGATATGGCGTCTTATGAGCATCGCATCGCATGCTTGTTGAGTCACGTCGCGTCACATGCGCATGGCATCGCTTGATATCGCATCTTATGCGCATCGGATCGCATGCGCATTGAGTCACGTCGCGTCACATGCGCATGGCATTGCTTGATATCGCATCTCATGTGCTACGCATCGCATGTGCATTGAGTCACGTCGCACCACATGTACATGACATCGCTCGGTATCGCATCTTATGTGCACCGCATCGCATGCGCGGTGAGTCACGTCGCGTCACATGCGAGTGGCATGAGTTGATATGGCATCTTATGAGCATCGCATCGCATTTTTATTGAGTCACGTCGCGTCACACGCGCATGGCATCGCTTGATATCGCATCATATGTGCATCGCATCGCAGCGCATTGAGTCACATCGCGTCACATACGCATGCATCGCTCTTATGTGCACCGCATGCGCATTTAGTCACGTCGCGTCACATGCGCATGGCATCGCTTATTATCGCATCTTATGTGCATAGCAAGGCATGCGCATTGAGTCACGTCGCGTCACATGCGCATGGCATCGCTCGACATCGCATCTTATGTGGATCGCATCGCATGCGCATTTAGTCGCGTCGCGTCACATGCGCATGGCATCGCTTGATATCGCATCTTATGTGCATAGCATCGCATTCGCATTGAGTCAAGTCGCGTCACATGCGCACGGCATCGCTTGATATCGCATCTTATGTGCATCGTATCGCATGCGCATGGCATCGCTTGATATCGCATCTTATGTGCACCGCATCGCACGCGCATTGAGTCACGTCGCATCGCATGCGCATGCCATTGCTTGATATCGCGTCTTATGTTCATCTCATCGCATGTGCATTGATTCACGGCGCGTCGCATGCGCTTTACATCGCTTGATATCGCATCTTATGTGCATCGCGTCGCAGCGCATTGAGTCACATACGCATGCATCGCTCGAAACCGCATCCTATGTGCATCGCATGCGCATTGAGTTACATAGCATCACACGCGCATGGCATCGCTCAACATCGCATCCTATGTGCATCGCATCGCATGCGCATTGGGTCACATCGCTTCACATGCGCATGGCATTGCTTGATATCGCATCTCATGTGCATCGCGTCGCATGCGCATTGAGTCACCTCGCGTCACATGCACATGGCATCGCTTGATATCGCATCTCATATGCATCGCATCGCATGCTCATTGAATCACGTCGCATCACATACGCATTTTGTGGCTTGATATGGCGTCTTATGAGCATCGCATCGCATGCTTGTTGAGTCACGTCGCGTCACATGCGCATGGCATTGCTTGATATCGCATCTCATGTGCATCGCATCGCATGTGCATTGAGTCACGTCGCACCACATGTACATGACATCGCTCGATATCGCATCTTATTTGCACCGCATCGCATGCGCGGTGAGTCACGTCGCGTCACATGCGCATGGCATGAGTTGATATGGCATCTTATGAGCATCGCATCGCATTTTTATTGAGTCACGTCGCGTCACACGCGCATGGCATCGCTTGATATCGCATCATATGTGCATCGCATCGCAGCGCATTGAGTCACATCGCGTCACATACGCATGCATCGCTCTTATGTGCACCGCATGCGCATTTAGTCAGGTCGCGTCACATGCGCATGGCATCGCTTGATATCACATCTTATGTGCATAGCATCGCATGCGCATTGAGTCACGTCGCGTCACATGCGCATGGCATCGCTCGACATCGCATCTTATGTGGATCGCATCGCATGCGCATTTGGTCGCGTCGCGTCACATGCGCATGGCATCGCTTGATATCGCATCTTATGTGCATAGCATCGCATGCGCATTGAGTCAAGTCGCGTCACATGCGCATGGCATCGCTTGATATGGCGTCTTATTTGCATCGCATCGCATGTTTATTGAGTCACGTCGCGTCACATACGCATGGCATCGCTCGATATCGCATCTTATGTTCATCGCATCGCATGTGCATTGAGTCACGTCGCATCACATGCGCATGGCATCGCTCGACAACGCATCTTATGTGCATCGCATCGCATGCGCATTAAGTCATGTCTCGTCCCATTTTCATGTCATCGCTTGATATCGCATCTTATGTGCATCGCATCGCATGCGCATTGATTCACGTCGCGTCCATGCGCATGGAATCGCTTGATTTCGCATCTCATGTGCATCGCATCGCATGCACATTGAGCCACGTCGCATCCCATGCGCATGGCATCGCTTGATAATGCATCTTATGTGCATCGAATCGCATGCGCATTGAGTCACGTCGCGTCGCATGCGCATGGCATTGCTTGATATCGCATCTTATGTTCATCGCATCGCATGTGCATTGAGTCACGTCGCACCACATGCGCATGACATCGCTCGATATCGCATCTTATGTTCATCGCATCGCATGTGCATTGAGTCACGTCGCACCACATGCGCATGACATCGCTCGATATCGCAATTTTTGTGCATCGCATTGCATGCGCATTGAGTCACATCGCTTCACATGCGCATGGCATCGCTTGATAACGTATCTTATGTGCATCGCGTCGCATGCGCATTGAGTCACGTCGCGTCACATGCACATGGCATCGCTTGATATCGCATCTTATGTGCATGGCATCGCATGTGCATTGAGTCACAGCGGGTCACATGCGCATGGCATCGATTGATATGGCATCTTATTTGCATTGCATCGCATGCGCATTGAGTCACTTCGCCTCACATACGCATGGCATCGTTTGATATTTCATCTTATGTGCATCGCATCGCATGCGCATTGAGTCACATCGCATCACATGCGCATGGCATCGCTCGACATCGCATCTTATGTGGATCGCGTCGCATGCACATTGAGTCACGTCGCGTCACATGCACATGGCAGCGCTTGATATCGCATCTCATATGCATCGCATCGCATGCGCATTGAGTCATTTCTCGTCACATTTGCATGTCATCGCTTGATATCGCATCTAATGTTCATCTCATCGCATGCGCATTGAGTCACATACGCATGCATCGCTCGAAACCGCATCTTATGTGCATCGCACGCGCATTGAGTCACATAGCATCACACGCGCATGGCATCGCTCGATATCGCATTTTTGTGCATCGCAACGCATGCGCTATGAGTCAGATCCCATCACATGCGCATGGCATTGCTCGACAACGCATCTTATGTGCATCGCATCGCATTCGCATTCAGTCATGTCCCGTCACATTTGCATGGCATCGCCTGATATCGCATCTTATGTGCGGCGCATTGCATGCTCACTGAGTCACGTCGCGTCACATGCGAATGGCATCGCTGGATACCGAATCTCATGTGCATCGCATCGCATGTGCATTGAGTGACATCGCGTCATATGCGAATGGCAGCACTTGATATCGCATCTTGTGTGCATCGCATCGCATGCACATTGAGTAACTTCGCATCAGATGCACATGGCATCGCTTGATATCGCATCTTATGTGCATCGCATCGCAGCGCATTGAGTCACATACGCATGCATCGCTCGAAACCGCATCTTATGTGCATCGCATGCACATTGAGTAACTTCGCATCAGATGCACATGGCATCGCTTGATATCGCATCTTATGTGCATCGCATCGCATGCGCATTGAGTCACATCGCTTCACATGCGCATGGCATCGCTTGATATCGCATCTTATGTGCATCGCGTCGCATGCGCATTGAGTCACGTCGCGTCACATGCACATGGCACCGCTTGATGCGCATCGCATCGCATGCGCATTTAGTAACGTCGCATCACATTAGCATGGCATCGCTTGATATGGCATCTTATGTGCATTGCATCGCATGCGCATTGAGTCACTTCGCATCACATGCACATGGCATCGTTTGATATTGCATCTTATGTTCGTCGCATCGCATGCGTATTGAGTCGCATCGCATAACATGCGCATGGCATCGCTCAACAACGCATCTTGTGTGCATCGCATCGCATGCGCATTGAGTCATGTCTCGTCACATTTGCATGACATCGCTCGATATTGCATCTTTTGTGCATCCCAGCGCATGCGCATTGAGCGACATCGCGTCATATGCGCATGGCATCGCTTGATATCGCATCTTGTGTGCATCGCATCGCATGCGTATTGAGCCACATCGCGTCACATGCGCATTGTATCACTCGACATCGCATCTTAGGTGCATCGTATCGAATACGCATTGAATCGCATTGCATTACATGCGCATGGGATCGCTTGATATCGCAAGCAATGTGCATGACATCCATGCGCATTGAATAGCATCGCAATACATGCCCATTGCATCGCCTGATATCGCATCTTAAGTGCATCGCATCGCATGCGCATTGAGTCACGTCGCATCACATGCGCATGGCATCGCTTGATACCGCATCTTATGTGCATCGCGTCACATGCGCATTGAGTCACATCGCATCACATGCCCATGGCTTCGGTTGATATCGCATCTTATGTGCATCGCATCGCATGCGCATTGAGTCACTTCGCGTCACATGCGCATGGCATCGCTTGATATCACATCTCTTGTGCATAGCATCGCATGCGCATTGAGTCACGTCGCGTCACATGCGCATGCCATCTATTGATATGGCGTCTTATGAGCATCGAATGCCTATTGAGTCACGTCGCGTCACATGCGTATGACACCGGTTGATATCGCATCTGATGCGCATCGCATCGCACGTGCATTGAGTCACGTCGCACCACATGTGCATGACACCGCTCGATATCGCATCTTTTGTGCATCGCAACGCACGCGCATTGAGTGACATCACGTCATATGCGCATGGCATCGCTTCATATCCCATCTTAAGTGCATGGCATCTCACGCGCAGTGAGTCACGTAGCGTCAAATGCGCATGGCAGAACTTGATATGGCATCTTATGGGCATCGCATCGCATTCTTATTCAGTCACGTCGCGTCACATGCGCAAGGCATCGCTTGATATCGCATTTTATGTGCATCGTATCGCATGCGCATTGAGTCACATCGCGTCATATCCGCATGCATCGCTCGACATCGCATCTTATGTGCATCGCATGCGCATTGAGTCACGTCGCGTCACATGCGCATGGCATCGCTTGATATCACATCTTATGTGCATAGCATCGCATGCGCATTGAGTCACATCGCGTCACATGCGCATGGCATCGCTCGATATCGCATCTTTTGTGCATCGCAACGCACGCGCATTGAGTCACATCGCTTCATATACGCCTGCATCGCTCGACATCGCATCTTGTGTGCATCGCATGCGCATTGAGTCACGTCGGGTCACATGCGCAAGGCATCGCTTGATATCACATCTTATGTGCATAGCATCCCATGCACATTGAGTCACGTCGCGTCACATGCGCATGGCATCGCTTGATATGGCGTATTATAAGAATCGCATCGTATGCTTATTGAGTCACTTCGCGCCACACGCACATGATATCGCATCTTATGTTCGATGCGCATTGAGTCACCGCGCGTCACATGCGCATGGCATCACTTGATATCGCATCTTATGTGCATCGCATCGCATGCACATTAAGCCACTACGCATCACATGCACATGGCATCGCTTGATTTCGCATCTTATGTGCATCGCATCGCATGCGCATTGAGTCACATCGCATCACATGCGCATGGCATCGCTCGACAACGCATCTTATGTGCATCACATCGCATGCGCATTGAGTCATGTCTCGTCACATTTGCATGTCATCGCTTGATATCGCATCTTATGTACATCGCATCGGATGCGCATTGAGTCACGTCGCGTCACAGTCGCATGGCATCGCTTGATTTCGCATCTCATGTGCATTGCATCTCATGGGCATTGAGTCGCGTCGCGTGGCATGCGCATGGCATTGCTTGATATCGCATCTTATGTTCATTGCATGTGCATTGAATCACGTCGCACCACATGCGCATGACATCGCTCGAAATCGCATCTTTTGTGCATCGTATCGCATGCGCATTGAGTGACATCGCGTAACATATGCGCATGGCATCGCTTCATATCGCATCTTATGTGCATCGCATCGAATCGCATTGAGTCACCTACGCATGCACCGCTCAACATCGCATCTAATGTGGATCGCATGCACATTGATTCAAGTCGCATCACACGCGCATGGCATCGCTCGACATTGCATCTTATGTGCATCGCACCGCTAGCGCATTGAGTCACATCGCATCACACGCGCATGGCATTGCTCGACATCGTATCTTATGTGCATCGCATCCCATGCGCATTGAGTCACATCGCTTCACATGCGCATGGCATCGCTTGATATCGCAACTGATGTGCATCGCATGCGCTTTTGAGTCACATCACGTCACATGCGCATGGCAACGCTTGATATCGCATCTTATGTGCATCGCGTCGCATGCGCATTGAGCCACGTGGCGTCACAAGCACATGGCACCGCTTGATATCGCATCTCATGTGCGTCGCATCGCATGCGCATTGAGTCACGTTGCATCACATGCGCATGGCATCGCTAGATATCGCATCTTATGTGCATCGCATCGCATGCGCATCTAGTCACGTCGCGTCACATGCGCATGGCATCGCTTGATATCGCATCTTATGTGCATCAGATCGCATGCGCATTGAGTCACATCGCATCACATGCGCATGGCATCGCTCGACATCGCATCTTATGTGGATCGCGTCGCATGCACATTGAGTCACGTCGCGTCACATGCACATGGCAGCGCTTGATATCGCATCTCATATGCATCGCATCGCATGCGCATTGAGTCATTTCTCGTCACATTTGCATGGCATCGCTTGATATCGCATCTTATGTGCATCGCGTCGCATGCGCATTGAGTCACGCCGCGTCACATGCACATGGCATCGCTTGATATCGCATCTCATATGCATCGCATCGCATGCTCATTGAATCACGTCGCATCACCTACGCATTTCATCGCTTGATATGGCGTCTTATGAGCACCGCATCGCATGCTTATTGAGCCACGTCGCGTCACATGCGCATGGCATCGCTGAGTATCGCATCTTATGCGCATCGCATCGCATGCGCATTGAGTCTCGTCGGGTCACATGCGCATGGCATTGCTTGATATCGCATCTCATGTGCATCGCACCGCATGTGCATTGAGTCACTTCGCACCACATGTGCATAACATCGCTCGATATCGCATCTTATGTGCACCGCATCGCATGCGCCATGAGTCACGTCGCGTCACATGCGCATGGCATGAGCTGATATGGCATCTTATGAGCAACGCATCGCATTCTTATTGAGTCTCGTCGCGTCACACGCGCATGGCATCGCCTGATATCGCATCATATGTGCATAGCATCGCATGCGCATTGAGTCACATCGCGTCATATGCGCATGGCGTCGCCTGATATCGCATCTTATGTGCATCGCATCGCAGCGCATTGAGTCACATCGCGTCACAAACGCATGCATCGCTCTTATGTGCACCGCATGCGCATTTACTCACGTCGCGTCACATGCGCATGGCATCGCTTGATATCGCATCTTATGTGCATAGCATCGAATGCGGATTGAGTCACGTCGCGTCACATGCGCATGGCATCGCTCGACATCGCATCTTATGTGGATCGCGTCGCATGCGCATTGAGTCACGTCGCGTCACATGCACATGGCCTCGCTTGATATCGGATCTCATATGCATCGCATCGCATGCGCATTGAGTCATATCTCGTCACATTTGCATGTCATCGCTTGATATCGCATCTTATGTGCATCTCATCGCATGCGCATTGAGCCACGTCGCGTCACATGCGGAAAACATCGCTTGATATCGCATCTCATGTGCATCGCATCGCATGAGCAATGAGTCACGTCGAATCACATGCGCATGGCATCGCTAGATATCGCATCTTATGTGCATCGCATCGCATGCACATTGAGTCACAGCGTGTCACATTTGCATGGCATAGCTTGATATCGCATCTTGTGTGCATAGCATCGCATGCGCATTGAGTAACTTCGCATCAGATGCACATGGCATCGCTTGATATCGCATCTTATGTGCATCGCATCGCATGCGCATTAAGTCATGTCTCGTCCTATTTGCATGTCATCGCTTGATATCACATCTTATGTGCATCGCATCGCATGCGCACTGAGTCACGTTGCGTCCATGCGCATGGAATCACTTGATTTCGCATCTCATGTGCATCCCATCGCACGCACATTGAGTCACGTCGCATCCCATGCGCATGGCATCGCTTGATATCGCATCTTATGTGCATCGAATCGCATGCGCATTGAGTCACGTCGCACCACATGCGCATGACATCGCTCGACATCGCATCTTTTGTGCATCGCATCGCATGCGTATTGTATCACGTCGCGTCGCATGTGCATGACATCGCTTGATATCGCATCTTATGTGCATCGCATCGCAGCGCATTGAGTCACATACGCAAGCCACGCTCGAAACCGCATCTTATGTGCATCGCATGCGCATTGAGTCACATAGCATCACACGCGCATAGCAGCGCTCAACATCGCATCCTGTGTGCATCGCATCGCATGCGCATTGAGTCACATCGCTTCACATGCGCATGGCATCGCCTGATATCGCATCTCATGTGCATCGCGTCGCATGCGCATTGAGTCACGTCGCGTCACATGCACATGGCATCGCTTGATATCGCATCTCACATGCATCGCATCGCATGCTCATTGAGTCACGTCGCATCATATACGCATGGCATCGCTTGATATGGCGTCTTATGAGCATAGCATCGCATGCTTATTGAGTCACGTCGCGTCACATGCGCATGGCATCGCTTGATTTCGCAGGATATGTGCGCATAAGGATTGAGTCACGTCGCATCACATGCGCATGGCATCGCTTCATATCCCATCTTAGGTGCATCGCATCACATGCGCATTGACTCACATCGCATCACATGCCCATGGCTTCGGTTGATATCGCATCTTATGCGCATTGCATCGCATGCGTATTGAGCCACATCACGTCACATGCGCATGGCGGAACTTGATATTGCATCTTTGTGCATCGCATCGCATGCGCATTGAGTCACGTCGCGTCACATGCGCATGGCATCGCTTGATGTCGCATTTTATGTGCATAGTATCGCATGCGCATTGAGTCACATCGCGTCATATACGCATGCATCGCTTGATATCGCATCTGATGTGCATCGCATTAGCGTTTGAGTCACATCACGTCACATGCGCATGTCATCGCTTCACATCGCATCCTATGTACATCGCACCGCATGCGCATTTAGCCACGTCGCGTCACATACGCATGGCACCGCTTGATATCGCATCTCATGTGCATCGCATCGCATGTGCATTGAGTCACGTCGCGCTACATGTGCATGACATCGCTCGATATCGCATTTTATGTGCACCGCATCGCATGCGCAGTGAGTCACGTCGCGTCACATGCGCATGGCATGACTTGATATGGCATCTTATGAGCATCGCATCGCATTCTTATTGAGTCACGTCGCGACACATGCGCATGGCATCGCTTGATATCACATCATATGTGCATCGCATCGCATGCGCATTGAGTCACATCGCGTCATATGCGCATGGCATCGCTTGATATTGCAGGTTATGTGCATCGCATCGCAGCGCATTGAGTCACATCGCGTCAAATACGCATGCATCGCTCGACATCGCACCTTATGTGCAACGCATGCGCATTTAGTCACGTCGCGTCACATGCGCATGGCATCGCTTGATATCGCATCTTATGTGCATAGCATCGCATGCCCATTGAGTCAAGTCGCGTCACATGCGCTTGGCATCGCTTGATATGGCATCTTATTTGGATCGCATCGCATGTTTATGAGTCACGTCGCGTCACATACGCATGGCATCGCCTGATATCGCATCTTAAGTGCATCGCATCGCATGCGCATTGAGTCACGTCGCATCACATGCGCATGGCATCGCTTGATACCGCATCTTATGTGCATCGCGTCACATGCGCATTGAGTCACATCGCATCACATGCCCATGGCTTCGGTTGATATCGCATGTTATGTGCATCGCATCGCATGCGCATTGAGTAACTTCGCGTCACATGCGCATGGCATCGCTTGATATCACATCTCTTGTGCATAGCATCGCATGCGCATTGAGTCACGTCGCGTCACATGCGCATGCCATCTATTGATATGGCGTCTTATGAGCATCGAATGCCTATTGAGTCACGTCGCGTCACATGCGTATGACACCGGTTGATATCGCATCTGATGCGCATCGCATCGCACGTGCATTGAGTCACGTCGCACCACATGTGCATGACACCGCTCGATATCGCATCTTTTGTGCATCGCAACGCACGCGCATTGAGTGACATCACGTCATATGCGCATGGCATCGCTTCATATCCCATCTTAAGTGCATGGCATCTCACGCGCAGTGAGTCACGTAGCGTCAAATGCGCATGGCAGAACTTGATATGGCATCTTATGGGCATCGCATCGCATTCTTATTCAGTCACGTCGCGTCACATGCGCAAGGCATCGCTTGATATCGCATTTTATGTGCATCGTATCGCATGCGCATTGAGTCACATCGCGTCATATCCGCATGCATCGCTCGACATCGCATCTTATGTGCATCGCATGCGCATTGAGTCACGTCGCGTCACATGCGCATGGCATCGCTTGATATCACATCTTATGTGCATAGCATCGCATGCGCATTGAGTCACATCGCGTCACATGCGCATGGCATCGCTCGATATCGCATCTTTTGTGCATCGCAACGCACGCGCATTGAGTCACATCGCGTCATATACGCCTGCATCGCTCGACATCGCATCTTGTGTGCATCGCATGCGCATTTAGTCACGTCGGGTCACATGCGAAAGGCATCGCTTGATATCACATCTTATGTGCATAGCATCCCATGCACATTGAGTCACGTCGCGTCACATGCGCATGGCATCACTTGATATGGCGTATTATAAGAATCGCATCGTATGCTTATTGAGTCACGTCGCGCCACAAGCACATGATATCGCATCTTATGTTCGATGCGCATTGAGTCACCGCGCGTCACATGCGCATGGCATCACTTGATATCGCATCTTATGTGCATCGCATCGCATGCACATTAAGCCACTACGCATCACATGCACATGGCATCGCTTGATTTCGCATCTTATGTGCATCGCATCGCATGCGCATTGAGTCACATCGCATCACATGCGCATGGCATCGCTCGACAACGCATCTTATGTGCATCACATCGCATGCGCATTGAGTCATGTCTCGTCACATTTGCATGTCATCGCTTGATATCGCATCTTATGTACATCGCATCGGATGCGCATTGAGTCACGTCGCGTCACAGTCGCATGGCATCGCTTGATTTCGCATCTCATGTGCATCGCATCTCATGGGCATTGAGTCGCGTCGCGTGGCATGCGCATGGCATTGCTTGATATCGCATCTTATGTTCATTGCATGTGCATTGAATCACGTCGCACCACATGCGCATGACATCGCTCGAAATCGCATCTTTTGTGCATCGTATCGCATGCGCATTGAGTGACATCGCGTAACATATGCGCATGGCATCGCTTTATATCGCATCTTATGTGCATCGCATCGAATCGCATTGAGTCACCTACGCATGCACCGCTCAACATCGCATCTAATGTGGATCGCATGCACATTGATTCAAGTCGCATCACACGCGCATGGCATCGCTCGACATTGCATCTTATGTGCATCGCACCGCTAGCGCATTGAGTCACATCGCATCACACGCGCATGGCATTGCTCGACATCGTATCTTATGTGCATCGCATCCCATGCGCATTGAGTCACATCGCTTCACATGCGCATGGCATCGCTTGATATCGCAACTGATGTGCATCGCATGCGCTTTTGAGTCACATCACGTCACATGCGCATGGCAACGCTTGATATCGCATCTTATGTGCATTGTGTCGCATGCGCATTGAGCCACGTGGCGTCACAAGCACATGGCACCGCTTGATATCGCATCTCATGTGCATCGCATCGCATGCGCATTGAGTCACGTTGCATCACATGCGCATGGCATCGCTTGATATCGCATCTTATGTGCATCGCATCGCATGCGCATCTAGTCACGTCGCGTCACATGCGCATGGCATCGCTTGATATCGCATCTTATGTGCATCAGATCGCATGCGCATTGAGTCACGTCGCGTCACATGCGCATGGCATTGCTTGATATCGCATCTCATGTGCATCGCATCGCATGTGCATTGAGTCACGTCGCACCACATGTGCATGACATCGCTCGATATCGCATCTCATATGCATCGCATCGCATGCGCATTGAGTCATATCTCGTCACATTTGCATGGCATCGCTTGATATCGCATCTTATGTGCATCGCGTCGCATGCGCATTGAGTCACGCCGCGTCACATGCACATGGCATCGCTTGATATCGCATCTCATATGCATCGCATCGCATGCTCATTGAATCACGTCGCATCACCTACGCATTTCATCGCTTGATATGGCGTCTTATGAGCACCGCATCGCATGCTTATTGAGCCACGTCGCGTCACATGCGCATGGCATCGCTTAATATCGCATCTTATGCGCATCGCATCGCATGCGCATTGAGTCTCGTCGGGTCACATGCGCATGGCATTGCTTGATATCGCATCTCATGTGCATCGCATCGCATGCGCCATGAGTCACGTCGCGTCACATGCGCATGACATGAGCTGATATGGCATCTTATGAGCAACGCATCGCATTCTTATTGAGTCTCGTCGCGTCACACGCGCATGGCATCGCCTGATATCGCATCATATGTGCATAGCATCGCATGCGCATTGAGTCACATCGCGTCATATGCGCATGGCGTCGCCTGATATCGCATCTTATGTGCATCGCATCGCAGCGCATTGAGTCACATCGCGTCACAAACGCATGCATCGCTCTTATGTGCACCGCATGCGCATTTACTCACGTCGCGTCACATGCGCATGGCATCGCTTGATATCGCATCTTATGTGCATAGCATCGAATGCGGATTGAGTCACGTCGCGTCACATGCGCATGGCATCGCTCGACATCGCATCTTATGTGGATCGCGTCGCATGCGCATTGAGTCACGTCGCGTCACATGCACATGGCATCGCTTGATATCGGATCTCATATGCATCGCATCGCATGCGCATTGAGTCATATCTCGTCACATTTGCATGTCATCGCTTGATATCGCATCTTATGTGCATCTCATCGCATGCGCATTGAGCCACGTCGCGTCACATGCGGAAAACATCGCTTGATATCGCATCTCATGTGCATCGCATCGCATGAGCAATGAGTCACGTCGAATCACATGCGCATGGCATCGCTAGATATCGCATCTTATGTGCATCGCATCGCATGCACATTGAGTCACAGCGTGTCACATTTGCATGGCATAGCTTGATATCGCATCTTGTGTGCATAGCATCGCATGCGCATTGAGTAACTTCGCATCAGATGCACATGGCATCGCTTGATATCGCATCTTATGTGCATCGCATCGCATGCGCATTAAGTCATGTCTCGTCCTATTTGCATGTCATCGCTTGATATCACATCTTATGTGCATCGCATCGCATGCGCGCTGAGTCACGTTGCGTCCATGCGCATGGAATCACTTGATTTCGCATCTCATGTGCATCCCATCGCACGCACATTGAGTCACGTCGCATCCCATGCGCATGGCATCGCTTGATATCGCATCTTATGTGCATCGAATCGCATGCGCATTGAGTCACGTCGCACCACATGCGCATGACATCGCTCGACATCGCATCTTTTGTGCATCGCATCGCATGCGCATTGTATCACGTCGCGTCGCATGTGCATGACATCGCTTAATATCGCATCTTATGTGCATCGCATCGCAGCGCATTGAGTCACATACGCAAGCCACGCTCGAAACCGCATCTTATGTGCATCGCATGCGCATTGAGTCACATAGCATCACACGCGCATAGCAGCGCTCAACATCGCATCCTGTGTGCATCGCATCGCATGCGCATTGAGTCACATCGCTTCACATGCGCATGGCATCGCCTGATATCGCATCTCATGTGCATCGCGTCGCATGCGCATTGAGTCACGTCGCGTCACATGCACATGGCATCGCTTGATATCGCATCTCACATGCATCGCATCGCATGCTCATTGAGTCACGTCGCATCATATACGCATGGCATCGCTTGATATGGCGTCTTATGAGCATAGCATCGCATGCTTATTGAGTCACGTCGCGTCACATGCGCATGGCATCGCTTGATTTCGCAGGATATGTGCGCATAAGGATTGAGTCACGTCGCATCACATGCGCATGGCATCGCTTCATATCCCATCTTAGGTGCATCGCATCACATGCGCATTGACTCACATCGCATCACATGCCCATGGCTTCGGTTGATATCGCATCTTATGCGCATTGCATCGCATGCGTATTGAGCCACATCACGTCACATGCGCATGGCGGAACTTGATATTGCATCTTTGTGCATCGCATCGCATGCGCATTGAGTCACGTCGCGTCACATGCGCATGGCATCGCTTGATGTCGCATTTTATGTGCATAGTATCGCATGCGCATTGAGTCACATCGCGTCATATACGCATGCATCGCTTGATATCGCATCTGATGTGCATCGCATTAGCGTTTGAGTCATATCACGTCACATGCGCATGTCATCGCTTCACATCGCATCCTATGTACATCGCACCGCATGCGCATTTAGCCACGTCGCGTCACATGCGCATGGCATCGCTTAATATCGCATCTTATGCGCATCGCATCGCATGCGCATTGAGTCTCGTCGGGTCACATGCGCATGGCATTGCTTGATATCGCATCTCATGTGCATCGCATCGCATGCGCCATGAGTCACGTCGCGTCACATGCGCATGGCATGAGCTGATATGGCATCTTATGAGCAACGCATCGCATTCTTATTGAGTCTCGTCGCGTCACACGCGCATGGCATCGCCTGATATCGCATCATATGTGCATAGCATCGCATGCGCATTGAGTCACATCGCGTCATATGCGCATGGCGTCGCCTGATATCGCATCTTATGTGCATCGCATCGCAGCGCATTGAGTCACATCGCGTCACAAACGCATGCATCGCTCTTATGTGCACCGCATGCGCATTTACTCACGTCGCGTCACATGCGCATGGCATCGCTTGATATCGCATCTTATGTGCATAGCATCGAATGCGGATTGAGTCACGTCGCGTCACATGCGCATGGCATCGCTCGACATCGCATCTTATGTGGATCGCGTCGCATGCGCATTGAGTCACGTCGCGTCACATGCACATGGCATCGCTTGATATCGGATCTCATATGCATCGCATCGCATGCGCATTGAGTCATATCTCGTCACATTTGCATGTCATCGCTTGATATCGCATCTTATGTGCATCTCATCGCATGCGCATTGAGCCACGTCGCGTCACATGCGGAAAACATCGCTTGATATCGCATCTCATGTGCATCGCATCGCATGAGCAATGAGTCACGTCGAATCACATGCGCATGGCATCGCTAGATATCGCATCTTATGTGCATCGCATCGCATGCACATTGAGTCACAGCGTGTCACATTTGCATGGCATAGCTTGATATCGCATCTTGTGTGCATAGCATCGCATGCGCATTGAGTAACTTCGCATCAGATGCACATGGCATCGCTTGATATCGCATCTTATGTGCATCGCATCGCATGCGCATTAAGTCATGTCTCGTCCTATTTGCATGCCATCGCTTGATATCACATCTTATGTGCATCGCATCGCATGCGCGCTGAGTCACGTTGCGTCCATGCGCATGGAATCACTTGATTTCGCATCTCATGTGCATCCCATCGCACGCACATTGAGTCACGTCGCATCCCATGCGCATGGCATCGCTTGATATCGCATCTTATGTGCATCGAATCGCATGCGCATTGAGTCACGTCGCACCACATGCGCATGACATCGCTCGGCATCGCATCTTTTGTGCATCGCATCGCATGCGCATTGTATCACGTCGCGTCGCATGTGCATGACATCGCTTGATATCGCATCTTATGTGCATCGCATCGCAGCGCATTGAGTCACATACGCAAGCCACGCTCGAAACCGCATCTTATGTGCATCGCATGCGCATTGAGTCACATAGCATCACACGCGCATAGCAGCGCTCAATATCGCATCCTGTGTGCATCGCATCGCATGCGCATTGAGTCACATCGCTTCACATGCGCATGGCATCGCCTGATATCGCATCTCATGTGCATCGCGTCGCATGCGCATTGAGTCACGTCGCGTCACATGCACATGGCATCGCTTGATATCGCATCTCACATGCATCGCATCGCATGCTCATTGAGTCACGTCGCATCATATACGCATGGCATCGCTTGATATGGCGTCTTATGAGCATAGCATCGCATGCTTATTGAGTCACGTCGCGTCACATGCGCATGGCATCGCTTGATTTCGCAGGATATGTGCGCATAAGGATTGAGTCACGTCGCATCACATGCGCATGGCATCGCTTCATATCCCATCTTAGGTGCATCGCATCACATGCGCATTGACTCACATCACATCACATGCCCATGGCTTCGGTTGATATCGCATCTTATGCGCATTGCATCGCATGCGTATTGAGCCACATCACGTCACATGCGCATGGCGGAACTTGATATTGCATCTTTGTGCATCGCATCGCATGCGCATTGAGTCACGTCGCGTCACATGCGCATGGCATCGCTTGATGTCGCATTTTATGTGCATAGTATCGCATGCACATTGAGTCACATCGCGTCATATACGCATGCATCGCTTGATATCGCATCTGATGTGCATCGCATTAGCGTTTGAGTCATATCACGTCACATGCGCATGTCATCGCTTCACATCGCATCCTATGTACATCGCACCGCATGCGCATTTAGCCACGTCGCGTCACATGCGCATGGCACCGCTTGATATCGCATCTCATGTGCATCGCATCGCATGTGCATTGAGTCACGTCGCGCTACATGTGCATGACATCGCTCGATATCGCATTTTATGTGCACCGCATCGCATGCGCAGTGAGTCACGTCGCGTCACATGCGCATGGCATGACTTGATATGGCATCTTATGAGCATCGCATCGCATTCTTATTGAGTCACGTCGCGACACATGCGCATGGCATCGCTTGATATCACATCATATGTGCATCGCATCGCATGCGCATTGAGTCACATCGCGTCATATGCGCATGGCATCGCTTGATATTGCAGGTTATGTGCATCGCATCGCAGCGCATTGAGTCACATCGCGTCAAATACGCATCCATCGCTCGACATCGCACCTTATGTGCAACGCATGCGCATTTAGTCACGTCGCGTCACATGCGCATGGCATCGCTTGATATCGCATCTTATGTGCATAGCATCGCATGCCCATTGAGTCAAGTCACGTCACATGCGCTTGGCATCGCTTGATATGGCATCTTATTTGCATCGCATCGCATGTTTATGAGTCACGTCGCGTCACATACGCATGGCATCGCTTGATATCGCATCTTATGTGCATCGCATCGCATGCGCATTGAGTCACAGCGCGTCACATCCGCATGGCATCACTTGATATCGCATCTTATGTGCATAGCATCGCATGCACATTGAGTAACTTCGCATCGGATGCACATGGCATCGCTTGATATCGCATCTTATGTGCATCGCATCGCATGCGCATTGAGTGACATCGCATCACATGCACATGGAATCGCTCGACAACGCATCTTATGTGCATCGCATCGCATGCGCATTAAGTCATGTCTCGTCCCATTTTCATGTCATCGCTTGATATCGCATCTTATGTGCATCGCATCGCATGCGCATAGATTCACGTCGCGTCCATGCGCATGGAATCGCTTGATTTCGCATCTCATGTGCATCGCATCGCATGCACATTGAGTCACGTCGCATCCCATGCGCATGGCATCGCTTGATATCGCATCTTATGTGCATCGAATGGCTTGCGCATTGAGTCACGTCGCGTCGCATGCGCATGGCATTGCTTGATATCGCATTTTATGTTCATCGCATCGCATGTGCATTGAGTCACGTCGCACCACATGCGCATGACATCGCTCGATATCGCATCTTATGTTCATCGCATCGCATGTGCATTGAGTCACGTCGCACCACATGCGCGTGACATCGCTAGACATCGCATCTTTTGTGCATCGCATCGCATGCGCATTGAGTCGCGTATCGTCGCATGTGCATGACATCGCTCGATATCGCATCTTTTGTGCATCGCATCGCATGCGCACTGAGTCACATCGCTTCACATGCGAATGGCATCGCTTGATAACGCATCTTATGTGCATCGCATCGCAAGCGCATTGAGTCACGTCGCGTCACATGCATATGGCATCGCTTGATATCGCATCTTATGTGCATGGCATCGCATGTGCTTTGAGTCACAGCGGGTCACATGCGCATGGCATCGATTGATATGGCACCTTATGTGCATTGCATCGCATGCGCATTGAGTCACTTTGCATCACATACACATGGCATCGTTTGATATTGCATCTTATGTTCATCGCATCGCATGCGCATTGAGTCACATCGCATCACATGCGCATGGCATCGCTCGACATCGCATCTTATATGAATGGCGTAGCATGCACATTGAGTCACGTCGCGTCACATGCACATGGCATCGCTTGATATCGCATCTCATATGCATCGCGTCGCATGCGCATTGAGTCATATCTCGTCACATTTGCATGTCATCGCTTGATATCGCATCTAATGTGCATCTCATCGCATGCGCATTGAGATACGTCGCGTCACATGCGCAAAACATCGCTTGATATCGCAACTCATGTGCATCGCATCGCATGCGCATTGAGTCACGTCGCATCACATGCGCATGGCATCGCTAGATATCGCATCTTATGTGCATCGCGTCGCAGCGCATTGACTCACATCTCGTCACATGCGCATGCATCGCTCGACATCGCATCTTAAGTGCATCGCATGCGCATTGAGATACGTCGCGGCACATGCGCATGACATTGCTTGATATCGCTTCTTGTGTGCATCGCATCGCATGTGGATTGAGTCAAGTCGCGTCACATGCGCATGGCATGGCCTTATAACGCATCTTATGTACATCGCATCGCATGCACAGTGAGTCACGTCGCTTCACATGCGCATGGCATCGCTTGATATCGCATCTTATGTGCATCGCGTCGCATGCGTATTGACTCAGGTCCGTTGCATGCACATGGCAATTCCTGATATCGCATCTCATGTGCATCGCATCGCATGCGCATTGAGTCACGTCTAATCACATGCGCATGGCATCGCGTGAAGTCGCATCTTATATGCATCGCATCGCATGCACATTGAGTCAGGTCGCGTCACATACGCATGGCATCAGTTGATATCGCATCCTATGTGCATCGCATCGCATGCGAATTGAGTCACTTCGCATCACTTGCGCATGTGATCGCTTGATATCGCATCTTATGTGCATCGCATCGCATGCGCATTGAGTCATGTCTCGTCACATTTGCGTGGCATCGCTTGATATCGCATCTTATGTGCATCGCGTGAGCATTGAGCCACATCACGTCACATGCGCATGGCATCGCTTGATATCGCATCTTATGTGCATCTTATCGCATGTCTATTGAGTCAAGTCGCGTCACATGCGCACGGCATCGCTTGATATCGCATCTTATGTGCATCGTATCGCATGCGCATGGCATCGCTTGATATCGCATCTTATGTGCACCGCATCGCACGCGCATTTAGTCACTTCGAATCGCATGCGCATGCCATTGCTTGATATCGCGTCTTATGTTCATCTCATCGCATGTGCATTGATTCGCGTCGCACCACATGCGCATGAAATCGCTCGACATCGCATCTTTTGTGCATCGCATCACATGCGCATTGAGTGATATGCGTCATATACGCATGGCATCGCTTGATATCGCATCATATGTGCATCGGATCGCATGCGCATTGAGTCACGTCGCGTCACATGCGCATGGCATTGCTTGATATCGCATCTAATGTGCATCGCATCGCATGTGCACTGAGTCACGTCGCACGACATGTGCATGACATCGCTCGATATCGCATCTTATGTGCACCGCATCGCATGCTCAGTGAGTCACGGCGCTTCGCATGCGCATTACATCGCTTGATATCGCATCTTATGTGCATCGCGTCGCAGCGCATTGAGTTACATAGCATCACACGCGCATGGCATCGCTCAACATCGCATCCTATGTGCATCGCATCGCATGCGCATTGGGTCACATCGCTTCACATGCGCATGGCATTGCTTGATATCGCATCTCATGTGCATCGCGTCGCATGCGCATTGAGTCACGTCGCGTCACATGCACATGGAATCGCTTGATATCGCATCTCATATGCATCGCATCGCATGCTCATTGAATCACGTCGCATCACATACGCATTTCGTGGCTTGATATGGCGTCTTATGAGCATCGCATCGCATGCTTGTAGAGTCACGTCGCGTCACATGCGCATGGCTTCGCTTGATATCGCATCTTATGCGCATCGGATCGCATGCGCATTGAGTCACGTCGCGTCACATGCGCATGGCATTGCTTGATATCGCATCTCATGTGCATCGCATCGCATGTGCATTGAGTCACGTCGCACCACATGTACATGACATCGCTCGATATCGCATCTTATGTGCACCGCATCGCATGCGCGGTGAGTCACGTTGCGTCACATGCGCATGGCATGAGTTGATATGGCATCTTATGAGCATCGCATCGCATTTTTATTGAGTCACGTCGCGTCACACGCGCATGGCATCGCTTGATATCGCATCATATGTGCATCGCATCGCAGTGCATTGAGTCACATCGCGTCACATACGCATGCATCGCTCTTATGTGCACCGCATGCGCATTTAGTCACGTCGCGTCACATGCGCATGGCATCGCTTGATATCGCATCTTATGTGCATAGCATCGCATGCGCATTGAGTCACGTCGCGTCACATGCGCATGGCATCGCTCGACATCGCATCTTATGTGGATCGCATCGCATGCGCATTTAGTCGCGTCGCGTCACATGCGCATAGCATCGCTTGATATCGCATCTTATGTGCATAGCATCGCATGCGCATTGAGTCAAGTCGCGTCACATGCGCATGGCATCGCTTGATATGGCGTCTTATTTCCATCGCATCGCATGTTTATTGAGTCACGTCGCGTCACATACGCATGGCATCGCTTGATATCGCATCTTATGTGCATCGCATCGCATGCGCATTGAGTCACAGCGCTTCACATGCGCATGGCATCACTTGATTTCGCATCTCATGTGCATCGCATCGCATGCACATTGAGTCACGTCGCATCCCATGCGCATGGCATCGCTTGATATCGCATCTTATGTGCATCGAATCGCATGCGCATTGAGTCACGTCGCGTCGCATGCGCATGGCATTGCTTGATATCGCATCTTATGTTCATCGCATTGCATGTGCATTGAGTCACGTCGCACCACATGCGCATGACATCGCTCGATATCGCATCTTATGTTCATGGCATCGCATGTGCATTGAGTCACGTCGCACCACATGCGCATGACATCGCTCGATATCGCATCTTTTGTGCATCGCATCGCATGCGCATTGAGTCACATCGCTTCACATGCGCATGGCATCGCTTGATAACGTATCTTATGTGCATCGCGTCGCATGCGCATTGAGTCACGTCGCGTCACATGCACATGGCATCGCTTGATATCGCATCTTATGTGCATCGCATCGCATGCGCATTGATTCACGTCGCGTCCATGCGCATGGAATCGCTTGATTTCGCATCTCATGTGCATCGCATCGCATGCACATTGAGTCACGTCGCATCCCATGCGCATGGCATCGCTCGACAACGCATCTTATGTGCATCGCATCGCATGTACATTGACTCACATCGCATCACATGCGCATGGCATCGCTCGACAACGCATCTTATGTGCATCGCGTCGCATGCCATTGAGTCACATCGCATCACATGCGCATGGCATCGCTCGACAACGCATCTTATGTGCATCTTATCGCATGTCTATTGAGTCAAGTCGCGTCACATGCGCACGGCATCGCTTGATATCGCATCTTATGTGCATCGTATCGCATGCGCATGGCATCGCTTGATATCGCATCTTATGTGCACCGCATCGCACGCGCATTTAGTCACGTCGAATCGCATGCGCATGCCATTGCTTGATATCGCGTCTTATGTTCATCTCATCGCATGTGCATTGATTCGCGTCGCACCACATGCGCATGAAATCGCTCGACATCGCATCTTTTGTGCATCGCATCACATGCGCATTGAGTGATATGCGTCATATACGCATGGCATCGCTTGATATCGCATCTTATGTGCATCGGATCGCATGCGCATTGAGTCACGTCGCGTCACATGCGCATGGCATTGCTTGATATCGCATCTAATGTGCATCGCATCGCATGTGCACTGAGTCACGTCGCACGACATGTGCATGACATCGCTCGATATCGCATCTTATGTGCACCGCATCGCATGCTCAGTGAGTCACGGCGCTTCGCATGCGCATTACATCGCTTGATATCGCATCTTATGTGCATCGCGTCGCAGCGCATTGAGTTACATAGCATCACACGCGCATGGCATCGCTCAACATCGCATCCTATGTGCATCGCATCGCATGCGCATTGGGTCACATCGCTTCACATGCGCATGGCATTGCTTGATATCGCATCTCATGTGCATCGCGTCGCATGCGCATTGAGTCACGTCGCGTCACATGCACATGGAATCGCTTGATATCGCATCTCATATGCATCGCATCGCATGCTCATTGAATCACGTCGCATCACATACGCATTTCGTGGCTTGATATGGCGTCTTATGAGCATCGCATCGCATGCTTGTAGAGTCACGTCGCGTCACATGCGCATGGCTTCGCTTGATATCGCATCTTATGCGCATCGGATCGCATGCGCATTGAGTCACGTCGCGTCACATGCGCATGGCATTGCTTGATATCGCATCTCATGTGCATCGCATCGCATGTGCATTGAGTCACGTCGCACCACATGTACATGACATCGCTCGATATCGCATCTTATGTGCACCGCATCGCATGCGCGGTGAGTCACGTTGCGTCACATGCGCATGGCATGAGTTGATATGGCATCTTATGAGCATCGCATCGCATTTTTATTGAGTCACGTCGCGTCACACGCGCATGGCATCGCTTGATATCGCATCATATGTGCATCGCATCGCAGTGCATTGAGTCACATCGCGTCACATACGCATGCATCGCTCTTATGTGCACCGCATGCGCATTTAGTCACGTCGCGTCACATGCGCATGGCATCGCTTGATATCGCATCTTATGTGCATAGCATCGCATGCGCATTGAGTCACGTCGCGTCACATGCGCATGGCATCGCTCGACATCGCATCTTATGTGGATCGCATCGCATGCGCATTTAGTCGCGTCGCGTCACATGCGCATAGCATCGCTTGATATCGCATCTTATGTGCATAGCATCGCATGCGCATTGAGTCAAGTCGCGTCACATGCGCATGGCATCGCTTGATATGGCGTCTTATTTCCATCGCATCGCATGTTTATTGAGTCACGTCGCGTCACATACGCATGGCATCGCTTGATATCGCATCTTATGTGCATCGCATCGCATGCGCATTGAGTCACAGCGCTTCACATGCGCATGGCATCACTTGATTTCGCATCTCATGTGCATCGCATCGCATGCACATTGAGTCACGTCGCATCCCATGCGCATGGCATCGCTTGATATCGCATCTTATGTGCATCGAATCGCATGCGCATTGAGTCACGTCGCGTCGCATGCGCATGGCATTGCTTGATATCGCATCTTATGTTCATCGCATTGCATGTGCATTGAGTCACGTCGCACCACATGCGCATGACATCGCTCGATATCGCATCTTATGTTCATGGCATCGCATGTGCATTGAGTCACGTCGCACCACATGCGCATGACATCGCTCGATATCGCATCTTTTGTGCATCGCATCGCATGCGCATTGAGTCACATCGCTTCACATGCGCATGGCATCGCTTGATAACGTATCTTATGTGCATCGCGTCGCATGCGCATTGAGTCACGTCGCGTCACATGCACATGGCATCGCTTGATATCGCATCTTATGTGCATCGCATCGCATGCGCATTGATTCACGTCGCGTCCATGCGCATGGAATCGCTTGATTTCGCATCTCATGTGCATCGCATCGCATGCACATTGAGTCACGTCGCATCCCATGCGCATGGCATCGCTCGACAACGCATCTTATGTGCATCGCATCGCATGTACATTGACTCACATCGCATCACATGCGCATGGCATCGCTCGACAACGCATCTTATGTGCATCGCGTCGCATGCCATTGAGTCACATCGCATCACATGCGCATGGCATCGCTCGACAACGCATCTTATGTGCATCGCATCGCATGCACATTGAGTCATGTCTCGTCACATTTCCATGGCATCGCTTGATATCGCATCTTATGTGCATCGCATCGCATGGGCATTGAGTCACGTGTCGTCACATGCGCATGGCATCGCTTGATATCCCATCTAATGTGCATCGCATCGCATGCGCATTGAGTCATGTCTCGTCACATTTCCATGGCATCGCTTGATATCGCATCTTATTTGCATCGCACCGCATGCGCATTTTGTTACGTCGCGTCACATGCGCATGGCATCGCTTGATATATCATCTTATGTGCATCGCATCGCATGCGCATTGAATCACATCCCACCACATGCGCATGGCATCGCTCGAGAACGCATCTTATGTCCATCGCATCGCATGCGCATTGAGTCATGTCTCGTCAGATTAGCATGGCATCGCTTGATATCGCATCTTATGTGCATCGCATCGCATGCGCATTGAGTCACGTCGCATCACTTGAGCATGGCATCGCTCGACGACGCATCTTATGTGCATCGCATCGCATGCGCATTGAGCCATGTCTCGTCACATTTCCATGGCATCGCTTGATATCGCATCTTATGTGCATCGCACCGCATGCGCATTCAGTTACATCGCGACACATGTGCATGGGATCGCTTGATATCGCATCACATGTGCATCGCATCGTATGCGCATTGAGTCACGTTGCATCACATGCGCATGGCATCGCTTGATATCGCATCTTATATGCATCGCATCGCATGCGCATTGAGTCACGTCGCGTGGCGTTCGCATGGCATTTCTTGATATCGCTTCTTATGTCCATCGAATCGCATGTGCATTGAGTCACGTAGCACCACATGCGCATGGCAACGCTCGACATCGCATCTTATGCGCATCGCATCACATGCGCTTTTGAGTCACATCACGTCACATGCGCATGGCATTGCTTGATATCGCATCTTATGTGCAACGCGTTGCATGCGCATTTAGTATCGTCGCGGCACATGCACATGGCATCGCTTGATATCGCATCTCATGTGCATCGCATCGCATGCGCATTGAGTCACGTCGCATCACATACGCATGGCATCGCGTGATCTCGCATCTTATGTGCATCGCATCGCATGCGCATTGAGTCACGTGCCGTCACATGCGAATGGAATCGCTTGATATCGCATCCTATGTGCACCGCATCGTATGCTTATTGAGTAACGTCACGTCACATGCGCATGGCATCGCTTGATATCGCATCTTTTGTGCATCGCATCGCAAGAGCGTTGAGTTACATAGCGTCACATGCGCATGGCACCAGCTGATATCGCATCTCATGTGCATCGCATCGCATGCGCATTGAGTCACATCCCATCACATGCGCTTTACATCGCCCGACCACGCATTTTATGTGCATCGCATCGCATGCGCTTTTGAGCCACATCACGTCACATGCGCATGGCTTCGCTTCATATCGCATCTGATGTGCATCGCGTTGCATGCGCATTGAGTCACGTCGCGTCACATGCACATGGCATCGCTAGATATCGCATCTAAAGTGCACCGCATCCAATGCGCATTGAGTCACATCGCGTCACATGGGCATGGCATCAGTTTATAACGCATCTCATGTGCCACGCATCGCATGCGCATTGAGTGACGTCGCGTCATATGCGCATGGAATCGCTTGATATCGTCTTTTATGTGCATCGCATCGCATGCTTTTTTTGTCACTCGCGACGAATGCGCATGGCATCGCTTTTTATCGCAACTTATGTGCATCGCATCGCATGCGTATTGAGTCACATCGCGTCACATGCGCATGGCATCGCTTGATATCGCATCTTATTTGCATCGCGTCGCATGCGCATTGGGTCACGTCCCGTCACATGCACAATGGCATCGCTTGATATCGCATCTCATGTGCATCGCTTCGCATGCGCATTGAGTCACGTCGCATGACATTCGCATGGCATCGCGTGATATCGCATCTTATGTGCATCGCATCGCATGCGTATTTAGTCACGTCGCGTCACATGCGCATGCAATCACTTGATATCGCATTTTATGTGCATCGCATCGCATGCGCATTGAGTCACATCGCGTCACATGCTCATGGGATCACTTGATATCGCATCTTATGTGCATCGCATCGCATGCGCATTGCGTAACTTCGCATCACATGCGCATGGCATCGCTTGATATCGCATCCTATGTGCATCGCATTTGCATTGAGTCACATCACGTCACATGCGCATGGCATCGCTTGATATCGTATCTTATGTGCATCGCATCGCATGCGCATTGAGTCACATCGCTTCACATGCGCATGGCATCGCTTGATATCGCATCTTAGGTGCATCTCATCGTATGCGCTTTTGAGTCGCCTCACGTCACATGCGCATGGCATCGCTTGATATCGCATTTTATGTGCATCGCGTTGCATGCGCATTGAGTCACGTCCCGTCACATGCAAATCGCATCGCTTGATATCCCATCTCATGTGCATCGCATTGCATGCGAATTGAGTACGTCGCATCACATACGCATGGCATCGCGTGATATCGCATCTCATGTGCATCGCATCGCATGCGCATTGAGTCACATCCCATCACATGCGCATTACATCGCCCGACAACGCATCTTATGTGCATCGCATCGTATGCGCATTGAGTCACGTCGCGTCACATGAGCATGGAAACTCTTGATATTGCATCTTATAAGCATCGCATCGCATCGCATGCGCATTGAGTCACATCGCGTCACATGCGCATGGCATCAGTTGATATCGCATCTTATGTGGATAGCATCGCATGCGCATTGAGTCATGTCTCGTCACATTTGCATGATTTATGTGCAGCGCATCGCATTCTTATTGAGTCACATCGCGTCACATCCGCATGGCATCAGTTGATATCGTATCTTATGTGCATCGCATCGCATGCGCATTGAGTCACTTCGCATCACATGCGCATGGCATCAGTTGATATCACATCTTATGTGCATCGCATCGCATGCGCATTGCGTAACTTCGCATCACATGCGAATGGCATCGCTTGATATCACATCCTATGTGCATCGCATCGCATGCGCATTGAGTCATGTCTCGTCACATTTGCATGGCACCGCTCGACAACGCATCTTATCTCCATCGCATCGCATGCGCATTGAGTCATGTCTCGTCACATTAGCATGGCATCACTTGATATCGCATCTTATGTGCATCGCATCGCATGCGCATTGAGTCACGTCGCGTCATATGCGCATGGCATCGCTTGATATCGCATCTTATGTGCATCGTACCGCATGCGCATTCAGTTACATCGCGACACATGTGCATGGCATCGCTTGATATCGCATCTCATGTGCATCGCATCGCATCGCATGCGCATTGAGTCACGTCGCATCACATGCGCATGTCATCGCCATATATCGCATCTTATATGCATCGCATCGCATGCGCATTGAGTCACGTCGCGTCGCATTCGCATGGCATCGCTTGATATCGCATCTTATGTCCATCGAATCGCATGTGTATTGAGTCACGTAGCACCACATGCGCCTGGCATTGCTCGACATCGCATCTTATGCGCATCGCATCGCATGCGCATTGAGTCACGTCGCATCACATGCGCATGGCATCGCCATATATCGCATCCTATATGCATCGCATCGCATGCGCATTGAGTCACGTCGCCTCGCATTCGCATGGCATCGCTTGATATCGCATCTTATGTCCATCGAATCGCATGTGTATTGAGTCACGTAGCACCACATGCGCCTGGCATCGCTCGACATCGCATCTTATGTGCATTGCATTGCATGCGCATTGAGTATCGTCGCGTCACATGTACATGGCATCGCTTGATATCGCATCCCTTGTGGATCGCATCACATGCGCATTGAGTCACGTCGCATCACATACGCATGGCATCGCGTGATATCGCATCTTATGTGCATCGCATCGCATGCGCATTGAGCCACGTCCCGTCACATGCGAATGGAATCGCTTGATATCGCATGTTATGTGCATCGCATCGCATGCTTATTGAGTCACGTCGCGTCACATGCGCATGGCATCGCTTGATATCGCATCTAATGTGCATCGCATCGCATGCGCATTGAGACACGTCGCGTCACTTGCGCAAGGCATCGCTTGATATCGCATCTTATGTGCATCGCAACGTATGCGCATTCAGTTACGTCGCGTCACATGCGCATGGTATCGCTTGATATTGCATCTCATGTGCATCGCATCGCATGCGCACTGAGTCACGTCGCACCACATGCGCATGACATCGCTCGATATCGCACCTTTTGTGCATCGCATCGCAGCGCATTGAGTAACATACGCATGCCTCGCTTGGCATCTCATCTTATGTGCATCGCATTCGCATTGAGTCACATCGCATCACACGCGCGTGGCATCGCTCGACATCGCATCTTATGTGCATCGCATCGCATGCGCATTGACTCACATCGCTCACATGCGCAATGGCATCGCTTGATATCGCATCTTATGTGCATCGCATCGCAAGCACTTTTGAGTCACATCACGTCACATGCGCATGGCATCGCTTGATATCGCATCTTATGTGCATCGCGTTGCATCCGCATTGAGTCACGTCGCGTCACATGCACATGGCATCGTATGATATCCCATCTCATGTGCATCGCATCGCATGCGCATGGCATCAGTTGATATCGCATCTTATGTGCATCGCATCGCAAGCGCTTTTGAGCCACATCACGTCACATGCCCATGGCATCGCTTGATATCGCATCTTATGTGCATCGCGTTGCATGCGCATTGAGTCACGTCGAATCACATACGCATGGCATCGCGTGATATCGCATCCTATGTGCATCGCATCGGATGCGCATTGAGTCACGTCGCGTCACATGAGCATGAAACTCTTGATATCGCATCTTATGTGCATCGCATCGCATGCTTATTGCGTCACGTCGCGTCACATGCGCGTGGCATCGCTTGATATCGCATCTTATGTGCATCGCGTCACATGCACATGGCATCAGTTCATATCGCACCTTATGTCGATCGCATCGCATGGGCATTGAGTCATGTGTCCTCACATTTGCATGATTTATGTGCAGCGCATCGCATGGTTATTGAGTCACGTCGCGTCACGTGCGCATGGCATGGCTTGTTATCGCATCTTATGTGCATCGCATCGCAGGCGCATTGAGTCATATCTCGTCACATGCGCATGGAATCGCTTGATATCGCATCTTCTGTGCATCGCATCGCATGCGCATTGAGTCACGTCGCGTCACATGCGCATGCCATCGCTTGATATCGCATCTTATGTGCATCGCATCGCATGCGCATTGAGACATGTCGCGTCACATGCGCATGGCGTCGCTTGATATCGCATCTTATGTGCATCGCTTTGGCATGCGCATTGAGACATGTCGCGTCACATGCGCATGGCATCGCTTGATTTCGCATCCTATGTCCATCGCAACGCAGTGCAATTGGCCACATCACGCTTTATGCGCATGGGATCGCTTGATATGGCACCTTATGTGCATCGCATCTCATGCGGATTGAGTCACAACACGTCACATACCCATGGCATCGCTTCATATCGAATATTATGTGCATCGCATAGCATGCGCATTGTCTCACGTCGCGTCACATACGCATGGCATCGCTTCATATCGAATATTATGTGCATTGCATCGCATGCGCATTGTCTCACGTCGCGTCACATACGCATGGCATCGCTTCATATCGAATATTATGTGCATCGCATCGCATGCGCATTGAGTCACTTCGCGTCACATGCGCATGGCATCGCTTGTTATCGCATCTTATGTGCATCGCATAGCATGCGCATTGTCTCACATCGCGTCACATGCGCATGGCATCGCTTGATATCGCTTATTATGTGCATCGCATCGCATGCGCATTTAGTCACTTCGCGTCACATGCGCATGGCACCGCTTGATATCGAATCTTATGTGCATTGCATCCCATGCGCATTTAGTCACTTCGCGTCACATACGCATGGCACCGCTTGATATCATATCTTTAGTCCATCGCATCGCATGCGCATTGAGCCACATCACGCCACATGCGCATGGCATCACTTGATATCGCACCTTATGTGCCTCGCATCGCAGCGCATTGCGTCACATCACGCCACATGGGCATGGTATCGCTTGATATCGCATATTATGTGCATCGCATCGCATGCGCATTGAGCCACTTCGCGTCACATGCGCATGGCATCGCTTGATATCGCACCTTATGTGCCTCGCATCGCAGCGCATTGCGTCACATCACGCCACATGGGCATGGTATCGCTTGATATTGCATATTATGTGCATCGCATCGCATGCGCATTGAGCCACTTCGCGTCACATGCGCATGGCATCGCTTGATATCGCACCTTATGTGCCTCGCATCGCAGCGCATTGACTCACATCACGCCACATGGGCATGGCACCGCTTAATATCGCATCTTATGTGTATCGCATCGCATACGCACTGAGTCACGTCGCGTCACATGCGCATTGCATGGCTTGAAATCGCATCTTATGTGCATCGCATCGCAGCGCATTGAGTCACATCGCGTCACATGCGCATGCATCGGTCGAAATCGCATCTTATGTTCATCGCATTGCATGGGCATTGAGTCACATCGCGTCACATGCGTATGGCAGGGCTTGATATCGCACCTTATGTAAATATCATCGCAGCGCAATTAGCCACATCACGCCACATGCGCATGGCATCGCTTCATATCGCATATTATGTGCATCGCATCGCATGCGCATTGAGTCACCTCGCGTCACATACGCATGGCACCGCTTGATATCGAATCTTATGTGCATTGCATCGCATGCGCTTTGAGTCACGACTCGTCACATGCGCATGGCATCTCTTGATCTCGCATCTTAAGCGCATCGCATCGCATGCGCATTGAGTCACGTCGCTTACATGCGCATGCCATAGCATGTTATCGCATCTTATCTGCATCGCATCGCATTCACATTGATTCACGTCGCGTCAGATGCGCATGGCATCGCTTGATATGGCACCTTATGTGCATCGCATCTCATGCGGATTGAGTCACTTCGCGTCACATGCGCACGGCATCGCTTGTTATCGCATCTTATGTGCATCGCATAGCATGCGCATTGTCTCACATCGCGTCACATGCGCATGGCATTGCTTGATATCGCATCTTATGTGCATCTCATCGCATGCGCATTGTCTCACATCGCGTCACATGCGCATGGCATCGCTTGATATCGCATCTTATGTGCATCGCATCGCATGCGCATTGTCTCACATCGCGTCACATGCGCATGGCATCGCTTGATATCGCATCTTATGTGCATCGCATCGCATGCGCATTGTCTCACATCGCGTCACATGCGCATGGCATCGCTTGATATCGCATCTTATGTGCATCGCATCGCATGCGCATTGTCTCACATCGCGTCACATGCGCATGGCATCGCTTGATATCGCACCTTATGTGCATCGCATCGCATGCGCATTGAGACACATCGCGTCATATGCGCATGGCATCGCTTGATTTCGCACCCTATGTCCATCGCAACGCAGTGCAATTAGCCACATCACGCTTTATGCGCATGGGATCGCTTGATATTGCACCTTATGTGCATCGCATCTCATGCGGATTGAGTCACAACACGTCACATACCCATGGCATCTCTTCATATCGCATATTATGTGCATCGCATAGCATGCGCATTGTCTCACGTCGCGTCACATACGCATGGCATCGCTTCATATCGAATATTATGTGCATTGCATCGCATGCGCATTGTCTCACGTCGCGTCACATACGCATGGCATCGCTTCATATCGAATATTATGTGCATCGCATCGCATGCGCATTGAGTCACTTCGCGTCACATGCGCATGGCATCGCTTGTTATCGCATCTTATGTGCATCGCATAGCATGCGCATTGTCTCACATCGCGTCACATGCGCATGGCATCGCTTGATATCGCTTATTATGTGCATCGCATCGCATGCGCATTTAGTCACTTCGCGTCACATGCGCATGGCACCGCTTGATATCGAATCTTATGTGCATTGCATCGCATGCGCATTTAGTCACTTCGCGTCACATACGCATGGCACCGCTTGATATCATATCTTTAGTCCATCGCATCGCATGCGCATTGAGCCACATCACGCCACATGCGCATGGCATCACTTGATATCGCACCTTATGTGCCTCGCATCGCAGCGCATTGCGTCACATCACGCCACATGGGCATGGTATCGCTTGATATCGCATATTATGTGCATCGCATCGCATGCGCATTGAGCCACTTCGCGTCACATGCGCATGGCATCGCTTGATATCGCACCTTATGTGCCTCGCATCGCAGCGCATTGCGTCACATCACGCCACATGGGCATGGTATCGCTTGATATTGCATATTATGTGCATCGCATCGCATGCGCATTGAGCCACTTCGCGTCACATGCGCATGGCATCGCTTGATATCGCACCTTATGTGCCTCGCATCGCAGCGCATTGACTCACATCACGCCACATGGGCATGGCACCGCTTAATATCGCATCTTATGTGCATCGCATCGCATACGCACTGAGTCACGTCGCGTCACATGCGCATTGCATGGCTTGAAATCGCATCTTATGTGCATCGCATCGCAGCGCATTGAGTCACATCGCGTCACATGCGCATGCATCGGTCGAAATCGCATCTTATGTTCATCGCATTGCATGGGCATTGAGTCACATCGCGTCACATGCGTATGGCAGGGCTTGATATCGCACCTTATGTAAATATCATCGCAGCGCAATTAGCCACATCACGCCACATGCGCATGGCATCGCTTCATATCGCATATTATGTGCATCGCATCGCATGCGCATTGAGTCACCTCGCGTCACATACGCATGGCACCGCTTGATATCGAATCTTATGTGCATTGCATCGCATGCGCTTTGAGTCACGACTCGTCACATGCGCATGGCATCTCTTGATCTCGCATCTTAAGCGCATCGCATCGCATGCGCATTGAGTCACGTCGCTTACATGCGCATGCCATAGCATGTTATCGCATCTTATCTGCATCGCATCGCATTCACATTGATTCACGTCGCGTCAGATGCGCATGGCATCGCTTGATATGGCACCTTATGTGCATCGCATCTCATGCGGATTGAGTCACTTCGCGTCACATGCGCACGGCATCGCTTGTTATCGCATCTTATGTGCATCGCATAGCATGCGCATTGTCTCACATCGCGTCACATGCGCATGGCATTGCTTGATATCGCATCTTATGTGCATCGCATCGCATGCGCATTGTCTCACATCGCGTCACATGCGCATGGCATCGCTTGATATCGCATCTTATGTGCATCGCATCGCATGCGCATTGTCTCACATCGCGTCACATGCGCATGGCATCGCTTGATATCGCATCTTATGTGCATCGCATCGCATGCGCATTGTCTCACATCGCGTCACATGCGCATGGCATCGCTTGATATCGCATCTTATGTGCATCGCATCGCATGCGCATTGTCTCACATCGCGTCACATGCGCATGGCATCGCTTGATATCGCACCTTATGTGCATCGCATCGCATGCGCATTGAGACACATCGCGTCATATGCGCATGGCATCGCTTGATTTCGCACCCTATGTCCATCGCAACGCAGTGCAATTAGCCACATCACGCTTTATGCGCATGGGATCGCTTGATATTGCACCTTATGTGCATCGCATCTCATGCGGATTGAGTCACAACACGTCACATACCCATGGCATCTCTTCATATCGCATATTATGTGCATCGCATAGCATGCGCATTGTCTCACGTCACGTCACATACGCATGGCATCGCTTCATATCGAATATTATGTGCATCGCATCGCATGCGCATTGAGTCACTTCGCGTCACATGCGCATGGCATCGCTTGTTATCGCATCTTATGTGCATCGCATAGCATGCGCATTGTCTCACATCGCGTCACATGCGCATGGCATCGCTTGATATCGCTTATTATGTGCATCGCATCGCATGCGCATTTAGTCTTTTCGCGTCACATACGCATGGCACCGCTTGATATCATATCTTTAGTCCATCGCATCGCATGCGCATTGAGCCACATCCCGCCACATGCGCATGGCATCGCTTGATATCGCACCTTATGTGCCTCGCATCGCAGCGCATTGTGTCACATCACGCCACATGGGCATGGCACCGCTTAATATTGCATCTTATGTGTATCGCTTCGCATGCGCATTGAGTCACGACTCGTCACATGCGCATGACATCGCTTGTAATCGCATCTTATGTGCATCGCATCGCATACGCACTGAGTCACGTCGCGTCACATGCGCATTGCATCGCTTGAAATCGCATCTTATGTGCATCGCATCGCATGCGCATTGAGTCTTGTCGCTTCACATGCGCATGGCATCGCTTGATAACGCATCTTATGTGCATCTCATCACATGCCCATTGAGTCACGTCGCACCATTTGCGCATGACACCGCTCGACATCGCATATTATGTGCATCGCATTGCAGCGCATTGAGTCACATCGCGTCACATGCGCATGCATCGGTCGACATCGCATATTATGTGCATCGCATCGCATGCGCATTGAGTCACTTCGCGTCACATACGCATGGCACCGCTTGATATCGAATCTTATGTGCATTGCATCGCATGCGCATTGAGTCACGACTCGTCACATGCGCACGGCATCTCTTGATCTCGCATCTTATGCGCATCGCATCGCATGCGCATTGAGTCACGTCGCTTACATGCGCATGGCATCGCATGTTATCGCATCTTATTTGCATCGCATCGCATCGCATTCACATTGATTCACGTCGCGTCAGATGCGCATGGCATCGCTTGATATCGCATTTTATGTGCATCGCATCGCATGCGCATTAACTCACGTCGCGTCACATGCGCATGCCATCGCTTGATATCGCATCTCATGTGCATCGCATGCGCACTGAGTCACATCGTGTTACATGTGCATTGCATCCCTTGATATTGCACCTTATATAAATCGCATGCGCATTGAGTCACGTCGCGTCACATGCGCATGCCATCGCTTGATAGCGCATCTTATGTGCATCCCATGCGCATTGAGTCACGTCGCGTCACATGCGCATGCCATCGCTTGATATCGCATCATATGTGCATCGCATCGCATGCGCAATGAGTCACCTCGCGTCACATGCGCATGGCATCGCTTGTTATCTTATCTTATGTGCATCGCATCGCATGCGCATTGAGTCACGTCGCGTCACTTGCGCATGGCATCTCTTGATATCGCATCTTATGTGCATCGCATCACATGCGCATTGAGTCACGTCGCGTCACATGCGCATGGCATGGCTTGTTATCGCATCTTATCTGCATCGCATACATTCACATTGAGTCCCATCCCGTCACATGCGCATGCATCGCTCGACATCGCATCTTATGTGCATCGAATGCGCATTGAGTCACATCGCATCACATGCGCATGGCATCGCTTGATATCGCATATTATGTGCATCGCATCGCATTCACATTGATCCACGTCGCGTCACATGCCCATGGCATCGCTTGATATCGCAACTTATGTGCATTGCATCGAATGCGCATTGAGTCATGTCGCGTCACATGCGCATGGCATCGCTTGATATCGCATCTAATGTAAATCCCATGCGCATTGAGACTCGTTGCGTCACATGCGCATGCCATCACTTGATATCGCATCTCATGTGCAATCACAGCCAATGCGCATTGATTCACGTCGCATCACATGCGCATGGCATCGCTTGATATCGCATCTTATGTGCATCGCATAGCATGCGCATTGAGCCACGTCGCGTCACATGCGCAAGGCATCGCTTGATATCGCATCTTATGTGCATCGATCGCATGCGCATTGAGTCACATCGCGTCACATGCGCTTGGTATCGCTTGATATCGCATCTTATGTGCATCGCACCGCATGCGCATTGACTCACATCGCGATACATGCGCATGGAATCGCTTGATATCGCATCTTATGTGCATCGCATCGCATGCGCATTTAGTCACATCGCGTCACATGCGCACGGCATCGCTTGATATCGCATCTTAGCTGCCTCGCATCGCAGAGCATTGAGTCACATCACGCAACATGCGCATGGTATCGCTTGATAATGCATCTTATGTGCATCGCAACGCAGGCTATTTGAGTCACATGACGTCACATGCGCATGGCATCGCTTGATATCGCTTATTATGTGCATCGCATCCCATGCGCATTGAGTCACTTCGCGTCACATGCGCATGGCATCCCTTGATATCGCATCTTATGTTCTTCGCATGCGCATTAATGCACGTCGCGTCACATGCGCATGGCATCTCTTGATATCGCATCTCATGAGCATCGCATCGCATGCGCATTGAGCGACTTCGCGTCACATGCGCATGGCATTGCTTGATATCACATCTTATGTGCATCGCTTCTCAGCGCATTGAGTCACATCGCGTCACATGCGCATGCATCCCTCGACATCGCATCTTTGGTGCATCGCATGCGCATTGAGTCACATCGCATCACATGCGCATGGCATCGCTCGACATCACATCTTATGTGCATCGCATCGCAGCCGCATTGAGTCACATCGCGTCACATGCGCAGGGCATCGCTTGATATCGCATCTTATGTGCATCGCATCGCAGGGCAATTAGCCACATCACGCCACGTATGCATGGCATCGCTTGATATCGCATCTTATGTGCATCGCATCGCATGCGGATTGAGTCATATCACGTCACATGCGCATGGCATCGCTTGATATCGAATCTTATGTGCATCGCATCGCATGCGCATTGAGTCACGACTCGTCACATGCGCAAGGTGTCGCATCTTATGTGCATCGCATCGCATGCACTCTGAGTAACGTCGCGTCACATGCGCATGGCATCGCTTGATACCGCATCATATGTGCATCGCATCGCATGCGCATTGACTCACATCGCGTCACATGCGCATGGCATCGCTTGATTTCGCATCTTATATGTATCGCATAGCTGCGCATTGAGTTACGTCGCTCCACATGCGCATTTCATCGCTCGACATCGCATCTTATGTGCATCGCATCTTATGTGCATTAAGTCACCTCGCGTCACATGCGCATGGCATCGCTTGATATCGCATTTTATGTGCACCGCATCGCATGCGCAGTTAGTCACCTCGCGTCACAAACGCATGGCATCGCTTGATTTCGCATATTATGTGTATCGCATAGCATGCGCATTGGGTCACGTCGCACCACATGCGCATGACATCGCTCGACATCGCATCTTATGTGCATCGCATCGCATGTGCATTGAGCCACCTCGCGTCACATGCGCATGGCATCGCTTGTTATCGCATCTTATGTGCATCGCATAGCATGCGCATTGTCTCACACCGCGTCACATGCGCATGGCATCGCTTGATATCGCATCTTATGTGCATCGCATCGCATGCGCCTTGAGACACGTCGCGTCATATGCGCATGGCATCTCTTGATATCGCATCTTATGTGCATCGCATCGCATGCGCATTGAGTCACGTCGCGTAACATGCGCATGGCATCGCTTGTTATCGCATCTTATATGCATCGCATTGCATTTATGTTGATACACGTCGCGTCACATGCGCATGGCATCGCTTGATTTCGCATCCTATGTCCATCGCAACGCAGTGCAATTAGCCACATCACGCTTTATGCGCATGTGATCGCTTGATATGGCACCTTATGTGCATCGAATGCGCATTGAGTCACATCGCATCACATGCGCATGGCATCGCTTGATATCGCATATTATGTGCATCGCATCGCATTCACGTTGATCCACGTCGCGTCACATGCCCATGGCATCGCTTGATAACGTATCTTATGTGCATCTCATCGCATGCGCATTGAGTCACGTTGCGTCTAATGCGCATGGCGTCGCTTGATATCGCAGCTAATGTAAATCCCATGCGCATTGAGTCTCGTTGCGTCACATGCGCATGCCATCACTTGATATCGCATCTCATGTGCAATCACAGCCAATGGGCATTGATTCACGTCGCATCACATGCGCATGGCATCGCTTGATATCGCATCTTATGTGCATCGCATCGCATGCGCAATGAGCCACGTCGCGTCACATGCGCATGGCATCGCTTGATATCGCATCTTATGTGCATCGCATCGCATGCGCATTGAGTCACATCGCGTCACATGCGCTTGGCATCGCTTGATATCGCATCTTATGTGCATCGCACCGCATGCGCATTGACTCACATCGCGATACATGCGCATGGAATCGCTTGATATCGCATCTTATGTGCATCGCATCGCATGCGCATTGAGTCACATCGCGTCTCATGCGCACGGCATCGCTTGATATGGCATCTTATCTGCCTCGCATCGCAGAGCATTGAGTCACATCACGCAACATGCGCATGGTATCGCTTGATAATGCATCTTATGTCCATCGCAACGCATGCGGATTGAGTCACATGACGTCACATGCGCATGGCATCGCTTGATATCGTATATTATGTGCATCGCATCCCATGCGCATTGAGTCACTTCGCGTCACATGCGCATGGCATCCCTTGATATCGCATCTTATGTTCTTCGCATGCGCATTGATGCACGTCGCGTCACATGCGCATGGCATCGATTGATATCGCATCTCATGTGCATCGCATCGCATGCGCATTGAGTTACATCGCATCACATGCGCATGGCATCGCTTGATATCTCATCTTATGTGCATCGCATCGCATGCGCATTGAGCGACTTCGCGTCACATGCGCATGGCATTGCTTGATATCACATCTTATGTGCATCGCTTCTCAGCGCATTGAGTCACATCGCATCACATGCGCATGGCGTCGCTCGACATCGCATCTTATGTGCATCGCATCGCAGCCGCATTGAGTCACATCGCGTCACATGCGCATGGCATCGCTTGATATCGCATCTTATGTGCATCGCATCGCAGAGCAATTAGCCACATCACGCCACGTATGCATGGCATCGCTTGATATCGCATCTTATGTGCATCGCATCGCTTGCGGATTGAGTCATATCACGTCACATGCGCATGGCATCGCTTGATATCGAATCTTATGTGCATCGCATCGCATGCGCATTGAGTCACGACTCGTCACATGCGCAAGGTGTCGCATCTTATGTGCATCGCATCGCATGCACTTTGAGTAACGTCGCGTCACATGCGCATGGCATCGCTTGATACCGCATCATATGTGCATCGCATCGCATGCGCATTGACTCACATCGCGTCACATGCGCATGGCATCGCTTGATTTCGCATCTTATGTGTATCGCATAGCATGCACATTGAGTCACGTCGCTCCACATGCGCATGACATCGCTCGACATCGCCTCTTATGTGCATCGCATCGCATGTGCATTGAGTCACCTCGCGTCACATGCGCATGGCATCGCTTGATATCGCATCTTATGTGCATCGCATCGCGTGTGCATTGAGTCACCTCGCGTCACATGCGCATGACATCGCTCGACATTGCATCTTATGTGCATCGCATCGCATGTGCATTGAGTCACCTCGCGTCACATGCGCATGGCATCGCTTGATATCGCATCTTATGTGCATCGCATCGCATGCGCATTGAGTCACATCGCGTCACATGCGCACGTTATCGCTTGATATCGCATCTTATGTGCATCGCATGCGCATTGAGTGACATCGCGTCACATGCGCATGGCATCGCTTGAAATCGCATCTTATATAAATCGCATGCGAATTGAGTCACGTCGCGTCACATGCGCATGCCATTGCTTGATATCGCGTCTCATGTGCATCGCATCGCATGCGCATTGAGTCACGTCGCATCACATGCGCATGGCATCGCTTGATAGCGCATGTTATGTGCATCGTATGCGCATTCATCACATGGCATCACATGCACATGGCATCGCTCGACATCGCATCTTATGTGCATCGCATCGCACGTGCATTGACTCACATCGCGGCACATGCGCAT
Organism: Tenodera sinensis; assembly: GCA_030765045.1. Classification (NCBI taxonomy): domain Eukaryota; kingdom Metazoa; phylum Arthropoda; class Insecta; order Mantodea; family Mantidae; genus Tenodera; species Tenodera sinensis. The sequence continues at coordinate 119,961,362 of CM060968.1, forward strand.
GGCATCGCTTGATATCGCATCTTATGTGCATCGCATCGCAAGCGCATTGAGCCACTTCGCGTCACATACGCATGGCACCGCTATTAATTGCATCTCTGCTCAGGTTACCGGGCGGAGTGGACGTGTTTTTGCATCACTGTGGTGAAAACGCGTTTTAGTTGTTTATTTTTGTTTCTTCTTTAGTGAGAGTAGTATAAATTGTGAGTGTAGTGTTTTATAAGTGTGTGGTGTAAAGGACAAGTAAGTAGATGCAGTAGTGTGCTATATACTGTAGTTTAAACATAGAAATAAATTCGGCGTATGAAGTTATAGTGCGGCAAGTTGGCCGTGTTTGGTTATAGCTGCCAAAGTCAGCAATATTTTTCCGCTGCTTGCACGTAGTGCAAAGCGGAGGACCTTCATAGTCTTCATTAGTAGTGTTTATGTAAAATAGGTGAAAAAGATAATTTTTATTGGCTTAATTTTAATACATCGGGGGGCTTTTCCCCTCGTAATATGGCAAGTAATAAAGAAGAGCTTCAGGAAGGCTTTACGCCTAAGAGATCACTTAGAAGGTCACCTGAGAGGAAAAGCCATGCAGTAAATTTGACCAAAAATATGGAAGAAATGGCAGAGGATATAAATAACATCAATAATACCGAACAAGTAAAAATTGTAAGCGAAATGGCAACAATGGATGAATTTGATCTCCTTATTGTTGAATTAAATAATATGATTAGTAAAGAAAAAATGACAGTTGAAAAAAAAAAGGAATTTAATGCCATGTTCGGAAAACTCAACAAATTATATACAGCCAAGACAACTAAATTAGAAATTGCATTAGCAGAGGCCAGATTGGCTAAAGATATATGTATCAGTAAGGTTAATGAACCGGTAAAGAGTTACGCGCAGACGGTAGCAATTCCAGGTATTCCTGTTTTGAAAAAATCAATCACCAAACCAGAAGCTTATCAAATGGCGGTAAATGTAAAGAAACATACACTTTTTATTTCATCAAAGAACAATCAGGATTCTAGGGAATTACAAAAGATTGTGACACAAAGCCTGAAACCTACACAGGAGAAAATCAAAATAAGACAGGTGAGGACTGCAGGAAAAAATTTGATTCTGGATATGGAAACTGAAGAAGATATGAACAAAGTAATAAACAGCAAAAATCTAGAAGGGAAGGATCTAACTATTGAACCTCCCAGAAAAAGAAATCCCCTTATGATCATATATGACGTTTTATCGGGCACTAAAGAAGAAGAATTAAAAGAAAATATTTATTTACAAAATTTTGAAGGCTCTCTCTCAAAGGAAGAATTTGATAAAGATTTCCTTTTAAAATTTAAAGCAGGTCCCAGAGAAAAAGCCGCAGTGCATCATGTTGCTGAAGTTTCAGCCAAAATTAGAAACATATTAAATAGCAGAGGCAGGGTATTTTTAGGTTTCCAAGCATGTTCAGTAAAGGACTATATCTCTGTTCCAAGATGCCTGAAGTGTTACGATTATGGACATATTGCCAAAAACTGCAGAGCTCAAAGTACAGTTTGTGGGCATTGTGGGGAGAATACACATACTAGGAAAGATTGTAATCATAAAGATAAACCTGTAGTTTGTATACCATGTGAAAAGAGGAAGAAGAAATGCGGGGGGAAAGATAACTGTCCCACTTATAGAATGTATTGGGAGCGAACTGTTTCTAGGATAAACTATGAGTGAGTGACAAACTAAATTAGTGCAACAATCACGTAGGAAACCCCGGCGAAACACACCAAGTAGAATACGCAGAAATTTATTAAGAGTAATTAGACACAAACTTAAATTAAATCAGAATAAAATTAATTGTCAAACACAAACCGATTCAATATATGTTAAACCTGAATTAATAAATGTATATGCTAATGGTAAAGTTGATGAATATGAAAATAACTTCATAAAATCAGATTCTAGTAACATGGTATATGCAAAAATTAAAGACGATTTACAACAGAAGAACTTAGATAAAAAACAAAGGATAACTGTAGATTACGATGCTATTTCAAAAATAGGAGAAGAAGAGGAAGAAGAACAACAGAAAGAAGAGAAAAATTTAATAGCAAATAGTAACACATTAATTCCAATGACGAGCACATTACAAAATTTTTACAACAAAAATTTCCTATCAGACTTATGGAAATATAGATCAGGCAACTTAAAACAAATGCATCAGGTTTTTAAAACGGAAGGGAAGGTTAATATACCGGAAACGCTTGTGGAAGAAAAGAGGATGCTAACTTGTGATGACGGCAGCGAAGACCACGGACACACGACAGGCGACAGCTCAATGACACCAGGTGCTGCGGTCAGCAGTGTTTACGCTGCATTTGACGAAACATTACAGCTGAGCTGTTTAGAGGAAAGAAACAACTTATCAGCAGCTTTAAGGCATATTATACGAACCCTCCACAAAAACGGCGATAAAATTATTTTTCCAATCCCAGATGCTATCGATAGAATGGAACTAAAAGTTCTAAATATTCCAACCGACCCAAACGAATTATTAGAATTAGTTAAAAAAGTTTATAGTAGAAGAAATGAAATCTTGGATCTGGATGAAGTATATAAACATTTTGTTTTATGTTATGGAAGAATTGCTTTTGATGGGTCGCAAAAATGGCCGCATTGTTATGCGGTGATTAGGCATGATAACCTTGACTATCCCAAAATAATCTCCCAAAAAGCAACACCTACCCCAATATTCCCTCAAACCACCAATCATAGTAATACAGGAATCTTTAAACATAAATCCAACAAAGTCCCGCAAAATAATTATAAAAAAACCAATAGATATCCCACCAATAGTAATCCATTTCTCCAAGTAACAAAATTATTAAGTAACAACAGCAAACCCAAACCTTCCAATACCCCACCTAAAATCAAACCCAAAACCCCACAAATGAGAAGAGTACAATTGGTTCGTGTACATAAACTATCGAGAGAGCTCACTGAAGAAAATAGGAAACTGGGTATTAAACAAAAATTTTTGGCACCCAGAGGTTATGTTCTTTTAAGACGAAATAATGGCAGACTCACACCAATACCCCATCAGATTACTTAGATTGGCACAAATAAACGCCCAGAGAAGTAGATTGGTTATGTCGGAAATCAAGAAGACTATAGATGAGTTAAATATCGATATTTTATGCATACAAGAGCCTTACTTAATAAACAAAAAACTAGCATATACCCCTGTTATGGCGAGAGAAATTCACACCGGGGAGAATCCAATGGCAGCTATTATTATAAATAACAATGAACTACAGGTAACCAAAATAACACAACTAAATGATACACATAATAACTGCATACAAATCAGTCATGATACAGGAACTTTTATTCTTTCCAACCACTACTTTCAGTACAGCCATGAAATTGAACCATATCTGGAATCGATACATAATATAAATAGACTATATCCAAATTATGAAGTATTACATACAATGGATGCAAATGCGAAGTCTGAATGGTGGCACAATAGTACAAAAGATGAAAGAGGGGAAAAATTGGAAGAGATTATATCAGAACTCAACTTAAGTGTTCTAAATCTACCTAACAACGCACCAACCTTTGAAAATCGAGCAGGTGCAACATCGAACATTGACCTGACCCTAGCAAATTTTCACATGGTTAACAAAATAGAAAACTGGAAAGTAGGTTTGGATTATACTACAAGCGATCAGATTAATTTATTTCAATTACATTTTAGAACCCAGAAGAAATGTACATTTTAAAAAGGAATTTAGATTAAACTACAGACAAACCAACTGGGAGAAATTTCGACAGCAATTTGAAAACGTAAATCTAAATTACACCGGCAATGATCTACATTTTGAAGCCAAAGAATTGGAGAAAATAATTAGACAAATAATGATAAATACCATACCGAAGCGCAAAATTAAGAAATATACAGACAACGTATGGACAGAAGAACTTTACAACTTACGAAGAAAATTAAGGAAAACTAGACGAATATATCAAAAAACTATAATATATGAAGAAAGAGAAAGAAATCTGTTACTTTACAGAAAAGCTAAACTTAAATTTAAGACAACCCTGCAAGAGACTAGGAAAAAATCATGGCAAAATTATATCGAAAACAGCATAGGCCAAAACATTTGGGGAGTACCGTATAAAATAGTTATGGAAAAAATAAAAAAACCGGAAGTGTTAAATACTTTGAGAAAAGAAGATGGGACTATTACAACCAACTGGTCGGAATCTATAAACGAACTGCTACGAAAACTACTACCGGATGATAATGACGAGACAGATAATGAGCAAAATAGGATATTAAGAAATGAACTACAGGCACCATATGAAAACAATACAGTCATTTTCCCATTTCATGAAACTGAAATCAAACATACCATTTTAAACCTTAAGAAAAAGAAGGCAGCTGGAATAGATGAAATTAAAAATGAGATTTTGATTAATATAAGGGATAGCTTAACTCCATGTTTACACAATATGTTTAATGACTGTCTATGGCAAGGAGAATTTCCCAGAGCTTGGAAAATTGCCAAGTTGACAATACTCAAAAAAGGAAGTGATAAAGATCCACTTGATCCTAAGTCCTATCGACCAATCTGCTTATTGAACACTATAGGGAAAGTTTTTGAATCTTTATTGAATAAAAGAATAATTGAATTTAGAACCATGATTGGCATGAATGACAACCAATATGGATTTCGGAAGGGAAGGTCTACCGAGGATGCCATTAACACAGTAATTGGAGCCACAAAAAATTCACCAAGCAAATATGTAGCCGCTATTTTTGTCGATATTTCTGGCGCTTTTGACAACCTTTGGCGGCCTTTTCTTTTTAAGAGATTAAGAAGCTTAAATTATCCAGTTTCATTATATAGAATTCTTTTAAACTATTGCAAAGATAGAAAAGTGAAACTTTTAGGAATAAATCAAACAATAACTAAGACTATTACTAAAGGATGCCCACAGGGTTCTATATTAGGGCCCACATTTTGGGACATTGTTTTAGAAACACTCCTAGAGGAAGTACAGCGCAATAATAACTGTCTGAAAGTAATAGCTTACGCTGATGACGTAGTTTTTTTAATAGATGCAAATTCAAGACGAGAACTAGAAGGAAAAAGTAATAATTTGTTGCATATACTTTCAACCTGGTGCAAGAGTTCCAAAATGAAGATATCCCCAGCAAAATCTGGATATATGATTTTAAAGGGAAATTTTAAAAGGGATCCAAGTTTAAAATTTGAAAATGAAAAAATAAGAAGAAATAAGAATATGAAATATTTAGGAATATATTTAGATGAGAAGTTAAATTTTAATCATCATACAGAACATGTAAGGGTCAAAGCCGAAAAAACTATGATGAAACTTTCTAGAATAATTCAATTTGATTATAAAATTCCGCTCCATACTGTTAGCATATATCACACAAGTATATTCAGCTCAATAATAACTTACGGTGCTGCAATTTGGGCTACTAGAATGAAAAATGTGATGATTAGAAATCTCCTAAGAAGGACACAAAGGAAAGTTTTATTAAGATTCACGGGAGCTTATAAAACAACCCCTACTTTAGCTCTTTTTGTAATAACTGGAATTTGGCCAGTAGATTTAACTCTAAGACTTCGAGGAGCTTATTTTTGGCTTAAAAAAGGAAACTTTAACGCAGTTGCTGATATTTTGGAGCAGTATTGCACTACTAAGCGGGAAATTAAAACTAGACTGATGCATATTTGGCAAGAAGAATGGGAAATTATAAATCAAGGAAGGCGTGCCTTTTCTTTCTTCACGAATATCTCCGAAAGATTGGCACTCAAACATTTGAGTAATACGAAAGGACTTGTACACTATATATCTGGCCATGGACCTTATGGCACTTATTGGAAAAAAATTAATAAATTTAACACCGATGAGTGTGACGTATGCTTTAAGCAGGACACACCGGAGCATGTTATGTTTGAATGTCAAAAAAACACCAATTTTACGCTTGAGGAAAGAGAAAATCTACAAGGATATCAGCTCTTTGATATAATACGTAACAAAGATATGTTTCCACATTTAGAGGCTCTAGCAAACAAGATTAGTTTACACGCTAGAAAGATAATTATAGAACAACCTCGACAAGCAGGAAACATAACGATAAATGCAGCAGAAAGACGATCACACAGAATTCAGACCAGGAACATGACAAGAAACCGTGAAAACCTACATATATATGATGAAATGGAACGGGATGGAATTTAATTATCCAGACAACGAGGTAAAGGGACCGAGCACAATAGTATACAGTCAGGATGGAGAGGCAGTATACTCAGGAAGTACTATCGGTGTGAGGCAGGCGACAACCCACGACCAGGGAGATGATGATCAGGAAGGAGTGGCGTGTCGAGGCGAGGCGAGGCGAGGCGAGTCGAGTCGAGTCTTCACCAAGTCGGGATTGCTGCATCATGCATTGATAGGAAGATCGGCGACGGATTGAGTGACCGCAAGTGCTAATGATCAAGTTAGTGATAGGATTTTAGGTGATTTATGACCCTGATTATCTAGTTAATCTAATTAAAAGTAAATAAGTGATTTAGTGATGTGAAAGTTGAATTAGTGAAGTGAAATGTGATTTATTTCATAAAACTTCTGGATGTTTAGGAAATAATAGTGAAAGATAATTTTGTAAAAATTAATTAAAAATAATTAAATGTTAGTGATTTTAGTCCACATTATTATATTATTAAAGTATATAAACCATCTTATTAATCAAAAGTATAATATTTTTGTGTATGTTGTTTTTATAAATTTTGGTTATGTAGATTTTGAACTTTATACTACACACATTTTGTAGATTTTGTAGTTTTTGTGCTGGAAACCAGTACATATAGTATGCCGCCGGTAACCGGCGGCAGTTTAGAGTTTTAGTTTATAGCTGTTTCTTTTTCTTTTTCATATATATATATATATATATATATATATATATATATATATATATATATATATATAACTGGTTACCAGTTATATTTTACTGGATACCAGTAAATTTTTCTTTATTTAAATTTTTTTTAATAAATATGTAAATTTAAATTAAAAAATATATATTTATAAAAAGTATTAGTTATAGGTATAATATTAAATTAATTAAATTTTAAATAATAATGATAGATGATAATGATATTAATAGTAATAATATAATTTATAATTTTATGTAATAATTATAATTAATAATTTAATTTTATATATTTGTTTATTGTTTAGTAATAGTTTGTAGTTGTGAGTGATGTTGTGTATGAAATTTATATTTTGTTGTATTGAGGAGATTAATTTGTTTTAATTTTAAAATTTTATTGTTTTTTTTTCTTTTAAAATATATATTAATTTATTTAGAAATTTTATTGTATTTTGATTGTTTGAAATGATTTGTTATTGTTTTAGAGAATTTATTTCTTAGAGTGATTATGTGTGAAATGTTATAATTGGTGTTTTTGTTTTTATTTTCTTGTGTTTTGTTTTATGATATATTATTTAATTTATCTATCTTTATAATTCGTTATATATTATATTATTTTATATTTTTATTTTAAAATTTTTCTGTAAAGTATGTTGTATGTATGAATGTGTAGAATAAATAAATTTTAAAGATCTGGCATATTAGCCCTGGTGTAAGTAATTAGGTGCCAGGGTTATTATACAGATTTTTATTTTATTTTATTTATTTTATTGCATCTTATGTGCATCGCGTCGCTTGCGCATTGAGTCACAACTCGTCACATGCGCATGGCATCCCTTGTAATCGCATCTTATGTGCATCGCATCCCATACGCAATTAGCCACGTCGCGTCACATGCGCATGGCATCGCTTGATATCGCATCTTATGTGCATCGCATCGCATGCACATTGAACCACGTCGCGTCCAATGCGCACGGCATCGCTTGTTATCGCATCTTATCAGCATCGCATCGCATGTGCATTCAGTCACATCGGGTCAACATGCGCATGGCATCGCTTGATATCGCACCTTATGTGCATCGCATCGCATGCGCATTGTGTCACGTCGCGTCACATGCGCATGGCATCTCTTGATATCGCATCTTATGCGCGTCGCATCGCATGCGCATTGAGTCACGTCGCGTCACATGCGCTTGGCATTGCTTGTTATCGCATCTTATGTGCATCACATGCGCATTGAGTTACGTCGCACCAATTGCGCATGACACCCCTCGACATCGCATATTATGTGCATCGCATCTTATGTGCATCGCATCGCATGCGCATTGAGTCACGTCGCGTCACATGCGCATGGCATCTCTTGATATCGCATCTTATGCGCGTCGCATCGCATGCGCATTGAGTCACATCGCGTCACATGCACTTGGCATTGCTTGTTATCGCATCTTATGTGCATCACATGCGCATTGAGTCACGTCGCACAAATTGCGCATGACACCCCTCGACATCGCATATTATGTGCATCGCATCGCAGCGCATTGAGTCACATCGCGTCACATGCGCATGCATCGCTCGACATCGCATCTTATGTGCATCGCATCGCATGCGCATTGAGTCACCTCGCGTCACTTGCGCATGGCATCGCTGGATTTCGCATCCTATGTGCATCGCATCGCATGCGCATTGAGTCACGTTGCGTCACATGCGCATGGCATCGCTTGTAAGGGCATCTTATGTGCATCGCATCGCATGCGCATTGAGTCCGTCGCGTCACATGCGCTTGGCATTGCTTGTTATCGCATCTTATGTGCATCACATGCGCATTGAGTCACGTTGCACCAATTGCGCATGACACCCCTCGACATCGCATATTATGTGCATCGCATCGCAGCGCATTGAGTCACATCGCGTCACATGCGCATGCATCGCTCGACATCGCATCTTATGTGCATCGCATCGCATGCGCATTGAGTCACGTCGCGTCACATGCGCATGGCATCTCTTGATATCGCATCTTATGCGCGTCGCATCGCATGCGCATTGAGTCACGTCGCGTCACATGCGCTTGGCATTGCTTGTTATCGCATCTTATGTGCATCACATGCGCATTGAGTCACGTCGCACAAATTGCGCATGACACCCCTTGACATCGCATATTATGTGCATCGCATCGCAGCGCATTGAGTCACATCGCGTCACATGCGCATGCATCGCTCGACATCGCATCTTATGTGCATCGCATCGCATGCGCATTGAGTCACCTCGCGTCACTTGCGCATGCCATCACTGGATTTCGCATCCTATGTGCATCGCATCGCATGCGCATTGAGTCACGTTGCGTCACATGCGCATGGCATCGCTTGTAATCGCATCTTATGTGCATCGCATCCCATACGCATTGAGTCACGTCGCGTCACATGCGCATGGCATCGCTTGATACCGCATCTTATGTGCATCGCATCGCATGCGCATTGAGTCACGTCGCACCAATTGCGCATGACATTGCTCGACATCGCATCCTATGTGCATCGCATCGCATGCGCATTTTGTCACGTCGCGTCACATTCGCATGGCATCTTCTGCTCGTCGTCACTTTGAAGGGTCGGTATGATGAATTCTTTTCTCGAATAAAAGATCCGGCTAACTCTTTCGATGAACTGCGATGACTCTTTCTCTCCTATCTCGGTCGTGGTACGGGTATGAAGTATGTTCACAGTTTACAGCTGATAATTTTCCTTGAGACGCGACCCCCGTGAAAATTATATGTTACGTCGATGTATTAACTTTTAGTCTTTCTAATGAGATAGTCTTCTTTGCTCTGGAGGCCACAATTGAAATAATATTAGTGTATTTATTATCACAATTTTATTCGTTAATATCTATAACATTTACAATGAAGACAAAAGATAATCGCACTAGGCCAACTGCAAACGATATAATGCAAACAATCAAACAATGGGAAACAAAACACTCCAACACAACACCTACCATAACTAATAATACTGCATCAAATGCCCCTCATCACAGTATATGCAACTAATTCTATTTTGGGAAAATTGTTTTCAGCCATACAATGTTGCATGTACTGTGATGATCTCGCCACAACAATGTAATTGTACAACAATATAACAACTGTGTTGAAAAACATGTCATCGTTGAATACAAAAATATTTTCTCTTGACAATGTTTCGATTTTTTTTGGCAACTTTCAGGGGTTCTATGCCCCTCCCCACTAAAATTTGTTTTATGATTTTTCTTATAATTGATTGTCACGTCACTTTGCCATATCTATTTCGGCATCTCGGTAGGGCTTAAGCATAGTCTTGTGGTACTTGCCTACCTTTTTGCCGATACTACCTTCAAGTCCATATGTATGATCTCCAAATTTCTCCGATATCCTGAATGGTCCTTTGTATAATAGATTCATTCGCCTATATATCTTCTTGGAGGCTCTTGACAAATTAAACTGTCTAATGAGGACTTTATCACCGACTTCGGGATTCCATTTTGCTTCATACCTCTTGACTTGAGATGCCCTTTTCTCGGCTTTCTTCCTTATCCTGTTGAAGGCTTCGATACATTTTTCTTCTTCCCGAGGTACATTAGCTTCCCTCTTGATAGTTGTAATGGCTTTAAGTACTAAAGGTTTGGGTGGTTTGCTCGTCATTAGTTCGTAAGGAGCAAATCCAGTGGTGGTATTAATCGTATGGTTCAATATATCTTCTATCACCTGACAGTATTTGTACCATCCTCGGTGATTGGCATGACACAGTATCCTGAAATATATTCCTAAATCACGCATAACCCTCTCACATGGGTTACCTTGGGGATAGTATGCCGAAGAGCTATATATTCTTATATTATTGCTTCGAAGGGCTGTAGTAAACACCTTGCTTTTGTGAACGGTAGCATTATCGGATAAGATAGCTTTTATATGACCATATTTTGGAATCCAATCCTTTAGGATTCTGTTCACGCAAGTCTGACTTTTGATGTTTCTAACTGGGTATAATCGGACAAACTTCGAGAAAATATCAAACATAACGAAGATGTACCTACAGTTATACTGGGTAGCAGGCATTTCACCATGTGCATCAATAGCAACCAAAGCGTTCCTTTCACTCCGTATTACTGATTGTGGAGCACAGTCATATTTAATATTTAAGGGCTTTGCTTTTTGACATAGCTCACAGGCCACAACGAATTTTCTCACCTTCCGGTCGATTCGTTTGAAGTATAGGTGTTCTTTGATAGCTGTGACTGTCTTCTCACATCCTGGATGCGCGAGATTATTGTGAAATGTCTCTATCCCTTCACGCTCCAACTCCTGAGGCACTATGACCTTCCATCTTTTCTCAAATCGCCCATGGAGTTTATATAAAACACCATCATGTTTAGCGACCGTTCCTCTGTTGTCGTATATACCTGGAGCCGTTTCCCAAAGATCCCTTAACAACGGATCTCGTTGTTGCCACTCGGTTACGTTCTCAAACTTGCTGGAAAGTTTTCGGCTATATCCCAAATTCAACACCATGAGTTTAACCTCATTCTGTGGGTGCGACAATGTTTCGGGAATCTGTTTTTCCAACGACTGTCTGGAGAGCAAATCACTAAAAACATTCTCCTTCCCAGGTATATGATGGATGTCAATATCATGCGATGTAATTTCGTGTATATATCTGGAAATCTTCGAGCTAGTCAGCTTGCATTTCTTTATGAATGACAAGCTAATATGATCTGTGTACACAATGATTTTAGCATTGTACACGTACTGACGGAACTTCTGTAGTGCAAAGTATATTGCTCCGATTTCTTGCTCAGTAATACAAGCATTTGCCTCGACTTGGTTCAGCGATCGGGAAGCTGTAGCGATGACATGGCTATTGCCGTCTCCATCGACCTGTGTTAAGACACCTGCGTAAGCCTGTATGCTCGCGTCCGTGTATAAGTGATAAGGAGCGTCAGGTATTGGCCTTTCCAATAGAATTGTGTTGTTAAACAAGTCTTTAACCTTCATAAATGCCTGCTGATGTTCTTCGGTCCATTTCCATTTATTATTCTTTTTCAGTAATCCCCTCAACGGACTGAGTTCTTTAGCATAATTTATTATAAATTTGCTCTCGTATTGGAAGATTCCTAATAATCTTCTCAGTTGTTTGGTATTCTTTGGTGGAGGGATTGCCTGAACAGCTCTAATGCGGTCCATATTCGGAGTTATTCCCGCTTCAGTCACCACGTAACCAAGGAACTCTATCTCTTTAGTCAGAAATTGTGACTTATTAAAGTTTATGGTCATACCGCTCTCATAAAATTTCGAAAAAATATACTGCAAGTGTTTTATATGCTCATTATAATCATTATCATAGATCAAAAAGTCGTCTATGTATTGAATTGCGAAGCCTTCTATAGTATCATTGAATATGTTATGAATAGCACGAAGCAGGGCACTACCACTGGTAGACAAACCGAAACCGCAGGTTTTGAATTGATAAATTTTTCCATTAAAACAGAACCCAGTGTACTTTCGCACAGTTTCATCCAATGGAATTTGCCAGTAAGACGACACCAAGTCCAATTTTGAAAAATACTTCCCGCGTTTAAGGCTAGCTAAAACTTCATCTACGCCTCGCGGTCTGAAATGGTCCGGTTGCGTTAAAGAGTTAATCTTTCTGGCATCAATCGTCATCCTTAATGAACCATCGGATTTATGAACCCAACATAGTGGATGGAGGTAGGGTGTATCAGATATTTCTATAATATCATCTTCTAACATTTTATTTATTACCTCTTTTGCTTTGTCCTTTATTGAGTTTGGAATGGGCCGGCTTTTATGGGAGTAAGGGGTAGCGTTTTCCACTTTAAAGATGTGGGTGTACTTGTTGCACAGACCGGGTTTCGAACTGAATACTTCTCGGTTCTTGATTAAGCACGCTCTCAGTTGATTCTTTTGTTCTTCATTTATATTGTGCGCATTATTCACTTTTTCGTTCAGCGTAGCCATAAAAGATTCTTCTTCTTTCTTTTTATCATCTCTGACGACATCCAATCTGTATACTCCGCAATCATCTCGCAGATGGTGATTCTCTCCTCGAACTCCGCGAACATTATTATTAAACAAATCAATTTCGACGTATTTTTGTATATCATCGCAGTCGTCTTCTTCATTTGCACTTACTTTTTCGTCGTCGTACAATATAACATTCTCTACAAAAAATCTTCCATTATTAACATCGTCGAAATCCTCGTTCGCTTCAATATTTTCACCTTCTAACAGTCTCACTATTCGCGTGTTTTCACCATCTTTAACGCGTAGTTCATGCTCTTCGAAATCGATGATTGCTTGCCAGTGATAAAGTAAGTCGTTTCCAATAATAATTTCTCTTGCCAAACGCTGAATAACTAATGCGACAAAATCAAATTTCCAACCATTTACATGTGCTTTAACTAACATTTGATATTTCACCCGATCTCTCTTTTTACCGATCGCTGTACTACAATACACATTGTTTACGTGCAAGTACTCTATCTTGTTTGAGGATAATAATTCCTGGAATAATTCCTCTGAAATTACCGATGAGCTTGCCCCAGTATCTATTAACACAGTGAAGCTACGGTCCCATATATTTAACTCAATTTGAGGTGGATTGACTAACTCTTTATTGGACTTTACTGGGTTAATTTTGTTGTCGGTGATTAAATTTACGTGAATTTTGCCCTGTGCCTGCACCATCAAATCATTTTCCAAGGCATAAAATGATTTCGGAATTAATTTCCCTGATTCTCATTCGTTTGATTGTTACTTGTTGATATCGTGCCAGTATTTGTTTCTTGATTCTGTGTTCTAGGAAAGTCGCGATCATTCCTGCGTTCGACGCTTTCCTCCTCGAACCTAGGCACTTGGGTTACATTTTCCTGATAATTTGTACTATGATTTCTCGGATCGTAGCTTCCATTCCACCTACGATTGTAATTTCTGTAAAACCGGATGTGATTAATTTGACTGGTTCTTCCACACCCTCTGGTATCGCCACCATAATCATGATTACGTCTCTCGTATCGCGGATTTTGTCTGTCTCGCGGTATAGGACCTCTGTAATTCGATCTTACATCAGGACGTCTATTTGTTCTGTAGTTTTCACCATTATTTTGGTGTGTTTCATCTCTCACACCATTTCCCTGGTTCTCATTCGTTGTTGGAAAATTATTTCTAAGACGTTCTAATTGCGTTCCTTGATTCCTACCTTGGCCACCTACAGCGCGCTGTCCATTTTCATATCGCTGACTGGAGTTAGTCTCTTGGTAATTATTCTGTGCCTCGAACTCTGCCAATAATTCAATTACGTCCGAAAAATCAACCGGTTTCGCCACGATCAGATTATTTCTTATGTGCGGTGGATAATGGCGAATAAGTGCTTCAATAACCTCCTGTTCACTCAACTGAGGTTGGAGTAGTTTCGATTTGTTCGCCAGTTTCAAAAAATACTCCATCATTGAAATACCACGTTTACTGTCATAATGTCCGGTAGCCAGTTCGACTTTAATCTGGTTTTGACGTCCCGGTCCCCAAAATCTATTTATAAAAAGGTTTCGAAACATACTATATGTTTCGTGAGACGCCAAAGTTAGTCTTAACCATTCCAATGCGTTTTTCTTAAGACAGCGTTTAACCACCATCATTCGTATCTCGTTCGGAATTCGTTTGATCCTAAAATAATCCTCCAGTTCTTTTATGAAAATTTTTGGATTGTCACCGGCTTCTTCGTCAAATGACGGAGGGGTTAGATCATGGAACAAGTGACTAGCGTGACAATTATGGTTTTGACTAGGGGAGTGCATTGGCATAGCTAAATCATTCTCCTGAAAGTCCGCCATATTACTGTTATTGTCAAGTGCATCAGTATTGGTCATATTTTTGCATTCACTCACAAATTGATCATGATTGTCATTAACTCTATCAGCCTGTAGAGCAATCACAACTTGGGAAAGCCTTCCTGTAAATTCTTTTTCCTTTGTAACCGTTTCATTTATTCTATTTACATTTACATTGGCTTCCTCCTTTACTTTATTCAATTCTTCTCGCTGTGACTGCATCTCAGCGCTTATACCCTTTACAACATTTTCTAAACTATCAATTTTTACATCAATGTCATTTTGTTTTGACCTAATTCCATCTTGATACATTTTACAACTTGTTCTACCACGACTATCTCTGTTCTCAATTCATCTCCTACCTTTGCAATTTTTGCATTCTGTTCTGCTAGGTTTTCATCAAATTCTTTACTTAATTCAGCTTTCATTTCTACCACTGTCTTCTCCTGTCCTAACTTAACTTCATTTATCAATTCTCCTAGCCTAGCTATTTCTACTGTGTTTGATTCCTGTCCTAATTTTATCACGCTTACTAACTCACCTAATTTAGCTATATCATTGTTACTTGATTCAATTCTTTCTGTACATTCCTTCTTACATAATTCAATTTCTTGTGACAATTTATTTATATTTCTGGCATTATCCTCCTTCAAATCTGCTACATTTCTAACACTATCCTCTCTTAGTTTCGCTACATCTGCTTTTAGTTCTGTTACATTTCTAACAAAATCTGCTTTTATATCTGCTGTATTCTTGTTCATCGCTTCCAATATTTCTTTCAATCCTATTTCAGATTCCTTACATACTACATTCTTTCTACCTTCTACTGATAACTTATCACTCACTTCCCTCTCTACACTATCATTATCTTTCTCAACTTTTTCCATCTTCTGTACAATTTTCTTATTGCGTAGTATCATAAATTAGTACCAGTCTTACTTGAATTCTGGAGCACAAGAAAAAGGATACTCCGTCAAAATGTCTTCTTTTCACTCTTTGTCCAGGTACATATTTTTACTCTATACGCCTGTATTCGAGCCGTCGCGCGTCTGGGCGCCAGTATGAAGGAGTCTCTTCCGGCTGGTATCTCCCGTCACCAGTATGAAGGGAATCTTCTGCTCGTCGTCACTTTGAAGGGTCGGTATGATGAATTCTTTTCTCGTATAAAAGATCCGGCTAACTTTCGATGAACTGCGATGACTCTTTCTCTCCAATCTCGGTCGTGGTACGGGTATGAAGTATGTTCACAATTTACAGCTGATAATTTTCCTTGAGACGCGACCCCCGTGAAAATTATATGTTACGTCGATGTATTAACTTTTAGTCTTTCTAATGAGATAGTCTTCTTTGCTCTGGAGGCCACAATTGAAATAATATTAGTGTATTTATTATCACAATTTTATTCGTTAATATCTATAACATTTACAATGAAGACAAAAGATAATCGCACTAGGCCAACTGCAAACGATATAATGCAAACAATCAAACAATGGGAAACAAAACACTCCAACACAACACCTACCATAACTAATAATACTGCATCAGCTTGATTTCGCATCTTATGTGCATCGCATCGTATACGCATTGAGTCACGTCGCGTCACATGCGCATGGCATCTCTTGATATCGCATCTTATGTGCATCGCATCGCATGCGCATTGAGTGATGTCGCTTCAAATTCGTATGGCATCGCTTGATAACGCATCTTATGTGCATCTCATCGCATGCGCTTTGAGCCACTTCGCGTCACATGCGCATGCCATCGCTTGATATCGCATCTCATGTGCATCGCACGCGCATTGAGTCACATCGCGTCACATGCGCAAGGCATCGCTTGATATCGCATCTTATATAAATCGCATGCGCACTGAGTTACGTCGCGTCACATGCGCATGCCATCGCTTTATATCGCATCTCATGTGCATCGCAACGCATGCGCATTGAGCCACATCGCGTCACATGCGCATGGCATCGCTTGATAGCGCATCTTATGTGCATCGCATGCGCATTGAGTCACATGGCATCACATGCGCATCACATCGCTCGACATCGCATTTTATGTGCATCGCATCGGATGCGCATTGACTCACATCGCGGGACATGCGCATGGTATCGCTTGATATCGCAACTTATGTGCCTCGCATCGCAGCGCATTGCGTCACATCGCGTCACATGCGCATGCCATCGCTTGATATCGCATCTCATGTGCATCGCAGGCGCAATGAGTCACATCGCGTCACATGCGCATGGCATCGCTTGATATCGCATCTTATATAAATCGCATGCGCACTGAGTCTCGTCGCGTCACATGCGCATGCCATCGCTTTATATCGCATCTTATGTGCATCGCATGCGCATTGAGTCACATGGCAACACTTGCGCATCGCATAGCTCGACATCGCATTTTATGTGCATCGCATCGGTTGCGCATTGACTCACATCGCGGCACATGCGCATGGCATCGCTTGATATCGCATCTTATGTGCGTCGCATCGCATGCGCATTGAGACACATCGCGTCACATGCGCATGGCATCGCTTGATAGCGCATCTTATGTGCATCGCATGCGCATTGAGTCACATGGCAACACTTGCGCATCGCATAGCTCGACATCGCATTTTATGTGCATCGCATCGGTTGCGCATTGACTCACATCGCGGCACATGCGCATGGCATCGCTTGATATCGCATCTTATGTGCGTCGCATCGCATGCGCATTGAGTCACGACTCGTCACATGCGCATGGCATCGCTTGTAATCGCATTTTATGTGCATCGCATCCCATACGCATTGAGCCATGTCGCGTCACATGCGCATGGCATCGCTTGATATCGCATCTTATGCGCATCGCATGCGCATTGAGTCACGTCGCACCAATTGCGCATGACAGCGCTCGACATCGCATCCTATGTGCATCGCATCGCATGCGCATTGTGTCACGTCGCGTCACGTAAGCATGGCATCTCTTGATATCGCATCTTATGCGCGCCGCATGGCATGCGCATTGACTCACGTCGCGTCACATGCGCTTGGCATCGCTTGTTATCGCATCTTATGTGCATCGCATCGCATTCCATTGAGCCACGGCGTGTCACCTGCGCATGGCATCGCTTGATATCGCATCTTATGTGCATCGCATCGCATGCGCATTGAGTGATGTCGCTTCAAGTGCGTATGGCATCGCTTGATAACGCATCTTATGTGCATCTCATCGCATGCGCTTTGAGCCACTTCGCGTCACATGCGCATGACATAGCTTGATGCCGCATCTTAAGTGCATCGCATCACAGCGCATTGAGTCACATCGTGTCAAATGCCCATGCATCGCTCGACATCGCATATGATGTGCATCGCATGCGCATTGAGTCACGTCGCGTCATATGCGCTAGGCATCGCTTGATATCGCATCTTATGTGCATCGCATGCTTATTGAGTCACGTCGCATCACATGCGCATGGCATCGCTTGATATCTTATCTTATGTGCATCGCATCGCATGCGCATTGAGCCACATCGCGTCACATGCGCATGGCATCGCTTGATATCCCATCTTAGGTGCATCGAATCGCAGCACATTGAGTCACATCGCGTCTTATGCGCATGCATCGCTCGACATTGCATCTTACCTGCATCGCATGCGCATTGAGTTACATCGCATCACATGCGCATGGCAACGCTCGACATCGCATCTTATGTGCATCGCATCGCATGCGCATTGAGTCACGTCCCTTCACATGCGCATGGCAACGCTTGATAACGCATCTTATGTGCATCTCATCACATGCGCATTGAGTCACGTCGCACCAATTGCGCATGACACCGCTCGACATCGCATACTATGTGCATCGCATCGCAGCGCATTGAGTCACATCGCTACACATGCGCATGGATCGCTCGACATCGCATCTTATGTGCATCGCATCGCATGCGCATTGAGTCACGTCGCGTCACATGCGCATGCCATCGCTTGATATCGCATGTTATGTTCATCGCATCGCATGCGCATTGAGTCACGTGCCTTCACATGCGCATGGCAACGCTTGATAACGCATCTTATGTGCATCTCATCACATGCGCATTGAGTCACGTCGCACCAATTGCGCATGACACCGCTCGACATCGCATACTATGTGCATCGCATCGCAGCGCATTGAGTCACATCGCTACACATGCGCATGGATCGCTCGACATCGCATCTTATGTGCATCGCATCGCATGCGCATTGAGTCACGTCGCGTCACATGTGCATGGCATCGCTTGATATCGCATCTTATGTAAATCGCATGCGCATTGGATCACGTCGCGTCACATGCGCACTGCATCGCTTCATCTCGCATCTTATGTGCATCGCATCGCATGCGCATTGGGTTACTTCGCGTCACATGCGCATGTCATCGCTTGATTTCGCATCTTATGTGCATCGCATCGCATGCGCATTGAGTCACGTCGCGTCATATGCGCATGGCATCTCTTGATATCGCATCTTATGTGCATCGCATCGCATGCGCATTGAGCGACGTTGCTTCACATGCGCATGGCATCGCTTGATAACGCATCTTATGTGCATCTCATCACATGCGCATTGAGTCACGTCGCACGAATTGCGCATGACACACCTCGATATCGCATATTATGTGCATCGCATCGCAGCGCATTGAGTCACGTCGCGTCACATGTTCATGGCATCGCTTGATATCGCATCTGATGTAAATCGCATGCGCACTGGGTCACGTCGCGTCACATGCGCATGGCATCGCTTCATCTCGCATCTTATGTGCATCGCATCGCATGCGCATTGAGTCACTTCGTGTCACATGCGCATGTCATCGCTTGATTTCGCATCTTATATGCATCGCATCACATGCGCATTGAGCCACTTCGCGTCACATGCGCATGCATCTCTCGACATCGGATCTTATGTGCATCGCATGAACATCGAGTCACGTCGCGTCACATGCGCTTGGGATCGCTTGATATCGCATCTTATGTGCATCGCATGATTATTGAGTCACGTCGCATCACATGCGCATGGCATTGCTTGAGATCGCATCTTATGTGCATCGCATCGCATGCGCATTGAGTTACATCGCGTCACATGCGCATGGCATTGCTTGATATCGCATGTCATGTGCATCGCATGCGCATTGAATCACGTCGCGACACATGCGCATGGCATCGCTTGATATCGCATCTCATGTGCATTGCATCCCATGCGATAGAGTCACGCCGCATCACATGCGCATGGCTTCGCTTGATATCTTATCTTATGTGCATCGCATCGCATGCGCATTGAGCCACATCGCATCACATGCGCATGGCATCGCTTGACATCCCATCTTATGTGAATCGCATCGCAGCGCATTGAGTCACATAGCGTCTTATGCGCATGCATCGCTCGACATCGCATCTTACGTGCATCGCATGCGCATTGAGTTACATGGCATAACATGTGCATGGCATCGCTTGATATCGCATCTTATGTGCAACGCACCGCATTCACATTGATTCACGTCGCGTCAAATGCGCATGGCATCGCTTGATTCCGCATCTTATGTGTATCGCGTAGGATACGCATTGAGTTACGTCGCACCACATGCGCATGACATTGCTCGACATCGCATCTTATGTGCATCGCATCGCATGCGCATTGAGTCACCTCGCGTCACATGCGCTTGGCATCGCCCGATATCGCATCTTATGTAAATCGCATGCGCATTGAGTCACGTCGCGTCACATGCGCATGCCATCGCTTGATATAGCATCTCATGTTCATGGCAGCGCATGCGCATTGATTCACGTCGCATCACATGCGCATGGCATCGCTTGATATCGCATCTTATGTGCATCGAATCGCATGCGCATTGAGCCACATCGCGTCACATGCGCATGGCATCGCTTGTTATCGCATCTTATGCGCATCGTATGCGCATTGAGTCACATCGCATCACATGCGCATGGCATCGCTCGACATCGCATCTTATGTGCATCGCATCGCATGCGCATTGACACGCATCGCGGCACATGCTTATGGCATCGCTTGATATCGCATTTTATGTGCCCCGCATCGCAGCGCATTGAGTCACATTACGCCACATGCGCATGGTATCGCTTAATAATGCATCTTATGTGCATCACATCGCATGCGGATTGTGTCACATCACGTCACATGCTCATGGCATCTCTTGATATCGCATCTTATGCGCGTCGCATCGCATGCGCATTGAGTCACGTCGCTTCACATGCGCATGGCATCGCTCGAGATCGCATCTTATGTGCATCGCATCGCATGTGCATTGAGTCACGTCGCGTCACATGTGCATGGCATCGCTTGATATCGCATCTTATGTAAATCGCATGCACATTGGTTCGCGTGACGTCACATACGCATGGAATCGCTTCATCTCGCATCTTATGTGCATCGCATCGCATGCGCATTGAGTCACCTCACGTCATATGCGCATGGCATCGCTTGATTTCGCTTCTAATGTGCATCGCATCGCATGCGCATTGAGTCACGTCGCGTCACATACGCATGGCATCTCTTGATATCGCATCTTATGTGCATCGCATGGCATGCGCATTGAGTCAGGTCACGTACATGCGCATGGCATCGCATGTTATCGCATCTTATCTGCATCGCATGGCATTCACATTGATTCACGTCGCGTCACATGCGCATGGCGTTGCTTGATATCGCATCTTATGTGCATCGCATCGCATGCGCATTGAGTCTCGTATCGTTACATGCGCATGGCATTGCTTGATAACGCAGCTTATCTGCATCTCATCGCATGCGCATTGAGTCATGTCTAATGCGCATGGCATCGCTTGATATCGCATCTTATGTAAATCGCATGCGCATTGAGTCATGTCGCGTCACATGCGCATGCGATCGCTTGATATCGCATCTCATGTGCATCGCATGCGCATTGAGTCACATCGTGTCACATGCGCATGGCGTCGCTTGATATCGCATCTTATGTGCATCGCATCGCATGCGCATTGAGTCTCGTCGCGTCACATGTGCATGGCATTGCTTGATAACGCAGCTTATCTGCATCTCATCGCATGCGTTTTGAGTCACGTCTAATGCGCATGGCATCGCTTGATATCAAATCTTATATAAATCGCATGCGCATTGAGTCAAGTCGCGTCACATGCGCATGGCATTGCATGATAGCGCATCTTATGTGCATCGCATGCGCATTGAGTCACATGGCATCACATGCGCATCGCATCGCTTGATATCGCATCTTATGTGCATCGCATCGCATGCGCATTGAGTCACGTCGCTTCACATGCGCATGGCTGGATGGATGGATGAATGGAGTTTAGGGGCCCGTCGACAACTAGGTCATTTGGGCCCTAGGTCAGAAAATAAAAAATCTAAAACTCGCCTAAAAACTGAAGTTTAAAATGGCAACTAAAAACGCAGACAGATAAAAACACCAAACGGCACATGAGTGCGCTAAGTTAAAACTTGGTAAAACCATTCATTAAAATGTGGAAAAGATCAAAGCTAAAACACATTAAAACTAAGCACTTAAAACACTAAAACGTAAAACACAAAAACCTATGTTAAAAGGCTAAACAAAATTCACACACTAAAAACTCGTTATACTTGCTTTGCGAACCCAATTTGTGCAACGAACCACAGCGTCTTACAGGCAGACACAGGGTCGTCACCCAAAATTGAGGCAAGCGTACACCCCAGGCCAACCGACTGGCGCTCACGAGCGTATTGCGGACAGTCTATAAGGATATGGGCCACAGAAAGTTGGATGTTGCACGTAGGGCAGACAGGCGCAGGGTCGCAACGCAAATGGAACCCATGTGTCGCCCGTGTGTGACCTATCCTCAGGCGGGTGAGGATAGCTTCAGCCCGCCTGGAGTCCCTGCAGGATGTCATCCAGGGATCTACGCTGTCTTTAATGGTCCGCAATTGAGAGCCAGAGAACTCCCTCCATGACTGCTGCCAGATCGATAAAAGATGTCGACGGAAATGGCGCTGCACATCGACATATGGCACACTGTGTGTGGCAACATCCGGCAAACGGCAAGCAGCTTTAGCAGCCGCATCCGCTTTCTCATTGCCGGGTATACCCACGTGGCCTGGGGTCCAGGTAAAAAGCAACTGGTATCCGCGCGAGAGCATTTGCGAAATGAGAGCCTGTATTTTTAAAACGAATGCTGAGGTGCCGATAAACTGGTCCAAGGACTGAATGGCACTCAGAGAGTCTGAACAAATGATAAAATTGCCGGGAGCTGAGTTAGAAATAAAAAGTAAACAATAAAATATAGCAAACAGCTCGGCAGTAAAAACCGAACTATGGTCCGGAAGTCGGTACTGGTGCGCCTCGTCGTTACACACGAAACTACATCCCGTAGCTCCACCCACCTGGGACCCATCGGTAAAAACCGGGGTGAAAGTCCGGTGGCGGCCCAAAAGTTCGGTGAACAGTTGTCGATACACCGATTGCGGGGTGGAAAGCTTAGCATAGCCTGAGAGCTCCAGGTCGAATTGCGCGCGCCGGAGTTGCCAAGGAGCAGAGCGTCCTAGAGAGAATCGCTCTGCAGCAGGCATGCGGAGATCGTGTTTGTCAAGTAGTTCGTGGAACCGAATACCGCTTGGGCGCGATATAGTTGTGTTGCGCAGATAACGGTGAGCAAGGTCGGGACGCAGGACACATTTAAAAGAAGGATGACCCGGATGGGCTGCCAACCTTGCGACATACGAACACAATAAAATCGAACGACGGACCGACAGTGGTGGTTCTCCAGACTCGGCATACAGACACTCAACTCTACTGGTGCGAAACGCCCCAGTAGCAAGACGGATACCAGCATGGTGTACAGTATCTAAAAGACGGAGTTTAGAGGCGGACGCCGCGCCATAGATAAAACTACCGTAGTCTATTTTTGACCGCACCAGTGATCGATACAATCGTAACATAACTGTACGATCACCGCCCCAAGAAACTCCGGATAAAAGGCGGAGTACTCGAAGTGAGCGATCGCAGGAAGCACGTAGTTGGCGAATATGGTACTCCCACGTCAGCTTACTGTCGAAGTGCAGGCCAAGGAACTTGAGGTGCGGGACAAACGGTAGACGTGTGCCACGCAAATAAAAATCAGAAGGAGGGTGTACGCCGCGAACTCGATGGAAGTGGATACACTGAGTTTTCGTAGGTGAGAACTGAAAGCCGGAGCGAAGGGCCCAGTCTGCGATTGATGTTATGGTCAGCTGCAGTTGACGCTCAATGTGCTCGAGATTATAAGAGCGATAGTAAATTGCAAAGTCGTCAACATACAGTGACATCGGGATTCCGCTACGAACAACATCAGCGATTCCGTTGACTGCTGCGGTGAAGAGCGTGACACTCAGGATGGACCCCTGAGGCACACCATTCTCCTGAATCTTTTCCTGTGACAGGGTATTACCAATGCGGACACGAAATTTTCGAAGTCGTAAAAAGTTTAAAATGAACAGCGCTAAGTGACCGCGTAAACCGTAACCATGCAGAGCACGAAGGATTCCATAGCGCCAGGTGGTGTCGTAGGCCTTCTCTAAATCAAAGAAGACACCCACGACATGCTGCTTCAGCAGAAAGGCATTCTGGATGTAAGCCTCTAAGCGTGTCAGATGGTCGACGCTAGAGCGATGGCGACGAAAACCGCACTGAATGTTGGTGAGCAGGTTATGCGTTTCTAGCCACCACACTAAACGAGTGTTAATCATCCGTTCGAAGGTCTTACAAACAACACTCGTTAGGCAAATAGGGCGGTAACTAGAGGGAAGTGTCCTGTCTTTTCCAGGTCGAGGGATAGGGATGACAATACCCACTCGCCAGGAGGACGGAAAGACCTGCTCGTGCCAGATACGATTATAAATACCAAGCAGGAAAGACGAAGCCGAAGGTGGAAGGTGAAGCAGCATTTGTCGATGGATGTCATCTGGAGCAGGAGAGGAATCTTTAGCAAGTGACAAAGAGTGCTCTAACTCCGCTACAGTAAAGGGTGCGTTGTACGGTTCAGTACAGTCACTATTAAAAGGAAGGACTATCCGCTCGGCAGATTCCTTGAGAGGTATAAAAGCTCTGTCGTAACTATTCGTTTGGCTAGTAGCAGCAAACGAAGTAGCAAGGGCGTCGGCGATATCCTGTTCGCTGGTGTAATGCGATCCGCTTATGGCAAGGCCGGGAATGATAGTCCGGCGACACTTGCCATACATACGGCGAACAGCAGTCCACACCCTCTGTGCCGGAGTGCGACGGGACAGAGAAGAGACAAAAGTTTCCCACGATGTGCGTTTTGCACAGCGGAGAACAAATCGAGCCCTGGCACGAGAACGCTTAAAAGCTATCAAGTTCTCCTCCGTAGGATGTGAACTGAAGACACGCAGAGCACGCTTCCTTGCTTTAATAGCCAAAGTGCATTCCTCGGACCACCAAGGCACAGGAACGTGACGAGGTGTAGTAGAACCACGAGGAATGCTGGAATTCGCTGCGAGCAGGACAGAACAAGTAAAATATTCCACCAGTTCATCGATGGTGGGGAAGACATCGTTGTGAAGGTGAATGAGGGAACGAAATTTCCCCCAGTCAGCCTTGGAAATAATCCAGTGAGGATATCGTGTTGGCACAGGATGGAGAATAGATATGTGAATGCTAATGGGAAAATGATCACTGCCAAAGAGGTCGGAGAGCACCGACCAATCAAGGAGTGGCACCAGTGACGGGCTACAGAAGCTCACGTCTAAAGCGGAGTAGGTTCCGTAGGCAGATGATAAAAGGTAGGGGCACCAGTGTTTAATAGAATAAGGCCAGACATATCACAAACGTCTGCTACAAGGCAACCACGAGCATCGTCAGTGTCGGAGCCCCACAAGGTGTTTTTGGCATTCAAGTCGCCTAGAAGAAGAAACGGTGGCGGAATCTGTGCCAAGAGAGCCCGAAGTTCGTTCTCGTGTACGACACTGACCAGTGGCAGATAGACATTACAGATAGAGAAAGAAAGGCTCTGCAGCTGTACACGTACCGCTACAGCTTGGAGCGGCGTGTTTAGTGGTATGCTGGTGGCAGGGATGGTATTCGCCACCAGAATAGCAACACCACCGCTTGCCCGTCGATCAGCTGCAGAATCATGTCTAAAGGCCACAAATCCACGAAGATAGAGTGCGTGATGAGGTTGCAGATGGGTTTCCTGTAGACAGACGATAGATGGACAGCGTTGAGAAATTAGATGCTGTATGTCCGGAACACGTGCCCGGAACCCATTAACATTCCACTGGATTATTTCCATAGTGAAAAAGGATTAATGGCTAGTCTTCATCTTTTTCTTCTTTTTCACCTTGGCTGACTTAGGTCCAACTATGTGGAAGTCGCCGTCCTCTGGCGATTCCTCGGAGGTGTGCGAGGCAGAGGATCCCCTACGACTCGCAGAGCGACAGCGGGATCTCTGAGAGGACGTGAGACTACTTGCGCGAACTTTATGTCGCGAACGACTTCCATCGATAAGATCCTTACCACTTCCTAACGGCTTGGAAACTGTGGTCTGCACGGCGGAAGATGTTTTAGACACTGCACTTTTTCGACTAACTGTTGGGGTGCTCTCTGGAAGGTCAGTCTGTGTCGAGGCATTTGCAACGGTGACATGTTGCAAGCCGATAGTAGCAACAGGAGGGCGCCGAGCTGCCGACGAATAAGCTAAGGTGGTGGCAGGCTTCAGTTGTTCGAAACGCCGACGCGCTTCTATAAATGTCAGGCGCTCCTTTACCCGCAACTCCTGAATACTCTTTTCGTCCAAGAACTTAGGACACTGACGTGAGCTAGATGGATGGTTACCCCCACAGTTCACACAGCATGGGTCTCGAGTGCAAGCCGTGTCTTCGTGTGCCGGTAAGCCGCGAAGTTCACAAGCTGCAGGATGGTTACACGAGGTCCTAGTATGCCCGAATCTCTGACACTGAAAACAGCGCATGGGATTCGGGACATACGGTCGTACTGCAGCACGCTCGTAGCCACAGTAGATGTATTCTGGTAGCTGAGTGCCCTTAAACGTAAGGAATACTGTACGTAAGGAACACTCTTTCCCATCCTGTTTCCGAGTTAATCGGTATGCTTGGCAGACTCGCTGATCAGAGAGGCAGGTGACAATTTCTTCGTTGGAGAGATCGTCGAGGCTGAAAGTGGTTACTACTCCTCTACACGAGTTGAGGGTCTCATGTGGGGCTACCCGGATAGGGTAGGAGCCCAACAAACTCGCCTTCAACAGCTTCTGCGACTGATCTCCATTCATCACCTCGATCAATAACGTGCCATCTCTAAGTCTGGTTGCGTTTTTAACCGGGCCACAGATCCTATCGACTTCCTTTTTAATGTAGAACGGGCTAATGTCCTTCATCGTCTTTCATTCACATTGCAAGGTCAGCACCAAAAAACTGTCAATGAGGGAGAGTTTGTGCGGAGACATGATTATTTGGACCCCCATCCGGAACCGTCGGCGTCAGCCTGCCATCCGGGGGTCAAAGAAAAGAAAGGCACCAAAATCTCCTCGGTCTGTGCCGCCATGGAGACCCCTCCATGACTGACCTCAAGGCGTACTTCAGAGGAGCTACCCTCCGATCACCACTGCTTGTCCGCATGGGTAAATCGTTCACCACGTGACACCCCGGTTTTATGCCCCCACCACAGGAATAACCGCCTGTGGCTCCCCGCTTTAGCACACGCTGCCTCAACGGAGTCAGCGTGGATTAAGGGGACTTCGAGTTGATTACACCGGGGTTCCGTCAGCGGTAACACGTCCGGCCGGTGATACTAACCCGACAGCACGCGGCCGTCGGGAGATTAACACCGGCCGTGCCCTCAAGGAGCTACGTGGGTGTACATGACGTGTGGACGGGCTCCGCACCTAAGGCTACACATGGGGGCAGTGTGAAGGGTCCGCACAACCTTCGCGCCTGAGACCTCCGAAGAGCACACAAGTCGGGGGCCGCGCAGAAAACCGTGGGACAGGACCACGGAGATAGGAAAGATCCCTGCTGGTGAGACAGGAGTTATAAAACTAAGATCTTACTAACTAATAATCGGACTAAACCTAGAAGAGGAAGAGGGTGATATAAAAGCAACTTAAATCGCTGCACGTGGCACAGTTAATGTATATGGAGGGGGTGTAATGATGGTGCGCAGCTCGGGGCCCCGGGCGCGCCAAACCCGGACCTACCGTGGTAGGTTCCCCTGGGGGAGTTTGATTTCGGAGTCCTCTTCTCCTAGATGAGTTGTCGACCAAGACTAACGAGCCTCATCTACCCGTTGGAATGTTCTTAGCTTCCCCTCACCTCTTGCCTACCAGTGGTCACAAAGAGACACTTAGTAGGCCGTCTGGATCGGGTACTGAGCCCCTCCGCCACGGCAAGGCGACACTCCTTCGGAGGGGACATGCGCATGGCATCGCTCGAGATCGCATCTTATATGCATCGCATCGCATGCGGATTGTTTCACGTCGCGTCACTTGCGCGAGGCATCGCTTGTTATCGCATCTTATGTGCATCGCATCGTATTCACATTAAGTTACGTCGCGTCAAATGCTCATGACATCGCTCGACATCGCATCTTGTGTGCATCGCATCGCATGCGCATTGGGTCACATCGCGTCACATGCGCATTGAGTCACATCGTGTCACATGCGCATGGCATCGCTTGATATCGCACCTTATGTGCATCGCATCGCATGCGTACTGAGTCACATCGCGTCACATGCGCATGGCATCGCTTGTTTTCGCATCTTATGTGCATCGCTTCGCAGCGCATTGAGTAACATCGCGTCGCATGCGCATGCATCGCTCGAAATCGCATCTTATGTGCATGGCATGCGCACTGAGTCACCTCGTATCACAGGCGCATGGCATCGCTCGACATCGCATCTTTTGTACATCGCATCGAATGCGCATTGAGTCACATCGCCTCACATGCGAATGGCATCGCTTGATATCGCATGATATGTGCGTCGCATCGCTTGCGTATTGAGCCACATCGCGTCACATGCGCATGGCATCGCTTGATATCGCATCTTATGTGCATCGCATCGCATGCGCATTGAGTCACGTCATGCCACATGCGCATGGCATCGCTTGATATGGCATCTTATGTGCATCTCATCGCAGCGCATTGAGTGACATCACGTCACATGCGCATGGCATCGCTTGATATCGCATCTTATGAGCATCGCATGCGCATTGAGTCACGTCGCGACACATGCGCATGGCATCGCTTGATATCGCACCTTAGGTGCATCGCATCCCATGTGTAGTGAGTCACATTGCGTCAAATGCGCATGGCACCGCTTGATGTCGCATCTTATGTGCATCGCATAGCAGTGCAATGTATCAATTCACGCCACATGCGCATGGCATCGGTTGATATCGCATCCTATGTGCATCGCATCGCATGCGGATTGAGTCACATCACGTCACATGCGCATGGCATCGTTTGATATCGCATCTTATGTGCACCGCATCGCATGCGCATTGAGTCACTTCGTGGTCACATACGCATGGCATCGCTTGATATCGCATCTTATGTGCATCGCATCGCATGCGCATTGAGTCACATCGCGTCACATGCGGCTGGAATCACCTGATATCACATCTAATGTGCATCGCATCGCATGCGCATTGAGTCACTTCGCGTCACATGCGCGTGGCATCCCTTGTGATCGCATCTTGTGTGCATCGCATTCGCATTGAGTCACGTCGCGTCGCATGCGCATGTCTTCGCTTGATATCGCATCTTTTGTGCATCGCTTCGCATGCGCATTCAGACACATCGCATCACACGCGCATGGCATCGCTCGAAATCGCATCATATGTGCATCGCATCGCATGCGCATTGAGTCATATCGCGTCACATGCGCATGGCATCGCTTGATATCGCATCTTAGGTGCATCGTATCGCACGCGTATTGAGTCACATTGCGTCACATGCGCATGTCATCGCTTGATTTCGCATCTTATGTGCATCGCATCGCATGCGCATTGAGTCACGTCGCGTCATATGCGCATGGCATCTCTTGATATCGCATCTTATGTGCATCGCATCGCATGCGCATTGAGCGACGTTGCTTCACATGCGCATGGCATCGCTTGATAACGCATCTTATGTGCATCTCATCACATGCGCATTGAGTCACGTCGCACGAATTGCGCATGACACACCTCGATATCGCATATTATGTGCATCGCATCGCAGCGCATTGAGTCACGTCGCGTCACATGTTCATGGCATCGCTTGATATCGCATCTGATGTAAATCGCATGCGCACTGGGTCACGTCGCGTCACATGCGCATGGCATCGCTTCATCTCGCATCTTATGTGCATCGCATCGCATGCGCATTGAGTCACTTCGTGTCACATGCGCATGTCATCGCTTGATTTCGCATCTTATATGCATCGCATCACATGCGCATTGAGCCACTTCGCGTCACATGCGCATGCATCTCTCGACATCGGATCTTATGTGCATCGCATGAACATCGAGTCACGTCGCGTCACATGCGCTTGGGATCGCTTGATATCGCATCTTATGTGCATCGCATGATTATTGAGTCACGTCGCATCACATGCGCATGGCATTGCTTGAGATCGCATCTTATGTGCATCGCATCGCATGCGCATTGAGTTACATCGCGTCACATGCGCATGGCATTGCTTGATATCGCATGTCATGTGCATCGCATGCGCATTGAATCACGTCGCGACACATGCGCATGGCATCGCTTGATATCGCATCTCATGTGCATTGCATCCCATGCGATAGAGTCACGTCGCATCACATGCGCATGGCTTCGCTTGATATCTTATCTTATGTGCATCGCATCGCATGCGCATTGAGCCACATCGCATCACATGCGCATGGCATCGCTTGACATCCCATCTTATGTGAATCGCATCGCAGCGCATTGAGTCACATAGCGTCTTATGCGCATGCATCGCTCGACATCGCATCTTACGTGCATCGCATGCGCATTGAGTTACATGGCATAACATGTGCATGGCATCGCTTGATATCGCATCTTATGTGCAACGCACCGCATTCACATTGATTCACGTCGCGTCAAATGCGCATGGCATCGCTTGATTCCGCATCTTATGTGTATCGCGTAGGATACGCATTGAGTTACGTCGCACCACATGCGCATGACATTGCTCGACATCGCATCTTATGTGCATCGCATCGCATGCGCATTGAGTCACCTCGCGTCACATGCGCTTGGCATCGCCCGATATCGCATCTTATGTAAATCGCATGCGCATTGAGTCACGTCGCGTCACATGCGCATGCCATCGCTTGATATAGCATCTCATGTTCATGGCAGCGCATGCGCATTGATTCACGTCGCATCACATGCGCATGGCATCGCTTGATATCGCATCTTATGTGCATCGAATCGCATGCGCATTGAGCCACATCGCGTCACATGCGCATGGCATCGCTTGTTATCGCATCTTATGCGCATCGTATGCGCATTGAGTCACATCGCATCACATGCGCATGGCATCGCTCGACATCGCATCTTATGTGCATCGCATCGCATGCGCATTGACACGCATCGCGGCACATGCTTATGGCATCGCTTGATATCGCATTTTGTGTGCCCCGCATCGCAGCGCATTGAGTCACATTACGCCACATGCGCATGGTATCGCTTAATAATGCATCTTATGTGCATCACATCGCATGCGGATTGTGTCACATCACGTCACATGCTCATGGCATCTCTTGATATCGCATCTTATGCGCGTCGCATCGCATGCGCATTGAGTCACGTCGCTTCACATGCGCATGGCATCGCTCGAGATCGCATCTTATGTGCATCGCATCGCATGTGCATTGAGTCACGTCGCGTCACATGTGCATGGCATCGCTTGATATCGCATCTTATGTAAATCGCATGCACATTGGTTCGCGTGACGTCACATACGCATGGAATCGCTTCATCTCGCATCTTATGTGCATCGCATCGCATGCGCATTGAGTCACCTCACGTCATATGCGCATGGCATCGCTTGATTTCGCTTCTAATGTGCATCGCATCGCATGCGCATTGAGTCACGTCGCGTCACATACGCATGGCATCTCTTGATATCGCATCTTATGTGCATCGCATGGCATGCGCATTGAGTCAGGTCACGTACATGCGCATGGCATCGCATGTTATCGCATCTTATCTGCATCGCATGGCATTCACATTGATTCACGTCGCGTCACATGCGCATGGCGTTGCTTGATATCGCATCTTATGTGCATCGCATCGCATGCGCATTGAGTCTCGTATCGTTACATGCGCATGGCATTGCTTGATAACGCAGCTTATCTGCATCTCATCGCATGCGCATTGAGTCATGTCTAATGCGCATGGCATCGCTTGATATCGCATCTTATGTAAATCGCATGCGCATTGAGTCATGTCGCGTCACATGCGCATGCGATCGCTTGATATCGCATCTCATGTGCATCGCATGCGCATTGAGTCACATCGTGTCACATGCGCATGGCGTCGCTTGATATCGCATCTTATGTGCATCGCATCGCATGCGCATTGAGTCTCGTCGCGTCACATGTGCATGGCATTGCTTGATAACGCAGCTTATCTGCATCTCATCGCATGCGTTTTGAGTCACGTCTAATGCGCATGGCATCGCTTGATATCAAATCTTATATAAATGGCATGCGCATTGAGTCAAGTCGCGTCACATGCGCATGGCATTGCATGATAGCGCATCTTATGTGCATCGCATGCGCATTGAGTCACATGGCATCACATGCGCATCGCATCGCTTGATATCGCATCTTATGTGCATCGCATCGCATGCGCATTGAGTCACGTCGCTTCACATGCGCATGGCTGGATGGATGGATGAATGGAGTTTAGGGGCCCGTCGACAACTAGGTCATTTGGGCCCTAGGTCAGAAAATAAAAAATCTAAAACTCGCCTAAAAACTGAAGTTTAAAATGGCAACTAAAAACGCAGACAGATAAAAACACCAAACGGCACATGAGTGCGCTAAGTTAAAACTTGGTAAAACCATTCATTAAAATGTGGAAAAGATCAAAGCTAAAACACATTAAAACTAAGCACTTAAAACACTAAAACGTAAAACACAAAAACCTATGTTAAAAGGCTAAACAAAATTCACACACTAAAAACTCGTTATACTTGCTTTGCGAACTCAATTTGTGCAACGAACCACAGCGTCTTACAGGCAGACACAGGGTCGTCACCCAAAATTGAGGCAAGCGTACACCCCAGGCCAACCGACTGGCGCTCACGAGCGTATTGCGGACAGTCTATAAGGATATGGGCCACAGAAAGTTGGATGTTGCACGTAGGGCAGACAGGCGCAGGGTCGCAACGCAAATGGAACCCATGTGTCGCCCGTGTGTGACCTATCCTCAGGCGGGTGAGGATAGCTTCAGCCCGCCTGGAGTCCCTGCAGGATGTCATCCAGGGATCTACGCTGTCTTTAATGGTCCGCAATTGAGAGCCAGAGAACTCCCTCCATGACTGCTGCCAGATCGATAAAAGATGTCGACGGAAATGGCGCTGCACATCGACATATGGCACACTGTGTGTGGCAACATCCGGCAAACGGCAAGCAGCTTTAGCAGCCGCATCCGCTTTCTCATTGCCGGGTATACCCACGTGGCCTGGGGTCCAGGTAAAAAGCAACTGGTATCCGCGCGAGAGCATTTGCGAAATGAGAGCCTGTATTTTTAAAACGAATGCTGAGGTGCCGATAAACTGGTCCAAGGACTGAATGGCACTCAGAGAGTCTGAACAAATGATAAAATTGCCGGGAGCTGAGTTAGAAATAAAAAGTAAACAATAAAATATAGCAAACAGCTCGGCAGTAAAAACCGAACTATGGTCCGGAAGTCGGTACTGGTGCGCCTCGTCGTTACACACGAAACTACATCCCGTAGCTCCACCCACCTGGGACCCATCGGTAAAAACCGGGGTGAAAGTCCGGTGGCGGCCCAAAAGTTCGGTGAACAGTTGTCGATACACCGATTGCGGGGTGGAAAGCTTAGCATAGCCTGAGAGCTCCAGGTCGAATTGCGCGCGCCGGAGTTGCCAAGGAGCAGAGCGTCCTAGAGAGAATCGCTCTGCAGCAGGCATGCGGAGATCGTGTTTGTCAAGTAGTTCGTGGAACCGAATACCGCTTGGGCGCGATATAGTTGTGTTGCGCAGATAACGGTGAGCAAGGTCGGGACGCAGGACACATTTAAAAGAAGGATGACCCGGATGGGCTGCCAACCTTGCGACATACGAACACAATAAAATCGAACGACGGACCGACAGTGGTGGTTCTCCAGACTCGGCATACAGACACTCAACTCTACTGGTGCGAAACGCCCCAGTAGCAAGACGGATACCAGCATGGTGTACAGTATCTAAAAGACGGAGTTTAGAGGCGGACGCCGCGCCATAGATAAAACTACCGTAGTCTATTTTTGACCGCACCAGTGATCGATACAATCGTAACATAACTGTACGATCACCGCCCCAAGAAACTCCGGATAAAAGGCGGAGTACTCGAAGTGAGCGATCGCAGGAAGCACGTAGTTGGCGAATATGGTACTCCCACGTCAGCTTACTGTCGAAGTGCAGGCCAAGGAACTTGAGGTGCGGGACAAACGGTAGACGTGTGCCACGCAAATAAAAATCAGAAGGAGGGTGTACGCCGCGAACTCGATGGAAGTGGATACACTGAGTTTTCGTAGGTGAGAACTGAAAGCCGGAGCGAAGGGCCCAGTCTGCGATTGATGTTATGGTCAGCTGCAGTTGACGCTCAATGTGCTCGAGATTATAAGAGCGATAGTAAATTGCAAAGTCGTCAACATACAGTGACATCGGGATTCCGCTACGAACAACATCAGCGATTCCGTTGACTGCTGCGGTGAAGAGCGTGACACTCAGGATGGACCCCTGAGGCACACCATTCTCCTGAATCTTTTCCTGTGACAGGGTATTACCAATGCGGACACGAAATTTTCGAAGTCGTAAAAAGTTTAAAATGAACAGCGCTAAGTGACCGCGTAAACCGTAACCATGCAGAGCACGAAGGATTCCATAGCGCCAGGTGGTGTCGTAGGCCTTCTCTAAATCAAAGAAGACACCCACGACATGCTGCTTCAGCAGAAAGGCATTCTGGATGTAAGCCTCTAAGCGTGTCAGATGGTCGACGCTAGAGCGATGGCGACGAAAACCGCACTGAATGTTGGTGAGCAGGTTATGCGTTTCTAGCCACCACACTAAACGAGTGTTAATCATCCGTTCGAAGGTCTTACAAACAACACTCGTTAGGCAAATAGGGCGGTAACTAGAGGGAAGTGTCCTGTCTTTTCCAGGTCGAGGGATAGGGATGACAATACCCACTCGCCAGGAGGACGGAAAGACCTGCTCGTGCCAGATACGATTATAAATACCAAGCAGGAAAGACGAAGCCGAAGGTGGAAGGTGAAGCAGCATTTGTCGATGGATGTCATCTGGAGCAGGAGAGGAATCTTTAGCAAGTGACAAAGAGTGCTCTAACTCCGCTACAGTAAAGGGTGCGTTGTACGGTTCAGTACAGTCACTATTAAAAGGAAGGACTATCCGCTCGGCAGATTCCTTGAGAGGTATAAAAGCTCTGTCGTAACTATTCGTTTGGCTAGTAGCAGCAAACGAAGTAGCAAGGGCGTCGGCGATATCCTGTTCGCTGGTGTAATGCGATCCGCTTATGGCAAGGCCGGGAATGATAGTCCGGCGACACTTGCCATACATACGGCGAACAGCAGTCCACACCCTCTGTGCCGGAGTGCGACGGGACAGAGAAGAGACAAAAGTTTCCCACGATGTGCGTTTTGCACAGCGGAGAACAAATCGAGCCCTGGCACGAGAACGCTTAAAAGCTATCAAGTTCTCCTCCGTAGGATGTGAACTGAAGACACGCAGAGCACGCTTCCTTGCTTTAATAGCCAAAGTGCATTCCTCGGACCACCAAGGCACAGGAACGTGACGAGGTGTAGTAGAACCACGAGGAATGCTGGAATTCGCTGCGAGCAGGACAGAACAAGTAAAATATTCCACCAGTTCATCGATGGTGGGGAAGACATCGTTGTGAAGGTGAATGAGGGAACGAAATTTCCCCCAGTCAGCCTTGGAAATAATCCAGTGAGGATATCGTGTTGGCACAGGATGGAGAATAGATATGTGAATGCTTATGGGAAAATGATCACTGCCAAAGAGGTCGGAGAGCACCGACCAATCAAGGAGTGGCACCAGTGACGGGCTACAGAAGCTCACGTCTAAAGCGGAGTAGGTTCCGTAGGCAGATGATAAAAGGTAGGGGCACCAGTGTTTAATAGAAGTAGGCCAGACATATCACAAACGTCTGCTACAAGGCAACCACGAGCATCGTCAGTGTCGGAGCCCCACAAGGTGTTTTTGGCATTCAAGTCGCCTAGAAGAAGAAACGGTGGCGGAATCTGTGCCAAGAGAGCCCGAAGTTCGTTCTCGTGTACGACACTGACCAGTGGCAGATAGACATTACAGATAGAGAAAGAAAGGCTCTGCAGCTGTACACGTACCGCTACAGCTTGGAGCGGCGTGTTTAGTGGTATGCTGGTGGCAGGGATGGTATTCGCCACCAGAATAGCAACACCACCGCTTGCCCGTCGATCAGCTGCAGAATCATGTCTAAAGGCCACAAATCCACGAAGATAGAGTGCGTGATGAGGTTGCAGATGGGTTTCCTGTAGACAGACGATAGATGGACAGCGTTGAGAAATTAGATGCTGTATGTCCGGAACACGTGCCCGGAACCCATTAACATTCCACTGGATTATTTCCATAGTGAAAAAGGATTAATGGCTAGTCTTCATCTTTTTCTTCTTTTTCACCTTGGCTGACTTAGGTCCAACTATGTGGAAGTCGCCGTCCTCTGGCGATTCCTCGGAGGTGTGCGAGGCAGAGGATCCCCTACGACTCGCAGAGCGACAGCGGGATCTCTGAGAGGACGTGAGACTACTTGCGCGAACTTTATGTCGCGAACGACTTCCATCGATAAGATCCTTACCGCTTCCTAACGGCTTGGAAACTGTGGTCTGCACGGCGGAAGATGTTTTAGACACTGCACTTTTTCGACTAACTGTTGGGGTGCTCTCTGGAAGGTCAGTCTGTGTCGAGGCATTTGCAACGGTGACATGTTGCAAGCCGATAGTAGCAACAGGAGGGCGCCGAGCTGCCGACGAATAAGCTAAGGTGGTGGCAGGCTTCAGTTGTTCGAAACGCCGACGCGCTTCTATAAATGTCAGGCGCTCCTTTACCCGCAACTCCTGAATACTCTTTTCGTCCAAGAACTTAGGACACTGACGTGAGCTAGATGGATGGTTACCCCCACAGTTCACACAGCATGGGTCTCGAGTGCAAGCCGTGTCTTCGTGTGCCGGTAAGCCGCGAAGTTCACAAGCTGCAGGATGGTTACACGAGGTCCTAGTATGCCCGAATCTCTGACACTGAAAACAGCGCATGGGATTCGGGACATACGGTCGTACTGCAGCACGCTCGTAGCCACAGTAGATGTATTCTGGTAGCTGAGTGCCCTTAAACGTAAGGAATACTGTACGTAAGGAACACTCTTTCCCATCCTGTTTCCGAGTTAATCGGTATGCTTGGCAGACTCGCTGATCAGAGAGGCAGGTGACAATTTCTTCGTTGGAGAGATCGTCGAGGCTGAAAGTGGTTACTACTCCTCTACACGAGTTGAGGGTCTCATGTGGGGCTACCCGGATAGGGTAGGAGCCCAACAAACTCGCCTTCAACAGCTTCTGCGACTGATCTCCATTCATCACCTCGATCAATAACGTGCCATCTCTAAGTCTGGTTGCGTTTTTAACCGGGCCACAGAT
Source organism: Tenodera sinensis (assembly GCA_030765045.1). Taxonomy (NCBI): domain Eukaryota; kingdom Metazoa; phylum Arthropoda; class Insecta; order Mantodea; family Mantidae; genus Tenodera; species Tenodera sinensis. Next base: position 119,999,127 of record CM060968.1, read on the forward strand.
CCTATCGACTTCCTTTTTAATGTAGAACGGGCTAATGTCCTTCATCGTCTTTCATTCACATTGCAAGGTCAGCACCAAAAAACTGTCAATGAGGGAGAGTTTGTGCGGAGACATGATTATTTGGACCCCCATCCGGAACCGTCGGCGTCAGCCTGCCATCCGGGGGTCAAAGAAAAGAAAGGCACCAAAATCTCCTCGGTCTGTGCCGCCATGGAGACCCCTCCATGACTGACCTCAAGGCGTACTTCAGAGGAGCTACCCTCCGATCACCACTGCTTGTCCGCATGGGTAAATCGTTCACCACGTGACACCCCGGTTTTATGCCCCCACCACAGGAATAACCGCCTGTGGCTCCCCGCTTTAGCACACGCTGCCTCAACGGAGTCAGCGTGGATTAAGGGGACTTCGAGTTGATTACACCGGGGTTCCGTCAGCGGTAACACGTCCGGCCGGTGATACTAACCCGACAGCACGCGGCCGTCGGGAGATTAACACCGGCCGTGCCCTCAAGGAGCTACGTGGGTGTACATGACGTGTGGACGGGCTCCGCACCTAAGGCTACACATGGGGGCAGTGTGAAGGGTCCGCACAACCTTCGCGCCTGAGACCTCCGAAGAGCACACAAGTCGGGGGCCGCGCAGAAAACCGTGGGACAGGACCACGGAGATAGGAAAGATCCCTGCTGGTGAGACAGGAGTTATAAAACTAAGATCTTACTAACTAATAATCGGACTAAACCTAGAAGAGGAAGAGGGTGATATAAAAGCAACTTAAATCGCTGCACGTGGCACAGTTAATGTATATGGAGGGGGTGTAATGATGGTGCGCAGCTCGGGGCCCCGGGCGCGCCAAACCCGGACCTACCGTGGTAGGTTCCCCTGGGGGAGTTTGATTTCGGAGTCCTCTTCTCCTAGATGAGTTGTCGACCAAGACTAACGAGCCTCATCTACCCGTTGGAATGTTCTTAGCTTCCCCTCACCTCTTGCCTACCAGTGGTCACAAAGAGACACTTAGTAGGCCGTCTGGATCGGGTACTGAGCCCCTCCGCCACGGCAAGGCGACACTCCTTCGGAGGGGACATGCGCATGGCATCGCTCGAGATCGCATCTTATATGCATCGCATCGCATGCGGATTGTTTCACGTCGCGTCACTTGCGCGAGGCATCGCTTGTTATCGCATCTTATGTGCATCGCATCGTATTCACATTAAGTTACGTCGCGTCAAATGCTCATGACATCGCTCGACATCGCATCTTGTGTGCATCGCATCGCATGCGCATTGGGTCACATCGCGTCACATGCGCATTGAGTCACATCGTGTCACATGCGCATGGCATCGCTTGATATCGCACCTTATGTGCATCGCATCGCATGCGTACTGAGTCACATCGCGTCACATGCGCATGGCATCGCTTGTTTTCGCATCTTATGTGCATCGCTTCGCAGCGCATTGAGTAACATCGCGTCGCATGCGCATGCATCGCTCGAAATCGCATCTTATGTGCATGGCATGCGCACTGAGTCACCTCGTATCACAGGCGCATGGCATCGCTCGACATCGCATCTTTTGTACATCGCATCGAATGCGCATTGAGTCACATCGCCTCACATGCGAATGGCATCGCTTGATATCGCATGATATGTGCGTCGCATCGCTTGCGTATTGAGCCACATCGCGTCACATGCGCATGGCATCGCTTGATATCGCATCTTATGTGCATCGCATCGCATGCGCATTGAGTCACGTCATGCCACATGCGCATGGCATCGCTTGATATGGCATCTTATGTGCATCTCATCGCAGCGCATTGAGTGACATCACGTCACATGCGCATGGCATCGCTTGATATCGCATCTTATGAGCATCGCATGCGCATTGAGTCACGTCGCGACACATGCGCATGGCATCGCTTGATATCGCACCTTAGGTGCATCGCATCCCATGTGTAGTGAGTCACATTGCGTCAAATGCGCATGGCACCGCTTGATGTCGCATCTTATGTGCATCGCATAGCAGTGCAATGTATCAATTCACGCCACATGCGCATGGCATCGGTTGATATCGCATCCTATGTGCATCGCATCGCATGCGGATTGAGTCACATCACGTCACATGCGCATGGCATCGTTTGATATCGCATCTTATGTGCATCGCATCGTATTCACATTAAGTTACGTCGCGTCAAATGCTCATGACATCGCTCGACATCGCATCTTGTGTGCATCGCATCGCATGCGCATTGGGTCACATCGCGTCACATGCGCATTGAGTCACATCGTGTCACATGCGCATGGCATCGCTTGATATCGCACCTTATGTGCATCGCATCGCATGCGTACTGAGTCACATCGCGTCACATGCGCATGGCATCGCTTGTTTTCGCATCTTATGTGCATCGCTTCGCAGCGCATTGAGTAACATCGCGTCGCATGCGCATGCATCGCTCGAAATCGCATCTTATGTGCATGGCATGCGCACTGAGTCACCTCGTATCACAGGCGCATGGCATCGCTCGACATCGCATCTTTTGTACATCGCATCGAATGCGCATTGAGTCACATCGCCTCACATGCGAATGGCATCGCTTGATATCGCATGATATGTGCGTCGCATCGCTTGCGTATTGAGCCACATCGCGTCACATGCGCATGGCATCGCTTGATATCGCATCTTATGTGCATCGCATCGCATGCGCATTGAGTCACGTCATGCCACATGCGCATGGCATCGCTTGATATGGCATCTTATGTGCATCTCATCGCAGCGCATTGAGTGACATCACGTCACATGCGCATGGCATCGCTTGATATCGCATCTTATGAGCATCGCATGCGCATTGAGTCACGTCGCGACACATGCGCATGGCATCGCTTGATATCGCACCTTAGGTGCATCGCATCCCATGTGTAGTGAGTCACATTGCGTCAAATGCGCATGGCACCGCTTGATGTCGCATCTTATGTGCATCGCATAGCAGTGCAATGTATCAATTCACGCCACATGCGCATGGCATCGGTTGATATCGCATCCTATGTGCATCGCATCGCATGCGGATTGAGTCACATCACGTCACATGCGCATGGCATCGTTTGATATCGCATCTTATGTGCACCGCATCGCATGCGCATTGAGTCACTTCGTGGTCACATACGCATGGCATCGCTTGATATCGCATTTTATGTGCATCGCATCGCATGCGCATTGAGTCACATCGCGTCACATGCGGCTGGAATCACCTGATATCACATCTAATGTGCATCGCATCGCATGCGCATTGAGTCACTTCGCGTCACATGCGCGTGGCATCCCTTGTGATCGCATCTTGTGTGCATCGCATTCGCATTGAGTCACGTCGCGTCGCATGCGCATGTCTTCGCTTGATATCGCATCTTTTGTGCATCGCTTCGCATGCGCATTCAGACACATCGCATCACACGCGCATGGCATCGCTCGAAATCGCATCATATGTGCATCGCATCGCATGCGCATTGAGTCATATCGCGTCACATGCGCATGGCATCGCTTGATATCGCATCTTAGGTGCATCGTATCGCACGCGTATTGAGTCACATTGCGTCAAATGCGCATGGCATCGCTTGATGTCGCATCCTATGTGCATCGCATCGCAGCGCATTGAGTCACATCACGCCAAATGCGCATGGCATCGTTTTAAGCGCATCTAATGTGCGCCGTATCGCATGCGCATTGAGTCACTTCGCGGTCACATATGCATGGCATCGCTTGATAACGCATCTTATGTGCATCGCATGGCATGCGCATTGAGTCACTTCGCGTCACATGCGCGTGGCATCCCTTGTTATTGCACCTTGTGTGCATCGCATCGCATTCGCATTGAGTCACATCGCGTCACATGCGCATGGCTTCGCTTGATATCGCATCTTATGTGCATCGCATCGCAAGCAATTGAGTCACGTCGCGTCACATGCACATGGCACCGCTTGTTATCGCATCTTATGTGAAACTCATCGTATGCGCACTGAGTCACGTCGCGTCATATGCGGATGGCATCGCTTGATATCGCATCTTATGTGCATCGCATCGCATGCACATTGTGTCACGTCGCGTCACATGCACATGGGATCGCTTGCTAGCGCATCTTATGTGCATCGCATCGCATGCGCAATGAGTCACATCGCGTCACATGCGCATGGCATCTCTTGATATCGTATCTTATGTGCATCGCATCGCATGCGCATTGAGTGACGTCGCGTCACTTGCGCATGGCATCGCTTGTTATCGCATCTTATGTGCATCGCATCGTATTCACATTAAGTTACGTCGCGTCACATGCTCATGGCATCGCTCGACATCGCATCCTGTGTGCATCGAATCGCATGCGCATTGAGTCACATCGCGTCACATGCGCATTGAGTCACATCGTGTCACATGCGCATGGCATCGCTTGATATCGCACCTTACGTGCATCGCATGCGTACTGAGTCACATCGCGTCACATGCGCATGGCATCGCTTGTTTTCGCATCTTATGTGCATCGCATCGCAGCGCATTGTGTCGCATGGCATCACATGCGCATCGCATCGCTCGACATCGCATTTTATGTGCATCGCATCGCATGCGCATTGATTCACATCGCGGCACATGTGCATGGCATCGCTTGATATCGCATCTTATGTGCATCGCATCCCATACGCATTGAGTCACGCCGGGACACATTCGCATGGCATCTCTAGATATCGCATCTTATGTGCATCGCATCGCATTCCATTGAGTCACGTCGCGTCAAATGCGCATGGCATCGCTTGATATCGCTTTATATGTGCATCGCATCGCAGCGCATTGAGTCACATCGCGTCACATGCGCATGCATCGCTCGACATCGCATCTTATGTGCATCGCATCGCATGTAAATTGAGTCACGTCGCGTCACATGCGCATGGCATCGCTTGATATCGCATCTTATGTGCATCGCATGCGCATTGAGTCACATCGCATCACATATGATAGGCATCCCTCGACATCGCATTATATGTGCATCGCATCGCATGCGCATTGACTCGCATTGCGGCACATGCTTATGGCATCGCTTGATATCGCATCTTATGTGCATCGCATCGCATGCGCATTGAGTCACGTCGCTTCACATGCGCATGGCATCGCTTGTTATCGCATCTTATGTGCATCGCATCGTATTCACATTAAGTTACGTCGCTTCAAAGGCTCATGACATCGCTCGACATCGCATCTTGTGTGCATCGCATCGCATGCGAATTGAGTCACATCGGGTCACATGCGCATTGAGTGACATCGTGTCACATGCGCATGGCATCGCTTGATATCGCACCTTATGTGCATCGCATCGCATGCGGATTGTGTCACGTCGCGTCACTTGCGCATGGCATCGCTTGTTATCGCATCTTAGGTGCATCGCATCGTATTCACATTAAGTTACGTCGCGTCACATGCTCATGGCATCGCTCGACATCGCATCCTGTGTGCATCGAATCGCATGCGCATTGTGTCACATCGCGTCACATGCGCATTGAGTCACATCGTGTCACATGCGCATGGCATCGCTTGATATCGCACCTTACGTGCATCGCATCGCATGCGTACTGAGTCACATCGCGTCACATGCGCATGGCATCGCTTGTTTTCGCATCTTATGTGCATCGCATCGCAGCGCATTGTGTCACATGGCATCACATGCGCATCGCATCGCTCGACATCGCATTTTATGTGCATCGCATCGCATGCACATTGATTCACATCGCGGCACATGTGCATGGCATCGCTTGATATCGCATCTTATGTGCATCGCATCCCATACGCATTGAGTCACGTCGGGACACATTCGCATGGCATCTCTAGATATCGCATCTTATGTGCATCGCATCGCATTCCATTGAGTCACGTCGCGTCAAATGCGCATGGCATCGCTTGATAGCGCTTTATATGTGCATCGCATCGCAGCGCATTGAGTCACATCGCGTCACATGCGCATGCATCGCTCGACATCGCATCTTATGTGCATCGCATCGCATGCAAATTGAGTCACGTAGCGTCACATGCGCATGGCATCGCTTGATATCGCATCTTATGTGCATCGCATGCGCATTGAGTCACATCGCATCACATATGATAGGCATCGCTCGACATCCCATTATATGTGCATCGCATCGCATGCGCATTGACTCGCATTGCGGCACATGCTTATGGCATCGCTTGATATCGCATCTCATGTGCATCGCATCGCATGCGCATTGAGTCACGTCGCTTCACATGCGCATGGCATCGCTTGTTATCGCATCTTATGTGCATCGCATCGTATTCACATTAAGTTTACTCGCTTCAAAGGCTCATGACATCGCTCGACATCGCATCTTGTGTGCATCGCATCGCATGCGAATTGAGTCACATCGCGTCACATGCGCATTGAGTCACATCGTGTCACATGCGCATGGCATCGCTTGATATCACACCTTATGTGCATCGCATCGCATGCGGATTGTGTCACGTCGCGTCACTTGCGCGTGGCATCGCTTGTTATCGCATATTATGTGCATCGCATCGTATTCACATTAAGTTATATCGCGTCAAATGCTCATGACATCGCTCGACATCGCATCTTGTGTGCATCGCATCGCATGCGCATTGAGTCACATCGCGTCACATGCGCATTGAGTCACATCGCGTCACATGCGCATTGAGTCACATCGCGACACATGCGCATGGCATCGCTTGTTTTCGCATCTTATGTGCATCGCTTCGCAGCGCATTGAGTAACCTCGCGTCGCATGCGCATGCATCGCTCGAAATCGCATCTTATGTGCATGGCATGCGCATTGAGTCACCTCGTATCACAGGCGCATGGCATCGCTCGACATCGCATCTTTTGTACATCGCATCGAATGCGCATTGAGTCACATCGCGTCACATGCGAATGGCATCGCTTGATATCGCATCTTATGTGCGGCGCATCGCTTGCGTATTGAGCCACATCGCGTCACATGCGCATGGCATCGCTTGATATCGCATCTTATGTGCATCGCATCGCATGCGCATTGAGTCACGTCGCGTCACATGCGCATGGCATCGCTTGATATGGCATCTTATGTGCATAGCATCGCATGCGCATTGAGTCATATCGCGTCACATGCGCATGGCATCGCTTGATATCGCATCTTAGGTGCATAGCATCCCATGCGTAGTGAGTCACATTGCGTCAAATGCGCATGGCACCGCTTGATGTCGCATCTTATGTGCATCGCATAGCAGCGCAATGAATCACATCACGCCACATGCGCATGGCATCGCTTGATATCGCATCCTATGTGCATCGCATCGCATGCGGATTGAGTCACATCACGTCACATGCGCATGGCATCGTTTGATATCGCATCTTATGTGCACCGAATCGCATGCGCATTGAGTCACTTCGTGGTCACATACGCATGGCATCGCTTGATATCGCATCTTATGTGCATCGCATCGCATGCGCATTGAGTCACATCGCGTCACATGCGGCTGGAATCACCTGATATCGCATCTAATGTGCATCCCATCGCATGCGCATTGAGTCACTTCGCGTCACATGCGCGTGGCATCCCTTCTGATCGCATCTTGTGTGCATCGCATTCGCATTGAGTCACGTCGCGTCGCATGCGCATGGCTTCGCTTGATATCGCATCTTTTGTGCATCGCTTCGCATGCGCATTCAGTCACATCGCATCACACGCGCATGGCATCGCTCGACATCGCATCTTATGTGCATCGCATCGCAGCGCATTGAGTCACATCACGCCAAATGCGCATGGCATCGTTTGATAGCGCATCTTATGTGCGCCGTATCGCATGCCCATTGAGTCACTTCGCGGTCACATATGCATGGCATGGCTTGATAACGCATCTTATGTGCATCGCATGGCATGCGCATTGAGTCACTTCTCGTCATATGCGCGTGGCATCCCTTGTTATTGCATCTTATGTGCATCGTATCGCAAGCAATTGAGTCACGTCGCGTCACATGCACATGGCACCGCTTGTTATAGCATCTTATGTGAAACTCATCGCATGCGCACTGAGTCACATCGCGTCACATGCGCATGGCATCTCTTGATATCGTATCCTATGTGCATCGCATCGCATGCGCATTGAGTCACGTCGCGTCACTTGCGCATGGCATCGCTTGTTATTGCATCTTATGTGCATCGCATCGTATTCACATTAAGTTACGTCGCTTCAAAGCCTCATGACATCGCTCGACATCGCATCTTGTGTGCATCGCATCGCATGCGAATTGAGTCACATCGGGTCACATGCGCATTGAGTGACATCGTGTCACATGCGCATGGCATCGCTTGATATCGCACCTTATGTGCATCGCATCGCATGCGGATTGTGTCACGTCGCGTCACTTGCGCATGGCATCGCTTGATATCGCATCTTAGGTGCATCGCATCGTATTCACATTAAGTTACGTCGCGTCACATGCTCATGGCATCGCTCGACATCGCATCCTGTGTGCATCGAATCGCATGCGCATTGAGTCACATCGCGTCACATGCGCATTGAGTCACATCGTGTCACATGCGCATGGCATCGCTTGATATCGCACCTTACGTGCATCGCATCGCATGCGTACTGAGTCACATCGCGTCACATGCGCATGGCATCGCTTGTTTTCGCATCTTATGTGCATCGCATCGCAGCGCATTGTGTCACATGGCATCACATGCGCATCGCATCGCTCTACATCGCATTTTATGTGCATCGCATCGCATGCACATTGATTCACATCGCGGCACATGTGCATGGCATCGCTTGATATCGCATCTTATGTGCATCGCATCCCATACGCATTGAGTCACGTCGGGACACATTCGCATGGCATCTCTAGATATCGCATCTTATGTGCATCGCATCGCATTCCATTGAGTCACGTCGCGTCAAATGCGCATGGCATCGCTTGATATCGCTTTATATGTGCATCGCATCGCAGCGCATTGAGTCACATCGCGTCACATGCGCATGCATCGCTCGACATCGCATCTTATGTGCATCGCATCGCATGCAAATTGAGTCACGTAGCGTCACATGCGCATGGCATCGCTTGATATCGCATCTTATGTGCATCGCATGCGCATTGAGTCCCATCGCATCACATATGATAGGCATCGCTCGACATCGCATTATATGTGCATCGCATCGCATGCGCATTGACTCGCATTGCGGCACATGCTTATGGCATCGCTTGATATCGCATCTCATGTGCATCGCATCGCATGCGCATTGAGTCACGTCGCTTCACATGCGCATGGCATCGCTTGTTATCGCATCTTATGTGCATCGCATCGTATTCACATTAAGTTACGTCGCTTCAAAGGCTCATGACATCGCTCGACATCGCATCTTGTGTGCATCGCATCGCATGCGAATTGAGTCACATCGCGTCACATGCGCATTGAGTCACATCGTGTCACATGCGCATGGCATCGCTTGATATCACACCTTATGTGCATCGCATCGCATGCGGATTGTGTCACGTCGCGTCACTTGCGCGTGGCATCGCTTGTTATCGCATATTATGTGCATCGCATCGTATTCACATTAAGTTATATCGCGTCAAATGCTCATGACATCGCTCGACATCGCATCTTGTGTGCATCGCATCGCATGCGCATTGAGTCACATCGCGTCACATGCGCATTGAGTCACATCGCGTCACATGCGCATTGAGTCACATCGCGACACATGCGCATGGCATCGCTTGTTTTCGCATCTTATGTGCATCGCTTCGCAGCGCATTGAGTAACCTCGCGTCGCATGCGCATGCATCGCTCGAAATCGCATCTTATGTGCATGGCATGCGCATTGAGTCACCTCGTATCACAGGCGCATGGCATCGCTCGACATCGCATCTTTTGTACATCGCATCGAATGCGCATTGAGTCACATCGCGTCACATGCGAATGGCATCGCTTGATATCGCATCTTATGTGCGGCGCATCGCTTGCGTATTGAGCCACATCGCGTCACATGCGCATGGCATCGCTTGATATCGCATCTTATGTGCATCGCATCGCATGCGCATTGAGTCACGTCGCGTCACATGCGCATGGCATCGCTTGATATGGCATCTTATGTGCATAGCATCGCATGCGCATTGAGTCATATCGCGTCACATGCGCATGGCATCGCTTGATATCGCATCTTAGGTGCATAGCATCCCATGCGTAGTGAGTCACATTGCGTCAAATGCGCATGGCACCGCTTGATGTCGCATCTTATGTGCATCGCATAGCAGCGCAATGAATCACATCACGCCACATGCGCATGGCATCGCTTGATATCGCATCCTATGTGCATCGCATCGCATGCGGATTGAGTCACATCACGTCACATGCGCATGGCATCGTTTGATATCGCATCTTATGTGCACCGAATCGCATGCGCATTGAGTCACTTCGTGGTCACATACGCATGGCATCGCTTGATATCGCATCTTATGTGCATCGCATCGCATGCGCATTGAGTCACATCGCGTCACATGCGGCTGGAATCACCTGATATCGCATCTAATGTGCATCCCATCGCATGCGCATTGAGTCACTTCGCGTCACATGCGCGTGGCATCCCTTCTGATCGCATCTTGTGTGCATCGCATTCGCATTGAGTCACGTCGCGTCGCATGCGCATGGCTTCGCTTGATATCGCATCTTTTGTGCATCGCTTCGCATGCGCATTCAGTCACATCGCATCACACGCGCATGGCATCGCTCGACATCGCATCTTATGTGCATCGCATCGCAGCGCATTGAGTCACATCACGCCAAATGCGCATGGCATCGTTTGATAGCGCATCTTATGTGCGCCGTATCGCATGCGCATTGAGTCACTTCGCGGTCACATATGCATGGCATGGCTTGATAACGCATCTTATGTGCATCGCATGGCATGCGCATTGAGTCACTTCTCGTCATATGCGCGTGGCATCCCTTGTTATTGCATCTTATGTGCATCGTATCGCAAGCAATTGAGTCACGTCGCGTCACATGCACATGGCACCGCTTGTTATAGCATCTTATGTGAAACTCATCGCATGCGCACTGAGTCACATCGCGTCACATGCGCATGGCATCTCTTGATATCGTATCCTATGTGCATCGCATCGCATGCGCATTGAGTCACGTCGCGTCACTTGCGCATGGCATCGCTTGTTATTGCATCTTATGTGCATCGCATCGTATTCACATTAAGTTACGTCGCGTCACATGCTCATTGCATCGCTCGACATCGCATCTTGTGTGCATCGCATCGCATGCGCATTGAGTCACACCGCGTCACATGCGCATTGAGTCACATCGTGTCACATGCGCATGGCATCGCTTGATATCGCACCTTACGTGCATCGCATCGCATGCGTACTGAGTGACATCGCGTCACATGCGCATGGCATCGCTTGTTTTCGCATCTTATGTGCATCGCATCGCAGCAATTTGTGTCACATCGCGTCACATGCGCATGCATCGCTCGACATCGCATCTTATGTGCATCGCATCGCATGCGCATTGAGTCACCTCGCGTCACATTTGCATGGCAGCGCTTGATATCGCACCTTATGTGCATCGCATTGCATGCGCATTGAGTCACCTCGCGTCTCATTTGCATGGCAGCGCTTGATATCGCATCTTGTGTGCATCGCATCGCATGCGCATTGAGCCACGTCGCGTCACATTTGCATTGGATCGCTTGATATCGCATCTTGTGTGCATCGCACCGCATGCGCATTGAGTCACGTCGCGTCACATTTGCATGGCATCGCTTGATATCGCATCTTATGTGCATCGCATTTGCATTGAGACACGTCGCATCACATGCGCATGGCATCGCATGTGCATCGCATCGCATGCGCATTGAGCCACAGCGATTCACATGCGCATGGCATCGCTCGAAAACGCATCTTATGTGCATCGCATCGAATGCGCATTGAGCCACGTCGCGTCACTTGCGCATGCCATCGCTTGATTTCGCATTGTATGTGCATCGCACCGCATGCGCATTGAGTCAGGTCGCGTCACATGCGCATGGCATCGCTTGATATCGACTCTTATGTGCATCGCATCGCATGCGCATTGAGCCACGTTGCATCACATGCGAATGGCATCGCTTGATATCCCATCTTATGTGCATCGCATCGCATGCGCATTGAGTAACATCGCATCACATGCGCATGGCATCGCTCGACAACGCATCTTATGTGCATCGCATCGCATGCGCATTGGGACATGTCTCGTCACATTTGCATGGCCTTGCTTAATATCGAATCTTATGTGCATCGCATCGCATGCTTATTCAGTCACGTCGCGACACATGCTCATGGCATCGCTTGATATCTTATCTTATGTGCATCGCATCGCAGCGCATTGAGTCACATACTCAAGCATCGCTCGACATCCCATCTTATGTGTATCGCATGCGCATTGAGTCACATCGCATCACACGCGCATGGCATCGCTCGACATCGCATCTTTTGTGCATCGCAGCGCATGCGCTGTCAGTCACGTTGCGTCACATGCGCATGGTATCGCTTGATATCGCATCTTATGTGCATCGCATCGCATGCTTATTCAGTCACGTCGCGTCACATGCGCATGGCATCGCTTGATATCGCATCTTATGTGCATCGCATCGCATGCGCATTGAGTCACATCGCGGTACATGCGCATAGCATCAGTTGACATCGCATCTTATGTGCATCGCATCGCATGCGCATTGAATCACTTCGCATCACATGCGCATGTCATCGCTTGATTTCGACTCTTATGTGCATCACATCGCATGCGCATTGAGTCACATCCCATCACATGCGCATGGCATCGCTCGACAATGCATCTTATGTGCATCGCATCTCATGCGCATTGATTCATGTCTCGTCTCATTTGCATGGCATCGCTTGATATCGCATCTTATGTGCTTCGCATCGCAGGTGCATTGAGTCACGTCGCATCACGTGCGCATGGCATCGCTTGATATCGCATCTCATGTGCATCGCATTGCATGCGCATTGAGTCACGTCGCATCACATGCGCATGGAATCTCTTGATATCGCATTTTAGGAGCATCGCATGCGCACTGAGTCACGTCGCATCGCATACGCATGGCATTGCTTGATGTCGCATCTTATGTTCATCTCATCGCAGGAGCATTGAGTCACGTTGCTCCACATGCGCATGACATCGCTCGACATCGCATCTTTTGTGCATCGCATCGCATGCGCACTGTGTCACGTCGCGTCACATGCACATGGGATCGCTTCCTAGCGCATCTTATGTGCATTGCATCGCATGCGCAATGAGTCACATTGCGTCACATGCGCATGGCATCTCTTGATATCGTATCTTATGTGCATCGCATCGCATGCGCATTGAGTCACGTCGCGTCACTTGCGCATGGCATCGCTTGTTATCGCATCTTATGTGCATCGCATCGTATTCACATTAAGTTACGTCGCGTCACATGCTCATGGCATCGCGCGACATCGCATCCTGTGTGCATCGCATCGCATGCGCATTGAGTCACATCGCGTCACATGCGCATTCAGTCACATCGTGTCACATGCGCATGGCATCGCTTGATATCGCACCTTACGTGCATCGCATCGCATCGTACTGAGTCACATCGCGTCACATGCGCATGGCATCGCTTGTTTTCGCATCTTATGTGCATCGCATCGCAGCGCATTGTGTCACATGGCATCACATGCGCATCGCATCGCTCGACATCGCATTTTATGTGCGTCGCATCGCATGCGCATTGATTCACATCGCGGCACATGTGCATGGCATCGCTTGATATCGCATCTTATGTGCATCGCATCCCATACGCATTGAGTCACGTCGGGACACATTCGCATGGCATCTCTAGATATCGCATCTTATGTGCATCGCATCGCATTCCATTGAGTCACGTCGCGCCAAATGCGCATGGCATCGCTTGATATCGCATTCTATGTGCATCGCATCGCAGCGCATTGAGTCACATCGCGTCACATGCGCATGCATCGCTCGACATCGCATCTTATGTGCATCGCATCGCATGCAAATTCAGTCACGTCGCGTCACATGCGCATGGCATCGCTTGATATCGTATCCTATGTGCTTCGCATGCGCATTGAGTCACATCGCATCACATATGATAGGCATCGCTCGACATCGCATTATATGTGCATCGCATCGCATGCGCATTGACTCGCATCGCGGCACATGCTTATGGCATCGCTTGATATCGCATGTTATATGCATCGCATCCCATACGCATTGAGTCATGTCGGGACACATTCGCATGGCATCTCTAGATATCGCATCTTATGTGCATCGCATCGCATTCCATTGAGTCACGTCGCGTCAAATGCGCATGGCATCGCTTGATATCGCTTTATATGTGCATCGCATCGCATGCAAATTGAGGCACGTCGCGTCACATGCGCATGGCATCGCTTGATATCGCATCGTATGTGCATCGCATGCGCATTGAGTCACATCGCATCACATATGATAGGCATCGCTCGACATCGCATTATATGTGCATCGCATCGCATGCGCATTGACTCGCGTTGCGGCACATGCTTATGGCATCGCTTGATATCGCATCTTATGTGCATCGCATCGCATGCGCATTGAGTCACGTCGCTTCACATGCGCATGGCATCGCTTGTTATCGCATCTTATGTGCATCGCATCGTATTCACATTAAGTTACGTCGCTTCAAATGCTCATGACATCGCTCGAGATCGCATCTTGTGTGCATCGCATCGCATGCGAATTGAGTCACATCGTGTCACATGCGCATGGCATCGCACCTTATGTGCATCGCATCGCATGCGGATTGTGTCACGTCGCGTCACTTGCGCGTGGCATCGCTTGTTATCGCATATTATGTGCATCGCATCGTATTCACATTAAGTTACGTCGCGTCAAATGCTCATGACATCGCTCGACATCGCATCTTGTGTGCATCGCATCGCATGCGCATTGAGTCACATCGCGTCACATGCGCATTGAGTCACATCGCGTCACATGCGCATTGAGTCACATCGCGACACATGCGCATGGCATCGCTTGTTTTCGCATCTTATGTGCATCGCTTCGCAGCGCATTGAGTAACCTCGCGTCGCATGCGCATGCATCGCTCGAAATCGCATCTTATGTGCATGGCATGCGCATTGACTCACCTCGTATCACAGGCGCATGGCATCGCTCGACATCGCATCTTTTGTACATCGCATCGAATGCGCATTGAGTCACATCGCGTCACATGCGAATGGCATCGCTTGATATCGCATCTTATGTGCGGCGCATCGCTTGCGTATTGAGCCACATCGCGTCACATGCGCATGGCATCGCTTGATATCGCATCTTATGTGCATCGCATCGCATGCGCATTGAGTTACGTCGCGTCACATGCGCATGGCATCGCTTGATATGGCATCTTATATGCATCTCATCGCAGCTCATTGAGTGACATCACGCCACATGCGCATGGCATCGCTCGACATCGCATCTTATGTGCATAGCATCGCATGCGCATTGAGTCATATCGCGTCACATGCGCATGGCATCGCTTGATATCGCATCTTAGGTGCATCGCATCCCATGCGTAGTGAGTCACATTGCGTCAAATGCGCATGGCACCGCTTGATGTCGCATCTTATGTGCATCGCATAGCAGCGCAATGAATCACATCACGCCACATGCGCATGGCATCGCTTGATATCGCATCCTATGTGCATCGCATCGCATGCGGATTGAGTCACATCACGTCACATGCGCATGGCATCGTTTGATATCGCATCTTATGTGCACCGCATCGCATGCGCATTGAGTCACTTCGTGGTCACATACGTATGGCATCGCTTGATATCGCATCTTATGTGCATCGCATCGCATGCGCATTGAGTCACATCGCGTCACATGCGGCTGGAATCACCTGATATCGCATCTAATGTGCATCCCATCGCATGCGCATTGAGTCACTTCGCGTCACATGCGCGTGGCATCCCTTCTGATCGCATCTTGTTGCATCGCATTCGCATTGAGTCACGTCGCGTCGCATGCGCATGGCTTCGCTTGATATCGCATCTTTTGTGCATCGCTTCGCATGCGCATTCAGTCACATCGCATCACACGCGCATGGTATCGCTCGACATCGCATCTTATGTGCATCGCAACGCAGCGCTTTGAGTCACATCACGCCAAATGCGCATGGCATCGTTTGATAGCGCATCTTATGTGCGCCGTATCGCATGCGCATTGAGTCACTTCGCGGTCACATATGCATGGCATGGCTTGATAACGCATCTTATGTGCATCGCATGGCATGCGCATTGAGTCACTTCGCGTCATATGCGCGTGGCATCCCTTGTTATTGCATCTTATGTGCATCGTATCGCAAGCAATTGAGTCACGTCGCGTCACATGCACATGGCACCGCTTGTTATAGCATCTTATGTGAAACTCATCGCATGCGCACTGAGATACGTCGCGTCGTATGCGCACGGCATCGCTTGATATCGCATATTATGTGCATCGCATCGCATGCACATTCTGTCACGTCGCGTCACATGCACATGGGATCGCTTGCTAGCGCATCTTATGTGCATCGCATCGCATGCGCAATGAGTCACATCGCGTCACATGCGCATGGCATCTCTTGATATCGTATCCTATGTGCATCGCATCGCATGCGCATTGAGTCACGTCGCGTCACTTGCGCATGGCATCGCCTGTTATTGCATCTTATGTGCATCGCATCGTATTCACATTAAGTTACGTCGCGTCACATGCTCATGGCATCGCTCGACATCGTATCCTGTGTGCATCGCATCGCATGCGCATTGAGTCACACCGCGTCACATGCGCATTGAGTCACATCGTGTCACATGCGCATGGCATCGCTTGATATCGCACCTTACGTGCATCGCATCGCATGCGTACTGAGTGACATCGCGTCACATGCGCATGGCATGGCTTGTTTTCGCATCTTATGTGCATCGCATCGCAGCAATTTGTGTCACATCGCGTCAAATGCGCATGCATCGCTCGACATCGCATCTTATGTGCATCGCATCGCATGCGCATTGATTCACCTCGCGTCACATTTGCATGGCAGCGCTTGATATCGCACCTTATGTGCATCGCATTGCATGCGCATTGAGTCACCTCGCGTCTCATTTGCATGGCAGCGCTTGATATCGCATCTTGTGTGCATCGCATCGCATGCGCATTGAGCCACGTCGCGTCACATTTGCATGGGATCGCTTGATATCGCATCTTGTGTGCATCGCACCGCATGCGCATTGAGTCACGTCGCGTCACATTTGCATGGCATCGCTTGATATCGCATCTTATGTGCATCGCATCGTATTCACATTAAGTTACGTCGCTTCAAATTTTCATGACATCGCTCGAGATCGCATCTTGTGTGCATCGCATCGCATGCGCATTGAGTCACATCGCGTCACATGCGCATTGAGTCACATCGTGTCACATGCGCATGGCATCGCTTGATATCGCACCTTATGTGCATCGCATCGCATGCGGATTGTGTCACGTCGCGTCACTTGCGCGTGGCATCGCTTGTTATCGCATCTTATGTGCATCGCATCGTATTCACATTAAGTTACGTCGCGTCAAATGCTCATGACATCACTCGACATCGCATCTTGTGTGCATCGCATCGCATGCGCATTGAGTCACATCGCGTCACATGCGCATTGAGTCACATCGCGTCACATGCGCATTGAGTCACATCGCGACACATGCGCATGGCATCGCTTGTTTTCGCATCTTATGTGCATCGCTTCGCAGCGCATTGAGTAACCTCGCGTCGCATGCGCATGCATCGCTCGAAATCGCATCTTATGTGCATGGCATGCGCATTGAGTCACCTCGTATCACAGGCGCATGGCATCGCTCGACATCGCATCTTTTGTACATCGCATCGAATGCGCATTGAGACACATCGCGTCACATGCGAATGGCATCGCTTGATATCGCATCTTATGTGCGTCGCATCGCTTGCGTATTGAGCCACATCGCGTCACATGCGCATGGCATCGCTTGATATCGCATCTTATGTGCATCGCATCGCATGCGCATTGAGTCACGTCGCGTCACATGCGCATGGCATCGCTTGATATGGCATCTTATATGCATCTCATCGCAGCTCATTGAGTGACATCACGCCACATGCGGATGGCATCGCTCGACATCGCATCTTATGTGCATAGCATCGCATGCGCATTGAGTCATATCGCGTCACATGCGCATGGCATCGCTTGATATCGCATCTTAGGTGCATCGCATAGCAGCGCAATGAATCACATCACGCCATATGCGCATGGCATCGCTTGTTATCGCATCCTATGTGCATCGCATCGCATGCGGATTGAGTCACATCACGTCACATGCGCATGGCATCGTTTGATATCGCATCTTATGTGCACCGCATCGCATGCGCATTGAGTCACTTCGTCGTCACATACGCATGGCATCGCTTGATATCGCATCTTATGTGCATCGCATCGCATGCGCATTGAGTCACATCGCGTCACATGCGGCTGGAATCACCTGATATCGCATCTAATGTGCATCGCATCGCATGCGCATTGAGTCACTTCGCGTCACATGCGCGTGGCATCCCTTGTGATCGCATCTTGTGTGCATCGCATTCGCATTGAGTCACGTCGCGTCGCATGCGCATGGCTTCGCTTGATATCGCATCTTTTGTGCATCGCTTCGCATGCGCATTCAGTCACATCGCATCACACGCGCATGGCATCGCTCGACATCGCATCTTATGTGCATCGCAACACAGCGCATTGAGTCACATCACGCCAAATGCGCATGGCATCGTTTGATAGCGCATCTTATGTGCGCCGTATCGCATGCGCATTGAGTCACTTCGCGGTCACATATGCATGGCATGGCTTGATAACGCATCTTATGTGCATCGCATGGCATGCGCATTGAGTCACTTCGCGTCATATGCGCGTGGCATCCCTTGTTATTGCATCTTATGTGCATCGTATCGCAAGCAATTGAGTCACGTCGCGTCACATGCACATGGCACCGCTTGTTATAGCATCTTATGTGAAACTCATCGCATGCGCACTGAGACACGTCGCGTCGTATGCGCATGGCATCGCTTGATATCGCATATTATGTGCATCGCATCGCATGCACATTGTGTCACGTCGCGTCACATGCACATGGGATCGCTTGCTAGCGCATCTTATGTGCATCGCATCGCATGCGCAATGAGTCACATCGCGTCACATGCGCATGGCATCTCTTGATATCGTATCTTATGTGCATCGCATCGCATGCGCATTGAGTCACGTCGCGTCACTTGCGCATGGCATCGCTTGTTATTGCATCTTATGTGCATCGCATCGTATTCACATTAAGTTACGTCGCGTCACATGCTCATGGCATCGCTCGACATCGCATCCTGTGTGCATCGCATCGCATGCGCATTGAGTCACATCGCGTCACATGCGCATTGAGTCACATCGTGTCACATGCACATGGCATCGCTTGATATCGCACCTTACGTGCATCGCATCGCATGCGTACTGAGTCACATCGCGTCACATGCGCATGGCATCGCTTGTTTTCGCATCTTATGTGCATCGCATCGCAGCAATTTGTGTCACATCGCGTCACATGCGCATGCATCGCTCGACATCGCATCTTATGTGCATCGCATCGCATGCGCATTGAGTCACCTCGCGTCACATTTGCATGGCAGCGCTTGATATCGCACCTTATGTGCATCGCATTGCATGCGCATTGAGTCACCTCGCGTCTCATTTGCATGGCAGCGCTTGATATCGCATCTTGTGTGCATCGCATCGCATGCGCATTGAGCCACGTCGCGTCACATTTGCATGGGATCGCTTGATATCGCATCTTGTGTGCATCGCACCGCATGCGCATTGAGTCACGTCGCGTCACATTTACATGGCATCGCTTGATATCGCATCTTATGTGCATCGCTTTTGCATTGAGACACGTCTCATCAGATGCGCATGGCATCGCATGTGCATCGCACCGCATGCGCATTGAGCCACAGCGATTCACAGGCGCATGGCATCGCTCGAAAACGCATCTTATGTGCATCGCATCGAATGCGCATTGAGCCACGTCGCGTCACTTGCGCATGCCATCGCTTGATTTCGCATTGTATGTGCATCGCACCGCATGCGCATTGAGTCACGTCGCGTCACATGCGCATGACATCGCTTGATATCGACTCTTATGTGCATCGCATCGCATGCGCATTGAGTCACGTCGCATCACATGCGAATGGCATCGCTTGATATCCCATCTTATGTGCATCGCATCGCATGCGCATTGAGTAACATCGCATCACATGCGCATGGCATCGCTCGACAACGCATCTTATGTGCATCGCATCGCATGCGCATTGGGTCATGTCTCGTCACATTTGTATGGCCTTGCTTGATATCGAATCTTATGTGCATCGCATCGCATGCTTATTCAGTCACGTCGCGTCACATGCTCATGGCATCGCTTGATATCCTATCTTATGTGCGTCGCATCGCAGCGCATTGAGTGACATACTCAAGCATCGCTCGACATCCCATCTTATGTGCATCGCATGCGCATTGAGTCACATCGCATCACACGCGCATGGCATCGCTCGACATCGCATCTTTTGTGCATCGCAGCGCATGCGCTGTGAGTCACGTTGCGTCACATGCGCATGGTATCCCTTGATATCGCATCTTATGTGCATCGCATCGCATGCTTATTCAGTCACGTCGCGTCACATGCGCATGTCATCGCTTGATATCGCATCTTATGTGCATCGCATCGCATGCGCATTGAGTGACATCGCGTCACATGCGCATAGCATCAGTTGATATCGTATCTTATGTGCATCGCATCGCAATAGCATTGAATCACTTCGCATCACATGCGCATGTCATCGCTTGATTTCGACTCTTATGTGCATCACATCGCATGCGCATTGAGTCACATCCCATCACATGCGCATGGCATCGCTCGACAATGCATCTTATGTGCATCGCATCTCATGCGCATTGATTCAAGTCTCGTCTCATTTGCATGGCATCGCTTGATATCGCATCTTATGTGCTTCGCATCGCAGGTGCATTGAGTCAGGTCGCGTCAAATGCGCATGGCATCGCTTGATATCGCATCTTATGTGCACCGCATCGCATGCGCATTGAGTCACGTCGCATCACGTGCACTTGGCATCGCTTGATATCGCATCTCATGTGCATCGCATTAAATGCGCATTGAGTCACGTCGCATCACATTCGCATGGAATCTCTTGATATCGCATTTTATGAGCATCGCATGCGCACTGAGTCACGTCGCATCGCATACGCATGGCATTGCTTGATATCGCATCTTATGTTCATCTCATCGCAGGAGCATTGAGTCACGTTGCTCCACATGCGCATGACATCGCTCGACTTCGCATATTTCTTGCATCGCATCGCATGCGCATTGAGTTACATCGCGTCACATACGCATGCATCGCTGGACATCGCATCCTACGTGCATCGCATACGAATTGGGACACATCGCATCACACGCGCATGGTATCGCTCGACATTGCATCTACTGTGCATCGCATCGAATGCGCTTTTGAGTCACGTCACGTCACATGCGCATGGCATCGCTTGATATCGCATCTTATGTGCATCGCATCACATGCGCATTGAGTCACGTCGCGTCACATGCGCATGGCATCTCCTTATTTCGCATCTTATGTGCATCACATCGCATGCGCATTCAGTCACGTTGCGTCACAAGCGCATGGCATCATTTGATATCGCATCTCATGTGCATCGCATCGCATGCGCACTGAGTGACATCGCGTCATATGCGCATGGCCTCGCTTGATATCTTATCTTATGTGCATCGCATCGCATGCGCATTGAGTCACATCGCGTCACATGCGCATAGCATCAGTTGATATCGCATGTTATGTGCATCGCATCGCATGCGCATTGAGTCGTGTCGCATCACAAGCGCATGGCATCGCTTGATATCGCATCTCATGTGCATCGCATTGCATGCGCATTGAGCCACGTCGCATCACATGCGCATGGAATCGCTTGATATCGCATGTTATGAGCATCGCATGCGCATTGAGTCACATCGCATCACATGCGCATGGCATCGCTCGACATTGTATCTTATGTGCATCGCATCGCATGCGCATTGACTCACATCGCGGCACATGCGCATGGCATCGCTTGATATCGCATCTTATGTGCATCGCATCGCATGCGCATTGAGTCTCATCGCGTCACATGCACTTCGCATCGCTTGATATCGCATCTTATGTAAATCGCATGCGCATTTAGTCAAATGGAATCACATGCGCATGGCATCGCTCGACATCGCATCTTATGTGCATCGCATCGCAGCGCATTGAGTTACATCGCGTCACATACGCATGCATCGCTCGGCATCGCATCTTATGTGCATCGCATGCGAATTGAGACACATCGCATCTCACGCGCATGGCATCGCTTGATATCGCATCTTATGTGCATCGCAGCGCATGCACTTTTGATTCACATCACGTCACATACGCATAGCATCGCTTGATATCGCATCTTATGTGCATCGCATCGCATGCGCTTTTGAGTCACATAACGTCACATGCGCATGGCATCGCTTGATATCGTACCTTATGTGCTTCGCATTGAATGCGCATTGAGACACGTCGCGTCACATGCAAATCGCATCGCTTGATATCGCATCTCATGTGCATCGCATCGCATGCGCATTGAGTCACGTCGCGTCACATGCGCATGGCATCGCGTGACATCGCGTCTTATGTGCATCGCATCGCATGCGCATTGAGTCACGTCGCGTCACATGAGCATGGCATCGCTTGATATGGCATCTTATGTGCATCGCATCGCATGCTCATTGATTCACGTCCCTTCACAACCGCATGGCATCCCTTGATGTGGCATTTATTGTGCATCGCATTACAGCGCATTGAGTTACATTGCGTCACATACGCATGCATCGCGCGACTTTGCAACTTATGTGCATCCCATGCGCATTGAGTCACATCGCATCACACGCGCATGGCATCGCTCGACATCGCATTTTATGTGCATCGCATCGCATGCGCTTTGAGTCACATCGCTTCACATGCGCATGGCATCGCTTGATATCGCATCCTATGTGCATCGCGTCGCATGCGCTTTTGAGTCACATCACGTCACAAGCGCATGGCAGCGCTTGATATCGCATCTAATGTGCATCTCTTCGCATGTGCATTGTCTTACGTCGCGTCACATGCACATGGCATCGCTTGATATCGCATCACATGTGCTTCGCATCGCTTGCGCATTAAGTCACGTCGCGTCACATGCGCATGGAATTGCTTGATATCGCATCTTATGTGCATCACATCGCAAGCTTATTGAGTCACTTCGCGTCACATGCGCATGGCATCGCTTGATATCGCATCTTATGTGCATCGCATCGCATGCGCATTGAGTCACGTCGCATCACATGCGCATGGCATTGCTCGACATCGCATCGCATGCGCATTGAGTCACATCGAGTCACATGCCCATGGCATCGCTGGAGAGCGCATCTTATGTGCATCGCATTGCATGCCCATTGAGCCATGTTCCATCACATGCGCATAAAATCGCTTGATATCGCATCTTATGTGCAACGCATCACATGCGCAATGAGTCACGTCACATCACATGCGCATTACATCGCTTGATATCGCATCTTATATGCATCGCATTCCATGCGCATTCAGTCACATCGCGTCACACGCGCATGGCATCGCTTGATATCGCATCTTACGTGCATCGCATCGCATGCGCAATGAGCGACATCACGTCACATGCGCATGGCATCGCTTGATATCGCATCTTATGTGCAACGCATCACATGCGCAATGAGTCACGTCACATCACATGCGCATGACATCGCTTGATATCCCATCTTCTGTGCATCGCATCGCATGCGCGTTGAGTCACATGGATTCACATGCGCATGGCATCGCTCGAAAACGCATCTTATGTGCATCGCATCGAATGCGCATTGAGTCACGTCGCGTCACTTGCGCATGCCATCGCTTGATGTCGCATCTTATGTGCATCGCACCGCATGCGCATTGAGTCACGTCGCGTCACATGCGCATGGCATCGCTTGATGTCGATTCTTATGTGCATCGCATCGCATGCGCATTGAGTAACATCGCATCACATGCGCATGGCATCGCTCGACAACGCATCTTATGTGCATCGCATCGCATGCGCATTGGGTCATGTCTCGACACATTTGCATGGCATCGCTTGATATCGCATCTTATGTGCATCGCACCGCATGCGCATTGAGTCACGTCGCGTCACATGCGCATGGCATCTCCTTATTTCGCATCTTATGTGCATCGCACCGCATGCGCATTCAGTCATGTCGCGTCACAAGCGCATGGCATCTTTTGATTTCGCATCTCATGTGCATCGCATCGCATGCGCACTGAGTGACATCGCGTCATATGCGCATGGCATCGCTTGATATCTTATCTTATGTGCATCGCAGCGCATTGAGTCACATACTCATGCATCGCTGGACATCCCATCTTATGTGCATCGCATGCGCATTGAGTCACATCGCATCACACGCGCATGGCATCGCTCGACATCGCATCTTATGTACATCGCAGCGCATGCGCATTGAGTCACGTCGCGTCACATGCGCATGGAACAGCTTGATATCGCATCTTATGTGCATCGCATCGCATGCTTATTCAGTCACGTCGCGTCACATGCGCATGGCATCGCTTGATATCGCATCTTATGTGCATCGCATCGCATGCGCATTGAGCCACATCGCGTCACATGTGCATAGCATCAGTTGATATCGCATATTATGTTCATCGCTTCGCATGCGCATTGAATCACTTCGCATCACATGCGCATGTCATCGCTTGATATCGACTCTTATGTGCATCGCATCGCATGCGCATTGAGTCACATCCCATCACATGCGCATGGCATCGCTCGACAATGCATCTTATGTGCACCGCATCGCATGCGCATTGATTCATGTCTCGTCTCATTTGCATGGCATCGCTTGATATCGCATCTTATGTGCTTCGCATCGCATGCGCATTCAGTCAAGTCGCGTCAAATGCGCATGGCATCGCTTGATATCGCATCTTATGTGCATCGCATCGCATGCGCATTGAGTCACGTCGCATCACATACGCATGGCAGCGCTTGATATCGCATCTCATGTGCATCGCATTGCATGCGCATTGAGTCGCGTCGCATCACATGCGCATGGAATCGCTTGATAACGCATTTTATGAGCATCAGTAGGTAGATTAGGACAGAGCTGGGCCACTTTTTTATGGGCAAGATGGCCGCCATGCGTAATCTAAGCATTACTAGGTAAGGTGGTAGGGGAAGCAGGACGTTGTAGGGGTTTGAGGCTGACTCTAGGGATAATGTTTAAGGCCTATAGCAGTGCATGTATGTTTATGAGCGTCACTGGCAGTTGAGTATGTCGTTCACTGTATCGATGCAAACCTCCTAACGCAAGAGATTTCTATCTTGATTGAATATGTTACCCCAACATGACACCTCGCCCCACATAGTGGCCCTAACCTAGCCTAAGCCCCATACCTCTACTCGTCTAACCTATCCTAACCTAACGTAGCTCCCACTCTTTTTTACTTTGAACTTTCATAATTTAACATAACCTAAGCCCCATACTTCTACTCGTCTAACCTAACCTAACCTAACCTAACCTAACCTAACCTAACCTAACCTAACCTAACCTAACCTAGCCTAACCTAACCTAACCTAATCTATCCTAACCTAAGCCCCATACTTCCACTCGTCTAACCTATCTTAACCTAACCTAAGCTCCATACTTCTACATGGCTAACCTAACCTAACCCAGCTCCTACTATTTACTCCGGTCTTTGATAATTTAACCTAAGCCTCATACTTCTACTCATCTAACCTATCCTAATCTAACCTGGCCTAGCCTAACCTAAGGTAGATCCTCTTATTATTATTTATTCTATTCTACTAACATGATACGTTTCTAGACATTCATTCTATCCTCTTATCATCTATCCTATTCCCTCCTCTGCTTATCTATTCTATCCTGTCATACGCTACCCTGATCTCCATCTAGGAATTTCATAAACATTTTGATACTATTTTGAGTCCTCTGATAGATCTTTTTAAACACTTTTAGCATATTCTTGATGCTTTTACAACATATTTAACAACTTTTCAGACAATTTTCAGAGTTATTCAGTAATTTTCATACATTTTTAAGACGTTCCACCCCATTTTGCTACAATTTTGCACCCTCTGTTAGATCTTTTAGACGCTTTTAGTATATTCATGCTGCTTTTACAACATATTTAACAACTTTTCAGACAATTTTCAGAGTTATTCAGTCATTTTCATACATTTTTAAGACGTTTCAACTCATTTTAATACTATTTTGAGTCCTCTGTTAGATCTTTTAGACGCGTTTAGTATATTCATGCTGCTTTTACAACATATTTAACAACTTTTCAGACAATTTTCAGAGTTATTCAGTAATTTTCATACATTTTTAAGACGTTTCACCCCATTTTTGCTACAATTTTACACCCTCTGATAGATCTTTTAGACGCTTTTCGTATATTCAGGGCGCTTTTTACAACATATTTAAGAATTTTTCAGAGTTATTCAGTCATTTTCATACATTTTTAAGACATTTCACCCCATTTTACTGCTATTTGCACCCTCTGTTAGATCTTTTAGACGCTTTTAGTATATTCAGAACGCTTTTAACAACATATTTAACAACTTTTCAGACAATTTTCAGAGCTATTCAATCATTTTCATACATTTTTAGGACATTTCACCCCATTTTACTGCTATTTGCACCCTCCTTTATAGAACTTTTAAACTTCCAGTAGAAGATGTCCTAACCATTGATGTTGAAGTTCTTATTACTACTATTTTTGCCCTCTGTCACAGAATTTTATACAACTGTATGACTCTTTTGCTTGGTTCTGTATGTTCTGGGGGTAACATCTCCAACACGACATGCAGTTTTCTAAGTGTAACCCCACCTATTATGACCTAACCTGCTTATTAAGTGTTCTTTACAGCTTTATTCAACTTTGTTTTCCTAACCCTTTATAGATTTTTAAACTTATCACTAAAAGATGATCTATCCGCAGATGTTGAGGTACTTATAGCTCAATATTTTTAAGAGATATTCAGCAATACCTTTGATAGTATTTTAACACAATCTTCTGTTTATATAAAGTTAATGAGGGTATACTTACTTTAAGGTAGTAGGGTATACGCCTCTCCTCTTTTATCTGGGCTGGAGACCAGCACTAGAGTTAAAGTATAGTGGCAGAGTTAACGCCTCCCTTTATAATTTCTATTTTTCTTCTTTCTTCGACAAGTTTCATGAGAAGCACGGAGAAGCCAGGTGAGTAATTTTTTTATTTTTTCTTCTTTCTTCGTCAGACTTCATTTGAGGCGTGGAGGAGTCAGTTGATTAAACTTTCATTTTCTACAGGAGACGTAACGGAGAAAATAATCATCTTGAGATCTAAGTTGCATTCTCTTATGCATGGTTTGCAACGTTGTAATGCCCGTACGCATACGTTGATATTCCATCCTCTGCAATTACTCTCTTGTCATCATGAGGCGACAGAGCTATTTTATTAGATTCAACTGTAGAAACATTATGACGTTGGGATAGGATTAAATTCATCGGAGTTCTAACAATTTTCAAAGTTTTAAGGCTATTGAAGCTGATGTATTGCTTAATGGCGCTATGTTTTATGCCTTTGATCTTTTTTATCACAGAGCCATCAATATCGAGAGCATACATTTTAGGTCTGAGACCGACGAAACGGCGAATGATTTTACCACTTGCTTCATCTTTAAACTTTCCCAAAACTTTCTTGTTTTGTGTAGAATAGCATATATGGTTAGCAGGGTAATCCGCTGTATCCAGATGTTCAAGCATGTGTAATTTATCCTGGTATATATCAGCTGTAGTCACTAGATGGATGAAGGAATCTGTATGCGTATACAACTGTTTAAGATTCTCAGCTCCATAATATGGAAGTAACACATCGTATTGATACGAATACATTAGCGTCTTGGAGATGTCTAGTACGCTCATACCAATGTATATAGGCTTGTTGAACACTATTTTACGAGAAGCCATATGAACAGCTGCAAGATTAGGACCGTATATAGTTCGATCGATAAATGTAGGCTTGGCTATCAGTTTTTCTAATGTTTTGCTGTTTGCCACAAGTATATCCATACGATTACGAATATTTTCCATAGTTTTTCCAAACATCGCATTATTGAAAAGTTTGTACAAATCCTTCTCGAAATCATTTCTAGCTTGTTGTCGCAGGCGATTATTAAATTCGACGTAAGGCTTTAACCAACAAGACTGACGGAATTTTAGTGCTCGATGAATCTTTATTAGTCGTAGACCATGACTAAGAGTCTGTTTCAAGGACATGTAATGAACCACATACTTCTTTCGGGATCCAAGATGGGCAATTAGTTTCTTTGAAGAGGATTCCCCCGGTTTCATACTCTCAGGCAGGAAGGGCAAATCATTATGAAGATCGTGGAGCTCGACAGGATATTCGACATCGACTTCTAAGATGTATCCAAGGGGGTCATCTTCCTTCAATAATTCCAGGTCTATGTCTTCAGGAGAAACCCATTTAAACCCTCCATAAGGAAGGGCCTTACACATTCCCCATCCATATTGGTTGTTTGCATCTTCGTATGTAATAAACTGGGAAGGTTTACGAGAGTCATACTGTTCCATATATATGTTGTTAGCCTCCGCATACCGGTGAGAAACCTGACATAACCCTCCTCTTATGCCAGATTCAACCATGAGTAGCTGATCGTAATCAAGAAGCAATTCCAACTCGATTCCAGTATACAGCAGCATAGCATCCCATGTAAGTCCTGGAGAGGTAAAATAATGGGCAGGATCGACTTTATGAGTTTTCAGAGTTTGGTCTCTAAATGTTTCAAAGACATCCGTAAGGAGAAGAACATCAGAAGTTAAGTAAATATCACTGTATTCACCTAAGTTTTCCACATTAAACTGCTTCCATACATTTCTAGCATGCTCATAGTCATCGTCGGTAATTTCTTCTTCATTTAATTTATTGTAGAATGCTTCTCTTGGAGGCAGCTGAGTCTCGTTCAAAACATCCCATGAAGTAAGGTAATCGTAGGGGAACACTCCCTTACGATTCATCAAGCCAATCTTCTCTTCTCCGAAGTACTTCGTTGTTTCAGGATGCGTTTCAAGGTTCTTTGCAAGCTTCTCCAAACTCGTACTGAGGAAGCGGAAAGTATCCACAAATCTGAGTTTAATATCCCCAACATACTTGGAGAATGATATATAACTTTCCTCTGAATTTGGTATAACCTCTATTCTTTCGCTAGGACAACCTAGCTGCTTAACAATGAAGTGAGAGTCATACCCACTCAGGTTATGCATGAAGACAGGTATATAAATAGGTGTTTTACAAGCCAGGTTACATTTATTGTGTAAAGATCCTCTGTACGCCCCGGACACATGATCGTGATCGCGAACCTTCCAATTATCTTCTGTAAATTCATGTTCACACAGGTAACATATTGTAGAAGCATCGAATGATTCTTGTTCTTCAGCTGTAAGATTAAGAGGTTTAGCAGATTTGTATAAGTCGCTTATTTTATTTGCCAGATCCATCAGGCATCCCATAAACCTCTGTGCAGTGTCAGGCCCTCGGTAAACATATGGTTCAGTAGGAAGAGTTGTTTCTAGTTGTTCAACACTGGACGAAGGCTTCACATAAACACAAAAGCTCATGGGAGAATGACTTTGATAGGGAGTTGTGTAGGAGGTTTCAGGGTTAGAGGAGCAGGTATGAAGAGGGGTAAGAATGCATTCAAAATCGGCGTAGATAACATAAGGAAGTTTCAACATCCTCTCAACATTCTTGAATTTAACGATAGAGTTATCCTTTGTAGGCATAACGCATCTAGCAATACCATGTTGTCTACATATTTCTCGGTGCTCTTCTAATTTTTTCATTCCACTTTGTCCGTATCGGTCATCAAAATGGCTGAAACATCTTTTACATACATAAATTCGACCATCATGTTTGGTTTTCTGCTGACGAATAAGTCTTTCAAAATCCTTTATATAAGCATAGTGATATCTGCCAGTAGCATTACTCAACAGAAGGAGATCGCGATGATCATCTAATTCTTCATCAATCACCTTTATTGGAAACACTTCATGTTTATCATCCACTCCAAACACATTTATGGATATATTATTGAGTTTTTCAAATTTAGCGATCTCACCCAAGCTCGTAGGAAATGAGACGCACGAGAAATCGTATTTTTCTTGGAGATCCTTATACTTGCTAACACGCTGAGGTTTATTTCGAATGAACTTAGCCAGAACAGCGTACATAAAGCATTTCTCATCGTTGTAGTTCTGAGGGTTTATACAGGCTTTCTTCGCATCCAAAGATGACGGTAGAGGAATATAGCTGCTCCCTCGAAGAAGATTATACTTGTTAATACGTAGTCGAACGCCATCAACACTCAGAAGAGCCCAATTACTGCCTTTCAACTTACTTTCCTCCATTTCAACACGAAGTTTCTCGAATTTGTTTTCCAAGATGGCATCCAAATCACTGTCTAAAAACACGGAATTATTACGCGTTTTGAAGGCTTTGTTAGTGATGTCCCCAACAGCATTCACAAACTTACATTCAGCCATAATGTTAATTTTCAAACTTTTATGAGCCCGCAGCTCCTTCTGAACAGCATTTATTATGCGCTGCTTAGCCTGCTGCAGGTATGAATTTAGATCCTGACTTGCAGGGCATTGGATGAAAAACGATTTCAGCCGATCCTGAAAAGCCGTTTCATATTCTACAACATCATCTTCATCAGGAGACATTAACAATAATTTATGCTTAGTAGGTTCGAATTTGACTTTCTTAGCATATAGAGCCCTATCACAGCGCCCTTCATGCACATCCCTTCGATTTTCAGTACCGTAAACATCACCACAATGTCTACACTCGAAAAACTCACCACATATCAGCTCATGCCTCTTCTTATGGTAGTCGCGTAGAAAACTCTTTTCACATTTGCTGCACCTATAATCTGGTATAGCATTCAGAACCGATTCCATCATTTCAGCGCTCCGGACTTTTATAATATGTAGTGGAACACTTGTAAATTATATAAATGAATAAATGCTTATAGCACTTTCCACTGACTCGCCTCGATAACTTATAAAAGCTATTGAACGGTAATCTCGCTAAGAGAAGCTGATTTTCTCGACTCGAAGGTTAATTACTGAATAACTATGTAAGCTCAAGCAAACCCTACTTATTCCACTAGCACGTACCTTATAAATTACTACGCGATTCAAGATTAAGTTTGTATTTTTAAAATATATATCATTAAACTACGTGAGTCAAGGATCAACTTGTTTCATTTTTATTTGCCAGTTCAACGTTAACATGCATTTCCCCTCATTTTTAAAGTTTAAACAAGGTAAATTATATTTCAACCACTGTATTTATAGAAATAAATGTTTATAATTTTAATACTTTCATGCCGAACACACACACACACACACACACACACACACACGCGCGCGCAAAATTAAGACGTGAAACGGGGGTTATGTATCTTTAACTAACATTTCTTTAATCGATATCGGATGACAGTAATGGAACCATCTAAACAATATTTAAACGCTTAAGAAAACCAAATTTCTGCTATATTTCATCAAACCTTCCTATTTTTATGACTTTTTCTCGTCTTTTACGCACTTTGAAACGAATCCAACAGAAAAATTAAGACGCGAAACGGCGGTTATGTATCTTTAAGTAACATTACTTTTATCAATATCAGATGACTTACGATAATTCAGGATCACGATTGCAGCGCCTCATAGCGGCTTTAATCAGTACTAAAACGCACATTCGACAGATTTTATACTCTTTATGGCGGTAAATTATATATTAGCCCTCAAATTATCATTATTTTTATGGTTTTCCACCGTTTTTACGTACTTTGCAACGAATCCGACAGAAACATTAAGACGCGAAACGGTTGTTATGTATCGTTTAAGTAACAAACACATTCCTCTCAACTGAACCCACCTTATAAACGACTACGCATTCAAGATTAAGTTTTGTATTTAAATGTATATAATCAGGAAACTACGTGAGTCAAGATTAACTTGCTTCGTTTTTATTTGATAGTTCAACGTTAACATGCATTTCCCCCACATTTTTTAAAGTTTAAGCACGGTAAATGTTTATAATTTTAATACTTTCACGCAGACACTCACATACGCAGACACACACAGACACACACATACACACGCATGCACACACATACACACATACACACATACGCAAAATTAAGAAGTGAAACGGATGTATAATATCTTTTAAGTAACAAACACATTCCTCTCAACTGAACCCCCCCATCAATAGAAGACATAGCAGGTAAAGATTTGTACTATAATTAACGGAAAAACCCTAGCCTCACGCAAAGGCGTCGATTTATAACATTAGTGGAGAAATTGTAGCCTCGAAGAGTGCTGGCGACGTGCTGTCTACAAAAAACAAGTTCAGACAGGAAAAATTACAAATACTCATTCTTTCGTGTTTCGGAAAGACCCTAAAGATGTTATCGGATTGTACCATTAGTAAGATGCTTTTAGCTGAAATATAAAATAAAATCTCTTCTTCTTGTTCTGGTTCTTCTTCTTCTTCTTCTTCTTCTTCTTCTTCTTCTTCTAGTCTCATTCTCCTTCATGCTAACAGGGAATATACGCGAACTGAAGGTTATTAGCTGAAATATAAAATAAAATCTCTTCTTCTTGTTCTGGTTGTTGTTGTTGTTCTTCTTCTTCTTCTCCTCCTTCTTCTTCTTCTTGTTCTTGTTCTTCATATATTCTCATTCTCCTTCATGCTAACAGGGAATATACGCGTAATTTTGACGTTATTACCTTAAATATTAAAATAAAATAACAGCATTCTCCGTCAATTATATCTAAACCGACTTTTTCCGTGTTATGCAAGATTTAAGCTTCTAGAATCAACACGAGGCAATGTTTCTCTCAATAACAGCATTTTATAATTGATTTTGTAAGTAATAACACCAATTTAAACTTTATTACAGATCTCTAAGACCCTTGTTTGCAAACTATTTAAATGGACACTTAGAGATTCGAACTAGACCCCACAGTACAAAAGCTACCATTTTTATCAATAATTCAAGAGCAGATATTTAGCTGAAGTGTTTAACTTTTTATTTCATCACGCTAACTTTATTGATTCGCGAATAAATCGACTTTGAAGTAATTGCCCCGTCCCGGTAATCGAACTATGAGTCGTAGGGATAAAATTGTCTAGTATATCATTTTATATGCCAAGTTAGCCTAATTTGTCTTTGCATTACTATTCCAAGTGTAAAAATAGCGATATAGAGCAAATTTCAATAATTCTCCACAATATAGGGATCGAACCTACGATACGTTAACTCTAGCATGTTATAAAATAATCGTCCTTAACAAGTATTATCATATAAAGTTTATTTCAGTCTTCCAACACAAGCGGTTCTCGAAATAATTAAATTTACCAAATCAGGATTGGAACCCAAGACTCCAGGATCCCGAGCATACCACAGAGGAAAGCTTATAACAATACCAATTTAATAAAATTTATTCCAAGATTTTATCACTAATAGTTTAGGAGTTATTCCAATAATAATTCATAATTTGCACGGGGATCGAGCGCTAGGCCACCGACAATCTTCAAAATTAGACCAAGGATGTGTCGTTTTATTATAAGATAATTACCGTTTACCACATTTCGATATCTCATTTAGTTTAGGAGAAATCAGGCATCAATGAGTAGGGTATAAATGGGGTTTTCAAATCACTCAAAGGGATGCCGCTAATTGGTTAATTGGTTAACAATGGGCGCTAATTGGATTACACGTGTTTTCACACTGCATTGACTTTGTCGGTGAAAAGCCGACAATGGGTCGACCCTCATCATCTGTCAGATTACCATCGATAAGGGTTGACAAGGGTTGACAAGGGTTGACAGGTTAATTACCAATTACCGTCATTGTCATCCAATTAGTGGCGGCTCCTTTGAGTGGTTTTAAAATGTTGAGTTGCTGTGACGTCACACCCTGCACAATATTTTCAAATCACTCAAAGGGATGCCGCTAATTGTTTTTAAAACGCCATATATACCCTACTCATTGATGCCTGATTTCTCCTAAACTAAATGAGATATCGAAATGTGGTAAACGGTAATTATCTTATAATAAAACGACGCATCCTTGGTCTAATTTTGAAGATTGTCGGTGGCCTAGCGTTCGATCCCAGTGCAAATTATGAATTATTATTGGAATAACTCCTAAACTATTAGTGATAAAATCTTGGAATAAATTTTATTAAATTGGTATTGTTATAAGCTTTCCTCTGTGGTATGCTCGGGATCCTGGAGTCTTGGGTTCCAATCCTGATTTGGTAAATTTAATTATTTCGAGAACCGCTTGTGTTGGAAGACTGAAATAAGCTTTATATGATAATACTTGTTAAGGACGATTATTTTATAACATGCTAGAGTTAACGTATCGTAGGTTCGATCCCTATCTTGTGGAGAATTATTGAAATTTGCTCTATATCGCTATTTTTACACTTGGAATAGTAATGCAAAGACAAATTAGGCTAACTTGGCATATAAAATGATATACTAGACAATTTTATCCCTACGACTCATAGTTCGATTACCGGGACGGGGCAATTACTTCAAAGTCGATTTATTCGCGAATCAATAAAGTTAGCGTGATGAAATAAAAAGTTAAACACTTCAGCTAAATATCTGCTCTTGAATTATTGATAAAAATGGTAGCTTTTGTACTGTGGGGTCTAGTTCGAATCTCTAAGTGTCCATTTAAATAGTTTGCAAACAAGGGTCTTAGAGATCTGTAATAAAGTTTAAATTGGTGTTATTACTTACAAAATCAATTATAAAATGCTGTTATTGAGAGAAACATTGCCTCGTGTTGATTCTAGAAGCTTAAATCTTGCATAACACGGAAAAAGTCGGTTTAGATATAATTGACGGAGAATGCTGTTATTTTATTTTAATATTTAAGGTAATAACGTCAAAATTACGCGTATATTCCCTGTTAGCATGAAGGAGAATGAGAATATATGAAGAACAAGAACAAGAAGAAGAAGAAGGAGGAGAAGAAGAAGAAGAACAACAACAACAACCAGAACAAGAAGAAGAGATTTTATTTTATATTTCAGCTAATAACCTTCAGTTCGCGTATATTCCCTGTTAGCATGAAGGAGAATGAGACTAGAAGAAGAAGAAGAAGAAGAAGAAGAAGAAGAAGAAGAAGAAGAAGAAGAACCAGAACAAGAAGAAGAGATTTTATTTTATATTTCAGCTAAAAGCATCTTACTAATGGTACAATCCGATAACATCTTTAGGATCTTTCCGAAACACGAAAGAATGAGTATTTGTAATTTTTCCTGTCTGAACTTGTTTTTTGTAGACAGCACGTCGCCAGCACTCTTCGAGGCTACAATTTCTCCGCTAATGTTATAAATCGACGCCTTTGCGTGAGGCTAGGGTTTTTCCGTTAATTATAGGACAAATCTTTACCTGCTATGTCTTCTATTGATGGGGGGGTTCAGTTGAGAGGAATGTGTTTGTTACTTAAAAGATATTATACATCCGTTTCACTTCTTAATTTTGCGTATGTGTGTGTATGTGTGTATGTGTGTGCATACGTGTGTATGTGTGTGTGTCTGTGTGTGTCTGCGTATGTGAGTGTCTGCGTGAAAGTATTAAAATCATAAACATTTACCTTGTTTAAACTTTAAAAAATGTGGGGGAAATGCATGTTAACGTTGAACTATCAAATAAAAACGAAGCAAGTTAATCTTGACTCACGTAGTTTTCTGATTATATACATTTAAATACAAAACTTAATCTTGAATGCGTAGTCGCTTATAAGGTGGGTTCAGTTGAGAGGAATCTGTTTGTTACTTAAACGATACATAACAACCGTTTCGCGTCATAATGTTTCTGTCGGATTCGTTGCAAAGTACGTAAAAACGGTGGAAAACCATAAAAATAATGATAATTTGAGGGCTAATATATAATTTACCGCCATAAAGAGTATAAAATCTGTCGAATGTGCGTTTTAGTACTGATTAAAGCCGCTATGAGGCGCTGCAATCGTGATCCTGAATTATCGTGAGTCATCTGATAGTGATAAAGGTAATGTTACTTAAAGATACATAACCGCCGTTTGGCGTCTTAATTTTTCTTTTGGATTCGTTTCAAAGTGCGTAAAAGACGAGAAAAAGTCATAAAAATAGGAAGGTTTGATGAAATATAGCAGAAATTTGGTTTTTTTAAGCGTTTAAATATTGTTTAGATGGTTCCATTACTGTCATCCGATATCGATTAAAGAAATGTTAGTTAAAGATACATAACCGCCGTTTCACGTCTTAATTTTGCGCGCGCGTGTGTGTGTATGTGTGTGTGTATGTGTGTGTGTGCGTGTGTGTGTGTGTGTGTGTGTGTGTGTGTTCGGCATGAAAGTATTAAAATTATAAACATTTATTTCTATAAATACAGTGGTTGAAATATAATTTACCTTGTTTAAACTTTAAAAATGAGGGGAAATGCATGTTAACGTTGAACTGGCAAATAAAAATGAAACAAGTTGATCCTTGACTCACGTAGTTTAATGATATATATTTTAAAAATACAAACTTAATCTTGAATCGCGTAGTAATTTATAAGGTACGTGCTAGTGGAATAAGTAGGGTTTTCTTGAGCTTACATAGTTATTCAGTAATTAACCTTCGAGTCGAGCACATCAGCTTCTCTTAGCGAGATTACCGTTCAATAGCTTTTATAAGTTATCGAGGCGAGTCAGTGGAAAGTGCTATAAGCATTTATTCATTTATATAATTTACAAGTGTTCCACTACATATTATAAAAGTCCGGAGCGCTGAAATGATGGAATCGGTTCTGAGTGCTATACCAGATTATAGGTGCAGCAAATGTGAAAAGAGTTTTCTACGCGACTACCATAAGAAGAGGCATGAGCTGATATGTGGTGAGTTTTTCGAGTGTAGACATTGTGGTGATGTTTACGGTACTGAAAATCGAAGGGATGTGCATGAAGGGCGCTGTGATAGGGCTCTATATGCTAAGAAAGTCAAATTCGAACCTACTAAGCATAAATTATTGTTAATGTCTCCTGATGAAGATGATGTTGTAGAATATGAAACGGCTTTTCAGGATCGGCTGAAATCGTTTTTCATCCAATGCCCTGCAAGTCAGGATCTAAATTCATACCTGCAGCAGGCTAAGCAGCGCATAATAAATGCTGTTCAGAAGGAGCTGCGGGCTCATAAAAGTTTGAAAATTAACATTATGGCTGAATGTAAGTTTGTGAATGCTGTTGGGGACATCACTAACAAAGCCTTCAAAACGCGTAATAATGCCGTGTTTTTAGACAGTGATTTGGATGCCATCTTGGAAAAAAAATTCGAGAAACTTCGTGTTGAAATGGAGGAAAGTAAGTTGAAAGGCAGTAATTGGGCTCTTCTGAGTGTTGATGGTGTTCGACTACGTATTAACAAGTATAATCTTCTTCGAGGGAGCAGCTATATTCCTCTACCGTCATCTTTGGATGCGAAGAAAGCCTGTATAAACCCTCAGAACTACAACGATGAGAAATGCTTTATGTACGCTGTTCTGGCTAAGTTCATTGGAAATAAACCTCAGCGTGTTAGCAAGTATAAGGATCTCCAAGAAAAATACGATTTCTCGTGCGTCTCATTTCCTACGAGCTTGGGTGAGATCGCTAAATTTGAAAAACTCAATAATATATCCATAAATGTGTTTGGAGTGGATGATAAACATGAAGTGTTTCCAATAAAGGTGATTGATGAAGAATTAGATGATCATCGCGATCTCCTTCTGTTGAGTAATGCTACTGGCAGATATCACTATGCTTATATAAAGAATTTTGAAAGACTTATTCGTCAGCAGAAAACCAAACATGATGGTCGAATTTATGTATGTAAAAGATGTTTCAGCCATTATGATGACCGATACGGACAAAGTGGAATGAAAAAATTAGAAGAGCACCGAGAAATATGTAGACAACATGGTATTGCTAGATGCGTTATGCCTACAAAGGATAACTCTATCGTTAAATTCAAGAATGTTGAGAGGATGTTGAAACTTCCTTATGTTATCTACGCCGATTTTGAATGCATTCTTACCCCTCTCCATACCTGCTCCTCTAACCCTGAAACCTCCTACACAACTCCCTATCAAAGTCATTCTCCCATGAGCTTTTGTGTTTATGTGAAGCCTTCGTCCAGTGTTGAACAACTAGAAACAACTCTTCCTACTGAACCATATGTTTACCGAGGGCCTGACGCTGCACAGAGGTTTATGGGATGCCTGATGGATCTGGCAAATAAAATAAGCGACTTATACAAATCTGCTAAACCTCTTAATCTTACAGCTGAAGAACAAGAATCATTCGATGCTTCTACAATATGTTACCTGTGTGAACATGAATTTACAGAAGATAATTGGAAGGTTCGCGATCACGATCATGTGTCCGGGGCGTACAGAGGATCTTTACACAATAAATGTAACCTGGCTTGTAAAACACCTAATTATATACCTGTCTTCATGCATAACCTGAGTGGGTATGACTCTCACTTCATTGTTAAGCAGCTAGGGTGTACTAGCGAAAGAATAGAGGTTATACCAAATTCAGAGGAAAGTTATGTATCATTCTCCAAGTATGTTGGGGATATTAAACTCAGATTTGTGGATACTTTCCGCTTCCTCAGTACGAGTTTGGAGAAGCTTGCAAAGAACCTTGAAAAGCATCCTGAAACAACGAAGTACTTCGGAGAAGAGAAGATTGGCTTGATGACTCGTAAGGGAGTGTTCCCCTACGATTACCTTACTTCATGGGATGTTTTGAACGAGACTCAGCTGCCTCCAAGAGAAGCATTCTACAATAAATTAAATGAAGAAGAAATTACCGACGATGACTATGAGCATGCTAGAAATGTATGGAAGCAGTTTAATGTGGAAAACTTAGGTGAATACAGTGATATTTACTTAACTTCTGATGTTCTTCTCCTTACGGATGTCTTTGAAACATTTAGAGACCAAACTCTGAAAACTCATAAAGTCGATCCTGCCCATTATTTTACCTCTCCAGGACTTACATGGGATGCTATGCTGCTGTATACTGGAATCGAGTTGGAATTGCTTCTTGATTACGATCAGCTACTCATGGTTGAATCTGGCATAAGAGGAGGGTTATGTCAGGTTTCTCACCGGTATGCGGAGGCTAACAACATATATATGGAACAGTATGACTCTCGTAAACCTTCCCAGTTTATTACATACGAAGATGCAAACAACCAATATGGATGGGGAATGTGTAAGGCCCTTCCTTATGGAGGGTTTAAATGGGTTTCTCCTGAAGACATAGACCTGGAATTATTGAAGGAAGATGACCCCTTGGTTACATCTTAGAAGTCGATGTCGAATATCCTGTCGAG
The DNA here is from genome assembly GCA_030765045.1 of Tenodera sinensis. Taxonomy (NCBI): domain Eukaryota; kingdom Metazoa; phylum Arthropoda; class Insecta; order Mantodea; family Mantidae; genus Tenodera; species Tenodera sinensis. Next base: position 120,038,922 of record CM060968.1, read on the forward strand.
CTCCACGATCTTCATAATGATTTGCCCTTCCTGCCTGAGAGTATGAAACCGGGGGAATCCTCTTCAAAGAAACTAATTGCCCATCTTGGATCCCGAAAGAAGTATGTGGTTCATTACATGTCCTTGAAACAGGCTCTTAGTCATGGTCTACGACTAATAAAGATTCATCGAGCACTAAAATTCCGTCAGTCTTGTTGGTTAAAGCCTTACGTCGAATTTAATAATCGCCTGCGACAACAAGCTAGAAATGATTTCGGGAAGGATTTGTACAAACTTTTCAATAATGCGATGTTTGGAAAAACTATGGAAAATATTCGTAATCGTATGGATATACGTCTTGTGGCAAACAGCAAAACATTAGAAAAACTGATAGCCAAGCCTACATTTATCGATCGAACTATTTACGGTCCTATTCTTGCAGCTGTTCATATGGCTTCTCGTAAAATAGTGTTCAACAAGCCTATATACATTGGTATGAGCGTACTAGACATCTCCAAGACGCTAATGTATTCGTATCAATACGATGTGTTACTTCCATATTATGGAGCTGAGAATCTTAAACAGTTGTATACGGATACAGATTCCTTCATCCATCTAGTGACTACAGCTGATATATACCAGGATAAATTACACATGCTTGAACATCTGGATACAGCGGATTACCCTGCTAACCATATATGCTATTCTACACAAAACAAGAAAGTTTTGGGAAAGTTTAAAGATGAAGCAAGTGGTAAAATCATTCGCCGTTTCGTCGGTCTCAGACCTAAAATGTATGCTCTCGATATTGATGGCTCTGTGATAAAAAAGATCAAAGGCATAAAACATAGCGCCATTAAGCAATACATCAGCTTCAATAGCCTTAAAACTTTGAAAATTGTTAGAACTCCGATGAATTTAATCCTATCCCAACGTCATAATGTTTCTACAGTTGAATCTAATAAAATAGCTCTGTCGCCTCATGATGACAAGAGAGTAATTGCAGAGGATGGAATATCAACGTATGCGTACGGGCATTACAACGTTGCAAACCATGCATAAGAGAATGCAACTTAGATCTCAAGATGATTATTTTCTCCGTTACGTCTCCTGTAGAAAATGAAAGTTTAATCAACTGACTCCTCCACGCCTCAAATGAAGTCTGACGAAGAAAGGAGAAAAAATAAAAAAATTACTCACCTGGCTTCTCCGTGCTTCTCATGAAACTTGTCGAAGAAAGAAGAAAAATAGAAATTATAAAGGGAGGCGTTAACTCTGCCACTAGACTTTAACTCTAGTGCTGGTCTCCAGCCCAGATAAAAGAGGAGAGGCGTATACCCTACTACCTTAAAGTAAGTATACCCTCATTAACTTTATATAAACAGAAGATTGTGTTAAAATACTATCAAAGGTATTGCTGAATATCTCTTAAAAATATTGAGCTATAAGTACCTCAACATCTGCGGATAGATCATCTTTTAGTGATAAGTTTAAAAATCTATAAAGGGTTAGGAAAACAAAGTTGAATAAAGCTGTAAAGAACACTTAATAAGCAGGTTAGATCATAATAGGTGGGGTTACACTTAGAAAACTGCATGTCGTGTTGGAGATGTTACCCCTAGAACATACAGAACCAAGCAAAAGAGTCATACAGTTGTATAAAATTCTGTGACAGAGGGCAAAAATAGTAGTAATAAGAACTTCAACATCAATGGTTAGGACATCTTCTACTGGAAGTTTAAAAGTTCTATAAAGGAGGGTGCAAATAGCAGTAAAATGGGGTGAAATGTCCTAAAAATGTATGAAAATGATTGAATAGCTCTGAAAATTGTCTGAAAAGTTGTTAAATATGTTGTTAAAAGCGTTCTGAATATACTAAAAGCGTCTAAAAGATCTAACAGAGGGTGCAAATAGCAGTAAAATGGGGTGAAATGTCTTAAAAATGTATGAAAATCACTGAATAACTCTGAAAAATTCTTAAATATGTTGTAAAAAGCGCCCTGAATATACTAAAAGCGTCTAAAAGATCTATCAGAGGGTGTAAAATTGTAGCAAAAATGGGGTGAAACGTCTTAAAAATGTATGAAAATGGCTGAATAACTCTGAAAATTGTCTGAAAGGTTCTTAAATATGTTGTAAAAGCAGCATGAATATACTAAAAGTGCTTAAAAAGATCTAACAGAGGGTGATAAATTGTAGCAAAATGGGGTGAAACGTCTTAAAAATGTATGAAAATTACTGAATAACTCTGAAAATTGTCTGAAAAGTTGTTAAATATGTTGTAAAAGCAGCATGAATATACTAAAAGCGTCTAAAAGATCTAACAGAGGACTCAAAATAGTATTAAAATGAGTTGAAACGTCTTAAAAATGTATGAAAATGACTGAATAACTCTGAAAATTGTCTGAAAAGTTGTTAAATATGTTGTAAAAGCAGCATGAATATACTAAAAGCGTCTAAAAGATCTAACAGAGGGTGCAAAATTGTAGCAAAATGGGGTGGAACGTCTTAAAAATGTATGAAAATTACTGAATAACTCTGAAAATTGTCTGAAAAGTTGTTAAATATGTTGTAAAAGCATCAAGAATATGCTAAAAGTGTTTAAAAAGATCTATCAGAGGACTCAAAATAGTATCAAAATGTTTATGAAATTCCTAGATGGAGATCAGGGTAGCGTATGACAGGATAGAATAGATAAGCAGAGGAGGGAATAGGATAGATGATAAGAGGATAGAATGAATGTCTAGAAACGTATCATGTTAGTAGAATAGAATAAATAATAATAAGAGGATCTACCTTAGGTTAGGCTAGGCCAGGTTAGATTAGGATAGGTTAGATGAGTAGAAGTATGAGGCTTAGGTTAAATTATCAAAGACCGGAGTAAATAGTGGGAGCTGGGTTAGGTTAGGTTAGCCATGTAGAAGTATGGAGCTTAGGTTAGGTTAAGATAGGTTAGACGAGTAGAAGTATGGGGCTTAGGTTAGGATAGATTAGGTTAGGTTAGGTTAGGCTAGGTTAGGTTAGGTTAGGTTAGGTTAGGTTAGGTTAGGTTAGGTTAGACGAGTAGAAGTATGGGGCTTAGGTTATGTTAAATTATGAAAGTTCAAAGTAAAAAAGAGTGGGAGCTAGGTTAGGTTAGGATAGGTTAGACGAGTAGAAGTATGGGGCTTAGGCTAGGTTAGGGCCACTATGTGGGGCGAGGTGTCATGTTAGGGTAACATATTCAATCAAGATAGAAATCTCTTGGGTTAGGAGGTTTGCATCGATACAGTGAACGACATACTCAACTGCCAGTGACGCTCATAAACATACATGCACTGCTATAGGCCTTAAACATTATCCCTAGAGTCAGCCTCAAACCCCTACAACGTCCTGCTTCCCCTACCACCTTACCTAGTAATGCTTAGATTACGCATGGCGGCCATCTTGCCCATAAAAAAGTGGCCCAGCTCTGTCCTAATCTACCTACTAGCATCGCATGCGCACTGAGTCATGTCGCATCGCATAAGCGTGGCATTGCTTGATATCGCGTCTTATGTTCATCTCATCGCAGGTGCATTGAGTCACGTCTCACCACATGCGCATGACATCGCTCGACATCGCATCTTTTGTGCATCGCATCGCATGCGCATTGAGTTACATCGCGTCACATACGCATGCATCGCTGGACATCGCATCCTACGTGCATCGCATGCGAATTGAGACACATCGCATCACACGCGCATGGCATCGCTCGACATTGCATCTAATGTGCATCGCATCGCATGCGCATTGAGACACATCGCGTCACATGCACATGGCATCGCTTGAGTGAGTGAGTGAGTGTATTGGGTTTAAGGGCCCGTCGACAACTTGGTCATTAGGGCCCCGAGTCCAGAAGTAAAATTACATACCGTCAAGTGTTAAAACATCACCCATTAAAAACTAAAAATCTAAGGTTAAAATAGATAAAAAACAAATAGAACGGGGAGTCTAAAAGAAAGATAAAAGCTAAAACAGTTCAAATGTAAAACTGGTCTAAAAAGATAACATAAAAACAGTTAAAACCTCAAAAGTGATTTTACAATGTACATAGATAAAAAAACGAAGGTTAAAAATAAAATCACAAAGTAAAATACAAGTTACACCTGCTTATTGTAAGTGTTTCGTCTTCATCTTTTTCTTTTTCAGTCTTATCTTGACTGACTTGGGACCTGGTATGTTCAAGTCGCCATCCTCAGATGAGTCTGAAGAGCCCTGTCGGCTTGTTGAGCGGGAGCGGGACTTCCTTGATGATGGACGACTACTCACCCGGTCTTTAGGTCGCGAATGGTGAGCGTTTCCAGGTAAAACGGTGTGGCTACTGCTTTTGGATGGCTGGTGAGCAGGTGTCTGCACGGCGGTAGATTTAGTTGCCGGTGCAGGTGTATCACGGGACGGTGGAGAGGGAGAGGCGCTCGTTGGTGAGTCAGTCTGCGTGGCAGCATCAGCGACTGGAACGTGCTGAATGGCCACAGTGTGGGCAGGAGTGCGGCGGACTGCTGACGCGAAACCTAGGGTTGTCGCAGGTTTCAACTGTTCAAAGCGGCGACGTGCTTCCAAAAATGTGAGCCGTTCTTTCACGCGCAACTCCTGTATAGCTTTCTCATCCATAAATTTAGAACACTGACGCGAGCTTGATGGATGGCTCTCTCCACAATTCACACAATGAGGGTCACGGGTACAAGCCGTGCCCTCATGAGGTGATAGGCCACAACGCTCACAAACGGCAGGATGGTTGCACGCGGTCTTAGTATGTCCGAACTTCTGACACTGAAAACAGCGCATAGGGTTCGGGACATATTGACGTACGGCGGCACGCTCATACCCGCAGAAGATGTATTCTGGCAACTGTGTGCCCTTAAAAGTGAGGAACACCGTACGCAACTCAATAACTTTACCATCCTGCTTTCTTGTCAGACGGTACGCTTGACACACACGCTGGTCGGAGAGGCAAGTAACAATCTCCTCATTGGTGAGGTTGTCCAGACTAGACGTGGTGACTACTCCTCTACATGTGTTCAACGACTTGTGTGGGGCTACCCGGATTGGGTAGGATCCCAACAAGGTCGCTTTAAGAAGTTTTTGCGCCTGGTCTGCAGAAGTCACTTCGATCAAAAGCGTACCGTCTCGAACTCTAGTCGCATTTTTCACAATGCCACAAATCCTGTCTATTTCCCGTTTAATATAAAATGGGCTCAGGTCCTTTAACGTTTTTCCATCACATGCCATTGTCATTACCAAAAACGAGTCAAACAAGGGGGTTTTGCGCGGATGCATTATGAATTGGACCCCCATCCGGAACCGTCGGCGTCAGCCTGCCATCCGGGGGTCAAAGGATAAAAGACACCAAAATCTCCACGGTCTGTGCCGCCATGGAGACCCCTCCATGACTGACCTCAAAGCGTACTTCAGAGGGGCTACCCTCCGATCTCCACTGCTTGTCCACATGGGTAAACCGTTCACCACGTGACACCCCGGTTTTATGCCCCCACCACAGGAATAACCGCCTGTGGCTCCCCGCTTTAGCACACGCTGCCTCAACGGAGTCAGCGTGGATTCAGGGGACTTCGGGTTGATTACACCGGGGCTCCGTCAGCGGTAACACGTCCGGCCGGTGATACTAACCCGACGGCACACGGCCGTCGGGAGATTAACACCGGCCGTGCCCTCAAGGAGCTACGTGGGTGTACTTGACGTGTGGACGGGCTCCGCACCTAAGGCTACACATGGGGGCAGTGTGAAGAGTCCGCACAACCTTCGCGCCTGAGACCTCCGAAGAGCACACAAGTCGGGGGCCGCGCTGAAAACCGTGGGACAGGACCACGGAGATAGGAAAGATCCCTGCTGGTGAGACAGGAGTTATAAAACTAAAGCCTTACTAACTAATAATCGGAATAAACCTAGAAGAGGAAGAGGGTGATATAAGAGGCAACATAAATCGCTGCACGTGGCACAGTTAATGTATATGGAGGGGGTGAAATGATGGTGCGCAGCTCGGGGCCCCGGGTGCGCCAAACCCGAACCTACCGTGGTAGGTTCCCCTGGGGGAGTTTGATTTCGGAGTCCTCTTCTCCTAGATGAGTCGTCGACCAAGACTAACGAGCCTCATCTACCCGTTGGAATGTTCTTAGCTTCCCCTCACCTCTTGCCCACCAGTGGTCACGAAGACTCACTTAGTAGGCCGTCTGGATCGGGTACTGAGCCCCTCCGCCACGGCAAGGCGACACTCCTTCGGAGGGGGCATCGCTTGATATCGCATCTTATGTGCATCGCATCGAATGCGCTTTTGAGTCACATCACGTCACATGCGCATGGCATCGCTTGATATCCCATCTTATGTGCATCGCATCGCATGCGCATTGAGTCACGTCGCATCACCTGCGCATGGCATCGCTTGATATCGCATCTCATGTGCATCGCATTGCATGCGCTTTGAGTCACGTTGCATCACATGCGCATGGAATCGCTTGATATCGCATTTTATGAGCATCGCATGCGCACTGAGTCACGTCGCATCGCTTACGCGTGGCATTGCTTGATATCGCATCTTATGTTCATCTCATCGCAGGTGCATTGAGTCACGTCTCACCACATGCGCATGACATAGCTCGACATCGCATCTTTTGTGCATCGCATCGCATGCGCATTGAGTTACATCACGTCAAATACGCATGCATCGCTGGACATCGCATCCTACGTGCATCGCATGCGAATTGAGACACATCGCATCACAAGCGCATGGCATCGATCGACATTGCATCTTATGTGCATCGCATCGCATGCGCATTGAGACACATCCCGTCACATGCACATGGCATCGCTTGATATCGCATCTTATGTGCATCGCATCGAATGCGCTTTTGAGTCACATCACGTCACATGCGCATGGCATCGCTTGATATCGCACCTTATGTGCTTCACATTGAATGCGTATTGAGTCACGTCGCGTCACATGCGCAAGGCATCGCTTGATATCGTATCTAATGTGCATCGCATGCGCATTGAGTCACATCGTATCACACGCGCATGGCATCGCTCGACATCGCCTTTTATGTGCATCGCATCGCATGCGCTTTGAGTCACATCGCTTCACATGTGCATGGCATCGCTTGATATCGCATCCTATGTGCATAGCGTCGCATGCGCTTTTGAGTCACATCACGTGACAAGCGCATGGCAGCGCTTGATATTGCATCTAATGTGCATCTCGTCGCATGGGCATTGAGTCACGTCGAATCACATGCGCATGGCATCTCGTGATATCGCATCTTATGTGCATCGCATCGCATGCGCAATAAGTCACGTCGCGTCACATGCGCATGGAATTGCTTGATATCGCAAATTATGTGAATCGCATCGCAAGCTTATTGAGTCACGTCGCGTCACATGCGCAAGGCATCAGTTGATATGGCATCTTATGTGCATCGCATCGCATCTGCATTGAGTCACATCGCATCACATGCGCATGGCATTGCTCGACATCGCATCGCATGCGCATTGAGTCACATCGAGTCACATGCCCATGGCATCGCTGCAGAGCGCATCTTATGTGCATCGCATTGCATGCCCATAGAGCCATGTTCCATCACATGCGCATGAAATCGCTTGATATCGCATCTTATATGCATCGCATTCCATGCGCATTCAGTCACATCGCGTCACACGCGCATGGCATCGCTTGATATCGCATCTTACGTGCATCCCATCGCATGCGCAATGAGCGACATCACGTCACATGCGCATGGCATCGCTTGATTTCGCATCTTATGTGCAACGCATCACATGCGCAATGAGTCACGTCACATCACATGCGCATGGAATCGCTTGATATCGCATTTTATGAGCATCGCATGCGCACTGACTCACGTCGCATCGCCTACGCATGGCATTGCTTGATATCGCATCTTATGTTCATCTCATCGCAGGTGATTTGAGTCACGTCTCACCACATGCGCATGACATCGCTCGACATCGCATCTTTTGTGCATCGCATCGCATGCGCATTGAGTTACATCGCGTCACATACGCATGCATCGCTGGACATCGCATCCTACGTGCATCGCATGCGAATTGAGTCACATCGCATCACACGCGCATGGCATCGCTCGACGTTGCATCTTATGTGCATCGCATCGCATGCGCATTGAGACACATCGCGTCACATGCACATGGCATCGCTTGATATCGCATCTTATGTGCATCGCATCGAATGCGCTTTTGAGTCACATCAGGTCACATGCGCATGGCATCGCTTGATATCGCATCTTATGTGCATCGCATCACATGCGCTTTTGAGTCACATCAGGTCACATGCGCATGGAATCGCTTGATATCGCACCTTATGTGCTTCGCATTGAATGCGTATTGAGTCACGTCGCGTCACATGCGCATGGCATCGCTTGATGTCGCATCTTATTTGCATCGCATGCGCATTGGGTCACATCGCATCACACGCGCATGGCATCGCTCGACATCGCATCATATGTGCATCGCAGCGCATGCGCATTGAGTCACGTCGCGTCACATGCGCATGGCATCGCTTGATGTCGCATCTTATTTGCATCGCATGCGCATTGGGTCACATCGCATCACACGCGCATGGCATCGCTCGACATCGCATCATATGTGCATCGCAGCGCATGCGCATTGAGTCACGTCGCGTCACATGCGCATGGAATCGCTTGATATCGCATCTTATGTGCATCGCATCGCTAGCTTATTCAGTTTAATATTGTCTTGTCGTCTGCGTTGTGCGTCTTTAGGTAGTTTCTATGTGCTTTTCTCTTCTTTTTAATGAGACATATTATTTTTTGGGGAGTGGTCATCTATACGGGTTTATGTGGACTGTCTTGGAGTGTATTGCTGTGATGTGTGCTTGCATAATTATATCTGTCAGTGTTTGCGCTTGCTGGTCAATGTCATGTGTCGTCGTTGGTGTGGTGAGTACAGTATTTCTTGTCAGTCGGGATGCTGTCTCCTTGAACAGTTCCCAGTCTGCGTTTTCGTAGTCCTTGACGGTTATGCTTCTGAATGCTTGTGTGTTCCATGGACCGGTTTTCAGGGAGACAATGATTGGCATATGGTCCGTGTCGGGGGGTGCGTCTGTGGTGATGTCTTGTACGAGCGAATAGGTTTGCTTGGAGGTGAGTATTTTGTCTGGTGAGCTATTGTTCTGGGTGCCTTGACCTATCCGTGTAGGGCCTGGTGTGAGGATGAGTTTGAGTTCGGTGTTTTTGAGTACCTTCATTAGGTCTCTGCCATGTCTGTTGGTGCGTTCGTCCAGAAGTTCCTTGTGGTTTGCGTTTAGGTCAGCTGCTATTATTAGATGTTTGTAGTTGTCGTGTAGGTAGGTGATTAATGTGGTAGGGAAATCTTTGTCAGGGGGAGCATAAATCGTGGCGATGTGTAGTTTACTTCTATTAACCGTGATTTGTATTAATAGGAATTCCAGTTCTTAAAAGGGTTGGGGGGTGGTTATTTGTGTCGGGCTTAATTCGCTCTTCACAAGCACCATTACCCCGCCTCCAGTCCCGTGTGGCCTATCCTTCCTAAACACTGTGAGCGGTTGGAACGTGAAGTTTCTTCTCTTGTTTAGTTTTCTCTCGTTAATAGTTATTATATCGGCGCTGTGGTGTGTTAAGAGGTCTTATAGTTGCTGTCTCTTGCCGGTGATTCCATTAATGTTTATATGTAGTAGTTTAATAATGTGTCTTACTTGGGTGTGTGCTCTGTTTCCCGCCATTTCTGGTTGTGCTTATCTTCCTTGCGCGGTGTTTGTTGATCCTATTGTTTTATGTCTTGGATGAAGATGGCGAGCTGGTTCCCCAATTTTGCGGTGTCTATTGATTTTTTGAGTGTTTTTAGGGCCGTTGTCTTTATATTGTGCAGCAGCCGTGTTCGTTGGTGTGGTGGTGTGGAGTCGTACAGTGGTGGTATAATCGTTGACATTATTTGTGCGATGATGGTTTGGGTGACGTCGTTTATGTAAGCTGTTATGTTCTTCTGTATGTTGGTCATTTGGTTCTGCAAGTCCTGTATCTGTTCGCTCGAGTGTTCTATAACTTGCTTTAATGTGCCGGTTGTTTCTTTTGCGGTCATTTCTTTCTTGGCTGCGGGTATACTGGGGAATTTTATGGTTGTCCAGGTGGTGTCTTGTCTGGGCTGAGGGGGGGTTGGCAGGTTATGGGGGAAAATGTGTGTCTCTGCTATCTGTGTTGTTTTTGTTGGGGTGTCCTTGGGTATTTGGGGCATTTAACTTGCCCTGTGAAATGTCCGAGCCGCTCACAGGTAGCACAGTATGGCGCTGCGTGCTTGATATGCTTGCATTTCTGTGTTTGGGACTTCTGGCCGCAGTGAAAACAGGTTGGGTTCTGTTCGGGACAGTTTTCCTTCTGGTGCCCGTATTGCTGGCACTGGCAACACGGGATGTGGCGCTCAGTGTGGCGCGAGGGCTCGGCTCGAAAAACCTGTTTCTCGATGATCGCCCCTTGTTGTAGGATGGTGGTGATCGTGGCGACGTCGGTGCTGAACATGCGTACTAGGGGTGTAGGTTTGTCGTGACTTATTATCCGTGATACCCTGTTGATGCTTGGATAATCTTCCTTGATGCCGGCGAGAATGACCTCATCGAGGATGTCTCGTGGAATGCCCTATAGCACTGCCGTTAAGGTCTTCCTGGATTTTTCTTGTGGCTTTTCGGTGTCTTGGGGGGTTTCCAGGTTTGTTGCGTATTTTGCCTGTTTGCCAAGGTGATGTGGAGGGATTCCCTGTTTGAACAAAGTGGCTGCTTGTTGATGTTTGAAGATCAGGGCAAGTGTATTCCGGGGTCGGTATATGCGTTGCACGCGGAAAAGGGATTCTGCCGGCTGTTGGTGTTTCTCTAGAAGTGATTTTATGAGCCAGGCATTCTGCTTCTCGGGCTCGCAATTCAGTATGTATATGAGGAAATGGCCGTGTGGTACTGCTGGTGTCTTTGGGTGGGGAGGTTGCTGAGTGCATGAGGCGCTGGGCATTGATTCGGTGCTGGTGTTGAGTGTGGAAGAGTCGCTAGAGCTGCTGCTGATGTCGTGGTTGTGGGAACGGGTCGTGCGTGTCGTTTGTCTCGTATGTCCGGACGTGGTGGCGGTTTCGGTGTCAGGGTTGGGAGGGGGTTTTGAGGGAAGTGTCGCCGGCCCCTCGCGACACATGCGGATGGCATCGCTTGATATCGCATCTTATGTGCATCGCATCGCATGGGCATTGAGTCACGTTGCGTCACATGCGCACGGCATCGCTTGATAACGCATTTTATGTGCATCGCATCGCATTCGCATTAAGTCACATCGCATCACATGCGCATGGCATCGCTCGACATCGCAACTTATGTGCATCGCATCCCATGCGCATTGAGTCACATCGCATCACATGCGCATGGCATCGCTCGACATCGCATCTTAGGTGCATTGCATCGCATGCGCACTGAATCACATCGCATCACATGCGCATGGCATCTCTCGACATCGCATCTTATGTGCATCGCATCGCATCGCATGCGCATTGAGTCACATCGCGTCACATGTGCAAGGCATCTTTCGATAACGCATCTTATGTGCATCGCATCACATGCGCATTGAGTCACGTCGCGTCACATGCCCATGGCATCTTTTGATATATCATCTTATGTGCATCGCATCGCATGCGCATTGAGTCACGTCGCGTCACATGCGCATGGCATCGCTCGACTTTGCATCTTAAGTGCATCGCATCGCATGCACATTGAGTCACATCAAGTCACATGTGCATGTCATCGCTCGACATCGCATCTTATGTGCATCCCATCGCATGCGCATTGAATCACGTCGCGTCACATGCGCATGGCACAGCTTGATATCGCATCTTACGTGCTTCGCCTCGCATGCGCATTGAGTCACATCGCGTCACATGCGCATGGCATCGCTCGATATCGCATCTTATGTGCATGCCATCGCATGCGCATTGAGTCACGTCGCGTCACATGCGCATGGCATCGCTCGATATCGCATTTTATGTGCATCGCATCGCAAGTGGATTGAGTCACTTGCGCCACATGCGCATGGCATCGCTTGATATCGCATTTTATGTGCAACGCATCGCATTCGCATTCAGTCACTGCGCGTCACATGCGCATGGCATCGCTTGATATCGCATCTTATGGGTATCGCATCGCATGCGCATTGAGTCACATCACATCGCATGCACATGACATCGCTTTATATCGCATCTTATGTGCATCGCATGCGCATTGAGTCACTTCGCTTCACATGCGTATGGCATCTCTTCATATAGCATCTTATGTGCATCGCATCGCATGCGCATTGAGTCACTTCGCGTCACATGCGCATGGCATCGCTTGATATCGCATCTTATGTGCATCGCATCGCATGCGCATTGAGTCACGTCGCGTCACATGCGCATGGCATCGCTTGATATCGCATCTTATGTTCATCGCATCGCTAACGCATTGAGTCACGTCGCATCACACGCGCATGGCATCGCTTGATATCGCATGTTCTGTGCATCGGATCGCTTGAGAATTGAGTCACATCGCGTCACGCGGGAATGGCATCGTTTGAGATCGCATCTTATGTGCATCGCATCGCAAGTGGATTGAGTCACTTCGCGTCACATGCGCATGCCAGCGCTTGATATCGCACCTTATGTGCATCGCATCGATGCGCATTGAGTCAGATCGCGTCACATGCGCTCGGCATCGCTTGATATCGCATCTTTTGCGTATCGCATCGCATGCGCATTGCGTCACATCGCATCACATGCGCATGACATTGCTAGATATCGCATCTTATGTGCATCGCATGTGCATTAAGTCACTTCGCGTCACATGCGCATGGCATCTCTTGATATCGCATCCTATGTGCATCGCATCGAATGCGCATTGAGCCACATCGCGTCACATGCGGTCGGCATCGCTTGATATCGCCTGCTATGTGCATCGCATCGCATGCGTAATGAGTCACATCGCATCACATGCGCATGGCGTCGCTCGACAACGCATCTTATGTGCATCGCATTGCGTGCGCATTGAGTCACATCGCTTCACATGCGCATGGCATCGCTTGATAATGCATTTTATGTTCATCGCATCGCATGCGCATTGAGCCACGTCGCACAACATGCGCCTGTTATCGCTTAATATCGCATCTTATGTGCATCGCATCGCATGCGCATTGAGTCACGTCGCGTCACATGCGAATGGCATCGCTCGACATCGCATATTATGTACATCGCATCGCGTGGGTATTGAATCACATCGCAACAAATGCGCATGGCATCGCTGGACATCGCATCTTATGTGCATTGAATCGGATCGCAATACATGCGCATGGCATCGCTCGACTTTGCATCTTAAGTGCATCGCATCGCATGCACATTGAGTCACATCAAGTCACATGTGCATGTCATCGCTCGACATCGCATCTTATGTGCATCCCATCGCATGCGCATTGAGTCACGTAGCATCAAACGCCCATGGCATAGCTTGATATCGCATCTTACGTGCTTCGCCTCGCATGCGCATTGAGTCACATCGCGTCACATGCGCATGGCATCGCTCGATATCGCATCTTATGTGCATGGCATCGCATGCGCATTGAGTCACGTCGCGTCACATGCGCATGGCATCGCTCGATATCGCTTTTTATGTGCATCGCATCGCAAGTGGATTGAGTCACTTGCGCCACATGCGCATGGCATCGCTTGATATCGCATTTTATGTGCATCGCATCGCATTCGCATTCAGTCACTGCGCGTCACATGCGCATGGCATCGCTTGATATCGCATCTTATGGGTATCGCATTGCATGCGCATTGAGTCACATCACATCGCATGCACATGACATCGCTTGATATCGCATCTTATGTGCATCGCATGCGCATTGAGCCACTTCGCTTCACATGCGTATGGCATCTCTTCATATAGCATCTTATGTGCATCGCATCGCATGCGCATTGAGTCACTTCGCGTCACATGCGCATGGCATCGCTTGATATCGCATCTTATGTGCATCGCATCGCATGCGCATTGAGTCACGTCGCGTCACATGCGCATGGCATCGCTTGATATCGCATCTTATGTTCATCGCATCGCAAGCGCATTGAGTCACGTCGCATCACACGCGCATGGCATCGCTTGATATCGCATGTTCTGTGCATCGGATCGCTTGAGAATTGAGTCACATCGCGTCACGCGGGAATGGCATCGTTTGAGATCGCATCTTATGTGCATCGCATCGCAAGTGGATTGAGTCACTTCGCGTCACATGCGCATGCCAGCGCTTGATATCGCACCTTATGTGCATCGCATCGATGCGCATTGAGTCAGATCGCGTCACATGCGCTCGGCATCGCTTGATATCGCATCTTTTGTGTATCGCATCGCATGCGCATTGCGTCACATCGCATCACATGCGCATGACATTGCTAGATATCGCATCTTATGTGCATCGCATGTGCATTAAGTCACTTCGCGTCACATGCGCGTGGGATCTCTTGATATCGCATCATATGTGCATCGCATCGAATGCGCATCGAGTCACATCGCGTCACATGCGGTCGACATCGCTTGCTATCGCATCTTATGTGCATTGCATCGCATGCGCATTGAGTCACTTCGCGTCACATGCGCATGGCTTCGCTTGATATTGCATCTTATGTGCATCGCATCGCATGCGCATTGAGTCAATGCGCGTCACATGCGCATGGCATCGCTCGATATCGCATTTTATGTGCATCGCATCGCAAGTGGATTGAGTCACTTGCGTCACATGCGCATCGCATCGCTTGATATCGCATTTTATGTGCATCGCATCGCATTCGCATTGAGTCAATGCGCGTCACATGCGCATGGCATCGCTTGATATCGCATCTTATGGGTATCGCATCGCATGCGCATTGAGTCACATCACATCACATGCACATGACATCGCTTGATATCGCATCTTATGTGCATCGCATGCGCATTGAGTCACTTCGCTTCACATGCGTATGGCATCTCTTCATATAGCATCTTATGTGCATCGCATCGCATGCGCATTGAGTCACGTCTTGTCACATGCGCATGGCATCGCTTGATATCGCATCTTATGTTCATCGCATCGCAAGCGCATTGAGTCACGTCGCATCACACGCGCATGGCATCGCTTGATATCGCATGTTCTGTGCATCGGATCGCTTGAGAATTGAGTCACATCGCGTCACTCGGGAATGGCATCGTTTGAGATCGCATCTTATGTGCATCGCATCGCAAGTGGATTGAGTCACTTCGCGTCACATGCGCATGCCAGCGCTTGATATCGCCCCTTATGTGCATCGCATCGATGCGCATTGAGTCAGATCGCGTCACATGCGCTCGGCATCGCTTGATATCGCCTGCTATGTGCATCGCATCGCATGCGTAATGAGTCACATCGCATCACATGCGCATGGCGCCGCTCGACAACGCATCTTATGTGCATCGCATTGCATGCGCATTGAGTCACATCGCTTCACATGCGCATGGCATCGCTTGATAATGCATTATATGTTCATCGCATCGCATGCGCATTGAGCCACGTCGCGCAACATGCGAATGGCTTCGTTTGATATTGCATCTTATGTTCATCGCATGGCATGCGCATTGAGTCACATTGCGTCACATGCGCAAGAAATCTCTTGATAGCGCATTTTATGTGCATCGCATCGCATGCGCATTGAGTCACATCGCAACACATGCGCATGGCATCGCTCGACATCGCATATTATGTGCATCGCATCGCGGAGGTATTGAGTCACATCGCAACAAATGCGCATGGCATCGCTGGACATCGCATCTTATGTGCATTGAATCGGATCGCAATACATGCGCATGGCATCGCTCGACTTTGCATCTTAAGTGCATCGCATCGCATGCACATTGAGTCACATCAGGTCACATGAGCATGTCATCGCTCGACATCGCATCTTATGTATATCCCATCGAATGCGCATTGAGTCACGTCGCATCAAACGCCCATGGCATAGCTTGATATCGCATCTTACGTGCTTCGCCTCGCATGCGCATTGAGTCACATCGCGTCACATGCGCATGGCATAGCTCGATATCGCATCTTATGTGCATGGCATCGCATGCGCATTGAGTCACGTCGCGTCACATGCGCATGGCATCGCTCGATATCGCATTTTATGTGCATCGCATCGCAAGTGGATTGAGTAACTTGCGTCACATGCGCATGGCATCGTTTGATATCGCATTTTATGTGCATCGCATCGCATTCGCATTCAGTCACTGCGCGTCACATGCGCATGGCATCGCTTGATATCGCATCTTATGGGTATCGCATCGCATGCGCATTGAGTCACATCACATCGCATGCACATGACATCGCTTGATATCGCATCTTATGTGCATCGCATGCGCATTGAGTCACTTCGCTTCACATGCGTATGGCATCTCTCGATATAGCATCCTATGTGCATCGCATCGCATGCGCATTGAGTCACGTCGCGTCACATGCGCATGGCTTCGCTGGATATCGCATCTTATGTTCATCGCATCCAATGCGCATTAAGTCACGTCGCATCACACGCGCATGGCATCGCTTGATATCGCATCTGGTGTGCATCGCATCGCATGCGCACTGAGTCACTTCGCGTCACATGCGAATGGCATCGCTTTATATCGCATCTTATGTTCATCGCATCGCAAGCGCATTGAGTCACACGCGTCACATGCGCATGGCATCACTTGATATCGCATGTTATGTGCATCGCATCGCATGCGCATTGAGGCACATCGCATCACACGCGCATGGCATCGCTTGATATCGCATCTTATATGCATCGCATCGCGTTGAATCGCATTGCATCACACGCGCATGGCATCGCTTGATATCGCATCTTATGTGCATCATATCGGAAGCGCATTGAGTCACACGCGTCACATGCGCATGTCATCGCATGATAATGCATTTTATGTTCATCGCATCGAATGCGCATTGAGTCACGTCGAATCACACGCGCATGGCATCTCTTGATATCGCATCTTATGTGCAACGCATCGAATGCGCATTGAGTCACATCGCGTCACATGCGGTCTGCATCGCTTGATATCGCATGTTATGTGGATCGCATCGAATGCGTATTGAGTCACATCGCATCACATGCGCATGGCATCGCTCGACACCGCATTGCATGCGCATTGAGTCACATCGCTTCACATGCGCATGGCATCTCTTGATATCGATTCTTATGTGCATCGCATCGAATGCGTATTGAGTGACATCGCATCACATGCGCACGGCATCGCTTAATATCGCATCTTATGTGCATCGCATAGCATGCGCATTGAGTCACGTCGCGTCACATGCGCATGGCTTCGCTTGATATCGCATCTTATGTTCATCGCATGGAATGCGGATTGAGTCACGTCGCATCACACGCGCATGGCATCTCTTGATATCGCATCGCATCGAATGCGCATTCAGTCACATCGCGTCACATGCGGTCTGCATCGCTTGATATCGCATGTTATGTGGATCGCATTGCATGCGTATTCAGTCACATCGCATCACATGCGCATGGCATCGCTCGATATCGCATTGCATGCGCATTGAGTCACATCGCATCACATGCGCATTGAGTCACGTCGCATCACACGCGCATGGCATCGCTTGATAGCGCATTTTATTTGCATCACATCGCATGCGCATTGAGTCACATTGCGTCACATGCGCAAGACATCTCTTCATAGCGCATTTTATGTGCATCGCATTGCATGCGCATTGAGTCACATCGCAACACATATCATGGCATCGCTCGACATCGCATCTTATGTGCATCACATCGCGTGTGTATTGAGTCACATGGCAACAAATACGGATGGTATCGCTGGACATCGCATCTTATGTGCATTGAAACGGATCGCAATACATGCGCATGGCATCGATCGGCTTTGCATCTTAAGTGCATCGCATCGCATGCGCATTGAGTCACGTCGCATCACACGCGCATGGCATCGCTCGACATAATATCGAATGTGCATTGCATCGCATTCGCATGTGAAGCGAATCGCATGCGCATTGAATCGCATCACATGCGCATGGCATCTCTTGATATCGCATCTTATGTGCATCGCATCGAATGCGCATTGAGTCTAATCGCGTCACATGTGGTCGGCATCGCTTGATATCGCATGATATGTACATCAAATCGCATACGCATTGAGTCACTTCGCGTCACATGCGCATGGCAGCGCTTGATATCGCATCTTATGTGCATCGCACCGCATGCGCTTTGAGACACGTCGCATCACACGCGCATGGCATCGTTCTACATCGCATCTTATGTGCATTGCGTCGCATGCGCATTGAATCGAATCGCATGCGCATTGAATCAATTCGCATCACATGCGCATGGCATCGCTCGACATCACATCTTATGTGCATGGCATGCGCATTGAATGGCATCGCATTACAGGTGCATGGCATCGCTTGATATCGCATCTTATGTGCATCGCATCACGTGCGCATTTGGAACGTCGCGTCACAGGCGAATGGCATCCCTTGATAGCGCATCTTATGTGCATCGCATCGCATGCGCATTGAGTCACGTCGCGTCACATGCGAATGGCATCGCTTTAAATCGCATCTTATGTGCATCGCATGGCATGCGTATTTAGTCACACGTGTCACAAGCTCATGGCATCGCTTGATATCGCATGTTATGTGCATCGCATTGAATGCGCATTGAGTCCCGTCAAATCTCATGCGCATGGCATCGCCTGATATCGTATCTTATGTGCATCGCATCGCATGCGCATTGAGTCACATCGCGTCACATGCGCATTGCGTCGCTTGGTATCGCATCTCATTTTCATCGGATGGCATGCGCGTTGAGCCAGATTGCGTCACATGCGCAAGGCATGTCTTGATAGCGCATTTTATGTGCATCGCATCGCGTGCGTATTGAGTCACATCGCAACACATGCGCATGGCATCGCTGGACATCGCATCTTATGTGCACCGAAATGCATGCGCATTGAATCGTATCGCCTTACATGCGTATGGCATCGCTTGATAACGCATCTTATGTGCATTACCTCGCATGCGCATTGAGTCACTTCGCGTCACATGCGCTCGGCATCGCTTGACAAGGCATCTTACGTGCATCGCCACGCATGCGCATTGAGTCACATTGCGTCACATGCGGATGGCACCGCTTGATATCGCATCTTATGTGCATCGCATCGAATGCGCATTGAGCCACATCGCTTCACATGCGCTCGGCATCGCTTGATATCGCATCTTATGTGTATCGCATCGCATGCGCATTGAGTCACATCGCATCACATGCACATGGCATCGCTTGATATCGCATCTTATGTGCATCGCATCGCATGCGCATCGAATCGCATCCCATTACATGCGCATGGCATCGCTTGACATTGCATCTTATGTGCACCGCATCGCATGCGCATTGAATCACATAGGGTCACATGCGCATTGCATCGCTCGACATCGCATCGCATTTGCATTGAGTCACTTCGCGTCACATGCGCATGGCATCGCTTGATATCGCATCTTATGTGCATCGCATCGTATGCACATTGAGTCACATCGCATCACATGCGCATGGCATCGCTAGATATCGCATCTTATGTGCATCGCATCGTATGCACATTGAGTCACATCGCATCACACGCATATTGCATCACGCGACATCGCATCTTATATGCATCGCATTGCATTGAATCGCATCACACGCGCATGGCATCGCTCGACATCCCATCTTATGTGGATTGCATCGCATGCGCATTGAATCGAATCGCATGCGAATTGAATCCCTTCGCATTACATGCGCATGGCATCGGTCGACACCGTATCTTATGTGCATCGCATCGCATGCGCATTGAAGCACACCGCATTACATGAGCTTGGCATCGCTCGACATCGCATGTTATGTGCATCGCATCGCATGCGCATTGAGTCACGTCGCGTCACATGCGCATGACATCGCTTGATATCGCATCTTATGTGCATCGCATCGCATGCGCATCGAATCGCATCCCATTACATGCGCATGGCATCGCTTGACATTGCATCTTATGTGCACCGCATCGCATGCGCATTGAATCACATCGGGTCACATGCGTATTGCATCGCTCGACATCGCATCGCATTTGCATTGAGTCACTTCGCGTCACATGCGCATGGCATCGCTTGATATCGCATCTTATGTGCATCGCATCGTATGCACATTGAGTCACATCGCATCACGTGCGCATGGCATCGCTTGATATCGCATCTTATGTGCATCGCATCGTATGCACATTGAGTCACATCGCATCACATGTGCATGGCATCGCTCGACATTGCATCTTATGTGCATCACATCACATGCGCATTGAGTCACTTCGCGTCACATGCGCTGGGCGTCGCTTGATATCGCATCTTACGTGCATCGCATCGTATGCACATTGAGTCACATCGCATCACATGCGCATGGCATCGCTCGACATCGCATCCTATGTGCATCGCGTCGCATGCGCAATGAGTCACATCGCATCACGTGCGCATGGCATCGCTTGATATCACATCTTATGTGCATCGCATCGTATGCACATTGAGTCACATCGCATCACATGCGCATGGCATCGCTCGACATTGCATCTTATGTGCATCACATCACATGCGCATTGAGTCACTTCGCGTCACATGCGCTGGGCGTCGCTTGATATCGCATCTTACGTGCATCGCATCGTATGCACATTGAGTCACATCGCATCACATGCGCATGGCATCGCTCGACATCGCATCCTATGGGCATCGCGTCGCATGCGCATTGAGTCACGTCGCGTCACATGTACATGGCATCGCTTTATATCGCATCTTATGTGCGTCGCATCGGATGCGAATTGAGTCTCGTCTCGTCACATGTGCATGGCATCGCTTTATATCGCATCTTATGTGCGTCGCATCGGATGCGAATTGAGTCTCGTCTCGTCACATGCGCATGGCATCGCTTTATATCGCACCTTATGTGCGTCGCATCGGATGCGAATTGAGTCTCGTCTCGTCACATGTGCATGGCATCGCTTTATATCGCATCTTATGTGCGTCGCATCGGATGCGAATTGAGTCACGTCGCGTCACATGTGCATGGCATCGCTTTATATCTCAACTTATGTTCGTCGCATCGCATGCGCGTTGACTCACATCGCATCACATTGTTCGATATCGCATCTTATGTGCATCGCATCACATGCGCACTAAATCGCATCGCATCACATGCGCATGGCATTTTTTTTTTTTATTTAGATTTATTTGGACTAGCCCCTCCTCCGCCAGCCCCGGTGACGATCATCCGAAAGGGATCTACATCGCCTCCCCTACCATGCACTATCTACGCTACAGTGAAGGGTAGGAAAAGTGGTAAGTGGTGTGCGGTACCGCCGAAGTAAACCGAATGTTAGTGGGTGATTTCTAGATAGGCACCTGCATCCAAGAGAGTTTTCAGGCAGAGTGGGGATTAGGTACTGATCTTGACCGGAGCCCAGATCAGGGACCTATTGTTAGAAGTGGTACTTCATGCTCATGCAGAAGGAGCGGTTTTGAGGTGTCATGCTTACATGTTATTGTGGGTACTTATCTGAGTCTTGTGGCTTCAATTGGAGTGGGAGTTGACTTCGTGATTCCTCAGCTGGTCGCTGTTGGTCCTGAAACACACAGTGTCTGGGGGGGAGGGGGGGGGGAGCATCTACAGAGGGAGATTGGTTGGGACACAATGCATATTTATTCATATTTACACTTTGTACAAATCATATGTTAATGCTTATTTCTAAGTTCTGGCAATGCTACAGCTGGTCGCTGCTGGTCCTGTAACAAACAAGTGGGGACAACATATACATAGGGAGGGGGTTGTCTACGTGCTACAGAATATATCTGTTTATATGTATTTTAAATGTTTAACATGTATATATATTTTTTTAAATTATAATTATTTTTTTTATTTATTTATTTTTTTTTTTCTTTTCACTTTTGTTTTCTTTTTCCTAAGCTAATTATTCCGTTCAAGTCCTTCTATTTTGCCAGGTCATCATTGTGTTGGGGGGCACCCGAGACCCCCCGGTCCGCCCAGGGAGGGGATGTCATCCTTCCCGGGACTTGCGGGCAACTATGGTGGGACTAAGTTATTAAGGTACTGTCTGATGGCTTCGTCGTCGTCTGTACTGTGCCTGTTCAGGGGGATGGTCCTGTCAAACAGCGATAGTGGTCTTTTATGTTTATCTGCGGAGTGATCGTAATTGCCTAGTGTGCTTATGGCCGCCTTGTGACTTGTTTTTGCTTGCTTGTACATGTTTGCTGCGAGCTTTTTAATAAACTGCTCTAATGTGTGCATTTTCGTGTCCTCATGGAGTATGTCCAATGGGGCCGACCTGGGCACTTTTGTAATTATTCTTAGAGCTCTGGTTTGCATTAGTTGCAATTTCTTGATATGAGTCTTAGCGCAGTGGCCCCATGCGGGTGCTGCGTAAGTCATGACTGGCCTAATTAGGCTCTTGTATAGGGTCAGCCCCATTTGCTTGCTTAGTGCACTTTTTCGATTTAGAATGGGATATATTGCGCCAAGTTGCTGGTTTGCTTTTCGCCTCACGTTGGTAGTATGTTCGTTGAATGTGAGCTTGGAGTCCAGCGTAACTCCGAGGTACTTTGCTGTATTTTTCCAGATTATTCTTTCTCCGAATAGCATGTTATTTGGCGCTTTGTTTGAGTGGGAGTGTTTTTTGGTGAAGAATACGGCTTGTGATTTGGCTGTGTTTACTTTTATTCTCCATTTTTTCAGCCATGGTTCTAGGACTGTTAGCGCGTTCTGCAGCCTGCGGCCTATCGCGGCGGGCCCCCATGACTGGGCTGCAATTGCAGTGTCGTCCGCGTAGATGGATGGATGAATGGAGTTTAGGGGCCCGTCGACAACTAGCTCATTTGGGCCCTAGGTCAGAAAATTAAAAAAAAAAAATCTAAAACTCGCCTAAAAACTGAAGTTTAAAATGGCAACTAAAAACGCAGACAGATAAAATCACCAAACGGCACATGAGTGCGCTAAGTTAAAACTTGGTAAAACCATTCATTAAAATGTGTAAAGGTCGAAGCTAAAACACATTAAAACTAAGCACTTAAAACACTAAAACGTAAAACACAAAAACCTATGTTAAAACGCTAAAAAAAAATTTCACACACTAAAAACACGTTATACTTGCTTTGCGAACCCAATTTGTGCAACGAACCGCAGCGCCTTACAGGCAGACACAGGGTCGTCACCCGAAATTGAGGCAAGCGTACACCCCAGGCCAACCGACTGGCGCTCACGAGCGTATTGCGGACAGTCTATAAGGATATGGGCCACAGAAAGTTGGATGTTGCACGTAGGGCAGACAGGCGCAGGGTCGCCACGCAAATGGAACCCATGTGTCGCCCGTGTGTGACCTATCCTCAGGCGGGTGAGGAAAACTTCAGCCCGCCTGGAGTCCCTGCAGGATGTCATCCAGGGATCTACGTTGTCTTTAATGGTCCGCAATTGAGAGCCAGAGAATTCCTTCCATGACTGCTGCCAGATCGATAAAAGATGTCGACGGAAATGGCGCTGCACATCGACATATGGCACACTGTGTGGCAACATCCGGCAAACGGCAAGCAGTTTTAGCAGCCGCATCCGCTTTCGCATTGCCGGGTATACCCACATGGCCTGGGGTCCAGGTAAAAATCAACTGGTATCCGCGCGAGAGCAGTTGCGAAATGAGAGCCTGTATTTTTAAAACGAATGCTGAGGTGCCGATAAACTGGTCCAAGGACTGAATGGCTCTCAGAGAGTCTGAACAAATGATAAAACTGCCGGGAGCTGAGTTAGCAATAAAAAGTAAACAATAAAATATAGCAAACAGCTCGGCAGTAAAAACCGAACTATGGTCCGGAAGTCGGTACTGGTGC
Organism: Tenodera sinensis; assembly: GCA_030765045.1. Classification (NCBI taxonomy): domain Eukaryota; kingdom Metazoa; phylum Arthropoda; class Insecta; order Mantodea; family Mantidae; genus Tenodera; species Tenodera sinensis. The sequence goes on from CM060968.1 coordinate 120,062,915, forward strand.
GCCTCGTCGTTACACACGAAACTACATCCCGTAGCTCCACCCACCTGAGACCCATCGGTAAAAACTGAGGTGAAAGTCCGGTGGCGGCCCAAAAGTTCGGTGAACAGTTGTCGATACACCGATTTCGGGGTGGAAAGCTTAGCATAGCCTGAGAGCTCCAGGTCGAATTGCGCGCGCCGGAGTTGCCAAGGAGCAGAGCGTCCTAGAGAGAATCGCTCTACAGCAGGCATGCGGAGATCCTGTTTGCCAAGTAGTTCGCGGAACCGTTAACCGCTTGGGCGCGATATAGTTGTGTTGCGCAGATAACGGTGAGCAAGGTCGGGACGCAGGACACATTTAAAAGAAGGATGACCCGGATAGGCTGCCAACCTTGCCACATACGAACACAATAAAATCGAACGACGGACCGACAGTGGTGGTTCTCCAGACTCAGCATACAGACACTCAACTCTACTGGTGCGGAACGCCCCAGTAGCGAGACGGATACCAGCATGGTGTACAGTATCTAAAAGACGAAGTTTAGAGGCGGACGCCGCGCCATAGATAAAACTACCGTAGTCTATTTTTGACCGCACCAGTGATCGATACAATCGTAACATAACTGTACGATCACCGCCCCAAGAAACTCCGGATAAAAGGCGGAGTACTCGAAGTGAGCGATCGCAGGAAGCACGCAGTTGGCGAATATGGTACTCCCACGTCAGCTTACTGTCGAAGTGCAGGCCAAGGAACTTGAGGTGCGGGACAAACGGTAGACGTGTGCCACGCAAATCAAAATCAGAAGGAGGGTGTACGCCGCGAACTCGATGGAAGTGGATACACTGAGTTTTCGTAGGTGAGAACTGAAAGCCGGAGCGAAGGGCCCAGTCTGCGATTGATGTTATGGTCAGCTGCAGTTGACGCTCAATGTGCTCGAGATTATAAGAGCGATAGTAAATTGCAAAGTCGTCAACATACAGAGACATCGGGATTCCGCTACGAACAACATCAGCGATTCCGTTGATTGCTACGGCGAAGAGCGTGACACTCAGGATGGACCCCTGAGGCACACCATTCTCCTGAATCTTTTCCTGTGACAGGGTATTACCAATGCGGACACGAAATTTTCGAAGTCGTAAAAAGTTTAAAATGAACAGCGCTAAGTGACCGCGTAAACCGTAACCGTGCAGAGCACGAAGGATTCCATAGCGCCAGGTGGTGTCGTAGGCCTTCTCTAAATCAAAGAAGACACCCACGACATGCTGCTTCAGCAGAAAGGCATTCTGGATGTAAGCCTCTAAGCGTGTCAGATGGTCGACGCTAGAGCGATGGCAACGAAAACCGCACTGAATGTTGGTGAGCAGGTTATGCGTCTCTAGCCACCACACTAAACGAGTGTTAATCATCCGTTCGAAGGTCTTACAAACAACACTCGTTAGGCAAATAGGGCGGTAACTAGAGGGAAGTGTCCTGTCCCTTCCAGGTCGAGGGATAGGGATGACAATACCCACTCGCCAGGAGGACGGAAAGACCTGCTCGTGCCAGATACGATTATAAATACCAAGCAGGAAAGCCGAAGCCGGAGGTGGAAGGTGAAGCAGCATTTGTCGAGGGATGTCATCTGGACCAGGAGAGGAATCTTTAGCAAGTGACAAAGAGTGCTGTAACTCCGATACGGTAAAGGGTGCGTTGTACGGTTCAGTACAGTCACTACTAAAAGGAAGAACTACCGCTCGGCAGATTCCTTAAGAGGTATAAAAGCTCTGTCGTAACTATTCGTTTGGCTAGTAGCAGCAAACGAAGTAGCAAGGGCGTCGGCGATATCCTGTTCGCTGGTGTAATGCGATGCGCTTATGGCAAGGCCGGGAATGATAGTCCGGCGACACTTGCCATACATGCGGCGAACAGCAGTCCACACCCTCTGTGCCGGAGTGCGACGGGACAGAGAAGAGACAAAAGTTTCCCACGATGTGCGTTTTGCACACCGGAGGACAAATCGAGCCCTGGCACGAGAACGCTTAAAAGCTATCAAGTTCTCCTCCGTAGGATGTGAACTGAAGACACGCAGAGCACGCTTCCTTGCTTTAATAGCCAAACTGCATTCCTCGGACCACCAAGGCACAGGAACGTGACGAGGTGTAGTAGAACCACGAGGAATGCTGGAATTCGCTGCGAGCAGGACAGAACAAGTAAAATATTCCACCAGTTCATCGATGGTGGGGAAGACATCGTTGTGAAGCGAATGATGGAACGAAATTTCCCCCAGTCAGCCTTGGAAATAATCCAGTGAGGATATCGTGTTGGCACAGGATGGAGAATAGATACGTGAATGCTAATGGGAAAATGATCACTGCCAAAGAGGTCGCTGAGCACCGACCAATCAAGGAGTGGCACCAGTGACGGGCTACAGAAGCTCACGTCTAAAGCGGAGTAGGTTCCGTAGGCAGATGATAAAAGGTAGGGGCACCAGTGTTTAATAGAAGTAGGCCAGACATATCACAAACGTCTGCTACAAGGCAACCACGAGCATCGTCAGTGTCGGAGCCCCACAAGGTGTTTTTGGCATTCAAGTCGCCTAGAAGAAGAAACGGTGGCGGAATCTGTGCCAAGAGAGCCCGAAGTTCGTTCTCGTGTACGACACTGACCAGTGGCAGATAGACATTACAGATAGAGAAAGAAAGGCTCTGCAGCTGTACACGTACCGCTACAGCTTGGAGCGGCGTGTTTAGTGGTATGCTGGTGGCAGGGATGGTATTCGCCACCAGAATAGCAACACCACCGCTTGCCCGTCGATCAGCTGCAGAATCATGTCTAAAGGCCACAAATCCACGAAGATAGAGTGCGTGATGAGGTTGCAGATGGGTTTCCTGTAGACAGACGATAGATGGACAGCGTTGAGAAATTAGATGCTGTATGTCCGGAACACGTGCCCGGAACCCATTAACATTCCACTGGATTATTTCCATAGTGAAAAAGGATTAATGGCTAGTCTTCATCTTTTTATTCTTTTTCACCTTGGCTGACTTAGGTCCAACTATGTGGAAGTCGCCGTCCTCTGGCGATTCCTCGGAGGTGTGCGAGGCAGAGGATCCCCTACGACTCGCAGAGCGAGAGCGGGATCTCTGAGAGGACGTGAGACTACTTGCGCGAACTTTATGTCGCGAACGACTTCCATCGATAGGATCCTTACCGCTTCCTAACGGCTTGGAAACTGTGGTCTGCACGGCGGAAGATGTTTTAGACACTGCACTTTTTCGACTAACTTTTGGGGTGCTCTCTGGAAGGTCAGTCTGTGTCGAGGCATTTGCAACGGTGACATGTTGCAAGCCGACAGTAGCAACAGGAGGGCGCCGAGCTGCCGACGAATAAGCTAAGGTGGTGGCAGGCTTCAGTTGTTCGAAACGCCGACGCGCTTCTATAAATGTCTGGCGCACCTTTACCCGCAACTCCTGAATACTCTTTTCGTCCAAGAACTTAGGACACTGACGTGAGCTAGATGGATGGTTACCCCCACAGTTCACACAGCATGGGTCTCGAGTGCAAGCCGTGTCTTCGTGTGCCGGTAAGCCGCAACGTTCACAAGCTGCAGGATGGTTACACGAGGTCCTAGTATGCCCGAATCTCTGACACTGAAAACAGCGCATGGGATTCGGGACATACGCTCGTACTGCAGCACGCTCGTAGCCACAGTAGATGTATTCTGGCAGCTGAGTGCCCTTAAACGTAAGGAATACTGTACGTAAGGCACACTCTTTCCCATCCTGTTTCCGAGTTAATCGGTATGCTTGGCAGACTCGCTGATCAGAGAGGCAGGTGACAATTTCTTCGTTGGAGAGATCGTCGAGGCTGGAAGTGGTTACTACTCCTCTACACGAGTTGAGGGTCTTATGTGGGGCTACCCGGATAGGGTAGGAGCCCAACAAACTCGCCTTCAACAGCTTCTGCGACTGATCTCCATTCATCACCTCCATCAATAACGTGCCATCTCCAAGTCTGGTTGCGTTTTTAACCGGGCCACAGATCCTATCGACTTCCTTTTTAATATAGAACGGGCTTTCCTTTACATTGCAAGGTCAGCACCAAAAAACTGTCAATGAGGGAGGGTTTGCGCGGAGACATGATTATTTGGACCCCCATCCGGAACCGTCGGCGTAAGCCTGCCATCCGGGGGTCAAAGGATAAAAGACACCAAAATCTCCACGGTCTGTGCCGCCATGGAGACCCCTCCATGACTGACCTCAAGGCGTACTTCAGAGGGGCTACCCTCCGATCTCCACTGCTTGTCCGCATGGGTAAACCGTTCACCACGTGACACCCCGGTTTTATGCCCCCACCACAGGAATAACCACCTGTGGCTCCCCGCTTTAGCACACGCTGCCTCAACGGAGTCAGCGTGGATTAAGGGGACTTCGAGTTGATTACACCGGGGTTCCGTCAGCGGTAACACGTCCGGCCGGTGATACTAACCCGATGGCACACGGCCGTCGGGAGATTAACACCGGCCGTGCCCTCAAGGAGTTACGTGGGTGTACTTGACGTGTGGACGGGCTCCGCACCTAAGGCTACGCATGGGGGCAGTGTGAAGGGTCCGCCTAACCTTCGCGCCTGAGACCTCCGAAGAGCACACAAGTCGGGGGCCGCGCTGAAAACCGTGGGACAGGACCACGGAGATAGGAAAGATCCCTGCTGGTGAGACAGGAAACAAGGCCTTACTAACTAATAATCGGAATAAACCTAGAAGAGGAAGAGGGTGCTATAAAGGCAACATAAATCGCTGCACGTGGCACAGTTAATGTATATGGAGGGGGTGAAATGATGGTGCGAAGCTCGGAGCCCCGGGCGCGCCAAACCCGGACCTACCGTGGTAGGTTCCCCTGGGGGAGCTTGATTTCGGGGTCCTCTTCTCCTAGATGAGTTGTCGACCAAGAATGACGAGCCTCATCTACCCGTTGGAATGTTCTTAGCTTCCCCTCACCTCTTGCCCATCAGTGGTCACAAAGACACACTTAGTAGGCCGTCTGGATTGGGTACTGAGCCCCTCCGCCACGGCAAGGCGACACTCCTTCGGAGGGGGTCCGCGTAGATGGAGAGTTTTGTATCCGGGGTTTTGGGTATGTCGTTGATATATATATATATTGAACAGCGTGGGCCCCAGTAAACTACCTTGTGGGACCCCGGCCATAATGTCTCGCACCTGGGTGCTTTTGCCTTGGAGAGTTACCGTAAAAGTTCTACCGGTAAGGTAGTGCGCGATCAGTTTGACCATGACGTGTGGGAAATTCAGATATTTCAGCTTGCGTATTAGGCCTGCATGGTACACAGTATCGAAGGCACGTTCCACATCTAGGAATATTACCGCTGTTGATTTGTTTTCGTTGAAACCCCTTGATATATACTCTATTTTTCGGGTTAATTGCAGCGTTGTGGAATGATTTGCACGAAACCCAAATTGTTCCTCTATAATAATGTTATTCTTTTTAATATGTGAGCTCATGCGTTTCTGTAGCACTTTTTCCGCTACCTTGCTTACCGTTTTTAGCAGGCTAATTGGCCTATAGTTGTTTGGTTCAGCTCTGTCTTTGCCTGGTTTTGGGAACATAAGCACATTTGCTTGTTTCCAGCATGTAGGATAGTAACCTTGTTGCAGGCAGTAATTGCATATGTCGCTTAGGAGCTGTAGCGCTTGTTATCGCATCTTATGTGCATCGCATCGCATTCCATTGAGTCACGTCGCGTCACATGCGCATGGCATCGCTTGATATCGCATCTTATGTGCATCGCATCGCATGCGCATTGAGTCACGTCGCTTCACTTGCGCATGGCATCGCTTGATAACACATCTTATGTGCATCTCATCATATGCGTATTGAGTCACGTCGCACCAATTGCGCATGACACCGCTCGACATCGCATCTTATGTGCATCGCATCGCAGCGCATTGAGTCACATCGCGTCACATGCGCATGCATCGCTCGACATCGCATCTTATGGGCATCGCATGGAAATTGAGTCACGTCGCGTCACATGCGCATGGCATCGCTTGATATCGCATCTTATGTGCATCGCATCGCAGCGCATTGAGTCACATCCCGTCACATGCGCATCCATCGCTCGACATCGCATCTTACGTGCATCGCAGGCGCATTGAGTCACATCACGCCACATGCGCATGGCATCGCTTGATATCGCATATTATGTGCATCGCATCGCATTCACATTGATTCACGTCGCGTTACATGCGCATGGCATCGCTTGATATCGCATCTTATGCGTATCGCATCGCATTCACATTGATTCACGTCGCGTCACATGCGCATGGCATCGACTGATATCGCATCTTATGTGCATCGCATCGCATGCGCATTGAGTCACGTCGCGTCTAATGCGCATGGCATCGCTTGATTCCGCATCTTATGTGTATCGCATAGCATGCGCATTGAGTCACGTCGCACCACATGCGCATGACATCGCTCGACATCGCATCTTATATTCCCTTGAACACCATAACCACCTACCATACGAGCATATTTGGAGCCATAGTGACCTATGCAGCATCAACGTGGGCGCACAGAGCCAAGCTTACCACAGTCAAGACCTTACTGAGAAGATCACAGAGGAAGATCCTACTCCGATTTATAGGAGCAGTGAACACAACACCAACCATGGCTTTGCTAGTTATCATGGGAATTTGGCCTATTGACCTTACCCTACGATACCGGGGTGCATGCTTTTGGATGAAAAAAGGAGATCAAGGAAAAGTTTTTGAAATAATGGATGGTTTTTATTACAAGAAACGAGACGTCAAAAATAAACTATTACAAATCTGGCAAGAAGAGTGGGATTTAATAGAACCTACTCAATTTTCGGTAACATTAGAGAAAGATTACAAAAGAAGTATAAAAGTTTTAATTATACAAAAGGTACAATACATTTCCTAACCGGGCACGGCCCGTATGGAACCTACTGGCTAAAGATTAATAAACAATTAACCGATATATGTGATATATGCAACATCCAAGACACTCCTGAACATGTTTTCTTTGAATGTCCAAAATATGCACACCTGACAGAAGAACATCGGACACCATTACAAGGACACCAAATCTGCAACATCGTAAGGGATAAGGATTTACTCCACCACCTAGAGCAGGGATGTCAAACAGCACTCCCAAACTGTGAACTTGTGACGCGTGGACTCTTGCTACCGGTCTCACCTGTGTTGTATACGCAGCTAGAAGAGTAGGGGTGAGCTGGTGCCAAACAACAACAAACAGTGGCGGCTGGTACCATGCTTCATGTTTGTACAATTTACAAATGGAAATACACTGTTGAATTAGTCACTCATCCTTTTTTATTGTTTGTTGTTTACTGTCTTTTGGGTGCTTGGCAATGTTTCTTGCCCACAAATTTGTCAATTTAGGTTCCATCTCCGAAGAACACAGGCGTAACACTGACACTAAATGTCTGTCAGTAATATTAGTACGTCTGAGCGTTTTATTGTTATTCAATTTAGAGAAAAACTGTTCACAAATGTATGTCGACGCAAACATTGCCATCAAACGACGCGCAGATTGACGAAGATTGGGGAATTTAGTTTCAGGTAATGAAATATACAATTTGACACCTAAATTTCCTGAATTGCGCAATGGTGTGTTGTTTTGCAAGTCAATTAATTCTAATTGCAAATCATGTGAGAAATCACGAGGATGGATATTGAAAGGGTTGCTGAAGAGTCTCCATTCGGGATCCATATTGTTAACTTCTCCAAATCTGTTCTTGAATTCCTTGAGTAGATCCTCTAACAATGCTTTGTAGTTTGGTATCAAATGCTTAGAGCCATCATTGAATACACTTTGCAAACACGGAAAGTGATACACATCCCCATTATCAACTTGCGTTATCCACAATTCAAGCTTCTGCATAAATGCTTTCAAGTCGTCAAACATGTTGATTATGAACCTGTCCTTACCTTGTAATTTCAAATTAAGGGAATTGAGATAGGAAGTCAAATCCGCCAAGAACGCCAAATCACAAATCCAGTCTTTACTATAGAGTTCTGGAGTTTGTAAATTGTGAGTTTCTAAGAATATTTTATTTCAATTCGAAGATTAAAGAACCTAGTCAGCATATTACCAAGACTAAGCCACCTTACTTGACAGTATTACGAAACGTCTGAAAAATCAGAGTTCACATCTTCACGAAATTGCTGGAACTGTCGATGACGTAAAGCATGTGAGGGAACAATATTGACTATTCTTACAACGGCCGTCATAACATTCTTTACAGTAACAGACTGAGCACAAAGATTTGCACGATGAATAAGACAATGAATGAATTTAACTTTGTCTGCATCGAGTTCTTCTTGAGTCAGAAATCTTCGTACTCTTCCTACAAGTCCTGTTTCTTGTCCCGTCATACAAGGTGCGCCATCTGTTGCTGTGCAAACTGATTTGTTCCATGGAAGTTTAAATTTAGCAATAGTTTTTATTATACCATCAAAAATATCTTGTACTCAAGTCCGATCTTTTAACGAAACAACATCGAGAAGATCTTCAAAAACATTGTAATCTAAATCGACGCCCCTAATGAATATAGCCAGTTGTGCCGTGTCTTTGCGGTCCGTACTCTCATCAAGAGCTAATGAATAACAAGTAAATGTGTTCATTGTTTCTATTAGTTGTTCCTCCAAGTTATCTCCCATTTCTGATATACGTTCCGCAACAGTATTACGAGACAGACTTATACAATGAAACGCATTAACAAGTTCCGGACATATTTCTTCTGCAGCAGTAGTAAGACAGCTTTTAACAAATTCTCCATCCGTGAATGGTTTTGAAGCAGACGCAATGTGTTTGCTGATTTTGTATCTAACACGAACCAAACTTTTTCTACTAATGCCTGAAGATGATGATGGAATATTTTCGAAATTCACTCTTGACTGAAATTCCTCTATAGCCTTTTCACGAGAAACACCTGCTAATTTTTCCGGGCCATAAATTGCAGCATGTTGAGAGTTAAAATGTCTTTTAATATTGTAATGACTTATATATCCAATTTCTGCTCTACATATTAAACAACGTGCTTTGCCGTCATTTAAAATAAACAAGTATTGATCAGTCCACTCACGTTGAAAACACCGTTCTCTGTCCATACTGTCACAGTATATTTGTCAAAAAACCAGGTAGGGCACACCACTCAGACTGACTGACTGTCATTGGAGCACAACTGCGACTGAAGCAAGCACTCGCTCATTTCACAGCTTAGTAGCGCTGTTCGACATCCCTGTTACCTGAAACTACATTTCCCAATCTTCGTCAATCTGCGCGTCGTTTGATGGCAATGTTTGCGCCGACATACATTTGTGAACAGTTGTTTTCTAAATTGAATATGAATAAAACGCTCAGACGTACTAATATTACTGACAGACATTTAGTGTCAGTGTTACGCCTGTGTTCTTCGGAGATGGAACCTGAAATTGACAAACTTGTGAGCAAGAAACATTGCCAAGCACCCAAAAGACAATAAACAACAAACAATAAAAAAGGATGAGTGACTAATTCAACAGCGTATTTCCATTTGTAAATTGTACAAACATGAAGCATGGTACCAGCCGCCACTGTTTGTTGTTGTTTGGCACCAGCTCACCCCTACTCTTCTAGCTGCGTATACAACACAGGTGAGACCGGTAGCAAGAGTCCACGCGCCACAAGTTCACAGTTTGGGAGTGCTGTTTGACATCCCTGACCTAGAGACAATGGCTAATACCATCAGCAAATCTGCCATCGAGACCAAAACTCTGCCAAGGCAAATAAATATTCAACATCAGGACCCATTAATAAGACGATCCGAGAGGATACAAAATCAACAGCTCAGATATAACATTGATAGTGGTTTATCTGACACACAAGATGACCAATAAGATATAAATACCGACAATAAAGAAATGTTTGAAATTTTTATGAAAATGAGGTTTTGAAAATGTTTAAATGTTGTATTTTTATGTTAGATGATGTTTTAGTGTATTATCTTAAATATGTGCAATTTTGTTTATATTTAATTGTCATTTTGATTATTATGTCTCGCATTTTATATAATTATGTACGAGTGTATCTGTGCTGTAGTGTAGAGCTTAAATAGTTTCAAATGCTTTCTAAATTTAGGGATCAAAAATTTTTTGTAATATTTAATATATAAATCTGAATTTGAAATTTTAATATTTGATTTAAATTTAATGCAATATTTTATTTTATTAAATAAACTTAAATGTTTTAAAGCTTTAGTAGATTAAGAAATTTGAAGAATTTGTTGTTTATTTTGGAGGTCTGAGATTAAGAAATTTGAAGGAATTGTTGTTTATTTTGGAGGTCTGAAGATAATTTGTATTTTTGAGTTATTTAATTGAGGTTCTGAAGATTTTGAATGTTGTAATGTTTGTGTTGTATGATGTTTATGTGTATATTTTTAAATGTGTAATTTGATTATGTGTAATAGTTATTTTGATTATTGTTTATTATATAACTATGCATGAGTGTAATTGAGTTGTAGTGTGGAGTAAAGGAGTTTTGGTGCTGGGTACCAGTACCAAGATGGCCGCCGGATTCTGGCGGTCATATTCTGTTTTGTTATGGATTTTTATATTTGTAGATTTAGTAGCAATTGGATATTAGTTATTTATTTTATTACTGGATACCAGTAATATTTTATTTAAATTTTTTTTTATAAATTTTGATTTTGAAAGTTAGGGTTCTTATAAGTTATTTTATAATTTATAAGAGCTTGTGTTTAAAGAGGTGATTTTTTAAAATTTTTATAGATTTTTTATTAAATTTATAAAAGTTTTGAATAGGTATGATTAGGGATGAGATGGAATTTTTTTTTTTTAGATTTTATTTTGGTAATTTATTGGTTTTTTTTTTCTCTCTTAATTGAAGTTAGAAGAGGTGTGGTTTTAGGATGTTAAAATGTTGTGTTTTAAATTATTTTATTTTTATTTTATTTTGTTAATCTGTAAATTTTGTAAAGTGTATATTTGTTTTATATTTGTAATCTGAATATTGACCCCGGTTTAAGAAATTAGGTGCCGGGGTCCAGTATGCAGATTTTTATTTTCATTTTTATTTTTATTTTTTTTATATCGATCTTATGTGCATCGCATCGCATGCGCATTGAGTCACGTGGCATCACATGCGCATGGCATCTCTTGATATCGCATCTTATGTACATCGCATCGCATGAGCATTGACCCACATCGCGTCACTTGCTCATGGCATCGCTTGATATCGCATCTTATGTGCATCGTATGCGCATTGAGTCACGTCGCGTCACATGCGCATTGCAACGCTTATTATCACATCTTATGTGCATCGCATACTTATTGAGTCACGTCGCATCACATGCGCATGGCATCGCTTGATATCGCACCTTATGTGCATCGCATGCGCATTGAGTCACGTCGCGTCACATGCGCATGGCATCGCTTGATATCGCATCTTATGTGCATCGCATACTTACTGACTCACGTCGCGTCACATGCGCATGGCATCGCTTGATATCGCGTCTCATGTAAATCGCATGCGCATTGAGTCACGTCGCGTCACATGCGCATGCCATCGCTTCATATCGCATCTTACGTGCATCGCATGCGCATTGAGTCACATCGCATCATATGCGCATGGCATCGCTCGACATCGCATCTTATGTGCATCGCATCGCAGGCGCATTGAGTCACATTGCGTCACATGCGCATAGCATCGCTTGATATCGCATCTTATGTGCATCGCATCGCAGCGCATTGAGTCACGTCGCGTCACATGCGCTTGGCATCGCTTGATATCGCATCTTATGTAAATCGCATTATTTGCGCATTGACTCACGACTCGTCACTTGCGCATGGTATCGCTTGTAATCGCATCTTATGTGCATCGCATCGCAGGCCCATTGAGTCACGTCGTGTCACATGCGCTTGGCATCGCTTGATATCCCATCTTATGTAAATCGCATCATTTGCGCATTGACTCACGACTCGTCACTTGCGCATGGTATCGCTTGTAATCGCATCTTATGTGCATCGCATCGCATGCCCATTGAGTCACGTCGCGTCACATGCGCATGGCATCGCTATTTATCGCATCTTATGTGCATCACATCACATGCGCATTGAGTCACGTCGCGTCACATGCGCATGGCATCGCTTGATTCTGCATCTTATGTGCATCGCATCTCATGCACATTAGGTCACGTCGCACACATTGCGCATGACATCGCTCGACGTCGCATCTTATGTGCATCGCATCGCAGCGCATTGAATCACGTCGCGTCACATGCGCATGTCATCTCTTGATGTCGCATCTTATGTGCATCCCATGCGCATTGAGTCACATCGCATCACATGTGCATGGCATCGCTTGATATCGTATCTTGTGTGCATCGCATCGCATGCGGATTGAGTCACATCACGTCACATGCGCATGACGCCCCTTGATATCGAATCTTACGTGCATTGCATCGCATGCGCATTGAGTCACGACTCATCACATGCGCATGGTATCGCTTGTAATCGCATCTTATGTGCATCACATTGGATGCGCATTAAGCCGCGTCGCGTCACATGCGCGAGGCATAGCTTGATATCGCATCTGTTGTGCATCGCATCGCATGCTGTATGAGTCATGTCGCGTCATATGCGGATGGTATCGCTTGTTATCGCATCTTATGTGCATCGCATCGCATGCTCATTTAGCCACGTCGCGTCTAATGCGCATGGCATGGCTTGATTTAGCATCTTATGTGTATCGCATAGCATGCGCATTGAGTCACGTCGCAACACATGAGCCTGACATCGCTCGACATCGCATCTTATGTGCATCGCATCGCATGCTCATTGAGTTACCTCGCGTCACATGCGCATGCCATCGCTTGATATCGCATCTCATGTGCATCGCATTGCATGCGCATTGAGTCACGTCGCATCACATGCGCATGGCATCACTTGATATCGCATTTTATGTGCATCGCGTTGCATTCGCATTAAGCCACATAGCGTCACATGCGCATGGCATCGCTTGATATCGCATCTTATGGGCATCGCATGCGCATTGAGTCACATCGCATTACATGCGCATGGGATCACTCGACATCGCATCGTATGTGCATCGCACGCATGCGCATTGACTCACATCGCGGCACATGCGCATGGCATCGCTTTATATCGCATCTTATGTGCCTCTCATTGCAGCGCGTTGAGTCACATCACGCCACATGCGCATGGTATCGCTTGAGAATGCATCTTATGTGCATCGCATCGCATGCGGATTGAGTCACATCACGTCACATGAGCATGGCATCGCTTGATATCGCATGTTATGTGCATCGAATCCCATGCGCATGGAGTCACTTCGCGTCACTTACGCATGGCATCGCTTGATGTCGCACCTTATGTGCATCGCATCGCATGCGCATTGAGTCACGACTCGTTACATGCGCATGGCATCGCTTGTAATCGCATCTTATGTGCATCGCTTCACATGCGCATTGAGTCACGTCGCGTCACATGCGCATGGCATCGCTTGTTATCGCATCTTATCAGACCGCATCGCATGCGCATTCAGTCACATCGCGTCACATCCCATGAAATCGCTTGATATCGCATGTTATGTGCACCGCAACGCATGCGCTTTGAGTCACATCACGCCATATGAGCATGGCATCGCTTTTATCGCATCTTATGTGCATCGCATCGCATTCCATGAAGTCGCGTCGTGTCACATGCGCATGGCATCACTTGATATCGCATCTTATGTGCATCGCATCGCATGCGCATTGAGTCACGTCGCGTCACATGCGCATCGCATCGCTTGTTATCGCATCTTATGTGCATCTCATCACATGCGCAATGAGTCACGTCGCGTCACATGCGCATGGCTTCGCTTGATTCCGCATCTTATGTGCATCGCATCGCATGCGCATTGAGCCACATCGCGTCATATGTGCATGGCATCGCTTTTATCGCATCTTATGTGCATCGCATCGCATTCCATGAAGTCGCGTCGTGTCACATGCGCATGGCATCACTTGATATCGCATCTTATGTGCATCGCATCGCATGCGCATTGAGTCATGTCGCGTCACATGCGCATGGCATCGCTTGATATCGCATCTTATGTGCATCGCTTGCTTATTGAGCCGCGTCGCGTCACATGCGCATGGCATCGCTTGTAATCGAACTTATGTGCATCGCATCGCAGGCACATTGAGTCACATCGCGTCACTTATGCATGGCATCGCTTGATATCGCATCTTTTGTCCATCGCATTGCAGCGCATTGAGTCACGTCGCGTCACATGCGCATGGCATCGCTTGCTATCGCATCTTATGTGCATCTCTTCGCATTATCATTGAGTCACATCGCGTGTCATGCGCATGGCATCGCTTGATATTGCAACTTATCTGCATCTCATCACATGCGCATTGAGTCACGTTAAGTCACATGCGCATGGCATCGCTTGATATGGCATCTTATGTGCATCGCATGCGCATTGAGTCACGTCGCATCACATGCGCATGGCATCGCTTGATGTCGCATCTTATGTGCATCGCATCGCATGCGGATTGCGTCACCTCGCGTCACATTTGCATGGCATCGCTTGATATCGCTTCTGATGTGCATCACATCGCATGCGCATTCAGTCACGTCGTGTCACAAGCGCATGTGATCTCTTGATATCGCATCTTATGTGCATCGCATCGCATGAGCATTGAGTCACTTCGCTTCACATGCGCATGGCATTGCTTGATAACGCATCTTATGTGCTTCTCATCGCATGCGCATTGAGACCCGTCGCGTCACAAACGCATGGCATCGCTTGATTTCGCATCTTATGTGTATCGCATAGCATGCGTATTGAGTCACGTCGCACCACATGCGCATGAAATCGCTGGACATCGGATCATATGTGCATCGCATCGCATGCGTATTGAGTCACATCGCGTCACATGCGCATGGCATCGCTCGACATCGCATCTTATGTGCATCGCATCGCAGGCGCATTGAGTCACATCGCGTCACATACGCATGGCATCGCTTGTTATCGCAACTTGTGTGCATTGCATCGCAGCGCATTGAGCCACATCACGCCACATGTGCATGGCATCGCTTGATATCGCATCTTATGTTCATCGCATCGCATGCGCATTGAGTCAGGTCGCATCACATGCGCTTGGCGTCGCTTGATATCACATCATATGTGTATCGCATCGCATGCGCATTGAGCCACATCGCGTCACATGCGCATTCATCTTTCGACATCGCATCTTATGTGCATCCCATGCGCATTGAGTCACATCGCGTCACTTGCGCATGGCATCGCTTGATATCGCATCTTATGTGCATCGCATCGCAGCGCATTGAGTCACATAGCGTCAGATGCGCATTCATCTTTCGACATCGCATCTTATGTGCATCCCATGCGCATTGAGTCACATCGCGTCACTTGCGCATGGGATCGCTTGATATCGCATGTTATGTGCATCGCATCGCATGCGCATTGAGTCACGTAGCACCACATGCGCATAATCGCTGGACATCTGATCATATGTGCATCGCATCGCATCGCATGCGCATTGAGTCACTCGCGTCA
Source organism: Tenodera sinensis (assembly GCA_030765045.1). Taxonomy (NCBI): domain Eukaryota; kingdom Metazoa; phylum Arthropoda; class Insecta; order Mantodea; family Mantidae; genus Tenodera; species Tenodera sinensis. Next base: position 120,078,529 of record CM060968.1, read on the forward strand.
CATACGCATGGCATCGCTTGATATCGCATCTTGTGTGCATCGCATCGAATGCGCATTGAGCCACGTCTCGTCATATGCGCATGGTATCGCTTGGTATCGCATCTTATGTGCATCTCTTCGCATGCGCATTGAGTCACGTCGCGTCAAATGCGCATGGAATCGCTTGATATAGCATCTTATGTGCATCGCATCGCATGCGCGTTGAGTCAAGTCGCCTCACATGCGCATGGCATTGCTTCATATCGCAACTTATGTGCTACGCATCGCCTGCGCATTGAGTCACGTCGCGTCACATGCGCAAGGCATCGCTTGATATCGCATCTTATGTGCATCTCATCGCATGCGCATTCAGCCACGTCGCGTCACATGCGCATGCACCGCTCGAAATCGCATCTTAATGTGCATCGTATGCGCATTGAGTCACATCGTATCACACGCGCATTTCATCGCTCGATATCGCATACTATGTGAATCGCATCGCATCCGTATTGAGTCACATCGCGTCACATGCGCAAGGTGTCGTGGATATCGCATCTTATGTGCATCGCTTCGCATACGTATTGAGTCACATCGCGTCACATGTGCAGGCATCGCTTGATATCGCATCTTATGTGCATCGCATCGCAGCGCATTGAGTCACATCACGCCACATGCGAATGGAATCGCTTGATATCGCATCTTATGTGCTTCGCATCGCATGCGGATTGCGTCACCTCGCGTCACATTTGCATGGCATCGCTTATTATCGCTTCTGATGTGCATCGCATCGCATGCGCATTCAGTCCCGTCGCACCACATGCGCATGACATCGCTCGACATCGCATCTCATGTGCATTGCATCGCATGCGCATTGAGTGACGTCGCATCACATGCGCATGGCATTGCTTGATATCGCATCTTATGTGCATCGCATCGCATGCGCATTGAGCCACATCGTGCCACATGCGCATGGCATCGCTTGATATCGCATCTTATGTGCATCGCATCGCAGCGCCTTGAGGCACATCGCGTCACATGCACATGCATCGCTCGACATGGCATCTTACGTGCATCGCATGCGCATTGAGTCACATCGCATCATATGCTTATGGAATGCTCGACATCGCATCTTATGTGCATCGCATCGCAGGCGTATTGAGTCACATCGCGTCACATGTGCAGGCATCGCTTGATATCGCATCTTATGTGCATCGCATCGCAGCGCATTGAGCCACATCACGCCACATGCGGATGGAATCGCTTGATATCGCATCTTATGTGCATCGCATCGCATGCGGATTGAGTCACGTTGCGACACATGAGCATGCCATCGCTTGTTATCGCATCTTATGTGCATCGCATCGCATGCGCATTGAGTAACATCGCGGCACATCCGCAAGGCATCCCTTGATATCGTATCTTATGTGCATCGCATCGCAGCGCATTGAGTCACATCACGCCACATGCGCATGGAATCGCTTGATATCGCATCTTATGTGCATCGCATCGCATGCGGAGTGAGTCCCGCTGCAACACATGCGCATGACATCACTCGACATCGCATCTTATGTGCATCGCATCGCATGCGCATTGAGTCAAATCGCGTCACATGCGCATGGCATCGCTTGCTATCGCATCTTATGTGCATCTCTTCGCATGTGCATTGAGTCACATCGCGTGTCATGCGCATGGCATCGCTTGATATTGCAACTTATCTGCATCTCATCGCATGCGCATTGAGTCACGTTAAGTCACATGCGCATGGCATCGCTTGATATGGCAACTTATGTGCATCGCATGCGCATTGAGTCACGTCGCATCACATGCGCATGGCATCGCTTGATGTCGCATCTTATGTGCATCGCATCGCATGCGGATTGCGTCACCTCGCGTCACATTTGCATGGCATCGCTTGATATCGTTTCTGATGTGCATCGCATCGCATGCGCATTCAGTCACGTCGCGTCACAAGCGCATGTGATGTCTTGATATCGCATCTTATGTGCATCGCATCGCATGAGCATTGAGTCACTTCGCTTCACATGCGCATGGCATTGCTTGATAACGCATCTTATGTGCTTCTCATCGCATGCGCATTGAGTCACGTCGCATCACATGCGCATGGCATCGCTTGATTTCGCATCTTATGTGTATCGCATAGCATGCGTATTGAGTCACGTCGCACCACATGCGCATGAAATCGCTCGACATCAGTAGGTAGATTAGGACAGAGCTGGGCCACTTTTTTATGGGCAAGATGGCCGCCATGCGTAATCTAAGCATTACTAGGTAAGGTGGTAGGGGAAGCAGGACGTTGTAGGGGTTTGAGGCTGACTCTAGGGATAATGTTTAAGGCCTATAGCAGTGCATGTATGTTTATGAGCGTCACTGGCAGTTGAGTATGTCGTTCACTGTATCGATGCAAACCTCCTAACGCAAGAGATTTCTATCTTGATTGAATATGTTACCCCAACATGACACCTCGCCCCACATAGTGGCCCTAACCTAGCCTAAGCCCCATACTTCTACTCGTCTAACCTATCCTAACCTAACCTAGCTCCCACTCTTTTTTACTTTGAACTTTCATAATTTAACATAACCTAAGCCCCATACTTCTACTCGTCTAACCTAACCTAACCTAACCTAACCTAACCTAACCTAACCTAACCTAACCTAACCTAACCTAACCTAACCTAACCTAACCTAACCTAGCCTAACCTAACCTAACCTAATCTATCCTAACCTAAGCCCCATACTTCTACTCGTCTAACCTATCTTAACCTAACCTAAGCTCCATACTTCTACATGGCTAACCTAACCTAACCCAGCTCCCACTATTTACTCCGGTCTTTGATAATTTAACCTAAGCCTCATACTTCTACTCATCTAACCTATCCTAATCTAACCTGGCCTAGCCTAACCTAAGGTAGATCCTCTTATTATTATTTATTCTATTCTACTAACATGATACGTTTCTAGACATTCATTCTATCCTCTTATCATCTATCCTATTCCCTCCTCTGCTTATCTATTCTATCCTGTCATACGCTACCCTGATCTCCATCTAGGAATTTCATAAACATTTTGATACTATTTTGAGTCCTCTGATAGATCTTTTTAAACACTTTTAGCATATTCTTGATGCTTTTACAACATATTTAACAACTTTTCAGACAATTTTCAGAGTTATTCAGTAATTTTCATACATTTTTAAGACGTTCCACCCCATTTTGCTACAATTTTGCACCCTCTGTTAGATCTTTTAGACGCTTTTAGTATATTCATGCTGCTTTTACAACATATTTAACAACTTTTCAGACAATTTTCAGAGTTATTCAGTCATTTTCATACATTTTTAAGACGTTTCAACTCATTTTAATACTATTTTGAGTCCTCTGTTAGATCTTTTAGACGCTTTTAGTATATTCATGCTGCTTTTACAACATATTTAACAACTTTTCAGACAATTTTCAGAGTTATTCAGTAATTTTCATACATTTTTAAGACGTTTCACCCCATTTTGCTACAATTTTGCACCCTCTGTTAGATCTTTTTAAGCACTTTTAGTATATTCATGCTGCTTTTACAACATATTTAAGAACCTTTCAGACAATTTTCAGAGTTATTCAGCCATTTTCATACATTTTTAAGACGTTTCACCCCATTTTTGCTACAATTTTACACCCTCTGATAGATCTTTTAGACGCTTTTAGTATATTCAGGGCGCTTTTTACAACATATTTAAGAATTTTTCAGAGTTATTCAGTCATTTTCATACATTTTTAAGACATTTCAGCCCATTTTACTGCTATTTGCACCCTCTGTTAGATCTTTTAGACGCTTTTAGTATATTCAGAACGCTTTTAACAACATATTTAACAACTTTTCAGACAATTTTCAGAGCTATTCAATCATTTTCATACATTTTTAGGACATTTCACCCCATTTTACTGCTATTTGCACCCTCCTTTATAGAACTTTTAAACTTCCAGTAGAAGATGTCCTAACCATTGATGTTGAAGTTCTTATTACTACTATTTTTGCCCTCTGTCACAGAATTTTATACAACTGTATGACTCTTTTGCTTGGTTCTGTATGTTCTGGGGGTAACATCTCCAACACGACATGCAGTTTTCTAAGTGTAACCCCACCTATTATGATCTAACCTGCTTATTAAGTGTTCTTTACAGCTTTATTCAACTTTGTTTTCCTAACCCTTTATAGATTTTTAAACTTATCACTAAAAGATGATCTATCCGCAGATGTTGAGGTACTTATAGCTCAATATTTTTAAGAGATATTCAGCAATACCTTTGATAGTATTTTAACACAATCTTCTGTTTATATAAAGTTAATGAGGGTATACTTACTTTAAGGTAGTAGGGTATACGCCTCTCCTCTTTTATCTGGGCTGGAGACCAGCACTAGAGTTAAAGTCTAGTGGCAGAGTTAACGCCTCCCTTTATAATTTCTATTTTTCTTCTTTCTTCGACAAGTTTCATGAGAAGCACGGAGAAGCCAGGTGAGTAATTTTTTTATTTTTTCTTCTTTCTTCGTCAGACTTCATTTGAGGCGTGGAGGAGTCAGTTGATTAAACTTTCATTTTCTACAGGAGACGTAACGGAGAAAATAATCATCTTGAGATCTAAGTTGCATTCTCTTATGCATGGTTTGCAACGTTGTAATGCCCGTACGCATACGTTGATATTCCATCCTCTGCAATTACTCTCTTGTCATCATGAGGCGACAGAGCTATTTTATTAGATTCAACTGTAGAAACATTATGACGTTGGGATAGGATTAAATTCATCGGAGTTCTAACAATTTTCAAAGTTTTAAGGCTATTGAAGCTGATGTATTGCTTAATGGCGCTATGTTTTATGCCTTTGAGCTTTTTTATCACAGAGCCATCAATATCGAGAGCATACATTTTAGGTCTGAGACCAACGAAACGGCGAATGATTTTACCACTTGCTTCATCTTTAAACTTTCCCAAAACTTTCTTGTTTTGTGTAGAATAGCATATATGGTTAGCAGGGTAATCCGCTGTATCCAGATGTTCAAGCATGTGTAATTTATCCTGGTATATATCAGCTGTAGTCACTAGATGGATGAAGGAATCTGTATCCGTATACAACAGTTTAAGATTCTCAGCTCCATAATATGGAAGTAACACATCGTATTGATACGAATACATTAGCGTCTTGGAGATGTCTAGTACGCTCATACCAATGTATATAGGCTTGTTGAACACAATTTTACGAGAAGCCATATGAACAGCTGCAAGATTAGGACCGTATATAGTTCGATCGATAAATGTAGGCTTGGCTATCAGTTTTTCTAATGTTTTGCTGATTGCCACAAGACGTATATCCATACGATTACGAATATTTTCCATAGTTTTTCCAAACATCGCATTATTGAAAAGTTTGTACAAATCCTTCTCGAAATCATTTCTAGCTTGTTGTCGCAGGCGATTATTAAATTCGACGTAAGGCTTTAACCAACAAGACTGACGGAATTTTAGTGCTCGATGAATCTTTATTAGTCGTAGACCATGACTAAGAGCCTGTTTTAAGGACATGTAATGAACCACATACTTCTTTCGGGATCCAAGATGGGCAATTAGTTTCTTTGAAGAGGATTCCCCCGGTTTCATACTCTCAGGCAGGAAGGGCAAATCATTATGAAGATCGTGGAGCTCGACAGGATATTCGACATCGACTTCTAAGATGTATCCAAGGGGGTCATCTTCCTTCAATAATTCCAGGTCTATGTCTTCAGGAGAAACCCATTTAAACCCTCCATAAGGAAGGGCCTTACACATTCCCCATCCATATTGGTTGTTTGCATCTTCGTATGTAATAAACTGGGAAGGTTTACGAGAGTCATACTGTTCCATATATATGTTGTTAGCCTCCGCATACCGGTGAGAAACCTGACATAACCCTCCTCTTATGCCAGATTCAACCATGAGTAGCTGATCGTAATCAAGAAGCAATTCCAACTCGATTCCAGTATACAGCAGCATAGCATCCCATGTAAGTCCTGGAGAGGTAAAATAATGGGCAGGATCGACTTTATGAGTTTTCAGAGTTTGGTCTCTAAATGTTTCAAAGACATCCGTAAGGAGAAGAACATCAGAAGTTAAGTAAATATCACTGTATTCACCTAAGTTTTCCACATTAAACTGCTTCCATACATTTCTAGCATGCTCATAGTCATCGTCGGTAATTTCTTCTTCATTTAATTTATTGTAGAATGCTTCTCTTGGAGGCAGCTGAGTCTCGTTCAAAACATCCCATGAAGTAAGGTAATCGTAGGGGATCACTCCCTTACGAGTCATCAAGCCAATCTTCTCTTCTCCGAAGTACTTCGTTGTTTCAGGATGCGTTTCAAGGTTCTTTGCAAGCTTCTCCAAACTCGTACTGAGGAAGCGGAAAGTATCCACAAATCTGAATTTAATATCCCCAACATACTTGGAGAATGATATATAACTTTCCTCTGAATTTGTTATAACCTCTATTCTTTCGCTAGTACACCCTAGCTGCTTAACAATGAAGTGAGAGTCATACCCACTCAGGTTATGCATGAAGACAGGTATATAATTAGGTGTTTTACAAGCCAGGTTACATTTATTGTGTAAAGATCCTCTGTACGCCCCGGACACATGATCGTGATCGCGAACCTTCCAATTATCTTCTGTAAATTCATGTTCACACAGGTAACATATTGTAGAAGCATCGAATGATTCTTGTTCTTCAGCTGTAAGATTAAGAGGTTTAGCAGATTTATATAAGTCGGTTATTTTATTTGCCAGATCCATCAGGCATCCCATAAACCTCTGTGCAGCGTCAGGCCCTCGGTAAACATATGGTTCAGTAGGAAGAGTTGTTTCTAGTTGTTCAACACTGGACGAAGGCTTCACATAAACACAAAAGCTCATGGGAGAATGACTTTGATAGGGAGTTGTGTAGGAGGTTTCAGGGTTAGAGGAGCAGGTATGGAGAGGGGTAAGAATGCATTCAAAATCGGCGTAGATAACATAAGGAAGTTTCAACATCCTCTCAACATTCTTGAATTTAACGATAGAGTTATCCTTTGTAGGCATAACGCATCTAGCAATACCATGTTGTCTACATATTTCTCGGTGCTCTTCTAATTTTTTCATTCCACTTTGTCCGTATCGGTCATCAAAATGGCTGAAACATCTTTTACATACATAAATTCGACCATCATGTTTGGTTTTCTGCTGACGAATAAGTCTTTCAAAATCCTTTATATAAGCATAGTGATATCTGCCAGTAGCATTACTCAACAGAAGGAGATCGCGATGATCATCTAATTCTTCATCAATCACCTTTATTGGAAACACTTCATGTTTATCATCCACTCCAAACACATTTATGGATATATTATTGAGTTTTTCAAATTTAGCGATCTCACCCAAGCTCGTAGGAAATGAGACGCACGAGAAATCGTATTTTTCTTGGAGATCCTTATACTTGCTAACACGCTGAGGTTTATTTCGAATGAACTTAGCCAGAACAGCGTACATAAAGCATTTCTCATCGTTGTAGTTCTGAGGGTTTATACAGGCTTTCTTCGCATCCAAAGATGACGGTAGAGGAATATAGCTGCTCCCTCGAAGAAGATTATACTTGTTAATACGTAGTCGAACGCCATCAACACTCAGAAGAGCCCAATTACTGCCTTTCAACTTACTTTCCTCCATTTCAACACGAAGTTTCTCGAATTTTTTTTCCAAGATGGCATCCAAATCACTGTCTAAAAACACGGCATTATTACGCGTTTTGAAGGCTTTGTTAGTGATGTCCCCAACAGCATTCACAAACTTACATTCAGCCATAATGTTAATTTTCAAACTTTTATGAGCCCGCAGCTCCTTCTGAACAGCATTTATTATGCGCTGCTTAGCCTGCTGCAGGTATGAATTTAGATCCTGACTTGCAGGGCATTGGATGAAAAACGATTTCAGCCGATCCTGAAAAGCCGTTTCATATTCTACAACATCATCTTCATCAGGAGACATTAACAATAATTTATGCTTAGTAGGTTCGAATGTGACTTTCTTAGCATATAGAGCCCTATCACAGCGCCCTTCATGCACATCCCTTCGATTTTCAGTACCGTAAACATCACCACAATGTCTACACTCGAAAAACTCACCACATATCAGCTCATGCCTCTTCTTATGGTAGTCGCGTAGAAAACTCTTTTCACATTTGCTGCACCTATAATCTGGTATAGCATTCAGAACCGATTCCATCATTTCACCGCTCCGGACTTTTATAATATGTAGTGGAACACTTGTAAACTATATAAATGAATAAATGCTTATAGCACTTTCCACTGACTCGCCTCGATAACTTATAAAAGCTATTGAACGGTAATCTCGCTAAGAGAAGCTGATGTGCTCGACTCGAAGGTTAATTACTGAATAACTATGTAAGCTCAAGCAAACCCTACTTATTCCACTAGCACGTACCTTATAAATTACTACGCGATTCAAGATTAAGTTTGTATTTTTAAAATATATATCATTAAACTACGTGAGTCAAGGATCAACTTGTTTCATTTTTATTTGCCAGTTCAACGTTAACATGCATTTCCCCTCATTTTTAAAGTTTAAACAAGGTAAATTATATTTCAACCACTGTATTTATAGAAATAAATGTTTATAATTTTAATACTTTCATGCCGAACACACACACACACACACACACACACACACACACACACAGACACACACACGCGCGCGCAAAATTAAGACGTGAAACGGCGGTTATGTATCTTTAACTAACATTTCTTTAATCGATATCGGATGACAGTAATGGAACCATCTTAACAATATTTAAACGCTTAAAAAAACCAAATTTCTGCTATATTTCATCAAACCTTCCTATTTTTATGACTTTTTCTCGTCTTTTACGCACTTTGAAACGAATCCAACAGAAAAATTAAGACGCGAAACGGCGGTTATGTATCTTTAAGTAACATTACTTTTATCAATATCAGATGACTCACGATAATTCAGGATCACGATTGCAGCGCCTCATAGCGGCTTTAATCAGTACTAAAACGCACATTCGACAGATTTTATACTCTTTATGGCGGTAAATTATATATTAGCCCTCAAATTATCATTATTTTTATGGTTTTCCACCGTTTTTACGTACTTTGCAACGAATCCGACAGAAACATTAAGACGCGAAACGGTTGTTATGTATCGTTTAAGTAACAAACAGATTCCTCTCAACTGAACCCACCTTATAAACGACTACGCATTCAAGATTAAGTTTTGTATTTAAATGTATATAATCAGGAAACTACGTGAGTCAAGATTAACTTGCTTCGTTTTTATTTGATAGTTCAACGTTAACATGCATTTCCCCCACATTTTTTAAAGTTTAAACAAGGTAAATGTTTATAATTTTAATACTTTCACGCAGACACTCACATACGCAGACACACACAGACACACACACATACACACGCATGCACACACATACACACATACACACATACACACACATACGCAAAATTAAGAAGTGAAACGGATGTATAATATCATTTAAGTAACAAACACATTCCTCTCAACTGAACCCCCCCATCAATAGAAGACATAGCAGGTAAAGATTTGTCCTATAATTAACGGAAAAACCCTAGCCTCACGCAAAGGCGTCGATTTATAACATTAGTGGAGAAATTGTAGCCTCGAAGAGTGCTGGCGACGTGCTGTCTACAAAAAACAAGTTCAGACAGGAAAAATTACAAATACTCATTCTTTCGTGTTTCGGAAAGACCCTAAAGATGTTATCGGATTGTACCATTAGTAAGATGCTTTTAGCTGAAATATAAAATAAAATCTCTTCTTCTTGTTCTGGTTCTTCTTCTTCTTCTTCTTCTTCTTCTTCTTCTTCTTCTTCTTCTAGTCTCATTCTCCTTCATGCTAACAGGGAATATACGCGAACTGAAGGTTATTAGCTGAAATATAAAATAAAATCTCTTCTTCTTGTTCTTGTTGTTGTTGTTGTTCTTCTTCTTCTTCTTCTTCTTCTTCTTCTTCTCCTTCTTCTTCTTGTTCTTGTTCTTCATATATTCTCATTCTCCTTCATGCTAACAGGGAGTATACGCGTAATTTTGACGTTATTACCTTAAATATTAAAATAAAATAACAGCATTCTCCGTCAATTATATCTAAACCGACTTTTTCCGTGTTATGCAAGATTTAAGCTTCTAGAATCAACACGAGGCAATGTTTCTCTCAATAACAGCATTTTATAATTGATTTTGTAAGTAATAACACCAATTTAAACTTTATTACAGATCTCTAAGACCCTTGTTTGCAAACTATTTAAATGGACACTTAGAGATTCGAACTAGACCCCACAGTACAAAAGCTACCATTTTTATCAATAATTCAAGAGCAGATATTTAGCTGAAGTGTTTAACTTTTTATTTCATCACGCTAACTTTATTGATTCGCGAATAAATCGACTTTGAAGTAATTGCCCCGTCCCGGTAATCGAACTATGAGTCGTAGGGATAAAATTGTCTAGTATATCATTTTATATGCCAAGTTAGCCTAATTTGTCTTTGCATTACTATTCCAAGTGTAAAAATAGCGATATAGAGCAAATTTCAATAATTCTCCACAAGATAGGGATAGAACCTACGATACGTTAACTCTAGCATGTTATAAAATAATCGTCCTTAACAAGTATTATCATATAAAGTTTATTTCAGTCTTCCAACACAAGCGGTTCTCGAAATAATTAAATTTACCAAATCAGGATTGGAACCCAAGACTCCAGGATCCCGAGCATACCACAGAGGAAAGCTTATAACAATACCAATTTAATAAAATTTATTCCAAGATTTTATCACTAATAGTTTAGGAGTTATTCCAATAATAATTCATAATTTGCACGGGGATCGAACGCTAGGCCACCGACAATCTTCAAAATTAGACCAAGGATGCGTCGTTTTATTATAAGATAATTACCGTTTACCGCATTTCGATATCTCATTTAGTTTAGGAGAAATCAGGCATCAATGAGTAGGGTATATAGGGCGTTTTGAAAACAATTAGCGGCATCCCTTTGAGTGATTTGAAAATATTGTGCAGGGTGTGACGTCACAGCAACACAACATTTTAAAACCACTCAAAGGAGCCGCCACTAATTGGATGACAATGACGGTAATTGGTAATTAACCTGTCAACCCTTGTCAACCCTTGTCAACCCTTATCGATGGTAATCTGACAGATGATGAGGGTCGACCCATTGTCGGCTTTTCACCGACAAAGACAATGGAGTGTGAAAACAGGTGTAATCCAATTAGCGCCCATTGTTAACCAATTAACCAATTAGCGGCTTCCCTTTGAATGATTTGAAAACCCCATTTATACCCTACTCATTGATGCCTGATTTCTCCTAAACTAAATGAGATATCGAAATGTGGTAAACGGTAATTATCTTATAATAAAACGACGCATCCTTGGTCTAATTTTGAAGATTGTCGGTGGCCTAGCGCTCGATCCCCGTGCAAATTATGAATTATTATTGGAATAACTCCTAAACTATTGGTGATAAAATCTTCGAATAAATTTTATTAAATTGGTATTGTTATAAGCTTTCCTCTGTGGTATGCTCGGGATCCTGGAGTCTTGGGTTCCAATCCTGATTTGGTAAATTTAATTATTTCGAGAACCGCTTGTGTTGGAAGACTGAAATAAACTTTATATGATAATACTTGTTAAGGACGATTATTTTATAACATGCTAGAGTTAACGTATCATAGGTTCGATCCCTATCTTGTGGAGAATTATTGAAATTTGCTCTATATCGCTATTTTTACACTTGGAATAGTAATGCAAAGACAAATTAGGCTAACTTGGCATATAAAATGATATACTAGACAATTTTATCCCTACGACTCATAGTTCGATTACCGGGACGGGGCAATTACTTCAAAGTCGATTTATTCGCGAATCAATAAAGTTAGCGTGATGAAATAAAAAGTTAAACACTTCAGCTAAATATCTGCTCTTGAATTATTGATAAAAATGGTAGCTTTTGTACTGTGGGGTCTAGTTCGAATCTCTAAGTGTCCATTTAAATAGTTTGCAAACAAGGGTCTTAGAGATCTGTAATAAAGTTTAAATTGGTGTTATTACTTACAAAATCAATTATAAAATGCTGTTATTGAGAGAAACATTGCCTCGTGTTGAATCTAGAAGCTTAAATCTTGCATATCACGGAAAAAGTCGGTTTAGATATAATTGACGGAGAATGCTGTTATTTTATTTTAATATTTAAGGTAATAACGCCAAATTACGCGTATATTCCCTGTTAGCATGAAGGAGAATGAGAATATATGAAGAACAAGAACAAGAAGAAGAAGAAGGAGAAGAAGAAGAAGAAGAAGAACAACAACAACAACCAGAACAAGAAGAAGAGATTTTATTTTATATTTCAGCTAATAACCTTCAGTTCGCGTATATTCCCTGTTAGCATGAAGGAGAATGAGAATATATGAAGAACAAGAACAAGAAGAAGAAGGAGAAGAAGAAGAAGAACAACAACCAGAACAAGAAGAAGAGATTTTATTTTATATTTCAGCTAAAAGCATCTTACTAATGGTACAATCCGATAACATCTTTAGGGTCTTTCCGAAACACGAAAGAATGAGTAATTGTAATTTTTCCTGTCTGAACTTGTTTTTTGTAGACAGCACGTCGCCAGCACTCTTCGAGGCTACAATTTCTCCACTAATGTTATAAATCGACGCCTTTGCGTGAGGCTAGGGTTTTTCCGTTAATTATAGGACAAATCTTTACCTGCTATGTCTTCTATTGATGGGGGGGTTCAGTTGAGAGGAATGTGTTTGTTACTTAAAAGATATTATACATCCGTTTCACTTCTTAATTTTGCGTATGTGTGTGTATGTGTGTATGTGTGTGCATGCGTGTGTATGTGTGTGTGTCTGTGTGTGTCTGCGTATGTGAGTGTCTGCGTGAAAGTATTAAAATTATAAACATTTACCTTGTTTAAACTTTAAAAAATGTGGGGGAAATGCATGTTAACGTTGAACTATCAAATAAAAACGAAGCAAGTTAATCTTGACTCACGTAGTTTCCTGATTATATACATTTAAATACAAAACTTAATCTTGAATGCGTAGTCGTTTATAAGGTGGGTTCAGTTGAGAGGAATGTGTTTGTTACTTAAACGATACATAACAACCGTTTCGCGTCTTAATGTTTCTGTCGGATTCGTTGCAAAGTACGTAAAAACGGTGGAAAACCATAAAAATAATGATAATTTGAGGGCTAATATATAATTTACCGCCATAAAGAGTATAAAATCTGTCGAATGTGCGTTTTAGTACTGATTAAAGCCGCTATGAGGCGCTGCAATCGTGATCCTGAATTATCGTAAGTCATCTGATATTGATAAAAGTAATGTTACTTAAAGATACATAACCGCCGTTTCGCGTCTTAATTTTTCTGTTGGATTCGTTTCAAAGTGCGTAAAAGACGAGAAAAAGTCATAAAAATAGGAAGGTTTGATGAAATATAGCAGAAATTTGGTTTTTTTAAGCGTTTAAATATTGTTTAGATGGTTCCATTACTGTCATCCGATATCGATTAAAGAAATGTTAGTTAAAGATACATAACCGCCGTTTCACGTCTTAATTTTGCGCGCGTGTGTGTGTGTGTATGTGTGTGTGTGTGTGTGTGTGTGTGTGTGTGTGTGTGTGTGTTCGGCATGAAAGTATTAAAATTATAAACATTTATTTCTATAAATACAGTGGTTGAAATATAATTTACCTTGTTTAAACTTTAAAAATGAGGGGAAATGCATGTTAACGTTGAACTGGCAAATAAAAATGAAACAAGTTGATCCTTGACTCACGTAGTTTAATGATATATATTTTAAAAATACAAACTTAATCTTGAATCGCGTAGTAATTTATAAGGTACGTGCTAGTGGAATAAGTAGGGTTTGCTTGAGCTTACATAGTTATTCAGTAATTAACCTTCGAGTCGAGCACATCAGCTTCTCTTAGCGAGATTACCGTTCAATAGCTTTTATAAGTTATCGAGGCGAGTCAGTGGAAAGTGCTATAAGCATTTATTCATTTATATAGTTTACAAGTGTTCCACTACATATTATAAAAGTCCGGAGCGGTGAAATGATGGAATCGGTTCTGAATGCTATACCAGATTATAGGTGCAGCAAATGTGAAAAGAGTTTTCTACGCGACTACCATAAGAAGAGGCATGAGCTGATATGTGGTGAGTTTTTCGAGTGTAGACATTGTGGTGATGTTTACGGTACTGAAAATCGAAGGGATGTGCATGAAGGGCGCTGTGATAGGGCTCTATATGCTAAGAAAGTCAAATTCGAACCTACTAAGCATAAATTATTGTTAATGTCTCCTGATGAAGATGATGTTGTAGAATATGAAACGGCTTTTCAGGATCGGCTGAAATCGTTTTTCATCCAATGCCCTGCAAGTCAGGATCTAAATTCATACCTGCAGCAGGCTAAGCAGCGCATAATAAATGCTGTTCAGAAGGAGCTGCGGGCTCATAAAAGTTTGAAAATTAACATTATGGCTGAATGTAAGTTTGTGAATGCTGTTGGGGACATCACTAACAAAGCCTTCAAAACGCGTAATAATGCCGTGTTTTTAGACAGTGATTTGGATGCCATCTTGGAAAATAAATTCGAGAAACTTCGTGTTGAAATGGAGGAAAGTAAGTTGAAAGGCAGTAATTGGGCTCTTCTGAGTGTTGATGGCGTTCGACTACGTATTAACAAGTATAATCTTCTTCGAGGGAGCAGCTATATTCCTCTACCGTCATCTTTGGATGCGAAGAAAGCCTGTATAAACCCTCAGAACTACAACGATGAGAAATGCTTTATGTACGCTGTTCTGGCTAAGTTCATTCGAAATAAACCTCAGCGTGTTAGCAAGTATAAGGATCTCCAAGAAAAATACGATTTCTCGTGCGTCTCATTTCCTACGAGCTTGGGTGAGATCGCTAAATTTGAAAAACTCAATAATATATCCATAAATGTGTTTGGAGTGGATGATAAACATGAAGTGTTTCCAATAAAGGTGATTGATGAAGAATTAGATGATCATCGCGATCTCCTTCTGTTGAGTAATGCTACTGGCAGATATCACTATGCTTATATAAAGGATTTTGAAAGACTTATTCGTCAGCAGAAAACCAAACATGATGGTCGAATTTATGTATGTAAAAGATGTTTCAGCCATTTTGATGACCGATACGGACAAAGTGGAATGAAAAAATTAGAAGAGCACCGAGAAATATGTAGACAACATGGTATTGCTAGATGCGTTATGCCTACAAAGGATAACTCTATCGTTAAATTCAAGAATGTTGAGAGGATGTTGAAACTTCCTTATGTTATCTACGCCGATTTTGAATGCATTCTTACCCCTCTCCATACCTGCTCCTCTAACCCTGAAACCTCCTACACAACTCCCTATCAAAGTCATTCTCCCATGAGCTTTTGTGTTTATGTGAAGCCTTCGTCCAGTGTTGAACAACTAGAAACAACTCTTCCTACTGAACCATATGTTTACCGAGGGCCTGACGCTGCACAGAGGTTTATGGGATGCCTGATGGATCTGGCAAATAAAATAACCGACTTATACAAATCTGCTAAACCTCTTAATCTTACAGCTGAAGAACAAGAATCATTCGATGCTTCTACAATATGTTACCTGTGTGAACATGAATTTACAGAAGATAATTGGAAGGTTCGCGATCACGATCATGTGTCCGGGGCGTACAGAGGATCTTTACACAATAAATGTAACCTGGCTTGTAAAACACCTAATTATATACCTGTCTTCATGCATAACCTGAGTGGGTATGACTCTCACTTCATTGTTAAGCAGCTAGGGTGTACTAGCGAAAGAATAGAGGTTATAACAAATTCAGAGGAAAGTTATATATCATTCTCCAAGTATGTTGGGGATATTAAACTCAGATTTGTGGATACTTTCCGCTTACTCAGTACGAGTTTGGAGAAGCTTGCAAAGAACCTTGAAACGCATCCTGAAACAACGAAGTACTTCGGAGAAGAGAAGATTGGCTTGATGACTCGTAAGGGAGTGATCCCCTACGATTACCTTACTTCATGGGATGTTTTGAACGAGACTCAGCTGCCTCCAAGAGAAGCATTCTACAATAAATTAAATGAAGAAGAAATTACCGACGATGACTATGAGCATGCTAGAAATGTATGGAAGCAGTTTAATGTGGAAAACTTAGGTGAATACAGTGATATTTACTTAACTTCTGATGTTCTTCTCCTTACGGATGTCTTTGAAACATTTAGAGACCAAACTCTGAAAACTCATAAAGTCGATCCTGCCCATTATTTTACCTCTCCAGGACTTACATGGGATGCTATGCTGCTGTATACTGGAATCGAGTTGGAATTGCTTCTTGATTACGATCAGCTACTCATGGTTGAATCTGGCATAAGAGGAGGGTTATGTCAGGTTTCTCACCGATATGCGGAGGCTAACAACATATATATGGAACAGTATGACTCTCGTAAACCTTCCAAGTTTATTACATACGAAGATGCAAACAACCAATATGGATGGGGAATGTGTAAGGCCCTTCCTTATGGAGGGTTTAAATGGGTTTCTCCTGAAGACATAGACCTGGAATTATTGAAGGAAGATGACCCCCTTGGATACATCTTAGAAGTCGATGTCGAATATCCTGTCGAGCTCCACGATCTTCATAATGATTTGCCCTTCCTGCCTGAGAGTATGAAACCGGGGGAATCCTCTTCAAAGAAACTAATTGCCATCTTGGATCCCGAAAGAAGTATGTGGTTCATTACATGTCCTTGAAACAGGCTCTTAGTCATGGTCTACGACTAATAAAGATTCATCGAGCACTAAAATTCCGTCAGTCTTGTTGGTTAAAGCCTTACGTCGAATTTAATAATCGCCTGCGACAACAAGCTAGAAATGATTTCGAGAAGGATTTGTACAAACTTTTCAATAATGCGATGTTTGGAAAAACTATGGAAAATATTCGTCATCGTATGGATATACGTCTTGTGGCAATCAGCAAAACATTAGAAAAACTGATAGCCAAGCCTACATTTATCGATCGAACTATATACGGTCCTAATCTTGCAGCTGTTCATATGGCTTCTCGTAAAATTGTGTTCAACAAGCCTATATACATTGGTATGAGCGTACTAGACATCTCCAAGACGCTAATGTATTCGTATCAATACGATGTGTTACTTCCATATTATGGAGCTGAGAATCTTAAACTGTTGTATACGGATACAGATTCCTTCATCCATCTAGTGACTACAGCTGATATATACCAGGATAAATTACACATGCTTGAACATCTGGATACAGCGGATTACCCTGCTAACCATATATGCTATTCTACACAAAACAAGAAAGTTTTGGGAAAGTTTAAAGATGAAGCAAGTGGTAAAATCATTCGCCGTTTCGTTGGTCTCAGACCTAAAATGTATGCTCTCGATATTGATGGCTCTGTGATAAAAAAGATCAAAGGCATAAAACATAGCGCCATTAAGCAATACATCAGCTTCAATAGCCTTAAAACTTTGAAAATTGTTAGAACTCCGATGAATTTAATCCTATCCCAACGTCATAATGTTTCTACAGTTGAATCTAATAAAATAGCTCTGTCGCCTCATGATGACAAGAGAGTAATTGCAGAGGATGGAATATCAACGTATGCGTACGGGCATTACAACGTTGCAAACCATGCATAAGAGAATGCAACTTAGATCTCAAGATGATTATTTTCTCCGTTACGTCTCCTGTAGAAAATGAAAGTTTAATCAACTGACTCCTCCACGCCTCAAATGAAGTCTGACGAAGAAAGGAGAAAAAATAAAAAAATTACTCACCTGGCTTCTCCGTGCTTCTCATGAAACTTGTCGAAGAAAGAAGAAAAATAGAAATTATAAAGGGAGGCGTTAACTCTGCCACTAGACTTTAACTCTAGTGCTGGTCTCCAGCCCAGATAAAAGAGGAGAGGCGTATACCCTACTACCTTAAAGTAAGTATACCCTCATTAACTTTATATAAACAGAAGATTGTGTTAAAATACTATCAAAGGTATTGCTGAATATCTCTTAAAAGTATTGAGCTATAAGTACCTCAACATCTGCGGATAGATCATCTTTTAGTGATAAGTTTAAAAATCTATAAAGGGTTAGGAAAACAAAGTTGAATAAAGCTGTAAAGAACACTTAATAAGCAGGTTAGATCATAATAGGTGGGGTTACACTTAGAAAACTGCATGTCGTGTTGGAGATGTTACCCCCAGAACATACAGAACCAAGCAAAAGAGTCATACAGTTGTATAAAATTCTGTGACAGAGGGCAAAAATAGTAGTAATAAGAACTTCAACATCAATGGTTAGGACATCTTCTACTGGAAGTTTAAAAGTTCTATAAAGGAGGGTGCAAATAGCAGTAAAATGGGGTGAAATGTCCTAAAAATGTATGAAAATGATTGAATAGCTCTGAAAATTGTCTGAAAAGTTGTTAAATATGTTGTTAAAAGCGTTCTGAATATACTAAAAGCGTCTAAAAGATCTAACAGAGGGTGCAAATAGCAGTAAAATGGGGTGAAATGTCTTTAAAATGTATGAAAATGACTGAATAACTCTGAAAAATTCTTAAATATGTTGTAAAAAGCGCCCTGAATATACTAAAAGCGTCTAAAAGATCTATCAGAGGGTGTAAAATTGTAGCAAAAATGGGGTGAAACGTCTTAAAAATGTATGAAAATGGCTGAATAACTCTGAAAATTGTCTGAAAGGTTCTTAAATATGTTGTAAAAGCAGCATGAATATACTAAAAGTGCTTAAAAAGATCTAACAGAGGGTGCAAAATTGTAGCAAAATGGGGTGAAACGTCTTAAAAATGTATGAAAATTACTGAATAACTCTGAAAATTGTCTGAAAAGTTGTTAAATATGTTGTAAAAGCAGCATGAATATACTAAAAGCGTCTAAAAGATCTAACAGAGGACTCAAAATAGTATTAAAATGAGTTGAAACGTCTTAAAAATGTATGAAAATGACTGAATAACTCTGAAAATTGTCTGAAAAGTTGTTAAATATGTTGTAAAAGCAGCATGAATATACTAAAAGCGTCTAAAAGATCTAACAGAGGGTGCAAAATTGTAGCAAAATGGGGTGGAACGTCTTAAAAATGTATGAAAATTACTGAATAACTCTGAAAATTGTCTGAAAAGTTGTTAAATATGTTGTAAAAGCATCAAGAATATGCTAAAAGTGTTTAAAAAGATCTATCAGAGGACTCAAAATAGTATCAAAATGTTTATGAAATTCCTAGATGGAGATCAGGGTAGCGTATGACAGGATAGAATAGATAAGCAGAGGAGGGAATAGGATAGATGATAAGAGGATAGAATGAATGTCTAGAAACGTATCATGTTAGTAGAATAGAATAAATAATAATAAGAGGATCTACCTTAGGTTAGGCTAGGCCAGGTTAGATTAGGATAGGTTAGATGAGTAGAAGTATGAGGCTTAGGTTAAATTATCAAAGACCGGAGTAAATAGTGGGAGCTGGGTTAGGTTAGGTTAGCCATGTAGAAGTATGGAGCTTAGGTTAGGTTAAGATAGGTTAGACGAGTAGAAGTATGGGGCTTAGGTTAGGATAGATTAGGTTAGGTTAGGTTAGGCTAGGTTAGGTTAGGTTAGGTTAGGTTAGGTTAGGTTAGGTTAGGTTAGGTTAGGTTAGGTTAGGTTAGGTTAGACGAGTAGAAGTATGGGGCTTAGGTTATGTTAAATTATGAAAGTTCAAAGTAAAAAAGAGTGGGAGCTAGGTTAGGTTAGGATAGGTTAGACGAGTAGAAGTATGGGGCTTAGGCTAGGTTAGGGCCACTATGTGGGGCGAGGTGTCATGTTGGGGTAACATATTCAATCAAGATAGAAATCTCTTGCGTTAGGAGGTTTGCATCGATACAGTGAACGACATACTCAACTGCCAGTGACGCTCATAAACATACATGCACTGCTATAGGCCTTAAACATTATCCCTAGAGTCAGCCTCAAACCCCTACAACGTCCTGCTTCCCCTACCACCTTACCTAGTAATGCTTAGATTACGCATGGCGGCCATCTTGCCCATAAAAAAGTGGCCCAGCTCTGTCCTAATCTACCTACTGACATCGCATCTTATGTGCATCGCATCGCAGGCGCATTGAGTCACATCGCGTCACATACGCATGGCATCGCTTGTAATCGCAACTTGTGTGCATTGCATCGCAGCGCATTGAGTCACATCACGCCACATGCGCATGGCATCGCTTGATATCGCATATTATGTTCATCGCATCGCATGCGCATTGAGTCACGTCGCATCACATGCGCATGGCGTCGCTTGATATCGCATCTCATGTGTATCGCATCGCATGCGCATTGAGCCACATCGCGTCACATGTGCATGGCATCGCTTGATATCGCATCTTATGTGCATCGCATCGCAGCGCATTGAGTCACATAGCGTCACATGCGCATTCATCTTTCGACATCGCATCTTATGCGCATCGCATGCGCATTGAGTCACATCGCGTCACTTGCGCATGGGATCGCTTGATATCGCATGTTATGTGCATCGCATCGCATGCGCATTGAGTCACGTAGCACCACATGCGCATGATCGCTGGACATCGGATCATATGTGCATCGCATCGCATGCGCATTGAGTCACTCGCGTCACATACGCATGGCATCGCTTGATATCGCATCTTGTGTGCATCGCATCGCATGCGCATTGAGCCACGTCTCGTCATATGCGCATGGTATCGCTTGGTATCGCATCTTATGTGCATCTCTTCGCATGCGCATTGAGTCACGTCGCGTCAAATGCGCATGGAATCGCTTGATATAGCATCTTATGTGCATCGCATCGCATGCGCGTTGACTCAAGTCGCCTCACATGCGCATGGCATTGCTTGATATCGCAACTTATGTGCTACGCATCGCCTGCGCATTGAGTCACGTCGCGTCACATGCGCAAGGCATCGCTTGATATCGCATCTTATGTGCATCTCATCGCATGCGCATTCAGCCACGTCGCGTCACATGCGCATGCATCGCTCGAAATCGCATCTTATGTGCATCGTATGCGCATTGAGTCACATCGTATCACACGCGCATTTCATCGCTCGATATCGCATACTATGTGAATCGCATCGCATCCGCATTGAGTCACATCGCGTCACATGCGCAAGGTGTCGTCGATGTCGCATCTTATGTGCATCGCTTCGCATGCGTATTGAGTCACATCGCATCACATGTGCAGGCATCGCTTGATATCGCATCTTATGTGCATCGCATCGCAGCGCATTGAGTCGCATCACGCCACATGCGCATGGAATCGCTTGATATCGCATCTTATGTGCATCGCATCGCATGCGGATTGCGTCACCTCGCGTCACATTTGCATGGCATCGCTTGATATCGCTTCTGATGTGCATCGCATCGCATGCACATTCAGTCCCGTCGCACTACATGCGCATGACATCGCTCGACATCGCATCTCATGTGCATTGCATCGCATGCGCATTGAGTCACGTCGCATCACATGCGCATGGCATCGCTTGATATCGCATCTTATGTGCATCGCATCGCATGCGCATTGAGCCACATCGTGTCACATGCGGATGGCATCGCTTGATATCGCATCTTATGTGCATCGCATGGCAGCGCCTTGAGGCACATCGCGTCACATGCTCATGCATCGCTCGACATCGCATCTTACGTGCATCGCATGCGCATTGAGTCACATCGCATCATATGCTTATGGAATGCTGGACATCGCATGTTATGTACATCCCATCGCAGGCGTATTGAGTCACATCGCGTCACATGTGCAGGCATCGCTTGATATCGCATCTTATGTGCATCGCATCGCAGCGCATTGAGCCACATCACGCCACATGCGCATGGAATCGCTTGATATCGCATCTTACGTGCATCGCATCGCATGCGGATTGAGTCACGTTGCGACACATGAGCATGCCATCGCTTGTTATCGCATCTTATGTGCATCGCATCGCATGCGCATTGAGTAACATCGCGGCACATCCGCAAGGCATCCCTTGATATCGTATCTTATGTGCATCGCATCGCAGCGCATTGAGTCACATCACGACACATGCGCATGGAATCGCTTGATATCGCATCTTATGTGCATCGCATCGCATGCGCATTGAGCCACATCGCGTCACATGCGCATGCATCGCTCGACATCGCATCTTACGTGCATCGCATGCGCATTGAATCAAATCGCATCACATGCGCATGGCATCGCTCGACATCTTATCTTATGTGCATCGCATCGAAGGCGCATAGAGTCACATTGCGTCAAATGCGCATGGCATCGCTTGATATCGCATCTTATCTGCATCGCATCGCATGCGGATTGAGTCACATCACGTCACATGCGCATGGCATCGCTTGATATCGGATATTATGTGCATCGCAACGGATGCGCATTGAGTCACTTCGCGTCACATACGCATGTCACCGCTTGATATCGAATCTTATGTGCATCGCATCGCATACGCATTGACTCATATCGCGTCACATGCGCATGGCATCGCTTGATATCGCATCTAATGTGCCACACATCGCATGCGCATTGAGTCACGTCGCGTCACATGCGCATGGCATCGCTTGTGAGTGAGTGAGTGAGTGGGGTTTAAGGGCCCGTCGACAGCTAGGTCATTTGGGCCCTAGGTCAAAGTTTAAAATTTAAAAACACTCATTAACTTTTCTGGCTAAAAGTTGAACCTTAAAATAACAACTAAAAACTGTGAACACCTAAAAACCTCAGCCTACAAAGTAACACGATAAAATAAAACCCTGAAGGGCAACGTACTAAAAAGAGGTGAAGTTGAAAGCTAAAAAAAACTAAAATGCAAAATTGTTAAAACATTGAAAGGTAAAATGTATCCCAGTTAAAAACAGGGTTAAAACCTATAAAAGGAATTAAAAAAAAGAGTGTTACACTAGCGTAGCAAATCCAATCTGGGTAATGAACCGCAGAGTTTTGGCCACAGAAACTGGGTTGTCACCCAAAATTGAAGCTACTGTAGATCCCAGACCAACTGACTGGCGCGCATGAGCGTGTCTTGGACAATCCAAGAGCACGTGTGGGACGGTGAGGCGAACATCGCATGTCGGACAGACAGGTGCCGGGTCACCACGTAGGAGATGGCCGTGAGTGGCTCGTGTGTGACCTATCCTCAGGCGGGTAAGGATCACTTCAGCCCGCCTGGAATCCCTGTAGGAGGTCAGCCAGGGCTCCACGCTGTCTTTAATTATCCGCAGCTGTGTGCCAGTCAACGCTTCCCAAGACTGCTGCCAAACCGATAGAAGCTGGCGACGGAAGTACCGCTGAGCATCCCTATAGGGTATAGTGTCGGTAGAAGACTGCGGCAGACGGCATGCAGACTTAGCTGCCGCATCCGCAGCTTCATTACCCAGAATGCCCGTATGGCCTGGGATCCATGTAAACACTAACTGGTATCCGCGTGAGACCAATTGAGATATGAGTGTCTGAATTTTAAAAACGAGTGTAGACGTACCGAGGAACTGCTGCAGGGTCTCCACTGCACTCAGAGAGTCGGAGCAAATTATAAAACCTCCAGGGACTAAGTTGGAAATAAAAAGTAAGCAGTAAAATATAGCACGCAGTTCGGCCGTATAAACAGAACTGTAGTCCTGGAGGCGGTATTGATGTGGCTCACCGTTATAGACAAAACTACATCCCGTAGCACCACCCAACTGGGAACCATCGGTGAATACCGGAGTGTAAGTCCGGTAACGTCCCAGTAGTTCGGTGAAAAGTTGACGAAACACCGACTGGGGGGTGGCCACCTTAGCGCAGCCTGAAAGCGCAAGGTCAAACCGGGCTCGATGAAGTTGCCAAGGCGGAGAGCGGGAGAAGGAAAAACGCTCTACAGCAGGCATTCGGAGCTCATGAGTGGCGAGTAGTTCGCGAAATCTAATGCCGCTTGGACGGGATATAGTCGCATTCCGAAGATAACGGTGGGCGAGTTCGGGGCGCAATACAGATCTAAAGGAAGGGTGACCAGGGTGAGCTGCCAACCTGGCCACGTAGGAAGTTAATAAAATCGAGCGCCGAATAGACAGTGGAGGTTCCCCGGAATCAACATACAGACACTCAACACGACTAGTACGGAAGGCTCCAGTAGCTAGACGGATACCAGAATGGTGGACAGTGTCTAAAAGGCGGAGTTTAGTGGCGGACGCCGCGCCATAGATAAAACTGCCGTAGTCCAGTTTGGACCGCACCAGCGAGCGATAAAGCCTCAACATAACAGTGCGATCGCCACCCCAAGAGGCCCCAGATAAGACCCTGAGTACCCGAAGTGAACGATCGCAGGAAGCCCGAAGCTGACGAATATGGAACTCCCAAGTTAGCTTGCTGTCGAGGTGAAGGCCCAGAAACTTAACGTGCGGAACAAACGGCAGACGTGTACCATGCAAATAAAGATCAGGTGGAGGGTGTACACCACGGAGTCGATGGAAGTGGATACATTGCGTTTTCGTAGCGGAGAACTGAAACCCGGTGCGAAGGGCCCAGTCAGCGATGGAGGTTATGTTCAGCTGCAGTTGACGCTCGAGGTGCTCAAGATTATATGATCGGTAATATATCGCGAAGTCGTCAACATACAGTGACATCGGGATTCCGCTACGAACAGCTCTGGCAATCCCGTTAATGGCCACGGCGAAAAGCGTTACGCTGAGAATCGAACCCTGGGGTACACCATTCTCCTGGATCTTTTCTTCTGAGAGGGTATGGCCAATGCGTACACGAAAACGGCGAAGTTTTAAAAAGTTAAAAACGAAGGTCGCTAGATGACCGCGTAAACCGTAGTCGTGCAGATTACGGAGGATACCATAGCGCCATGTAGTGTCGTAGGCCTTCTGTAGGTCGAAGAAGACCCCCACGACGTGCTGCTTCATGAGAAAGGCATTCTGAACATAAGCCTCCATGCGTGTCAGGTTGTCGACACTGGAGCGATGGCGACGAAAACCGCACTGAACATTGCTCAGCAGGTTATTCGTCTCCAGCCACCACACTAAACGAGTGTTAATCATTCGCTCCAAGGTCTTACAAACGACACTCGTTAAGCAGATAGGGCGGTAGCTGGAGGGAAGTATCCGGTCTTTCCCAGGCCGAGGGACAGGGATGACAATACCCTCGCGCCAGGAAGATGGGAAAACCTGCTGAACCCAGATACGGTTGTACATGCCCAACATGAAGGAGAGAGCCTCAGGTGGGAGATGAAGCAGCATTTGTCGGTGGATCTCATCAGGACCCGGAGATGAGTCCTTTGCAATAGACAGAGCATGGGCCAGTTCCTCTTCCGTAAAAAGAGCATTGTATGGTTCACTACAGTCACTGTTAAAATTGAGGGCTATCCGCTCCGCAGATTCCTTCATGGGTAAAAAGCCGGTATTGTAACTTTGCGTTTGGCTATCGGCAGCGAAAGAGTAGGCAAGGGCGTCGGCAACATCCTGCTCACTGGTGTAAGTGGAGCCCTGTACGGCAAGACCGGGTATTATCGTCCGGCGACACTTACCGTACATACGCCGCACAGCAGTCCACACCTGTTGTGCAGAACTGCGACTGGAAAGAGAAGAAACATAAGACTCCCAGGAGCTCCGCTTTGCACTGCGAAGTACAAAACGAGCCCTTGCGCGACAGCGTTTAAAAGAAACAAAGTTTGCCTCCGTTGGATGTAAGTGGAAGACACGTAGAGCACGCTTGCGTGCTTTAATAGCCAAACGGCATTCCTCGGTCCACCAAGGTACAGGAGCACGTCGTGGGGTAGAGGAACCTCGAGGAATGCTGGAATCCGCTGCGAGCAAGATAGAACAGGTAAAATATTCCACCATTTCATCAATGGTGTCAAAATCATTGTCTCGAAGGTGAATGAGGGAACGGAATTTCCCCCAGTCAGCCTTGGAAATAATCCAGTGAGGAAAACGTGTTGGCTCGGAATGGTGGCCGGACAGGTGAATGTTAATGGGGTAATGATCACTGCCATATAAGTCGGAAATTACCGACCAGTCAAGTAGTGGTACCAGTGACGGAGTACTATAAGAAACGTCTAGAGCGGAGTGTGTACCATAGGCAGATGATAAGAAAGTAGGCACGCCAGTGTTTAATAGGACTAAGCCGGACATATCGCAAAGGTCTGCTGCAAGGCACCCTCGAGCATCGTCAGTGTCGGAGCCCCAGTAAGTGTGCTTGGCATTCAGATCGCCGAGAAAAAGGAGTGGTGGCGGAATCTGCGCCAAGAGAGCCCGAAGATCATTTTCGTGTACAACACTGACGGGTGGCAGATAGACATTACAAATAGAGAAACAGACGCTCTGCAGCTGTACACGTATCGCTACGGCTTGCAGCGGCGTGTTAAGTGGTATGCTGACGGCAGAGATGTTATGCGCCACCAAAATAGCCACACCACCACATGCTCGCCCATCAGCTGCAGAGTCATGTCTATATGCCGAGAAACCGCGAAGACGGAGAGCGTGGTTAGGGTGCAAATGGGTTTCTTGTAGAGAGACGATTGATGGACAGCGTTGAGAAAGTAGATGCTGTATGTCCGGAACACGTGCCCGGTACCCATTAACATTCCATTGGATTATTTCCATAGTAAGAAAGAGATCAGTGGTTTGTCTTCATCTTTTTCTTTCTTACTTTGGCGGACTTTGGACCTACGATGTGAAAGTCGCCGTCCTCTGGAGATTCCTCAGATGTATGTGAGGAAGAAGATCCTCTACGGCTCGCGGAGCGCGAGCGGGACTTCAAAGAGGAAGAGCGACTACCGGCGCGAACAATAGGCCTGGAACGATGTTTTTCAACAGGCTGGCTACGGCTTGTGGACGGCTTAGGAGCTTTGGTCTGCACGGCTGAGGATGTTTTCGCCGATGCAGGTGTGGCACGATTAAGTGGAGGGGTACTTGCCAGTGGCTCGGTCTGGGTACAAGCGTCTGCAACAGGAACGTGCTGTATGGCGACTGTGTTCACAGCAGCGCGTCGGGCAGCAGAGACATAGTCCAAGGTGGTCGTGGGCTTGAGCTGCTCAAAGCGGCGACGCGGTTCTGGAAAGGTGAGGTGTTCTTTCACACGCAGTTCCTGAATACACTTCTCATCCAGAAACTTCGGACACTGTCGAGAGCTCGATGGATGACTCCCTCCACAGTTAACACAGTTCGGGTCACGGGTGCACGCCGTTCCCTCATGTGTCGGTAGGCCACAACGCTCACATACAGCAGGATGGTTACATGATGTTTTGGTATGCCCGAACTTCTGACACTGGAAGCAGCGCATAGGGTTCGGAACATACTGCCGCACAGAGGCACGTTCGTAGCCGCAAAAGATATATTCCGGCAAGACAGTGCCCTTGAACGTAAGGAACACTGTCCGCAATGGTACGTCCTTGCCATCCTGCTTGCGCGTAAGCCAATACGCCTGACAGACTCGCTGATCAGACAGGCAACTGACTATCTCCTCATTACTGAGATTGTCGAGACTAGAAGTGGTGACGACTCCCCTGCAGGTGTTGAGAGTTCTGTGGGGGGCTACCCGAATAGGGTAGGACCCCAACAAACTAGCCTTTAGAATTTTCTGGCTTTGTTCTGCAGTATTGGTCTCTAACAATAGCGTGCCGTCGCGTAGTCTGCTCGCATTCTTTACGGGTCCACATATCCTGTCCACTTCGCGCTTAATGTAAAAAGGGTTCAGGTCCTTAATCGTTTTCCCGTCACATGCCAAGGTCACAACAAGAAATGGGTCAGTGAAAAGGTTTTTGCGCGGATGCATATTGAAATTGGACCCCCATCCGGAACCGTCGGCGTCAGCCTGCCATCCGGGGGTCAAAGAAAAGAAAGACACCAAAATCTCCACGGTCTGTGCCGCCATGGAGACCCCTCCATGACTGACCTCAAGGCGTACTTCAGAGGAGCTACCCTCCGATCTCCACTGCTTGTCCGCATGGGTAAACCGTTCACCACGTGACACCCCGGTTTTATGCCCCCACCACAGGAATAACCGCCTGTGGCTCCCCGCTTTAGCACACGCTGCCTCAACGGAGTCAGCGTGGATTCAGGGGACTTCGGGTTGATTACACCGGGGCTCCGTCAGCGGTAACACGTCCGGCCGGTGATACTAACCCGACGGCACGCGGCCGTCGGGAGATTAACACCGGCCGTGCCCTCAAGGAGCTACGTGGGTGTACTTGACGTGTGGACGGGCTCCGCACCTAAGGCTACACATGGGGGCAGTGTGAAGGGTCCGCACAACCTTCGCGCCTGAGACCTCCGAAGAGCACACAAGTCGGGGGCCGCGCCGAAAACCGTGGGACAGGACCACGGAGATAGGAAAGATCCCTGCTGGTGAGACAGGAGTTATAAATCTAGGAACTTACAAACTAATAATCAGAATAAGCCTAGAAGAGGAAGAGGGTGATATAAAAAGCAACCTAAAACGTTGCACGTGGCACAGTTGATGAAGGTGGAGGGGGTGAAGTGATAGTGAGCAGCTCGGGGCCCCGGGTGCGCCAAACCCGGACCTACCGTGGTAGGTTCCCCTGGGGGAGTTTGATTTCGGAGTCCTCTTCTCCTAGATGAGTTGTCGACCAAGACTAACGAGCCTCATCTACCCGTTGGAATGTTCTTAGCTTCCCCTCACCTCTTGCCTACCAGTGGTCACGAAGACTCACTCAGTAGGCCGTCTGGATCGGGTACTGAGCCCCTCCGCCACGGCAAGGCGACACTCCTTCGGAGGGGGCATCGCTTGTTATCCCATCTTATATATCTCATAGCATGCGCATTGAGAAACGTCACACCACATGCGCATGACATCGCTCGACATTGCACCTTATGTGCATCGCATCGCAGGCGTATTGAGTCACATCGCGTCACATGCGCATGGCCTCGCTTGATATAGCATCTTATGAACATCGCATGCGCATTGAGTCACGTCGCGTCACATGCGCATGGCATCGCTTGATATCGCACCTTATGTGCATCGCATGCTTATTGAGCCACGTCGCGTCACATGCGCATGGCATCGCTTGTAATCGCAAATTATGTGCATCGCATCGCAGGCACATTGAGTCACATCGCGTATCTTGCGCATGGCATCGCTTGATATCACTTCTTATGTGCATCGCATCGCACCGCATTGAGTCACGTCGCGTCACATGCGCATGGCATCGCTTGTTATCGCATCTTATGTGCATCTCTTCGCATGCGCATTTCTCCACATCGCGTGTCATGCGCATGGCGTCGCTTGATATTGCAACTTATCTGCATCGTATCGCATGCCCATTGAGTCAAGTCACGTCACATGCGCATGGCATCGCTTGATATCGCAACTCATGTGCATCGCATTGCATGCGCTTTGAGTCACGTCGCAGCACATGCGCATGGCAATGCTTGATATTGCATCTTATGTGCATCGCATCGCATGCGAATTGAGCCACATCGCGTCAAATGCGCATGGCATCGCTTGATATCGCATCTTATCTGAATCGCATCGCATGCGGATTGAGTCACATCACGTCACATGCGCATGGCATCGCTTGATATCGGATATTATGTGCAACGCACCGGATGCGCATTGAGTCACTTCGCGTCACATGCGCATGGCATCGCTTGATATCGCATCTTATGTGCCACGCATCGCAGGCGCATTGAGTCACGTCGCGTCACATGCGCATGGCATCGCTTGTTATCGCATCTTATGTATCGCATAGCATGCGCATTAAGAAACGTCGCACCACATGCGCATGACATCGCTCGACATTGCACATTACGTGCATCGCATCGCATGCGCATTGAGTCACCTCGCGTCACATGCGCATGGCATCGCTATATCGCACCTTATATGCATCGCATCGCATGCGCATTGAGTCACATCGCGTCACATGCGCATGGAATCGCTTGATATCGCATCTCATGTAAATGGCATGCGCATTGAGTCACGTCGCGTCACATGCGCATGCCATCGCTTGATATCGCATCTCATGTGCATCGCATCGCATGCACATTGAGCCACATCGCGTCACATGCGCATGGCATCGCTTGATATCGCATCTTCTGTGCATCGCATGCGCATTGATTCACATCGCATCACATGCGCATGGCTTCGCTCGACATCGCATCTTATGTGCATCGCATCGCATGCGCATTAACTCACATCGCGGCACATGCGCATGGCTTCGCTCGACATCGCATCTTATGTACCTCGCATTGCAGCGCATTGAGTCACATCACGCCACATGCGCATGGTATCGCTTGATACTGCATCTTATGTGCATCGCATTGCATGCGGATTGAGTCACATCACGTCACATGCGCATCGCATCGCTTGAAATCAGTAGATAGGTTAAGGGAAGGCTGGCGCAGACCCAAATGCGCAAGATGGCCGCCACGCGTAATCTAAGGATTACTAGGTAAGGTGGTAGGGAAAGCAGGACGTTGTAGGTGTTTGAAGGAATCTCTAGGGATGACTCTTAAGGCCCATAGCAGTGTATGTATGCTTATGAGCGTTCATGGTGTCTGAGTATGTCCTTCACTATATTGATGTACGCCACCTAACACAGGAGCTTTCTGATTTGATTGAATATATTACCCCAACATAATGTTACCTCACCCCACATTGCCTCACTAACCTAACCTAACCTAACCTAACCTAACCTAACCTAACCTAACCTAACCTAACCTAATCTTAACCTAACCTAAGCTCCATACTTCTACATGGCTAACCTAACCTAACCCAGCTCCCACTATTTACTCCCGTCTTTGATAATTTAACCTAAGCCCCATACTTCTACTCGTCTAACCTATCCTAACCTAACCTAACCTATCCTAATCTAACATGGCCTAGCCTAACCTAAGATAGATCCTCTTATTATTATTTATTCTATTCTACTAACATGATACGTTTCTAGACATTCATTCTATCCTCTTATCATCTATCCTATTCCCTCCTCTGCTTATCTATTCTATCCTGTCATACGCTACCCTGATCTCCCTCTAGGAATTTCATAAACATTTTGATACTATTTTGAGTCCTCTGATAGATCTTTTTAAGCACTTTTAGCATATTCTTGATGCTTTTACAACATATTTAAGAATTTTTCAGACAATTTTCAGAGTTATTCAGTCATTTTCATACATTTTTAAGACGTTTCGCTCCATTTTCCTGCAATTTTGCACCCTCTGTTAGATCTTTTAGACGCTTTTAGTATATTCATGCTGCTTTTACAACATATTTAACAACTTTTCAGACAATTTTCAGAGTTATTCAGTCATTTTCATACATTTTTAAGACGTTTCGCTCCATTTTCCTGCAATTTTGCACCCTCTGTTAGATCTTTTAGACGCTTTTAGTATATTCAGGGCGCTTTTACAACATATTTAACATCTTTTTATGACAATTTTCAGAGTTATTCAGTCATTTTCATACATTTTTAAGACGTTTCACCCCATTTTGTTGCAATTTTTCACCCTCTGCTAGATCTTTTAGACGCTTTTGGTATATTCAGGACGCTTTTACAACATATTTAACAACTTTTCAAGCAATTTCGAGGATTATTTAGAAGTCATATTATATATTTTCAGCGTGTATTGAGACCCGTTTAGACTCGTTGATAGATATTTCAGCCTGTTTCCAGATATTCTGAAGACTTTTATGTCCAGTTTAAACATTTTTCAGAGTATTTTAGACGAATTTGACATTATTTAAGGCAATCCGAGAGTTATTCTGGACGCCCCTGTCCATTATTGTTTGCTTTAAGCACTTTCAAGGGTAATGGAAGATAATTTTCACGATATTAGGAATACTGAACCGTCTATTTCAAGGCTGTTAGACGTATCTCTACCAGTTAAATATCGTTTCAGCCATTTTAGAGACATTTTAAGCACTATAGGGATATTTTAGACTTTGTCACCAACATTTTGATTGGTTTTCAGAATCCTTTGAAACACTTTTATAGGCGTTAGACGCTTTTAATGGTATTTTTCGAGCGCTAATTAAGACATTTCAGCTCCTTCACAGATATTTTGAGGATTTTCAGGGCGTCTTAAACTCGTGAGAAGCATTTTTTTCGCCAGTTTGAAGATGTTTTAAGGCACTGAAGCAGGTATTTTTTGAAGTTGCTAGGGGTATTTTACTAAGCTTTCTTCAGTAATCGCCTTGTTTTATAGTAGTTGAAGAGCAGTCTAACCTATTCAGTCATTTATTGCATTTCATCATCATTATCAATTACTCTATCTTATAGTCCATCTAACCTACCCTAACCTAACCTGACCTAATGAGGAAATAGGGATGTTAAGGCAAGCAATGAAATAAAAAAGAATAATAGCAATGAGATAATTTTTATTCAACTTATAGAGATACATACACTAGCATTAACATTTAGAAAACAAGTATACACTGCTGAAAGACGATAGCGCCCTCCTCAGTTCTTCTTCTTATTATTCGCATTATCATTCTTCTCTCTTGGTTAGATGTGCCATTGGCGCACGAAGTTCATAGTTCAACAATCTTCAATTTTTTCTACAGACAAGCTTTAAGTACCCATGTCTAGGCACTATTCTCGACACTGTAATGTCCATACGCATACGTCGATATTCCATCCCCTTTAATCACTCTCTTGTCATCGTGAGGTGATAAGGCTATTTTATTAGCTTCAACCGTAGAAATATTGTGATATCGGGATAGGATTAAATTCATCGGAGTTCTAACAATTTTCAAAGTTTTAAGGCACTCTACATAGCTATTGAAGTTGATGTATTGCTTAATGGCGCTACGTTTTATACCTTTAACTTTTTTTATCACAGAACCATCAATATCGATAGCATACATTTTAGGCCTGAGACCTACAAAACGATGAATGATTTTTCCACAGGCTTCATCTTTAAACTTTCCCAACACTTTTTTGTTGTGTGTAGAATGACATACATGGTTAGCAGGGTAATCAGATGTATCCAGATGTTCAAGCATGTGTAATTTATCCTGATATATATCTTTAGTAGACACTCGATGGACGAAAGAATCCGTATCCATATACAAGAGTTTAAGATTTTCAGCTCCATAATATGGAAGTAACACGTCATATTGATAGGAATACATTAGAGTCTTGGAGATGTCTAGTACACTCATACCGATGTATATGGGCTTGTTGAACACTATTTTACGAGAAGCCATATGTACAGCCGCAAGATTAGGTCCATATATGGTTCGATCAATGAATATAGGTTTAGCTATGAGTTTTTCTAACGTTTTGCTGTTTGTCACAAGCCGTATATCCATACGATTACGAATATTTTCCATAGTTTTTCCAAACATAGCGTTATTGAATAGTTTATAAAGATCCTTCTCAAAATCATTTCTAGCTTGTTGTCGTAGTCGGTTATTAAACTCGACGTAAGGTTTTAGCCAACACGATTGATGAAACTGAAGTGCTCGATGAATCTTTGTTAATAGTAGACCGTGACTAAGAGCTTGTTTCAAGGCCATGTAGTGTACCACATACTTCTTTCGGCACCCAAGATGAGCAATTAACTTCTCTGAAGACGATTTCCCCGGTTTCAGACTCTCAGGCAGGAAGGGCAAATCATTATGAAGATCGTGGAGCTCGACAGGATATTCGACATCGACTTCTAAGATGTATCCAAGGGGGTCATCTTCCTTCAATAAATCCAGGTCTAGATGATCAGGAGAAACCCACTTAAAACCTCCATAAGGAAGGGCCTTACACATTCCCCAGCCGTATTGGTTATTGGCGTCTTCGTATGTAATAAACTGAGAGGGTTTCCGAGAGTCATACTGTGACATATAGATATTATTCGCCTCAGCATAGCGATGAGAAACCTGGCATAAGCCTCCTCTTATACCAGATTCAACCATGAGCAGCTGATCGTAGTCCAGCAGCAATTGCAGCTCAATTCCAGTATACAGCAGCATAGCATCCCATGTAAGCCCTGGAGAAGTGAAATAATGTGCAGGATCTACTTTATGAGTTTTCAGAGTCTGGTCCCTGAATGTTTCAAAGACATCTGCGAGGAGCAGAACATCAGAGATTAAGTAAATATCGCTGTACTCGCCCAAATTTCTTACATTGAACTGATTCCATACATTTGTAGCATGCTCGTAGTCATCGTCGGTAATTTCTTCTTCGTTTAATTTATTGTAGAATGCTTTCCTTGGAGGCAGATGAGTATCATTCAAAACGTCCCACGATGTGAGGTAATCATAGGGGAACACTCCCTTACGTGTCATCAAGCCTATCTTCTCTTCACCGAAGTACTTCTCTGTTTCGGGATGCGTAGTTAGGTTTTTCACTAACTTGTCCAAGCTTGTACTCAGGAAACGAAAGGTATCCACAAATCTGAGTTTAATATCTCCAACATATTTTGAGAATGAGATATAGCTTTCTTCAGAGTTTGGTATTACCTCCACTCTTTCGCTTGTGCATCCTAACTCCTTAACAATAAAATGAGAGTCATATCCGCTCAGATTATGGACGAAAACAGGAATATAATTAGGTGTTTTACAGGCCAGGTTACATTTATTGTGTAAAGATGCTCTATACATCCCGGATACATGATCGTGATCGCGAACCTTCCAATTATCTTCTGTAAATTCACGCCCGCACAGGTAGCATATTGTAGAAGCATCGAACGATTCTTGTTCTTCAGCTGTAAGTTTAAGAGGCTTAGCAGATTTATATAAGTCACCAATTTTCTTCGCAAGGGAAGTTAGATACTCTAGGAACTTCTCAGCAGCATCATGACCTCGATACACGTAGGGATGTGTAGGAAGATCGGTTTCTACTTTGTCAACGCTGGATGATGGTTTGACGTAAACAGCAAAGCTCATTGGAGAATGACTTTGATAGGGTGTTGTATAGGAGGTTTCAGGATTAGAGGCGCAGGTATGGTAAGGTGTGAGAATGCTCTCAAAATCAGCATAGATGACATATGGCAGTTTCAGCATTCTTTCCACGTTTTTGAATCTGACGATAGAGTTTTCCTTTGTAGGCATAACGCATCTAGCAATAGCATGTTGCATGCACATTTCTCTATGCTCCTCCAATTTTTTCATTCCACTTGGTCCATGTTGATCATCAAAATGACTGAAACATCTTTTACATACATATATTTGCCCATGATGTTTAGTTTTCTGGCCACGAATAAGCTTCTCAAAATCCTTTATGTATACATAGTGATGCTTGCCAGCTGAATCACTCAACAGAAGAAGATCGCGATGATCAGATAATTCTTCATCAATCACCTTTACAGGAAACACTTCATGTTTTTCATCCAGTCCAAACACATTTATGGACATATTGTTGAGCTTTTCAAATTTAGAGATTTCACCCAAGCTCGTAGGAAATGAGACGCATGAGAAATCGTATTTTTCTTGGAGATCCTTATACTTGCTAACACGCTGAGGATCCTTTTGAATGAACTTTGCAAGAACCGCATATATAAAGCATTTCTCGTCACTATAATTTTGAGGGTTTATACAGGCTTTTCTCGCTTCCACAGATGCAGGTAGAGGAATATAGCTGCTCCCTCGAAGAAGATTATACTTGTTAATACGTAGTCGAACGCCATCAACACTCAGAAGAGCCCAATTACTGCCTTTCAACTTACTTTCCTCCATTTCAACACGAAGTTTCTCGAATTTTTTTTCCAAGATGACGTTCATATCAGTTTCTAAAAACACAGGTTGGTTACGTGTTTTAAATGTTCTGTCACATGTCTCTCCATGAACATTCACAAATTGACAGTCGACCATGATGTTAATTTTCACACTTTTATGTATCGACAGTTCTTTCTTTATAGCTTGAATTATACGATGTTTTGACTCCTGTAGGTAAGTTTTCATATCCTTGAAGGTGTCACAACGTATATAATATGATTTGAGTCGTCCTTCAAATGATGTTTCATACTCGATCATATCACACTCATCAGTCATTGTCAATAGATGATGCTTGCTAGGTTCAAACTTGATTTTCTTGCGAGATACAGTTTTTTCACATCTTTCTTCATGTACGTCTCTTCTATGCTCAGTATTGCAAACATCACCACAATGTTTACACCTGTAGACTCGACCGCATACCAACTCATGTCTCTTCTTATCATAGTCGCGTAGAAAAATCTTTTCGCATTTACTGCACCTATAATCTGGTATAGCATTCAGAACCGATTCCATCATTTCACCACTCCAGACTTTTATAATATGTAGTGGAACACTTGTAAATTATATAAATGAATAAATGCTTATAGCACTTTCCACTGACTCGCCTCGATAACTTATAAAAGCTATTGAACGGTAATCTCGCTAAGAGAAGCTGATGTGCTCGACTCGAAGGTTAATTACTGAATAACTATGTAAGCTCAAACAAACCCTACTTATTCCACTAGCACGTACCTTATAAATTACTACGCGATTCAAGATTAAGTTTGTATTTTTAAAATATATATCATTAAACTACGTGAGTCAAGGATCAACTTGTTTCATTTTTATTTGCCAGTTCAACGTTAACATGCATTTCCCCTCATTTTTAAAGTTTAAACAAGGTAAATTATATTTCAACCACTGTATTTATAGAAATAAATGTTTATAATTTTAATACTTTCATGCCGAACACACACACACACACTCACACACACACACACACACACACACACACACACACACACACACTCACTCACACGCAAAATTAAGACGTGAAACGACGGTTATGTATCTTTAAGTAACATTTCTTATATCGATATCGGATGACAGTAATGGAACCATCTAAACAATATTTAAACGCTTAAAAAAACCAAATTTCTGCTATATTTCATCAAACCTTCCTATTTTTATGACTTTTTCTCGTCTTTTAAGCACTTTGAAACGAATCCGGCATAGAATTAAGACGCGAAACGGCGGGTATATATCTTTAAGTAACAAACACCTTTTAACGATATCGAATGATAGCGATAGAAGCACTTGAACATTATTTAAACGCTTAAAACCCAATTTTTTCGCTATATTTAATCAATTTTCAGCATTAGAGTCCTATGACGTCACACTCAAGCATCGACGGAATGTCTACTACCTCCAAACATGTTCATACAAGTCTAATGACGTCACGCAAGCACCATACAGAAGGCATAATTCAACGACAAAGACAAGCTCTATATTCCTGCAACGAAATAAACGTATTTGAAAGCGTCTTAACACGTTAACTTCAATGCATGTATATAAACCTCTTATATAACAATAAAAAGAAAGAAAAAGGAATAAATAAGAAATAAAATAAAGGGGAAATAAAGTATTAGCACAATAGACCCTTAGAAACGAGGTTATTCCATATCTTTCATCATTCAGTCAACTAACAGCTAAATGATGTCACGCAGTAGCGACGACACTGTCTACACTACTTGAAAACAAGTTTAGACAGGAAAGTCTCCCCACCCTCAGATCCACGTAGCAACATTATGAGAAGGCCAACAGTAACGTCCAAGCCATCAGAGCGAGTATATGGCACGTGAACACTCGACAACGCTTTTCACCGTTTAAAGCTTATTTGCATCATTTCTTTCCAGGTACTCATCAATCATTGTACTACACACATCATTTAGATCACAATACTTAGCGTTGTATGCTATAATTTGTAATTTTCACGATTATATACTCATTTAATGATTTAAATTCAACATTTCTAGCGTTCACCCTCTTTTTCTTCTTCTTCTTTTTATTCTTCTTTTTCTTCGTCCATATTTTCACCTTAGTTCTTCTATTCTCGTTCTTCCTCGTAATAGCAGAGAATATGTACGTAAATGATCGTTATTACCTTAAATATTAAATAAAATAACAGCATTCTCCGTCAATTATATCTAAACCGACTTTTTCCGTGTTATGCAAGATTTAAGCTTCTAGAATCAACACGAGGCAATGTTTCTCTCAATAACAGCATTTTATAATTGATTTTGTAAGTAATAACACCAATTTAAACTTTATTACAGATCTCTAAGACCCTTGTTTGCAAACTATTTAAATGGACACTTAGAGATTCGAACTAGACCCCACAGTACAAAAGCTACCATTTTTATCAATAATTCAAGAGCAGATATTTAGCTGAAGTGTTTAACTTTTTATTTCATCACGCTAACTTTATTGATTCGCGAATAAATCGACTTGAAGTAATTGCCCCGTCCCGGTAATCGAACTATGAGTCCTAGGGATAAAATTGTCTAGTATATCATTTTATATGCCAAGTTACCATAATTTATCTTTCCATTACTATTCCAAGTGTAAAAATAGCGATATAGAGCAAATTTCAATAATTCTCCACAAGATAGGGATCGAACCTACGATACGTTAACTCTAACATGTTATAAAATAATCATCCTTAACAAGTATTATCATATAAAGTTTATTTCAGTCTTCCAACATAAGCGGTTCTCGAAATAATTAAATTTACCAAATCAGGATTGGAACCCAAGACTCTAGGATACCAAGCATACCAAAGAGGAAAGCCCATAACAATACCAATTTAATAAAATTTATTCGAAGATTTTATCACTAATAGTTTAGGAGTTATTCCAATAATAATTCATAATTTGCACGGGAATCGAACGCTAGACCACCGACAGCCTTCAAAATTATACCAAATACGCGTCGTTTTATTACAAGATAATTACCGTTTACCCCATATCGATATCTCATTTAGTTTAGGAGAAATCAAGCATAATAGAGTAGAGTAATAAAGTGGGCTATTGTCACCCAATTACCGTCATTGTCATCCAATTAGCGG
This sequence comes from Tenodera sinensis, assembly GCA_030765045.1. Taxonomy (NCBI): domain Eukaryota; kingdom Metazoa; phylum Arthropoda; class Insecta; order Mantodea; family Mantidae; genus Tenodera; species Tenodera sinensis. The sequence goes on from CM060968.1 coordinate 120,117,502, forward strand.
CGCCTTTGAGTGGTTTTAAAATCTTGTCCTGGGTGTGACGTCACAGCAACACAACATTTTAAAACCACTCAAAGGAGCCGCCACTAATTGGATGACAATGACGGTAATGGGATAACAATGACGCTAATTATAATCTAATTAGCGCCTTTGTTATCTAATTAGCGGCATCCCTTTGAGTGGTTTTAAACCCCCCTTATTACTCTACTCTATTATGCTTGATTTCTCCTAAACTAAATGAGATATCGATATGGGGTAAACGGTAATTATCTTGTAATAAAACGACGCGCATTTGGTATAATTTTGAAGGCTGTCGGTGGTCTAGCGTTCGATTCCCGTGCAAATTATGAATTATTATTGGAATAACTCCTAAACTATTAGTGATAAAATCTTCGAATAAATTTTATTAAATTGGTATTGTTATGGGCTTTCCTCTTTGGTATGCTTGGTATCCTAGAGTCTTGGGTTCCAATCCTGATTTGGTAAATTTAATTATTTCGAGAACCGCTTATGTTGGAAGACTGAAATAAACTTTATATGATAATACTTGTTAAGGATGATTATTTTATAACATGTTAGAGTTAACGTATCGTAGGTTCGATCCCTATCTTGTGGAGAATTATTGAAATTTGCTCTATATCGCTATTTTTACACTTGGAATAGTAATGGAAAGATAAATTATGGTAACTTGGCATATAAAATGATATACTAGACAATTTTATCCCTAGGACTCATAGTTCGATTACCGGGACGGGGCAATTACTTCAAGTCGATTTATTCGCGAATCAATAAAGTTAGCGTGATGAAATAAAAAGTTAAACACTTCAGCTAAATATCTGCTCTTGAATTATTGATAAAAATGGTAGCTTTTGTACTGTGGGGTCTAGTTCGAATCTCTAAGTGTCCATTTAAATAGTTTGCAAACAAGGGTCTTAGAGATCTGTAATAAAGTTTAAATTGGTGTTATTACTTACAAAATCAATTATAAAATGCTGTTATTGAGAGAAACATTGCCTCGTGTTGATTCTAGAAGCTTAAATCTTGCATAACACGGAAAAAGTCGGTTTAGATATAATTGACGGAGAATGCTGTTATTTTATTTAATATTTAAGGTAATAACGATCATTTACGTACATATTCTCTGCTATTACGAGGAAGAACGAGAATAGAAGAACTAAGGTGAAAATATGGACGAAGAAAAAGAAGAATAAAAAGAAGAAGAAGAAAAAGAGGGTGAACACTAGAAATGTTGAATTTAAATCATTAAATGAGTATATAATCGTGAAAATTACAAATTATAGCATACAACGCTAAGTATTGTGATCTAAATGATGTGTGTAGTACAATGATTGATGAGTACCTGGAAAGAAATGATGCAAATAAGCTTTAAACGGTGAAAAGCGTTGTCGAGTGTTCACGTGCCATATACTCGCTCTGATGGCTTGGACGTTACTGTTGGCCTTCTCATAATGTTGCTACGTGGATCTGAGGGTGGGGAGACTTTCCTGTCTAAACTTGTTTTCAAGTAGTGTAGACAGTGTCGTCGCTACTGCGTGACATCATTTAGCTGTTAGTTGACTGAATGATGAAAGATATGGAATAACCTCGTTTCTAAGGGTCTATTGTGCTAATACTTTATTTCCCCTTTATTTTATTTCTTATTTATTCCTTTTTCTTTCTTTTTATTGTTATATAAGAGGTTTATATACATGCATTGAAGTTAACGTGTTAAGACGCTTTCAAATACGTTTATTTCGTTGCAGGAATATAGAGCTTGTCTTTGTCGTTGAATTATGCCTTCTGTATGGTGCTTGCGTGACGTCATTAGACTTGTATGAACATGTTTGGAGGTAGTAGACATTCCGTCGATGCTTGAGTGTGACGTCATAGGACTGTAATGCTGAAAATTGATTAAATATAGCGAAAAAATTGGGTTTTAAGCGTTTAAATAATGTTCAAGTGCTTCTATCGCTATCATTCGATATCGTTAAAAGGTGTTTGTTACTTAAAGATATATACCCGCCGTTTCGCGTCTTAATTCTATGCCGGATTCGTTTCAAAGTGCTTAAAAGACGAGAAAAAGTCATAAAAATAGGAAGGTTTGATGAAATATAGCAGAAATTTGGTTTTTTTAAGCGTTTAAATATTGTTTAGATGGTTCCATTACTGTCATCCGATATCGATAAAAGAAATGTTACTTAAAGATACATAACCGTCGTTTCACGTCTTAATTTTGCGTGTGAGTGAGTGTGTGTGTGTGTGTGTGTGTGTGTGTGTGTGTGAGTGTGTGTGTGTGTGTTCGGCATGAAAGTATTAAAATTATAAACATTTATTTCTATAAATACAGTGGTTGAAATATAATTTACCTTGTTTAAACTTTAAAAATGAGGGGAAATGCATGTTAACGTTGAACTGGCAAATAAAAATGAAACAAGTTGATCCTTGACTCACGTAGTTTAATGATATATATTTTAAAAATACAAACTTAATCTTGAATCGCGTAGTAATTTATAAGGTACGTGCTAGTGGAATAAGTAGGGTTTGTTTGAGCTTACATAGTTATTCAGTAATTAACCTTCGAGTCGAGCACATCAGCTTCTCTTAGCGAGATTACCGTTCAATAGCTTTTATAAGTTATCGAGGCGAGTCAGTGGAAAGTGCTATAAGCATTTATTCATTTATATAATTTACAAGTGTTCCACTACATATTATAAAAGTCTGGAGTGGTGAAATGATGGAATCGGTTCTGAATGCTATACCAGATTATAGGTGCAGTAAATGCGAAAAGATTTTTCTACGCGACTATGATAAGAAGAGACATGAGTTGGTATGCGGTCGAGTCTACAGGTGTAAACATTGTGGTGATGTTTGCAATACTGAGCATAGAAGAGACGTACATGAAGAAAGATGTGAAAAAACTGTATCTCGCAAGAAAATCAAGTTTGAACCTAGCAAGCATCATCTATTGACAATGACTGATGAGTGTGATATGATCGAGTATGAAACATCATTTGAAGGACGACTCAAATCATATTATATACGTTGTGACACCTTCAAGGATATGAAAACTTACCTACAGGAGTCAAAACATCGTATAATTCAAGCTATAAAGAAAGAACTGTCGATACATAAAAGTGTGAAAATTAACATCATGGTCGACTGTCAATTTGTGAATGTTCATGGAGAGACATGTGACAGAACATTTAAAACACGTAACCAACCTGTGTTTTTAGAAACTGATATGAACGTCATCTTGGAAAAAAAATTCGAGAAACTTCGTGTTGAAATGGAGGAAAGTAAGTTGAAAGGCAGTAATTGGGCTCTTCTGAGTGTTGATGGCGTTCGACTACGTATTAACAAGTATAATCTTCTTCGAGGGAGCAGCTATATTCCTCTACCTGCATCTGTGGAAGCGAGAAAAGCCTGTATAAACCCTCAAAATTATAGTGACGAGAAATGCTTTATATATGCGGTTCTTGCAAAGTTCATTCAAAAGGATCCTCAGCGTGTTAGCAAGTATAAGGATCTCCAAGAAAAATACGATTTCTCATGCGTCTCATTTCCTACGAGCTTGGGTGAAATCTCTAAATTTGAAAAGCTCAACAATATGTCCATAAATGTGTTTGGACTGGATGAAAAACATGAAGTGTTTCCTGTAAAGGTGATTGATGAAGAATTATCTGATCATCGCGATCTTCTTCTGTTGAGTGATTCAGCTGGCAAGCATCACTATGTATACATAAAGGATTTTGAGAAGCTTATTCGTGGCCAGAAAACTAAACATCATGGGCAAATATATGTATGTAAAAGATGTTTCAGTCATTTTGATGATCAACATGGACCAAGTGGAATGAAAAAATTGGAGGAGCATAGAGAAATGTGCATGCAACATGCTATTGCTAGATGCGTTATGCCTACAAAGGAAAACTCTATCGTCAGATTCAAAAACGTGGAAAGAATGCTGAAACTGCCATATGTCATCTATGCTGATTTTGAGAGCATTCTCACACCTTACCATACCTGCGCCTCTAATCCTGAAACCTCCTATACAACACCCTATCAAAGTCATTCTCCAATGAGCTTTGCTGTTTACGTCAAACCATCATCCAGCGTTGACAAAGTAGAAACCGATCTTCCTACACATCCCTACGTGTATCGAGGTCATGATGCTGCTGAGAAGTTCCTAGAGTATCTAACTTCCCTTGCGAAGAAAATTGGTGACTTATATAAATCTGCTAAGCCTCTTAAACTTACAGCTGAAGAACAAGAATCGTTCGATGCTTCTACAATATGCTACCTGTGCGGGCGTGAATTTACAGAAGATAATTGGAAGGTTCGCGATCACGATCATGTATCCGGGATGTATAGAGCATCTTTACACAATAAATGTAACCTGGCCTGTAAAACACCTAATTATATTCCTGTTTTCGTCCATAATCTGAGCGGATATGACTCTCATTTTATTGTTAAGGAGTTAGGATGCACAAGCGAAAGAGTGGAGGTAATACCAAACTCTGAAGAAACCTATATCTCATTCTCAAAATATGTTGGAGATATTAAACTCAGATTTGTGGATACCTTTCGTTTCCTGAGTACAAGCTTGGACAAGTTAGTGAAAAACCTAACTACGCATCCCGAAACAGAGAAGTACTTCGGTGAAGAGAAGATAGGCTTGATGACACGTAAGGGAGTGTTCCCCTATGATTACCTCACATCGTGGGACGTTTTGAATGATACTCATCTGCCTCCAAGGAAAGCATTCTACAATAAATTAAACGAAGAAGAAATTACCGACGATGACTACGAGCATGCTACAAATGTATGGAATCAGTTCAATGTAAGAAATTTGGGCGAGTACAGCGATATTTACTTAATCTCTGATGTTCTGCTCCTCGCAGATGTCTTTGAAACATTCAGGGACCAGACTCTGAAAACTCATAAAGTAGATCCTGCACATTATTTCACTTCTCCAGGGCTTACATGGGATGCTATGCTGCTGTATACTGGAATTGAGCTGCAATTGCTGCTGGACTACGATCAGCTGCTCATGGTTGAATCTGGTATAAGAGGAGGCTTATGCCAGGTTTCTCATCGCTATGCTGAGGCGAATAATATCTATATGTCACAGTATGACTCTCGGAAACCCTCTCAGTTTATTACATACGAAGACGCCAATAACCAATACGGCTGGGGAATGTGTAAGGCCCTTCCTTATGGAGGTTTTAAGTGGGTTTCTCCTGATCATCTAGACCTGGATTTATTGAAGGAAGATGACCCCCTTGGATACATCTTAGAAGTCGATGTCGAATATCCTGTCGAGCTCCACGATCTTCATAATGATTTGCCCTTCCTGCCTGAGAGTCTGAAACCGGGGAAATCGTCTTCAGAGAAGTTAATTGCTCATCTTGGGTGCCGAAAGAAGTATGTGGTACACTACATGGCCTTGAAACAAGCTCTTAGTCACGGTCTACTATTAACAAAGATTCATCGAGCACTTCAGTTTCATCAATCGTGTTGGCTAAAACCTTACGTCGAGTTTAATAACCGACTACGACAACAAGCTAGAAATGATTTTGAGAAGGATCTTTATAAACTATTCAATAACGCTATGTTTGGAAAAACTATGGAAAATATTCGTAATCGTATGGATATACGGCTTGTGACAAACAGCAAAACGTTAGAAAAACTCATAGCTAAACCTATATTCATTGATCGAACCATATATGGACCTAATCTTGCGGCTGTACATATGGCTTCTCGTAAAATAGTGTTCAACAAGCCCATATACATCGGTATGAGTGTACTAGACATCTCCAAGACTCTAATGTATTCCTATCAATATGACGTGTTACTTCCATATTATGGAGCTGAAAATCTTAAACTCTTGTATATGGATACGGATTCTTTCGTCCATCGAGTGTCTACTAAAGATATATATCAGGATAAATTACACATGCTTGAACATCTGGATACATCTGATTACCCTGCTAACCATGTATGTCATTCTACACACAACAAAAAAGTGTTGGGAAAGTTTAAAGATGAAGCCTGTGGAAAAATCATTCATCGTTTTGTAGGTCTCAGGCCTAAAATGTATGCTATCGATATTGATGGTTCTGTGATAAAAAAAGTTAAAGGTATAAAACGTAGCGCCATTAAGCAATACATCAACTTCAATAGCTATGTAGAGTGCCTTAAAACTTTGAAAATTGTTAGAACTCCGATGAATTTAATCCTATCCCGATATCACAATATTTCTACGGTTGAAGCTAATAAAATAGCCTTATCACCTCACGATGACAAGAGAGTGATTAAAGGGGATGGAATATCGACGTATGCGTATGGACATTACAGTGTCGAGAATAGTGCCTAGACATGGGTACTTAAAGCTTGTCTGTAGAAAAAATTGAAGATTGTTGAACTATGAACTTCGTGCGCCAATGGCACATCTAACCAAGAGAGAAGAATGATAATGCGAATAATAAGAAGAAGAACTGAGGAGGGCGCTATCGTCTTTCAGCAGTGTATACTTGTTTTCTAAATGTTAATGCTAGTGTATGTATCTCTATAAGTTGAATAAAAATTATCTCATTGCTATTATTCTTTTTTATTTCATTGCTTGCCTTAACATCCCTATTTCCTCATTAGGTCAGGTTAGGTTAGGGTAGGTTAGATGGACTATAAGATAGAGTAATTGATAATGATGATGAAATGCAATAAATGACTGAATAGGTTAGACTGCTCTTCAACTACTATAAAACAAGGCGATTACTGAAGAAAGCTTAGTAAAATACCCCTAGCAACTTCAAAAAATACCTGCTTCAGTGCCTTAAAACATCTTCAAACTGGCGAAAAAAATGCTTCTCACGAGTTTAAGACGCCCTGAAAATCCTCAAAATATCTGTGAAGGAGCTGAAATGTCTTAATTAGCGCTCGAAAAATACCATTAAAAGCGTCTAACGCCTATAAAAGTGTTTCAAAGGATTCTGAAAACCAATCAAAATGTTGGTGACAAAGTCTAAAATATCCCTATAGTGCTTAAAATGTCTCTAAAATGGCTGAAACGATATTTAACTGGTAGAGATACGTCTAACAGCCTTGAAATAGACGGTTCAGTATTCCTAATATCGTGAAAATTATCTTCCATTACCCTTGAAAGTGCTTAAAGCAAACAATAATGGACAGGGGCGTCCAGAATAACTCTCGGATTGCCTTAAATAATGTCAAATTCGTCTAAAATACTCTGAAAAATGTTTAAACTGGACATAAAAGTCTTCAGAATATCTGGAAACAGGCTGAAATATCTATCAACGAGTCTAAACGGGTCTCAATACACGCTGAAAATATATAATATGACTTCTAAATAATCCTCGAAATTGCTTGAAAAGTTGTTAAATATGTTGTAAAAGCGTCCTGAATATACCAAAAGCGTCTAAAAGATCTAGCAGAGGGTGAAAAATTGCAACAAAATGGGGTGAAACGTCTTAAAAATGTATGAAAATGACTGAATAACTCTGAAAATTGTCTGAAAAGATGTTAAATATGTTGTAAAAGCGCCCTGAATATACTAAAAGCGTCTAAAAGATCTAACAGAGGGTGCAAAATTGCAGGAAAATGGAGCGAAACGTCTTAAAAATGTATGAAAATGACTGAATAACTCTGAAAATTGTCTGAAAAGTTGTTAAATATGTTGTAAAAGCAGCATGAATATACTAAAAGCGTCTAAAAGATCTAACAGAGGGTGCAAAAAATTGTAGCAAAATGGGGTGAAACGTCTTAAAAATGTATGAAAATGACTGAATAACTCTGAAAATTGTCTGAAAAGTTGTTAAATATGTTGTAAAAGCGCCCTGAATATACTAAAAGCGTCTAAAAGATATAACAGAGGGTGCAAAATTGCAGTAAAATGGAGCGAAACGTCTTAAAAATGTATGAAAATGACTGAATAACTCTGAAAATTGTCTGAAAAGTTGTTAAATATGTTGTAAAAGCGCCCTGAATATACTAAAAGCGTCTAAAAGATATAACAGAGGGTGCAAAATTGCAGGAAAATGGAGCGAAACGTCTTAAAAATGTATGAAAATGACTGAATAACTCTGAAAATTGTCTGAAAAGTTGTTAAATATGTTGTAAAAGCGCCCTGAATATACTAAAAGCGTCTAAAAGATATAACAGAGGGTGCAAAATTGCAGGAAAATGGAGCGAAACGTCTTAAAAATGTATGAAAATGACTGAATAACTCTGAAAATTGTCTGAAAAGTTGTTAAATATGTTGTAAAAGCGCCCTGAATATACTAAAAGCGTCTAAAAGATATAACAGAGGGTGCAAAATTGCAGGAAAATGGAGCGAAACGTCTTAAAAATGTATGAAAATGACTGAATAACTCTGAAAATTGTCTGAAAAGTTGTTAAATATGATGTAAAAGCGCCCTGAATATACTAAAAGCGTCTAAAAGATCTAACAGAGGGTGCAAAATTGTAGCAAAATGGGGCGAAACGTCTTAAAAATGTATGAAAATGAGTGAATAATTCTGAAAATTGTCTGAAAAATTCTTAAATATGTTGTAAAAGCATCAAGAATATGCTAAAAGTGCTTAAAAAGATCTATCAGGGGACTCAAAATAGTATCAAAATGTTTATGAAATTCCTAGAGGGAGATCAGGGTAGCGTATGACAGGATAGAATGGATAAGCAGAGGAGGGAATAGGATAGATGATAAGAGGATAGAATGAATGTCTAGAAACGTATCATGTTAGTAGAATAGAATAAATAATAATAAGAGGATCTATCTTAGGTTAGGCTAGGCCATGTTAGATTAGGATAGGTTAGGTTAGGTTAGGATAGGTTAGACGAGTAGAAGTATGGGGCTTAGGTTAAATTATCAAAGACGGGAGTAAATAGTGGGAGCTGGGTTAGGTTAGGTTAGCCATGTAGAAGTATGGAGCTTAGGTTAGGTTAAGATTAGGTTAGGTTAGGTTAGGTTAGGTTAGGTTAGGTTAGTGAGGCAATGTGGGGTGAGGTAACATTATGTTGGGGTAATATATTCAATCAAATCAGAAAGCTCCTGTGTTAGGTGGCGTACATCAATATAGTGAAGGACATACTCAGACACCATGAACGCTCATAAGCATACATACACTGCTATGGGCCTTAAGAGTCATCCCTAGAGATTCCTTCAAACACCTACAACGTCCTGCTTTCCCTACCACCTTACCTAGTAATCCTTAGATTACGCGTGGCGGCCATCTTGCGCATTTGGGTCTGCGCCAGCCTTCCCTTAACCTATCTACTGATATCGCATTTTATGTGCATAGCATCACATGCGCATTAAGTCACTTCGCTCACATGCGCATGGCACCGCTTGATATACAATCTTATGTGCATCGCATCGCATGCGCATTGTGTCACGACTCGTCACATGCGCATGGCATCGCTTGTAATCGCATCTTATGTGCATCGCATCGCATGCGCATTGAATAGAGTCGCGTCACATGCGCATGGCATCGCTTGATATCGCATCTTATGTGCATCGCTTCGCATGCGCATTGAGTCCGGTCGCGTCACATGCGCATGGCATCGCTTGTTAATGCATCTTATCAGCATCGCATCGCATGCGCATTCAGTCACAGCGCGTCACATGCGCATGGCATCGATTGATATCGCATCTTATGTGCATCGCATCGCAAGCGCATTGAGGATCGTCGCGTCACATGCGCATGCCATCTCTTGATATCGCAGCTTATGCGCGTACCATCGCATGCGCGTTGAGTCATGTCGCGTCACATGCGCATGCCATCGCTGTTATCGCATCTTATGTGCATCGCATCGCATTCCATTGAGTCACGTCGCGTCACATGCGCATGGCATCCCTTGATATCGCATCTTGGGTGCATCGCATGCGCATTGAGTCACATTGCGTCACATGCGCATGGCATCGCTTGATATCGCATGTTATGTGCATCGCATGCGCATTGAGTCACATCGCGACCCATGCGCATGGCACCGCTTGATATCGCAACTTATATAAATCGCATGCGCAGTGAGTCACGTCGCGGCACATGCGCATGCCATCGCTTAATATCGCATCTAATGTGCATCGCATCGCATGAGCATTGAGTCACGTCGCATCACATGCGCATGGCATCGCTTGATATCACATCTTATGTGCATAGCATCGCATGCGCATTGAGCCACATCGCGTCACATGCGCATGGCATCGCTTGATAGCACATCTTATGTGCATCGATACGCATGCGCATTGACTCACATCGCGGCACATGCGCATGGGACCGTTTGATATAGCATCTTATGTGCCTCGCATCGCAGCACATTGAGTCTCTCACTCCACATGCGCATGGTATCGTTTGATAATGCATCTTATGTGCATCGCATCCCATGCGGATTGAGTCACATCACGTCACATGCGCCTGGCATCACTTGATATCGCATATCATGTGCTTCACATCGCATGCGCATTGAGTCACTTCGCCTCACATACGCATGGCACCACTTGATATCGCATCTTATGTGCATCGCATCGCATGCGCATTGAGTCACGTCTCTTCCAATGCGCATGGCATCGCTTGTTTTCGCATCTTATCAGCATCGCGTTGCATGCGCATTCAGTCACATCGCGTCACATGCGCATGCCATTTCTTGATATCGCCTCTTATGAGCGTCGCATCGCATGCGCATGAAGTCACGTCGAGTCAGATGCGCTTGGCATCGCTTGGTATCGCATCTTATGTGCATCGCATCGCATTCCATTGAGTCACGTCGTTTCACATGCGCATGGCATCGCTTGATAACGCATCTTATGATCATCTCATCACATGCGTATTGAGTCACGTCGCACCAGTTGCGCATGACACCACTCGACATTGCATCTTATGTGCATCGCATCGCAGCGCATTGAGTCACATCGCGTCACATGCGCATGCATCGCTCCACATCGCATCTTATGAGCATCGCATGGAAATTGAGTCACGTCGCGTCACATGTGCATGTCTTCCCTTGATATCGCATCTTATGTAAATCGCATGAGCATTGGGTCACGTCGCGTCACATGCGCATGGCATCGCTTCATATCGCATCTTATGTGCATCGCATCGTATACGCATTTAGTCACATCGCGTCACATGCGCATGGCATCGCTTGAAGACGCATCTGATGTGCTTGGCATGCTCATTGAGTCACGTCGCATCACATGCGCATGGCACTGCTTGATATCGCATCCTATGTGCATCGCATGGCATGCGCATTGAGTCACGTCGAGAGACATGCCGTTGGCATCGCTTGATATCGCATCTCATGTGCATCGCATCGCATGCGCATTGAGTCACGTCGCATCACATGCGCGTGGCATCGGTTGATATCGCATCTTATGTGCATCGCATCTCATGCGCATTGAGCCACATCTTGTCACATGCGCATGGCATCGCTTGATATCGCATCTTTTGCGCATCGCATCGCACTCATATTGATTCACGTCGCGTCACATGCGCATGGCATCGCATGATATCGCATCTTATGTGCATCACATCGCATGCAAATTGAGTCACGTCGTGTCACATGCGCATGGCAGCGCTTGATAACGCATCTTATGTGCATCGCATCGAAGCGCATTGAGTCACATCCCGTCACATGCGCATCCATCGCTCGACATCGCATCTTACGTGCATCGCATGCGCATTGAGTTACATCTCATCACATGCGCATGGCATCGCTCGACATCGCATCTTATGTGCACCGCATCGCAGGCGCATTGAGTCACATCACGCCACATGCGCATGGCATCCCTTGATATCGCATATTCTGTGCATCGCATCGCATTCACGTTGATTCACGTCGCGTCTAATGCGCATGGCATCGCTTCATTCCGCCTCTTATGTGTATCGCATAGCATGCGCATTGAGTCACGTCGCACCACATGCGCATGACATCGCTCGACATCGCATCTTATGTGCATCACATCGCATGCGCATTGAGTCACGTGTCATCACATACGCATGGCACCGCTTGATATCGAATCTTATGTGCATCGCATTGTTTGCGCATTAATTCCGACCCGTCACTTGCGCATGGTATCGCTTGTAATCGCATCTTATGTGCATCGCATCGCATGCGCATTGAGGCACGTCGCGTCACATGCGCATGCCATCTCTTGATATCGCATCTTATGCGAGTCGCATCGCATGCGCTTTGAGTCATGTCGCGTCACAAGCGCATGGCATCGCTGTTATCGCATCTTATGTGCATCGCATCACATTCCATTGAGTCACGTCGCTTCACATGCGCATGGCATCCCTTGATATCGCATCTTGTGTGCATCGCATGCGCATTGAGTCACATCGCGTCACATGCGCATGGCATCGCTTGATATCGCATGTTATGTGCATCGCATGCGCATTGAGTCACATCGCGACACATGCGCATGGCACCGCTTGATATCGCAACTTATATAAATCGCATGCGCATTGAGTCAAGTCGCGGCACTTGCGCTTGCCATGTCTTAATATCGCATCTAATGTGCATCGCATCGCATGAGCATTGAGTCACGTCGCATCACATGCGCATGGCATCGCTTGATAGCGCATCTTATGTGCATCGAATCGTATGCGCATTGACTCACATCGCGGCACATGCGCATGGGAACGCTTGATATAGCATCTTATGTGCCTCGCATCGCAGCACATTGAGTCTCTCACGTCGCATGCGCATGGCTTCACTTGATATCGCATATCATGTGCATCGCATCGCATGCGCATTGAGTCACTTCGCCTCACATAGGCATGGCACCACTTGATATCGCATCTTATATGCATCGCATGCGCATTGAGTCACGACTCGTCACATGCGCATGGTATCGCTTGATATCGCATCTTATGTGCATCGCATCGCATGCGCATTGTGTCACGTCGCGTCCAATGCGCATGGCATCGCTTGTTTTCGCATCTTATCAGCATCGCGTTGCATGCGCATTCAGTCACATCGCGTCACATGTGCATGGCATCTCTTGATATCGCCTCTTATGCCCGTCGCATCGCATGCGCATTGAACCGCGTCGAGTCACATACGCCTGACATCGCTTGTTATCGCATCTTATGTGCATCGCATCGCATTCCATTGAGTCACGTCGTTTCACATGCGCATGGCATCGCTTGATAACGCATCCTATATGCATCTCATCACATGCGTATTGAGTCACGTCGCACCAGTTGCGCATGACACCACTCGACATCGCATCTTATGTGCATCGCATCGCAGCGCATTGAGTCACATCACGTCACATGCGCATGCATCGCTCGACATCGCATCTTATGTGCATCGCATGGAATTTGAGTCACGTCGCGTCACATGTGCATGTCTTCGCTTGATATCGCATCTTATGTAAATCGCATGAGCATTGGGTCACGTCGCGTCACATGCGCATGGCATCGCTTCATATCGCATCTTATGTGCATCGCATCGCATACGCATTTAGGCACATCGCGTCACATGCGCATGGCATCGCTTGAAGACACATCTTATGTGCATCGCATCGCATGCACATTGAGTCACGTCGCATCACATGCGCATGGCATCGCTTGATATCGCATCTTATGTGCATCGCATCTTATGCGCATTGAGCCACATCGCGTCACATGCGCATGGCATCGCTTGATATCGCATCTTATGCGCATCGCATCGCACTCACATTGATTCACGTCGCGTCACATGCGCATGGCATCGCATGATATCGCATCTTATGTGCATCGCATCGCATGCGTATTGAGTCACGTCGCGTCACATGCGCATCCATCGCTCGACATCGCATCTTACGTACATCGCATGCGCATTGAGTTACATCGCATCACATGTGCATGGCATCGCTCGACATCGCATTTTATGTGCACCGCATTGCAGGCGCATTGAGTCACATCACGCCACATGCGCATGGCATCGCTTGATATTGCATATTATGTGCATCGCATCGCATTCACCTTGATTCACGTCGCGTCTAATGCGCATGGCATTGCTTGATTCCGCATCTTATGTGTATCGCATAGCATGCGCATTGAGTCACGTCGCACCACATGCGCATGACATCGCTCGACATCGCATTTTATGTGCATCGCATCGCAGGCGCATTGAGTCACGTGGCATCACATACGCATGGCACCGCTTGATATCGAATATTATGTGCATCGCATCGTTTGCGCATTGAGTCACGTCGCGTCATATGCGCATGGCATCGCTAGATGTCGCATCTTATGTTCATCGCATCGCATGCGCATTCAGTGACGTCGCAACACTCGCGAATGAAATCGCAGGACATCGGATCATTTGTGCATCGCATCGCATGCGTATTGAGTCACATCGCGTCACATGCGCATGGCATCGCTCGACATCGCATCTTATGTGCATCGCATCGCAGGCGCATTGAGTCACATCGCGTCACATGTGCATGGCATCCCTTGATATCGCACCTTATGTGCATTGCATCGCAGCGCATTGAGCCACATCACGCCACATGTGCATGGCATCGCTTGATATCGCATCTTATGTGCATCGCAACGCATGCGCATTGAGTCACGTCGCATCACATGCGCATGGCATCGCTTGATATCGCATCATATGTGTATCGCATCGCTTGCGCATTGAGCCACATCGCGTCACATGCGCATGGCATCGCTTGATATCGCATCTTATGTGCATCGCATCGCATGCGCATTTAGTCACGCCGCGTCACTTGCGCATGGCATCGCTTGATATCGCATCTTATGTGCATCGCATCGCATGCGCATTGAGTCACGTCGCACCACATCCTCATGATCGCTGGACATCGGATAATATGTGCATCGCATCGCATGCGCATTGAGTCACATGCGCATGGCATCGGTATATATTGCATCCTATGTGCATCTCTTCGCAGCCCATTGCGGTACATCTTGTCACATGCGCATGCATCGCTCGAAATCGCATCTTATATGCATCGCATGCGCATTGAGTCACTTCATACCACACGCGCATTGCATCGCCCGACATCGCATCTTGTGTGCGTCGCATTGTATGCGTCTTGAGTCACATCGCGTCACATGCTCATGGCATCAATTGATATCGCATCATATGTGCATCGCATTGCAGCGCATTGAGTCACATCACGCAAGATGCGCATGGCATCGCTTGATATCGCATCTTATGTGCATCGCATCGCATGCGGATTGAGTCACTTCACATCACATGCTAATGGCATCGCTTGATATCGCATCTTATATGCCTCGCATCGCATGCACATTGAGACACTCGCGTCACATACGCATGGCATCGCTTAATATCGCATCTTGTGTGCATCGCATCGCATGCGCATTGAGTCCTGTCGCGTCACATGCGCATGGCATCGCTTGTTATGGCATCTTATCAGCATCGCATCGCATGCGCATTCAGTCACAACGCGTCACATACGCATGGCATCCCTTGATATCGCATATTATGGGCATCGCATCGCATGCGCATTGAGGCACGTCGCGTCACATGAGCATCCCATCTCTTGATATCGCAGCGTATGCGCGTCGCATCGCATGCGCATTGTGTCACGACTCTACACATGCGCATGGCATCGCTTGATATCGCATCTTATGTGCTTCGGTTCGCATGCGCATTGAGTCCTGTCGCGTCACATGCGCATGGCATCGCTTGTTATGGCATCTTATCAGCATCGCATCGCATGCGCATTCAGTCACAACGCGTCACATACGCATGGCATCCCTTGATATCGCATATTATGGGCATCGCATCGCATGCGCATTGAGGCACGTCGCGTCACATGAGCATCCCATCTCTTGATATCGCATCGTATGCGCGTCGCATCGCATGCGCATTGAGTCAGGTCGCGTCACATGCGCATGGTATCGCTCTTATCGCATCTTATGTGCATCGCATCGCATTCCATTGAGTCACGTCGCGTCACATACGCATGGCATCGGTTGATTTCGCATCTTATGTGCATCGCATGCACATTGAGTCACATTGCGTCACATGCGCATTGCATCGCTTGATATCGCATCTTATGTGCATCGCATGCGCATTGAGTCACATCGCGACACATGCGCATGCCATCACTTGATATCGCATCTTATATAAATCGCATGCGCAGAGTCACGTCGCGTCACATGCGCATGCCATCGCTTAATATCGCATCTCATGTGCATCGCATCGCATGCGCATTGAGTCACATGGCATCACATGCGCATGGCATCGCTCGACATCACGTCTTATGTGCATCGCATCGCATGCGCATTGAGCCACATCGCGTCACATGCGCATGGCATCGCTTGATACCGCATCTTATGTGCATCGCATGCGCATTGAGTCACATCGCGACACATGCGCATGCCATCGCTTGATATCGCATCTTATATAAATCGCATGCGCATTGAGTCACGTCGCATCACATGCGCATTGAGTCACCTCGCATCACATGCGCATGGTATCGCTTGATACTGCATCTTATGTGCATCGCATCGCATGCGGATTGAGTCACATCACATCACATGCGCATGGCATCACTTGATATCGCATATCTAGTGCATCGCATCACATGCGTATTGAGTCACGTCGCACCAATTGCGCATGACACCGCTCGACATCGCATCTTATGTGCATCGCACAACAGCGCATTGAGTCACATCGCGTCACATGCGCATGCATCGCTCGACATCGCATCTGATGTGCATCGCCTGCGCATTGAGTCACGTCGCGTCACATTCGCATGGGACCGCTTGTTATCACATCTTATGTGCATCTCTTCGAATGTGCATTTAGTCACATCGCGTGTCATGCGCATGGCATCGCTTGATATTGCAACTTATCTGCATCGCATCGCATGCGCATTGAGTCACGTTGCGTCACCTGCGCATGGCATCGCGTGATATCGCATCTTATGTACATCGCATGGGCATTGAGTCACGTCGCGTCACATGCGCATGGCACCGCTTGATATCGCATCTCTTGTGCATCGCATCGCATGCGCATTGAGTATCGTCGCATCACATGCGCATGGCATCGCTTGATATCGCATCTTATGTGCATCGCATCGCATGCGCATTGAGCCACATCGCGTCACATGCGCATCGCATCGCTTTATATCGTATCTTATTCGCATCGCATCGCAGTCCATTGAGTCACATCGCTCACATGCGCATGCATCGCTCGATATCGCATCTTACGTGCATCGCATGCGCATTGAGTCAAATCGCATCAGATGCGCATGGCATCGCTCGACATCTTATCTTTTGTGCATCGCATCGCAGGCGCATAGGGTCACGTCGCGTCACATGCGCATGGCATCGCTTGATATCGCATCTTATCTGCATCGCATCGCATGCGGATTGAGTCACATCACGTCACATGCGCATGATATCGCTTGATATCGCACATTATGTGCATGGTATCGCATGCGGATTGAGTCACGTCGCGTCACATGCGCATGGCATCGCTTGATATCGCATCTTATGTGCATCCAATGCTTATTGAGTCACGTCGCGTCACATGCGCATGGCATCGCTTGATATCGCATCTGTTGTGTATCGCATCGCATTACCAATGAGTCACATGCGGATGGTATCGCTTGTTATCGCATCTTATGTGCATCGCATCATATGCGCATTGAGGACCGTCGCGTCTAATGCGCATGGCAACGCTTGATATCGCATCTTATGTAAATCCCATTCGTATTGAGTCTCGTCGCGTCACATGCGCATGCCATCGCTTGATATTGCATCTCATGTGCATCGCAGCGCAAGCGCAATGAGTCACGTCGCATCACATGCGCATGGCATCGCTTGATATCGCATCTTATGTTCATCGCATCGCATGCGCATTGAGCCACGTCGCGTCACATGCGCATGGCATTGCTTGATATCGCATCTTATGCGCGTCCTATCGCATGCGCTTTGAGTCACCTCGCGTCACAGGCGCTTGGCATCGCTTGATATCGAATCTTATGTGAATCGCACCGCATGCGCATTGACTCGCATCGCGTCTCATGCGCATGGCATTGCTTGATTTAGCATCTTATGTGTATCGCACAGCATGCGCATTGAGTCACGTCGCAACACATGCGGATGACATCGCTCGACATCGCATCTTATGTGCATCGCATCGCATGAGCATTGAGTCACCTAGCGTCGCATGCGAATGGCATCGCTTGATATCGCATATTATGTGCATCGCATCACATGCGCATTGAGTCACTTCGCCCACATGCGCATGGCACCGCTTCATATCGCATCTTATGTGCATTGCATCGCATGCGCATTGTGTCACGACTCGTCACATGCGCATGGCATCGCTTGTAATCGCATCTTATGTGCATCGCATCGCATGCGCATTGAATCAAGTCGCGTCACATGCGCATGGCATCGCTTGATATCGCATCTTATGTGCATCGCTTCGCATGCGCATTGAGCCCTGTCGCGTCACATGCGCATGGCATCGCTTGTTATGGCATCTTATCAGCATCGCATCGCATGCGCATTGAGCCACGTCGCGTCACATGCACATGGCATCGCTTGATAACGTATCTTATGTGCATCTCATCGCATGCGCATTGAGTCACGTCGCGTCTAATGCGCATGGCATCGCTTGATATCGCATCTTATGTAAATCCCATGCGCATTGAGTCTCGTCGCGTCACATGCGCATGCCATCGCTTCATATCGCACCTTATGTGCATCGCATCGCATGCGCATTGAGCCACGTCGCGTCACATGTGCATGGCATCGCTTGATATCGCACCTTATGTGCATCGCATCGCATTCCATTGAGTCACGTCGTGTCATATGCGCATGGCATCGCTTGATATCGCATCTTAGGTGCATCGCATCGCATTCGCAATGAGCCACGTCGCATCACATGCGCATGGCATCGCTCGATATCCCAACTTATGTGCATCGCATCGCATGCGCATTGAATCAAGTCGCGTCACATGCGCATGGCATCGCTTGATATCGCATCTTATGTAAATCCCATGCGCATTGAGTCTCGTCGCGTCACATGCGCATGGCATCGCTTGATATCGCATCTTATGTGCATTGCATCGCATTCCATTGAGCCACATCGCGTCACATGCGCATGGCATCGCTTGATACCGCATCTTATGTTCATCGCATGCGCATTGAGTCACATCGCGACACATGCGCATGCCATCGCTGGATATCGCATCTTATATAAATCGCATGCGCATTGAGTCACGTCGCATCACATGCGCATTGAGTCACGTCGCACACATGCGCATGGCATCGCTTGATATCACATCTTATGTGCATCGCATCGCATGCGCATTGAGCCACATCGCGTCACATGCGCATGGCATCGCTTGATAGCGCATCTTATGTGCATCGCATGCGCATTGAGTCACATGGCATCAAATGCGCATGGCATCGCTCGACATCACATCTTATGTGCATCGCATCGCATGCGCATTGAGCCACATCGCGTCACATGCGCATGGCATCGCTTGATATCGCATCTTATGTGGATCGCATGCGCATTGAGGCGCATTGAGTCACCTCGCATCACATGCGCATGGTATCGTTTGATAATACATCTTATGTGCATCGCATCGCATGCGCCTTGAGTCACGTCGCACCAATTGCGCATGACACCGCTCGATATCGCATATTATGTGCATCGCATTGCAGCGCATTGAGTCCCATCGCGTCACATGCGCATGCATCGCTCGACATCGCATCTTACGTGCATCGAATGCGCATTGAGTCACATCACATCACATGCGCATGGCATCGCTCGACATCGCGTCTTATGTGCATCTCATCGCAGGCGCATTGAGTCACATCGCGTCACATGCGCATGGCATCGCTTGATATCGCATCTTATGTTCATCGCATCGCATGCGGTTTGAGTCACATCACGTCGCATGCGCATGGCATCGCTTGATATCGCATATTATGTGCATCGCATCGCATTCACATTGATTCACGTCGCTTCACATGCGCATGGCATCGCTTGTTATCGCATCTCATGTGCATCTCATCGCATGCGCATTGAGTCACGTCGCCTCTAATACGCATGGCGTCGCTTGATATCGCATCTTATAAAAATCCCATGCGCATTGAGTCTCGTCGCGTCACATGCGCATGCCATCGCTTCATATCGCATCTCATGTGCATCGCAGCGCATGCGCAATGAGCCACGTCGCATCACATGCGCATGGCATTGCTTGATATCGCATCTTATATGCATCGCATCGCATGCGCATTGAGCCACGTCGCGTCACATGCGCATGGCATCGCTTGTTATCGCATCTCATGTGCATCTCATCGCATGCGCATTGAGTCACGTCGCCTCTAATACGCATGGCGTCGCTTGATATCGCATCTTATGAAAATCCCATGCGCATTGAGACTCGTCGCGTCACATGCGCATGCCATCGCTTCATATCGCATCTCATGTGCATCGCAGCGCATGCGCAATGAGCCAGGTCGCATCACATGCGCATGGCATTGCTTGATATCGCATCTTGTGTGCATCGCATGCGCATTGAGCCACGTCGCGTCACATGCGCATGGCATCGCTTGATATCGCATCTTTTGTGCATCGCATCGCATGCGCATTGAGTCACATCGCGTGACCTGCGCTTGGCATCGCTTGATATCGAATCTTATGTGCATCGCACCGCATGCGCATTGACTCACATCGCGTCACATGCGCATGGCATTGTTTGATATCGCATTTTAAGTGCTTCGCATCGCATGCGCACTGAGTCACATCACGTCACATGCGCTTGGCATCGCTTGATATCGCATCTTATGTAAATCCCAGGCGCATTAAGTCTCGTCGCGTCACATGCGCATGCCATCGCTTGATATCGCATTTCATGTGCATCGCAGCGCATGCGCAATGAGTCACATCGCATCGCATGCGCATGGCATCGCTCGACATGGCATCTTATGTGCATCGCACCGCATGCGCATTGAGTCACGTCGCGTCACATGCGCATGGCATCCCTTGATATCGCATCTTATGCGCGTCGCATCGCATGCGCATTGAGTCACGTCGCGTCACATGCGCATGGCATCCCTTGATATCGCATCTTATGCGCGTCGCATCGCATGCGCATTGAGTCACGTCATGTCACATGCGCTTGGCATCGCTTGATATCGCATCTTATGTGCATCGCATCGCATGCGCAATGTGTCACGTCGCATCACATGCGCATGGCATCGCTTGATATCGCAACTGATGTGCATCGCATGCGCAATCAGACACATTGCGTCAACATTCGCATGGCATCGCTTGATATCGCATCTAATGTGCATCGAATCGCATGCGCATTGAGTCACGTCGCGTCACATGCTCATGGCATGTCTTGATATCGCATTTTATGCGCGTCGCATCGCATGCGCATTGAGTCACATCACGTCACATGCGCATGGCATCGCTTGATATCGCATATTATGTGCATCGCATCGCATTCACATTGATTCACGTTGCGTCAAATGCGCATGGCATCGCTTGATATCGCATCTTATGTGCATCGCATCGCACTACCATTGATCCACGTCGCGTCACATGCGCATGGCATCGCTTGCTATCGCATCTTATGTGCATCGCATCGAATGCGCATTGAGTCACGTCGCGTCACATTGGCATGTCATCGCTTGATAACGTGTCTTATGTGCATCTCATCGCATGCGCATTGAGTCACGTCGCTTCTAATGCGCATGGCATTGCTTGATATCGCATCTTATGTAAATCCCAGGCTCATTGAGTCTCGTCGCGTCACATGCGCATGCCATCGCTTGATCTCGCATTTCATGTGCATCGCGGCGCATGCGCAATGAGTCACGTCGCATCACATGCGCATGGCATCGCTTGATATCGCATCTTATGTGCATCGCATCGCATGCGCATTGAGCCACGTCGCGTCACAGGCGCATGGCATCGCTATATCGCATCTTATGTGAAGCGCATGCGCATTGAGTCACATCGCATCGCATGCGCATGGCATCGCTCGACATGGCATCTTATGTGCATCGCACCTCATGCGCATTTAGTCACGTCGCGTCACATGCGCATGGCATCCCTTGATATCGCATCTTATGCGCGTCGCATCACATGCGCATTGAGTCACGTCGCGTCACATGCGCATGGCATGCCTTAATATCGTATCTTATGCGCGTCGCATTGCATGCGCATTGAGTCACGTCGCGTCACATGCGCTTGTCATCGCTTGTTATCGCATCTTATGTTCATCGCATCGCATTCCATTGAGTCACGTCGTGTCACATGCGCATGGCATCGCTTGATATCACATCTTATGTGCATCGCATTGCATGCGCATTGAGTCATGTCGCGTCACATGCGCTTGGCATCGTTTGTTTTCGCATCTTATGTGCATCGCATCGCATTCCATTGAATCACGTCGCGTCACATGCGCATGGCATCGCTTGATATCGCATCTTATGTTTATCGCATCGCATGCGCATTGAGTCACGTCGCGTCACATGTGCAAGGCATTGCTTGATATCGCACCTTATGTAAATCGCATGCGCATTGGGTGACGTCGCGTCAACATGCGCATGGCATCGCTTCATCTCGCATCTTATGTGCATCGCATCGCATGCGCATTGAGTCACCTCGCGTCACATGCGCATGGCATCGCTAGTTATCGCATCTTGTGTGCATCAAATGGCATGCGCATTGACGCACATCGCGTCACATGTGCATGGCATCGCTTGATTTCGCATCTTATGTGCATCGCATCGCATGCGCATTGAGTCACGTCGCGTCTCATGCGCATGGCATGGCTTGTTATCGAATCTTATCTGCATCGCATCGCATTCACATTGATTCACGTCGCGTCACATGCGCATGGCATCGTTTGATATCACATCTTACGTGCATCTCATCGCAGGCGCATTGAGTCACGTCGCGTCTAATGCGCATGGCATCGCTTGATATCGCATCATATGTGCATCGCATCGCAGCGCATTGAGTCACATCACGCCACATGCGCACAGCATCCCTTGATATCGCATCTTATGTGCATCGCATCGCATGCGCATTGAGTCCCATCGCGTCAAATGTTCATGCATCGCTCTACGTCGCATCTTACGTGCATCGAATGCGCATTGAGTCACATCGCATCACGTGCGCATTGCATCGCTCGACATCGCATCTTATGTGCATCGCATCGCAGGCACATTGAGTCACATCGCGTCACATGCGCATGGCATCGCTTGATATTGCATCTTATGTTCATCGCATCGCATACGGATTGATTCACGTCGCGTCACATGCACATGGCATCGCTTGATATCGCATCTTATGTAAATCGCATCGCATTCACATTGATTCACGTCGCGTCACATGCGCATGGCATCGCTTGATATCCCATTTTATGTGCATCGCATCGCATGCGCATTGAGTCACGTCACGTCACACGTGCATGGTATCGCTTGATAACTTATCTTATGTGCATCTCATCGCATGCGCATTGAGTCACCTCGCGTTTTATGCGCATGGAAACGCTTGATATCGCATCTTATGTAAATCCCATGCGCATTGAGTCTCGTCGCGTCACATGCGCATGCCATCGCTTGATATCGCCTCTCATGTGCATCGCAGCGCAAGCGCAAAGAGTCACGTCGCATCACATGCGCATGCTATCGCTTGATATCGCATCTTATGTTCATCGCATCGCATGCGCATTGAGCCACGTCGCGTCACATGCGCATGGCATCGCTTGATATCGCATCTTATGCGCGTCGCATCGCATGCGCATTGAGTCACCTCGCGTTACAGGCGCTTGGCATCCCTTGATACCGAATCTTATGTGGATCGCACCGCATGCGCATTGACTCACATCGCGTCACATGCGCATGGCTTGGCTTGATATCGCATGTTATGTGCATCGCATCGCATGCGCATTCAGTCACATCACGTCACATGCGCTTGGCATTGCTTGAGATCGCATCTTATGTAAATCCCAGGCGCATTGAGTCTCGTCGCGTCACATGCGCATGCCATCGCTTGATATCGCATTTCATGTGCATCGCGGCGCAAGCGCATTGAGTCACGTCGAGTCACATGCGCATGGCATCGCTTGATATCGCATGTTATGTGCATCGCATCGCATGCGCATTCAGTCACATCGCGTCAAGATTCGCATGGCATCGTTTGATATCGCATCTAATGTGCATCGCATCGCATGCGCATTGAGTCACGTCGCTTCACATGCGCATGGCATCGCTTGATAACGCAATTTATGTGCATCTCATCACATGCGCATTGAGTCACCTCGCACCAATTGCGCTTGACAACGCTAGATATCGCATATTATGTGTATCGCATCCCAGCGCATTGAGTCACATCGCGTCACATGCGCATGCATCCCTCGACATCGCATCTTATGTAAATCGCATGCGCATTGGGTCACGTCGCGTCACATGCGCATGGCATCGCTTCATCTGGCATCTTATGTGCATCGCATCACATGCGCATTGAGTCACCTCGCGTCACATGCGCATGGCATCGCTTGTTATCGCATCTTATGAGCATCGCATGGTATGCGCATTGACTCTTATCGCGTCACATGCGCATGGCATCGCTTGATTTCGCATGTAATGTGCATCGCATCGCATGCGCATTGAGGCACGTCGCGTCACATGCGCATGGCATCGCTTGATAACGCAACTTATGTGCATCTCATCACATGCGCATTGAGTCACCTCGCACCAATTGCGCTTGACAACGCTCGATATCTCGTATTATGTGCATCGCATCGCATGCGCATTGAGTGACGTCGCGTCACATGTGCATGGCATTGCTTGATATCGCATCTTATGTAAATCGCATGCGCTTTGGGTCACGTCGCGTCACATGCGCATGGCATCGCTTCATCTGGCATCTTATGTGCATCGCATCGCATGCGCATTGAGTCACCTCGCGTCACATGCGCATGGCATCGCTTGTTATCGCATCTTATGAGCATCGCATGGCATGCGCATTGACCCATATCGCGTCACATGCGCATGGCATCGCTTGATTTCGCATCTAATGTCCATCGCATCGCATGCGCATTGAGGCCCGTCGCGTCACATCCGCATGGCATCGCTTGATATCGCATCTTATGTGCATCGCATCACATGCGCATTGAGTCACGTCGCGTCTAATGCGCATGGCATAGCTTGATATCGCATCTTATGTGCATCGCATTACATGCGCATTGAGTCACGTCGCGTCACATGCGCATGGCATCGCCTTATAACGTATCTTATGTGCATCTCATCGCATGCGCATTGAGTCACGTCGCGTCTAATGCGCATGGCATCGCTTGATATCGCATCTTATGTGCATCGAATTACATGCGCATTGAGTCACGTCGCGTCACATGCGCATGGCATCGCCTTATAACGTATCTTATGTGCATCTCATCGCATGCGGATTGATTCACGTCGCGTCACATGCGCATGGCATCGCCTTATAACGTATCTTATGTGCATCTCATCGCATGCGCATTGAGTCACGTCGCGTCTAATGCGCATGGCAACGCTTGATATCGAATCTTATGTAAATCCCATTCGTATTGAGTCTCGTCGCGTCACATGCGCATACCATCGCTTGATATTGCATCTCATGTTCATCGCATCGCATGCGCATTGAGCCACGTCGCGTCACATGCGCATGGCATCGCTTGATATCGCATCTTATTGGCGTCGTATCGCATGCGCATTGAGTCACCTCGCGTCACAGGCGCTTGGCATCGCTTGATATCGAATCTTATGTGAATCGCATCGCATGCTCATTGAGGCACGTCACGTCACATGCGTTTGGCATCGCTTGTTATCGCATCTAATGTGCATCGCATCGCATGCGCATTGAGTCACGTCGGGTCACATGCGCATGGAATTCCTTGATATCGCATCTTATGCGCGTCGCATCGCATGCGCATTGAGTCACGTCGCGTCACATGCGTATGGCATTCCTTGATATCGCATCTTATGGGCGTCGCATTTCATGCGCATTGAGTCACGTCACGTCACATGCGCTGGGCATCGCTTGATATCGCATCTTATGTGCAAGGCATCGCATGCGCATTGAGTCACGTCGCTTCACATGCGCATGGCATCCCTTGATAACGCAACTTATGTGCATCGAATGCGCATTTAGTCACATTGCATCACATCCGCATGGCTTTGCCCGACATCGCATCTTATGTGCATCGCATCGGATTCCATTGAGTCACGTCGTGTCACATGCGCATGGCATCGCTTGATATCACATCTAATGTGCATCGCATCGCATGTGCATTGAGTCACGTCGCGTCACATGCGCATGGCATCCCTTGATATCGCATCCTATGCGCGTCGCATCGCATGCTCATTGAGGCACGTCGCCTCACATGCGTTTGGCATCGCTTGTTATCGCATCTTATGTGCATCACATCGCATTCCATTGAGCCACGTCGTGTCACATGCGCAAGGCTTCGCTTGATATCGCATCTTATGTGCAAGGCATCGCATGCGCATTGAGTCACGTCGCTTCACATGCGCATGGCATCCCTTGAGTGAGTGAGTGAGTAGTGGGGTTTACGGGCCCGTCGACAACTAGGTCATTAGGGCCCGAAGTCCAATGTAAAAGCAATCAAAGAAAATAAAACCTCACCCGCTTTAAAGCTAAAAAGTGAAAGTTAAAATACCTAAAAATGAACGTTAAAACCATTAAAACGAGAGCTAAAAACAGGTAAAGAAGGAAAATTAAAAACCAATAAAACCATATTAAGAAAACCCTAAACTACTTATACTGTTGAAAAAGGGTAAAAACACAAGTAAAACATCCTAAAAGTATTTTTCCGCCAAGATAAAAGAAACCTTACACTTGCTTACCAAAATCGATACGCGCAACAAACCGCAGTACTGTATTTACAGCTGCTGGGTCGTTGCCTAACATGGTGCACAGTGTAAGACCCAGGCCAAAGGACTGGCGCTCACGAGCATACCGCGGACAATCAACAAGGACATGTGCAACGGAGAGTGGCACATTGCACGTCGCACAGACAGGCTCCGGATCACCGCGCAAAAGGTGTGCATGCGTGGCTCGAGTGTGGCCTATCCTCAGGCGGGTTAAAATCACCTCCTCACGCCTGGAATCCCTGCAAGATGTTTGCCAGGGTTGTACCGTGTCCTTGATTGTCCGTAACTGAGTGCCAGCTAACGCTTCCCAAGATTGTTGCCAAAGAGTAAATAGATGGCGACGGAAGTACTTCTGCACATCTATATAGGGTAGCGTACGGGTGGAATATTCCGGAAGGCGACATGCAGACTTCGCAGCCGCATCAACTGCCTCGTTACCCGGAATACCCACATGACCTGGGATCCACGTAAAAACGAACTGGTATCCGCGAGATAACAATTGAGATAAAAGTGTCTGTATTTTAATAATTGATGCCGAGTTGCCAACAAATTGTTGCAGCGCCTGAAGAGCGCTCAGGGAGTCGCAACACACAATAAAATGTCCAGGAACTGAACGGGAGATAAAAAGTAAGAAATAAAAGATGGCAAACAGCTCGGCGGTAAAAACTGAACTGGCGTCTGGAAGGCGGTATGTGTGAACCTCACCGTTGTATATAAACGCGGAACCCGTCGTACTACCCAACTGGGAGCCATCGGTGAATACCGGAGTATAAGTCCGGTATCGGCCCAGAACTGCGGTGAAGAGTTGACGGAACACCGAAGGAGGGGTAGCGGTCTTTGGACAGCCCGACAGCTCCAGGTCAAAGCGTGCACGCTGGAGCTGCCAGGGAGGACAGTGGCCAAATGAATGCCGCTCTACAACTGGCAGTCGGAGGGCGTTTGCGACAAGTAGTTCTTGAAACCTGATGCCACTTGGACGGGAGATTGTTTTATTCCGCATATAACGGTGCGCGAGGTCTGGACGCAATACAGGTGGGAACGAAGGATGACCTGGATGAGCGGCCAACCTTGCCACATAGGAACAAAGTAACAATGAGCGTCGAACAGACAGTGGAGGTTCGCCAGAATCAGCATACAGACAATCCACTCTACTTGTGCGGAAAGCCCCAGTAGCGAGACGGATACCAGTGTGATGAATTGTGTCTAAAAGGCGGAGTTTAGAGGCTGATGCAGAGCCATAGATAAAACAGCCGTAGTCTAATTTGGACCGGACCAGTGAGCGATACAACCTCAACATTACCGTGCGATCGCCGCCCCAAGATGCCCCAGACAGGACCCTGAGTACCCGAAGCGAGCGACCGCAGGAAGCACGAAGGTGACGAATATGGTGCTCCCATGTGAGTTTGCTGTCGAGGTGTAAGCCCAAGAACTTCAGGTGCGGAACAAATGGAAGACGTGTGCCACGCAAATGAAGATCAGGAGGAGGGTGTACACCACGGAGTCGGTGAAAGTGGAGACACTGTGTTTTCGTAGGGGAAAACCGAAAGCCGGTGCGAGACGCCCACTCGGCGATGGATGTTATGGTCATCTGCAGTTGACGCTCGATGTGCTCCAAACTATAAGAGCGATAGTATATCGCAAAGTCGTCAACATACAGCGACATCGGGATTCCGCTTCGAACAGCGCTGGTGATGCCATTAATGGCAACGGCGAAAAGCGTAACACTGAGAATCGACCCTTGGGGTACACCATTCTCCTGAACCTTCACTTGGGAGAGCGTGTTGCCTATGCGGACACGAAAACGGCGAATTAGTAAAAAGTTAGAAATAAAAAACGACAAGTTACCGCGTAAACCATAATCGTGTAGAGTACGGAGAATGCCATAGCGCCATGTAGTGTCGTAGGCCTTCTCCAGATCAAAGAAGACACCCACGACATGCTGCTTCAAGAGAAATGCATTCTGTATGTAGGCCTCCATGCTTGTCAGATTGTCGACACTGGAGCGATGGCGACGAAAACCGCACTGGACATTACTCAGCAGGTTATTCGTCTCTAGCCACCACACTAAACGAGTGTTGATCATACGTTCGAGGGTCTTGCAAACGACACTCGTTAGGCAAATAGGGCGGTAGCTAGAGGCAAGTGCCCGGTCTTTCCCGGGCCGAGGTATAGGGATGACGATACCCTCGCGCCAGGAAGACGGGTAAACCCGCTGGAGCCAGATTCGGTTATAGATGCTCAGCAGGAAGGAAAGAGCCTGAGATGGTAGATGAAGCAACATTTGTCGGTGGATGTCATCCGGACCGGGAGAAGAGTCGTGCGCCAGAGACAAGGAGTGCATCAGCTCTGCTATGCTAAAAGGCGTGTTGTATGGTTCACTACCGTCGCTGTTAAAATTAAGAACTATCCGCTCCGCAGATTCCTTGATAGCTAAAAACGACCTATCGTAACTTTGGGTTTGGCTGGTAGCAGAGAAAGATTCGGCAAGGGCGTCGGCGATCGCCTGCTCGTTGGTGTAATAAGAGCCCTGTACGGCAAGACCGGGAATAATCGTCCGGCGACACTTGCCGTACATACGCCGAACCGCAGTCCACACCCTTTGTGTTGAAGTGCGTCGAGAGAGGGAAGAGACGTAAGTTACCCAGGATGTGCGTTTTGCACTGCGAAGTACAAAACGCGCCCGGGCACGCACACGCTTAAAGGCAATGAAGTTCTCTTCCGTAGGATGTGCACTGAAAACTCGCAGAGCCCGTTTGCGGGCTTTAACAGCCAAACGACATTCCTCGGACCACCAAGGCACGGGAACATGACGAGGTGTAGTAGAACCGCGAGGAATGCTGGAATTTGCTGCAAACAGGACAGAACATGTAAAATACTCCACCATGTTGTCGATGGTGGTAAAACCA
The DNA here is from genome assembly GCA_030765045.1 of Tenodera sinensis. Lineage (NCBI taxonomy): Eukaryota > Metazoa > Arthropoda > Insecta > Mantodea > Mantidae > Tenodera > Tenodera sinensis. The sequence continues at coordinate 120,147,323 of CM060968.1, forward strand.
TCGTCCGTAAGGTGAATGAGGGAACGGAATTTCCCCCAGTCAGCCTTGGAAATAATCCAGTGAGGGTATCGTGTTGGAATAGGATGGAAACCAGTAATGTGAATGTTAATGGGAAAATGATCACTGCCAAAGAGGTCGGAGAGCACCGACCAATCAATAAGTGGTACCAGTGACGGGCTACAGAAGCTAACGTCTAAGGCGGAATAGGTACCATAGGCAGATGATAAGAAGGTAGGGGCACCAGTGTTCAACAAAAGGAGGCCGGACATATCACAAACGTCTGCTACAAGGCACCCACGAGCATCGTCAGTGTCGGAGCCCCATAAAGTGTGTTTGGCATTCAGATCACCAAGGAAGATAAGCGGTGGCGGGATCTGAGCCAAAAGAGCCCGAAGGTCGTTCGCGTGTACGGCACTGACCGGTGGCAGATAGACATTACAAATTGACAGACTCACGCCCTGCATATGGACACGCACTGCTACAGCTTGCAGCGGCGTGTTTAGCGGGATGCTTGTGGCTGAGATGGTATGCGCCACCAGAGTAGCAACACCACCGCTTGCTCGTCTATCAGCTGCAGAGTCATGTCTAAATTCCGAAAAACCACGAAGATGTAAGGTGTGGTTAGGCTTCAGATGGGTTTCTTGTAGACAGACGATTGAAGGTGAATGGTGCCAAGCTAAGTGTTGTATGTCCGGGGCACGGGCCCGGTACCCATTAACATTCCACTGAATTATTTCCATAATAAAAAGGTTAAGGCATAGTCTTTATCTTTTTCTTCATCTTAACCTTGGCGCACTTGGGACCAATGATGTGCTTTTCACCGTCCTCAGGCGACTCCTCGGAACTTCGGGAGTCAGAAGATCCCCGGCGGCTCGCGGAGCGGGAGCGGGACTTCGTGGAGGTACGACTACTCGCCCGATGTTTAGGTCGCGAACGATTTGTGGGAACAGGCAATACGGTGTAGCCTCTGCTTGTGGACGACTGGTGAGCGTGTGTCTGCACAGCGGAAGATGTAGTTGCTGGTGCAGTTTTATCACGACGCGGTGGAGAGGTGCTCGCCGGTAAATCTGTTTGTGTCGAAGCATCTGCGACGGGTACATGCTGTATAGCAACAGTGTTCACAGGAGGGCGACGAACAGCGGATGCAAAGCCTGTGGTGGTAGCAGGTTGCAGTTGTTGAAAGCGACGGCGCGCTTCAACAAACGTCAGGCGTTCTTTCACGCGCAACTCCTGGATACACTTTTCCTCGAGAAACTTCGGACACTGTCGCGAGCTGGATGGATGACTCCCTTCGCAGTTAACGCAGTAAGGGTCACGGGTGCAAGCCGTGCCCTCATGGTATGGTAGTCCACAACGCTCACACGTAGCAGGATGGGTGCACGAAGGCTTAGTATGACCGAACTTCTGACACTGAAAACAGCGCATAGGGTTCGGTACATACTGCCGAACTGCGGCACGCTCGTAACCGCAGAAGATGTATTCGGGTAACTGAGTACCCTTAAATGTCAAAAACACAGTGCGTAAATCCATCACTTTTCCATCCTGTTTTCGAGTGAGACGGTACGCCTGACACACCCGTTGATCTGAAAGGCAGGTGACTATCTCTTCATTAGACAGACCATCAAGGCTGGAGGTGGTGACAACTCCTCTGCAAGTATTCAGTGTTTTATGTGGGACTACCCGGATAGGGTAGGAGCCCAATAAACTCGCTTTCAGTAGTTTCTGCGACTGGTCTGCAGTAATCACCTCTATCAATAGCGTACCGTCGCGTATTCTGGTCGCATTTTTTACAGGGCCACAGATTCGGTCAACTTCCCGTTTAATATAGAAGGGGCTAAGATCCTTTACCGTTTTCCCGTCACAAGCCAAAGTCAAAACCAAAAACGTGTCAAATGAGGAGGGTTTGCGCGGATGCATTATGAATTGGACCCCCATCCGGAACCGTCGGCGTCAGCCTGCCATCCGGGGGTCAAAAGATAAAAGACACCAAAATCTCCACGGTCTGTGCCGCCATGGAGACCCCTCCATGACTGACCTCAAGGCGTACTTCAGAGGAGCTACCCTCCGATCTCCACTGCTTGTCCGCATGGGTAAACCGTTCACCACATGACACCCCGGTTTTATGCCCCCACCACAGGAATAACCGCCTGTGGCTCCCCGCTTTAGCACACGCTGCCTCAACGGAGTCAGCGTGGATTCAGGGGACTTCGGGTTGATTACACCGGGGCTCCGTCAGCGGTAACACGTCCGGCCGGTGATACTAACCCGACGGCACGCGGCCGTCGGGAGATTAACACCGGCCGTGCCCTCCAGGAGCTACGTGGGTGTACATGACGTGTGGACGGGCTCCGCACCTAAGGCTACACATGGGGGCAGTGTGAAGGGTCCGCACAACCTTCGCGCCTGAGACCTCCGAAGAGCACACAAGTCGGGGGCCGCGCTGAAAACCGTGGGACAGGACCACGGAGATAGGAAAGATCCCTGCTGGTGAGACAGGAGTTATAAATCTAGGAACTTACAAACTAATAATCAGAATAAGCCTAGAAGAGGAAGAGGGTGATATAAAAAGCAACATAAAACGTTGCACGTGGCACAGTTGATGAAGGTGGAGGGGGTGAAGTGATAGTGAGCAGCTCGGGGCCCCGGGTGCGCCAAACCCGGACCTACCGTGGTAGGTTCCCCTGGGGGAGTTTGATTTCGGAGTCCTCTTCTCCTAGATGAGTCGTCGACCAAGACTAACGAGCCTCATCTACCCGTTGGAATGTTCTTAGCTTCCCCTCACCTCTTGCCTACCAGTGGTCACGAAGACTCACGTAGCAGGCCGTCTGGTTTGGGTACTGAGCCCCTCCGCCACGGCAAGGCGACACTCCTTCGGAGGGGGGCATCCCTTGATAACGCAACTTATGTGCATCGAATGCGCATTTAGTCACATTGCATCACATGCGCATGGCTTTGCCCGACATCGCATCCTATGTGCATCGCATCACATACGCATTGAGTCACGTCGCGTCACATGCGCATGGCATCGCTTGATAACGTACCTTATGTGCATCTCGTCGCATGCGCATTGAGTCACGTCGCGTCTAATGCGCATGGCATCGCTTGATATCGCATCTTATGTTCATCGCATCGCATGCGCATTTAGTCACATCACGCCACATGCGCTTGGCATTGATCGATATTGCATCTTATGTAAATCCCAGGCGCATTGAGTCTCGTCGCGTCACATGCGCATGCCATCGCTTGATATCGCATTTCATGTACATCGCAGCGCATGCGCAATGAGTCGCGTCGCATCACATGCGCATGGCATCCCTTGATATCGTAACTTTTGTGCATCGCATCGCATGAGCATTCAGCCACGTCGCGTCACATGCGCATGGCATCGCTTGATATCGCATCTTATGTGCATCGCATGCGCATTGAGTCACATCGCAACGCATGCGCATGGCATCCCTCGACATGGCATCTTATGTGCAACGCACCGCACGCGCATTGAGTCACGTCGCGTCACATGCGCATGGCATCCCTTGATATCGCATCTTATGCGCGTCCCATCGCATGCGCATTTAGTCACGTCGCGCCACATTCGCTTGACATCGCTTGCTATCGCATCTTATGTGCATCGCATCGCATTCCATTGAGTCACGTCGTATCACATGCGCATGGCATCGCTTGATATGGCATCTTATGTGCATCGCATCGCATGCGCATTGAGCCACGTTGCGTCACATGCGCATGGCATCGCTTGATATCGTATCTTATGTGCATCGCATGCGCATTCAGTCAAATCGCGTCGACATTCGCATGGCATCGCTTGATATCGCATCTTATGTGCATCGCATCGCATGCGCATTGAGTCACATCGCGTCACATGTGCATGGCATCTCTTGATATCGCATCTTATGCGCGTCGCGTTGCATGCGCATTGAGTCACGTCCCGTCACATGTGCTTGGCATCGCTTGTTATCGCATTTTATGTGCATCACATCGCATTCCATTGGGCCACGTCGTGTCACATGCGCATGGCATCGCTTGATATCGCATCTTATGTGCAAGGCATCGCATGCGCATTGAGTCACGTCGCTTCACATGCGCATGGCACGGCTTGATAACGCAACTTATGTGCATCTCATCACATGCACATTGAGTCACCTCGCACCAACTGCGCTTGACAACGCTCAATATGGCATATTATGTGTATCGCATCGCAGCGCATTGAGTCACATCACGCCACATGCGCACAGCATCGCTTGATATCGCATCTTATGTGCATCGCATCGCATGCGCTTTGAGTCCCATCGCGTCAAATGTTCATGCATCGCTCTACATCGTATCTTACGTGCATCGAATGCGCATTGAGTCACATCGCATCACGTGCGCATTGCATCGCTCGACATCGCATCTTATGTGCATCGCATCGCAGGCACATTGAGTCACATCGCGTCACATGCGCATGGCATCGCTTGATATTGCATCTTATGTTCATCGCATCGCATACGGATTGATTCACGTCGCGTCACATGCACATGGCATCGCTTGATATCGCATCTTATGTAAATCGCATCGCATTCACATTGATTCACGTCGCGTCACATGCGCATGGCATCGCTTGATATCCCATTTTATGTGCATCGCATGCGCATTGAGTCACGTCACGTCACACGTGCATGGTATCGCTTGATAACTTATCTTATGTGCATCTCATCGCATGCGCATTGAGTCACCTCGCGTTTTATGCGCATGGAAACGCTTGATATCGCATCTTATGTAAATCCCATGCGCATTGAGTCTCGTCGCGTCACATGCGCATGCCATCGCTTGATATCGCCTCTCATGTGCATCGGAGCGCAAGCGCAAAGAGTCACGTCGCATCACATGCGCATGGTATCGCTTGATATCGCATCTTATGTTCATCGCCTCGCATGCGCATTGAGCCACGTCGCGTCACATGCGCATGGCATCGCTTGATATCGCATCTTATGCGCGTCGCATCGCATGCGCATTGAGTCACCTCGCGTTACAGGCGCTTAGCATCCCTTGATATCGAATCTTATGTGGATCGCATCGCATGCGCATTGACTCACATCGCGTCACATGCGCATGGCATGGCTTGATATCGCATCTTATGTGCATCGCATGGCATGCGCATTCAGTCACATCACGTCACATGCGCTTGGCATTTCTTGAGATCGCATCTTATGTAAATCCCAGGCGCATTGAGTCTCGTCGCGTCACATGCGCATGCCATCGCTTGATATCGCATTTCATGTGCATCGCGGCGCATGCGCATTGAGTCACGTCGGGTCACATGCGCATGGCATCGCTTGATATCGCATCTTATGTGCATCGCATGCGCATTCAGTCATATCGCGTCAACATTCGCATGGCATCGCTTGATATCACATCTAATGTGCATCGCATCGCATGTGCATTGAGTCACGTCGCGTCACATGCGCATGGCATCCCTTGATATCGCATCCTATGCGCGTCGCATCGCATGCTCATTGAGGCACGTCGCGTCACATGCGTTTGGCATCGCTTGTTATCGCATCTTATGTGCATCACATCGCATTCCATTGAGCCACGTCGTGTCACATGCGCAAGGCTTCGCTTGATATCGCATCTTATGTGCAAGGCATCGCATGCGCATTGAGTCACGTCGCTTCACATGCGCATGGCATCCCTTGATAACGCAACTTATGTGCATCGAATGCGCATTTAGTCACATTGCATCACATGCGCATGGCTTCGCCCGACATCGCATCCTATGTGCATCGCATCACATACGCATTGAGCCACGTCGCGTCACATGCGCATGGCATCGCTTGATAACGTATCTTATGTGCATCTCGTCGCATGCGCATTGAGTCACGTCACGTCTAATGCGCATGGCATCGCTTGATATCGCATCTTATGTTCATCGCATCGCATGCGCATTTAGTCACATCACGTCACATGCGCTTGGCATTGATCGATATTGCATCTTATGTAAATCCCAGGCGCATTGAGTCTCGTCGCGTCACATGCGCATGCCATCGCTTGATATCGCATTTCATGTACATCGCAGCGCATGCGCAATGAGTCGAGTCGCATCACATGCGCATGGCATCCCTTGATATCGTAACTTATGTGCATCGCATCGCATGAGCATTCAGCCACGTCGCGTCACATGCGCATGGCATCGCTTGATATCGCATCTTATGTGCATCGCATGCGCATTGAGTCACATCGCAATGCATGCGCATGGCATCCCTCGACATGGCATCTTATGAGCATCGCACCGCATGCGCATTGAGTCACGTCGCGTCACATGCGCATGGCATCCCTTGATATCGCATCTTATGCGCGTCCCATCGCATGCGCATTTAGTCACGTCGCGCCACATTCGCTTGGCATCGCTTGCTATCGCATCTTATGTGCATCGCATCGCATTCCATTGAGTCACGTCGTATCACATGCGCATGGCATCGCTTGATATGGCATCTTATGTGCATCGCATCGCATGCGCATTGAGCGACGTTGCGTCACATGCGCATGGCATCGCTTGATATCGTATCTTATGTGCATCGCATGCGCATTCAGTCACATCGCGTCGACATTCGCATGGCATCGCTTGATATCGCATCTAATGTGCATCGCATCGCATGCGCATTTAGTCACATCGCGTCACATGCGCATGGCATCTCTTGATATCGCATCTTTTGCGCGTCGCGTTGCATGCGCATTGAGTCACGTCCCGTCACATGTGCTTGGCATCGCTTGTTATCGCATTTTATGTGCATCACATCGCATTCCATTGGGCCACGTCGTGTCACATGCGCATGGCATCGCTTGATATCGCATCTTATGTGCAAGGCATCGCATGCGCATTGAGTCACGTCGCTTCACATGCGCATGGCACGGCTTGATAACGCAACTTATATGCATCTCATCACATGCACATTGAGTCACCTCGCACCAACTGCGCTTGACAACGCTCGATATCGCATATTATGTGCATCGCATCGCAGCGCATTGAGTCACATTGCGCCACATGCGCACAGCATCGCTTGATATCGCATCTTATGTGCATCGCATCGCATGCGCATTGAGTCCCATCGCGTCAAATGTTCATGCATCGCTCTACATCGCATCTTACGTGCATCGAATGCGCATTGAGTCACATCGCATCACGTGCGCATTGAATCGCTCGACATCGCCTCTTATGTGCATCGCATCGCAGGCACATTGAGTCACATCGCGTCACATGCGCATGGCATCGCTTGATATTGCATCTTATGTTCATCGCATCGCATACGGATTGATTCACGTCGCGTCACATGCACATGGCATCGCTTGATATCGCATCTTATGTAAATCGCATCGCATTCACATTGATTCACGTCGCGTCACATGCGCATGGCATCGCTTGATATCCCATTTTATGTGCATCGCATCGCATGCGCATTGAGTCACGTCACGTCACACGTGCATGGCATCGCTTGATATCGTATCTTATGTGCATCTCGTCTCATGCGCATGGAGTCACGTCGCGTCTAATGCGCATGGCATCGCTTGATATCGCATCTTATGTAAATCCCATGCGCATTGAGTCTCGTCGCGTCACATGCGCATGCCATCGCTTCATATCGTATCTCATGTGCATCGCAGCGCATGCGCAATGAGTCACGTCGCATCACATGCGCATGGCATCGCTTGATATCGCATCTTATGTGCATCGCATCGCATGCGCATTGAGCCACGTCGCGTCACATGCGCATGGCATCGTTTAATATCGTAACTTATGTGCATCGCATCGCATGAGCATTCAGCCACGTCGCGTCACATGCGCATGGCATCGCTTGATATCGCATCTTATGTGAATCGCATGCGCATTGGGTCACTTCGCGTCACATTCGCATGGCATCGCTTGTTATCGCATCTTATGTGCATCGCATGGCATGCGCATTGACTCACATCGCGTCACATGCACATGGCATCGCTTGATTTCGCATCTAATGTGCATCGCCACGCATGCGCATTGAGGCACGTCGCGTTACATGCGCATGGCATCTCTTGATATCGCATCTTATGTGCATCGCAGCGCACGCGCATTGAGTCACGTCGCGTATCATGCGCATGGCATGGCTTGTTATCGCATCATATGTGCATCGCATCGCAGCGCATTGGGTCACATCACGCCACATGCGCATGGCATCGCTTGATATCGCATCTTATGTGCGTCGCATCGCATGCGCATTGAGTCCCATCGCGTCACATGCGCATGGCATCACTCGACATCGCATCCTATGTGCATCGCATCGCATGCGCATTGAGTCACGTCGCGTCTAATGCGCATGGCATCGCTTGATATCGCATCTTCTGTAAATCCCATGAGCATTGAGTCTCGTCGCGTCACATGCGCATGCCATCGCTTCATATCGCATCTCATGTGCATCGCAGCGCATGCGCAATGAGTCACGTCGCATCACATGCGCATGGCATCGCTTGATATCGCATCTTATGTGCATCGCATCGCATGCGCATTGAGCCACGTCGCGTCACATGCGCATGGCATCGTTTAATATCGTAACTTATGTGCATCGCATCGCATGAGCATTCAGCCACGTCGCGTCACATGCGCATGGCATCGCTTGATATCGCATCTTATGTGAATCGCATGCGCATTGGGTCACTTCGCGTCACATTCGCATGGCATCGCTTGTTATCGCATCTTATGTGCATCGCATGGCATGCGCATTGACTCACATCGCGTCACAACTACATGGCATCGCTTGATTTCGCATCTAATGTGCATCGCCACGCATGCGCATTGAGGCACGTCGCGTCACATGCGCATGGCATCTCTTGATATCGCATCTTATGTGCATCGCAGCGCACGCGCATTGAGTCACGTCGCGTATCATGCGCATGGCATGGCTTGTTATCGCATCATATGTGCATCGCATCGCAGCGCACTGGGTCACATCACGTCACATGCGCTTGGCATTGCTTGATATTGCATCTTATGTAAATCCCAGGCGCATTGAGTCTCGTCGCGTCACATGCGCATGCCATCGCTTGATATCGCATTTCATGTGCATCGCAGCGCATGCGCAATGAGTCACGTCGCATCTTATGCGCATCGCATCGCACGCGCATTGACTCACAACGCAACACATGCGCATGGCATCGCTTGATATCGCACCTTATGTGCCTCGCATCGGAGCGCATTGAGTCACATCACGCCGCAAGCGCATGGCACCGCTTGATATCGCATCTTATGTGCATCGCATCGCATGCGCATTGAGTCACGACTCGTCACATGCGCATGGCATCGCTGTAATCGCATCTTATGTGCATGGCATCGCATACGCATTGAGTCACGTCGCGTCACATGTGCATGGCATCGCTCGATATCGCATCTTATGTAAATCGCATGCGCATTGGTTCACGTCGCGTCACATGCGCATGGCATCGCTTCATCGCCCATCTTATGTGCATCGCATCGTATGCGCATTGAGTCACCTCGCCTCACATGCGCATGGCACCTCTTGTTATCGCACCTTATGTGCATCGCATCGCATGCGCATGGAGTAACGTCGCTTCACATGCGCATGGCATCGCTTGATTAGGTATCTTATGTCCATCTCATCACATGCGCATTGAGTGACATCGCGCCACATGCGCATGGCATCACTAGATATCGCATCTCATGTAAATCGCATGCGCATTAAGTCACGTTGCGTCACATGCGCATCCCATCGCTTGATATCGCATCTCATGTGCATGGCATCGCATGCGCTTTGAGTTACGTCGCATCACATGCGCATGGCATCGCTTGATACCGCATCTTATGTGCATCGCATGCGCATTCAGCCACATGCCATCACATGCGCATGGCATCGCTCGACATCGCACCTTGTGTGCATATCATCGCACGCGCATTGACTCACAACGCGGCACATGCGCATGGCATCGCTTGATATCGCATCTTATGTGCCTCGCATCGGAGCGCATTGAGTCACATCACGCCACATGCACATTGTATCGCTTGATATCGCATCTTATGTGCATCGCATCGCATGCGCATTGAGTCACGTCGCGTCCAATGCGCATGGCATCGTTTGATATCGCATCTTATGTGCATCGCATCGCATGCGCATTGAATCACGGGGCGTCACATGCGCATGGCATCCCTTGATATCCCATCTTATGTGCATCGCATCGCATTCCATTGAGTCACGTCGCGTCACATGCGCATTGCACCGCTTGATATCGCATCTTATGTGCATCGCATTTCATGGCATGCGCATTGAGTCACGTCACTTCACATGCGCATGGCATCGCTTATAACGGATCTTATGTGCATCTCATCACATGCGCATTGAAGCACGTCGCACCAATTGCGGATGACACCGCTCGATATCGCATATCATGTGCATCGCATCGCAGCGCATTGAGTCTCATCGCGTCACATTCGCATGCATCGCTCGACATCGCATCTTATGTAAATCATATCGCATGCGCATTGAGCCACGTCGCGTCACATGTGCATGGCATAGCTTGATATCGCATCTTATGTAAATCGCATGCTCATTGGGTCACGTCGCGTAACATGCGCATGGCATCGCTTCATCTCGCACCTTATGTGCATCGCATCGCATGCGCATTGAGTCATGTGGCGTCACATGCGCTTTGCATCTCTTGATATCGCATCTTATGCGCGTCGCATCGCATGCGCATTGAGTCACGTCGCGTCACATGCGCATGGCATCGCTTGATTTCATATCTTATGTGCATCGCATCGCATGCGCATTGAGGCACGTCGCGTCACATGCGCATGGCATCTCTTGATATATCATCTTATGTGCATCGCATCGCATGCGCATTGAGTCACGTCGCGTCACATGCGCATGGCATGGCTTGTTATCGCATCTTTTCTGCATCGCATCGCATTCACATTGATACACGTCGCGTCACATGCGCATGTCATCGTTTGATATGGCATCTTATGTGAATCGCATCGCAGCGCATTGAGTCAGATCACGCCACATGCGCATAGCATCGCTTGATATCGCATCTTATATGCATCGCATCGCAGGCGCATTGATTCACATCGCGTCACATGCGCATGGCATCGCTTGATATCGCACCTTATGTGCATCGCATCCCATTCACATTGATTCACGTCGGGTCACATGCGCATGGCATCGCTTGATATCGCATCTTATGTGCAGCGCATCGCATTCACATTGTTTCACCTCGCGTCACATGCGCATGGCATCGCTTGATATCGCATCTTATGTGCATCGCATCGCACGCGCATTGAGTCACGTCGCGTCACATGCACATGGCATCGCTTGATAACGAATCTTATGTGCATCTCATCGCATGCGCATTGAGTCACGTCGCGTCTAACGCGCATGGCACCGCTTGATATCGCATCTTATGTGCATCGCATCGCATGCGGATTGAGTCACATCACGTCACATGCGCTTAGCACCGATTGATATCGCATCTTATGTGCATCGCATCGCATGCGCATTGAGTCACATCGCTTCACATGCGCAAGCTATCGCTTGATATGGCATCTTATGTGCATCGCATGCCCATTGATTCACATCGCGTCACATGCGCATGGCATTGCTTGATATCCCATCTTATATAAATCGCATGCGCATTGAGTCACGTCGCGTCACATGCGCATGCCATCGCTTGATATCGCATCTCATGTGCATCGCATCGCATGGGCATTGAGTTACGTCGCATCACATCCGCATGGCATCGCTTGATATCATATCTTATGTCCATCGCATCGTATGCGCATTGAGCCACATCGCGTCAGATGCGCATGGCATCGCTTGATACCGCATCTTATGTGCATCGCATGCGCATTCAGTCACATGGCATCACATGCGCATGGCATCGCTCGACATCGCATCTTATGCGCATCATATCGCACGCGCATTGACTCACAACGCGGCACATGCGCATGGCATCGCTTGATATCGCACCTTATGTGCCTCGCATCGGAGCGCATTGAGTCACATCACGCCGCATGCGCATGGCACCGCTTGATATCGCATCTTATGTGCACCGCATCGCATGCGCATTGAGTCACGACTCGTCACATGCGCATGGCATCGCTGTAATCGCATCTTATGTGCATGGCATCCCATACGCATTGAGTCAAATCGCGTCCAATGCGCATGGCATAGCTTGTTATCGCATCTTATCAGCACCACATCGCATGCGCATTTAGTCACATAGCGTCAACATGCGCATGGAATCGCTTGATATCGCACCTTATGTGCATCGCATCGCATGCGCATTGAGTCACGTCGCGTCACATGCGCTTGGCATCGCCTGTTATCGCATCTTATGTGCATCGCATCGCATTCCATTGAGTCACGTCGCGTCACATGCGCATTGCATCGCTTGATAACGCATCTTTTGTGCATCGCATCGCATGCGCATTGAGCCACAACGCGTCACATGCCCATCGAATCGCTTGATATCGCATTTTATGTGCATCACATGCGCATTGAGTCACGTCGCACCAATTGCGCATGACACCGCTCGTTATCGTATATTATGTGCATCGCCCCGCATGCGCATTGAGTCTCGTCGCGTCACATGCGCATGCCATCGCTTGATATCGCATTTCATGTGCATCGCAGCGCATGCGCAATGAGTCACGTCGCATCACATGCGCATGGCATCCCTTGATATCGTAACTTATGTGCATCGCATCGCATGAGCATTCAGCCACGTCGCGTCACATGCGCATGGCATCGCTTGATATCGCATCTTATGTGCATCGCATGCGCATTGAGTCACATCGCACCGCATGCGCATGGCATCCCTCGACATGGCATCTTATGTGCATCGCACCGCATGCGCATTGAGTCACGTCGCGTCACATGCGCATGGCATCCCTTGATATCGCATCTTATGCGCGTCGCATCGCATGCGCATTGAGGCACGTCGCGTCACATGCGCTTGGCATCGCTTGTTATCGCATCTAATGTGCATCGCATCGCAGGCGCATTGAGTTACGTCGCGTCACATGCGCATGGCATCCCTTGATATCGCATCTTATGCGCGTCGCATCGCATGCGCATTGAGTAACGTCGCGTCACATGCGCATGGCATCCCTTGATATCGCATCTTACCAGCATCACATCGCATGCGCTTTCAGTCACATCGCGTCATCATGCGCATGGCATCGCTTGATATCGCATCTTATGTGCATCGCATCGCATGCGCATTGAGTCACGGGGCGTCACATGCGCATGGCATCCCTTGATATCCCATCTTATGCGCGTCGCATCGCATGCGAATTGAGTCACGTCGCGCAACGTGCGCTTGGCATCGCTTGATATCGCATCTTATGTGCATCGCATCGCATTCCATTGAGTCACGTCGCGTCACATGCGCATTGCACCGCTTGATATCGCATCTTATGTGCATCGCATCGCATGGCATGCGCATTGAGTCACGTCACTTCACATGCGCATGGCATCGCTTATAACGGATCTTATGTGCATCTCATCACATGCGCATTGAAGCACGTCGCACCAATTGCGGATGACACCGCTCGATATCGCATATTATGTGCATCGCATCGCAGCGCATTGAGTCTCATCGCGTCACATTCGCATGCATCGCTCGACATCGCATCTTATGTAAATCATATCGCATGCGCATTGAGCCACGTCGCGTCACATGTGCATGGCATAGCTTGATATCGCATCTTATGTAAATCGCATGCTCATTGGGTCACGTCGCGTAACATGCGCATGGCATCGCTTCATCTCGCACCTTATGTGCATCGCATCGCATGCGCATTGAGTCATGTGGCGTCACATGCGCTTTGCATCTCTTGATATCGCATCTTATGCGCGTCGCATCGCATGCGCATTGAGTCACGTCGCGTCACATGCGCATGGCATCGCTTGATTTCGCATCTTATGTGCATCGCATCGCATTCGCATTGAGGCACGTCGCGTCACATGCGCATGGCATCTCTTGATATATCATCTTATGTGCATCGCATCGCATGCGCATTGAGTCACGTCGCGTCACATGCGCATGGCATGGCTTGTTATCGCATCTTTTCTGCATCGCATCGCATTCACATTGATACACGTCGCGTCACATGCGCATGTCATCGTTTGATATGGCATCTTATGTGAATCGCATCGCAGCGCATTGAGTCAGATCACGCCACATGCGCATAGCATCGCTTGATATCGCATCTTATATGCATCGCATCGCAGGCACATTGATTCACATCGCGTCACATACGCATGGCATCGCTTGATATCGCACCTTATGTGCATCGCATCCCATTCACATTGATTCACGTCGGGTCACATGCGCATGGCATCGCTTGATATCGCATCTTATGTGCATCGCATCGCACGCGCATTGAGTCACGTCGCGTCACATGCACATGGCATCGCTTGATAACGAATCTTATGTGCATCTCATCGCATGCGCATTGAGTCACGTCGCGTCTAATGCGCATGGCACCGCTTGATATCGCATCTTATGTGCATCGCATCGCATGCGGATTGAGTCACATCACGTCACATGCGCTTAGCACCGATTGATATCGCATCTTATGTGCATCGCATCGCATGCGCATTGAGTCACATCGCTTCACATGCGCAAGCTATCGCTTGATATGGCATCTTATGTGCATCGCATGCCCATTGATTCACATCGCGTCACATGCGCATGGCATTGCTTGATATCCCATCTTATATAAATCGCATGCGCATTGAGTCACGTCGCGTCACATGCGCATGCCATCGCTTGATATCGCATCTCATGTGCATCGCATCGCATGGGCATTGAGTTACGTCGCATCACATCCGCATGGCATCGCTTGATATCATATCTTATGTCCATCGCATCGTATGCGCATTGAGCCACATCGCGTCAGATGCGCATGGCATCGCTTGATACCGCATCTTATGTGCATCGCATGCGCATTCAGTCACATGGCATCACATGCGCATGGCATCGCTCGACATCGCATCTTATGCGCATCATATCGCACGCGCATTGACTCACAACGCGGCACATGCGCATGGCATCGCTTGATATCGCACCTTATGTGCCTCGCATCGGAGCGCATTGAGTCACATCACGCCGCATGCGCATGGCACCGCTTGATATCGCATCTTATGTGCACCGCATCGCATGCGCATTGAGTCACGACTCGTCACATGCGCATGGCATCGCTGTAATCGCATCTTATGTGCATGGCATCCCATACGCATTGAGTCAAATCGCGTCCAATGCGCATGGCATAGCTTGTTATCGCATCTTATCAGCACCACATCGCATGCGCATTTAGTCACATAGCGTCAACATGCGCATGGAATCGCTTGATATCGCACCTTATGTGCATCGCATCGCATGCGCATTGAGTCACGTCGCGTCACATGCGCTTGGCATCGCTTGTTATCGCATCTTATGTGCATCACATCGCATTCCATTGAGTCACGTCGCGTCACATGCGCATTGCATCGCTTGATAACGCATCTTTTGTGCATCGCATCGCATGCGCATTGAGCCACAACGCGTCACATGCCCATCGAATCGCTTGATATCGCATTTTATGTGCATCACATGCGCATTGAGTCACGTCGCACCAATTGCGCATGACACCGCTCGTTATCGTATATTATGTGCATCGCCCCGCATGCGCATTGAGTCACGTCGCGTCACATGCGCTTGGCATTGATTGATATTGCATCTTATGTAAATC
Source organism: Tenodera sinensis (assembly GCA_030765045.1). Taxonomy (NCBI): domain Eukaryota; kingdom Metazoa; phylum Arthropoda; class Insecta; order Mantodea; family Mantidae; genus Tenodera; species Tenodera sinensis. The sequence continues at coordinate 120,163,092 of CM060968.1, forward strand.
CCAGGCGCATTGAGTCTCGTCGCGTCACATGCGCATGCCATCGCTTGATATCGCATTTCATGTGCATCGCAGCGCATGCGCAATGAGTCACGTCGCATCACATGCGCATGGCATCCCTTGATATCGTAACTTATGTGCATCGCATCGCATGAGCATTCAGCCACGTCGCGTCACATGCGCATGGCATCGCTTGATATCGCATCTTATGTGCATCGCATGCGCATTGAGTCACATCGCACCGCATGCGCATGGCATCCCTCGACATGGCATCTTATGTGCATCGCACCGCATGCGCATTGAGTCATGTCGCGTCACATGCGCATGGCATCCCTTGATATCGCATCTTATGCGCGTCGCATCGCATGCGCATTGAGGCACGTCGCGTCACATGCGCTTGGCATCGCTTGTTATCGCATCTAATGTGCATCGCATCGCAGGCGCATTGAGTTACGTCGCGTCACATGCGCATGGCATCCCTTGATATCGCATCTTATGCGCGTCGCATCGCATGCGCATTGAGTAACGTCGCGTCACATGCGCATGGCATCCCTTGATATCGCATCTTATGCGCGTCGCATCGCCTGCGCATTTAGTCACGTCGCGTCACATGCGCATGGCATCGCTTGATATCGCATCTTATGTGCATCGCATCACATGCGCATTGAGTCACGTCGCGTCACATGCGCATGGCATCGCCTTATAACGTATCTTATGTGCATCTCATCGCAAGCGCATTGAGTCAGGTCGCGTCTAATGCGCATGGCATCGCTTGATATCGCATCTTATGTGCATCGCATCGCATGCGCATTGAGCCACGTCGGGTCACATGCGCATGGCATCGTTTAATATCGTAACTTATGTGCATCGCATCGCATGAGCATTCAGCCACGTCGCGTCACATGCGCATGGCATCGCTTGATATCGCATCTTATGTGAATCGCATGCGCATTGGGTCACTTCGCGTCACATGCGCATGGCATCGCTTGATATCGCATCTTATGTGCATCGCATCGCACGCGCATTGAGTCACGTCGCGTCACATGCACATGGCATCGCTTGATAACGAATCTTATGTGCATCTCATCGCATGCGCATTGAGTCACGTCGCGTCTAATGCGCATGGCACCGCTTGATATCGCATCTTATGTGCATCGCATCGCATGCGGATTGAGTCACATCACGTCACATGCGCTTAGCACCGATTGATATCGCATCTTATGTGCATCGCATCGCATGCGCATTGAGTCACATCGCGTCAAATGCGCAAGCTATCGCTTGATATGGCATCTTATGTGCATCGCATGCCCATTGATTCACATCGCGTCACATGCGCATGGCATTGCTTGATATCCCATCTTATATAAATCGCATGCGCATTGAGTCACGTCGCGTCACATGCGCATGCCATCGCTTGATATCGCATCTCATGTGCATCGCATCGCATGGGCATTGAGTTACGTCGCATCACATCCGCATGGCATCGCTTGATATCATATCTTATGTCCATCGCATCGTATGCGCATTGAGCCACATCGCGTCAGATGCGCATGGCATCGCTTGATACCGCATCTTATGTGCATCGCATGCGCATTCAGTCACATGGCATCACATGCGCATGGCATCGCTGTACATCGCATCTTATGCGCATCATATCGCACGCGCATTGACTCACAACGCGGCACATGCGCATGGCATCGCTTGATATCGCACCTTATGTGCCTCGCATCGGAGCGCATTGAGTCACATCACGCCGCATGCGCATGGCACCGCTTGATATCGCATCTTATGTGCACCGCATCGCATGCGCATTGAGTCACGACTCGTCACATGCGCATGGCATCGCTGTAATCGCATCTTATGTGCATGGCATCCCATACGCATTGAGTCACATCGCGTCCAATGCGCATGGCATAGCTTGTTATCGCATCTTATCAGCACCACATCGCATGCGCATTTAGTCACATAGCGTCAACATGCGCATGGAATCGCTTGATATCGCACCTTATGTGCATCGCATCGCATGCGCATTGAGTCACGTCGCGTCACATGCGCTTGGCATCGCTTGTTATCGCATCTTATGTGCATCGCATCGCATTCCATTGAGTCACGTCGCGTCACATGCGCATTGCATCGCTTGATAACGCATCTTTTGTGCATCGCATCGCATGCGCATTGAGCCACAACGCGTCACATGCCCATCGAATCGCTTGATATCGCATTTTATGTGCATCACATGCGCATTGAGTCACGTCGCACCAATTGCGCATGACACCGCTCGTTATCGTATATTATGTGCATCGCCCCGCATGCGCATTGAGTCACGTCGCGTCACATGCGCTTGGCATTGATTGATATTGCATCTTATGTAAATCCCAGGCGCATTGAGTCTCGTCGCGTCACATGCGCATGCCATCGCTTGATATCGCATTTCATGTGCATCGCAGCGCATGCGCAATGAGTCACGTCGCATCACATGCGCATGGCATCCCTTGATATCGTAACTTATGTGCATCGCATCGCATGAGCATTCAGCCACGTCGCGTCACATGCGCATGGCATCGCTTGATATCGCATCTTATGTGCATCGCATGCGCATTGAGTCACATCGCACCGCATGCGCATGGCATCCCTCGACATGGCATCTCATGTGCATCGCATCGCATGCGCATTGAGGCACGTCGCGTCACATGCGCTTGGCATCGCTTGTTATCGCATCTAATGTGCATCGCATCGCAGGCGCATTGAGTTACGTCGCGTCACATGCGCATGACATCCTTTGATATCGCATCTTATGCGCGTCGCATCGCATGCGCATTGAGTAACGTCGCGTCACATGCGCATGGCATCCCTTGATATCGCATCTTATGCGCGTCGCATCGCCTGCGCATTTAGTCACGTCGCGTCACATGCGCATGGCATCGCTTGATAACGCATCTTATGTGCATCGCATGCGCATTCAGTCACATCGCGTCGACATTCGCATGGCATCGCTTGATATCGCATCTAATGTGCATCGCATCGCATGCGCATTGAGTCACGTCATGTCACATGCGCATGGCATCTCTTGATATCGCACCTTATGCGCGTCGCATCGCATGCGCATTGAGTCACGTCCCGTCACATGCGCTTGGCATCGCTTGTTATCGCATTTTATCTGCATCACATCGAATTCAATTGAGCCACGTCGTGTTACATGCGAATGGAATCGCTGGATATCGCATCTTATGTGCTAGGCATCGAATGCGCATTGAGTCACGTCGCTTCACATGCGCATGGCACGGCTTGATAACGCAACTTATGTGCATCTCATCACATGCGCATTGAGTCACCTCGCACCAATTGCGCTTGACAACGCTCGATATAGCATATTATGTGCATCGCATCGCAGCGCATTGAGTCACATCGCGTAACATGCGCATGCATCGCTCGACATCACATCTTATGTGCATCGCATCGCATGCGCATTGAGTCACGTCGCGTCACATGCGCTTGGCATCGCTTGTTGTCGCATCTAATGTGCATCGCATCGCAGGCGCATTGAGTCACGTCGCGTCACATGCGCATGGCATCCCTTGATATCGCATCTTATGCGCGTCGCATCGCATGCGCATATAGTCACGTCGCGTCACATGCGCTTGGCATCGCTTGCTATCGCATCTTATGTGCATCGCATCGCATTCCATTGAGCCACGTCGTATCACATGCGCATGGCATCGCTTGATATGGCATCTTATGTGCATCGCATCGCATGCGCATTGAGCCACGTCGCGTCACTTGCGCATGGCATCGCTGTAATCGCATCTTATGTGCATGGCATCGCATACGCATTGAGTCACATCGCGTCCAATGCGCATGGCATAGCTTGTTATCGCATCTTATCACCACCACATCGCATGCGCATTGAGTCACGTCGCGTCACATGCGCTTGTAATCGCTTGTTATCGCATCTTATGTGCATCGCATCGCATTCCATTGAGTCACGTCGCGTCACATGCGCCTTGCATCGCTTGATAACGCATCTTTTGTGCATCGCATCGCATGCACATTGAGCCACAACGCGTCACATGCCCATCGAATCGCTTGATATCGCATTTTATGTGCATCACATGCGCATTGAGTCACGTCGCTCCAATTGCGCATGACACCGCTCGTTATCGTATATTATGTGCATCGCACCGCATGCGCATTGACTCACATCGCGGCACATGCGCATGGCATCGCTTGACATCGCATCTTATGTGCATCGCATCACATGCGCATTGAGTCACGTCGCGTCACATGCACATGGCATCGCCTTATAACGTATCTTATGTGCATCTCATCGCAAGCGCATTGAGTCAGGTCGCGTCTAATGCGCATGGCATCGCTTGATATCGCATCTTATGTGCATCGCATCACATGAGCATTGAGTCACGTCGCGTCACATGCGCATGGCATCGCCTTATAAGGTATCTTATGTGCATCTCATCACATGCGGATTGATTCACGTCGCGCCACATGCGCATGGCATCGCTTGATATCGCATCTTATGTAAATCGCATCGCATTCACATTGATTCACGTCGCGTCACATGCGCATGGCATCGCTTGGTATCGCATCTTATGTGCATCGCATCACATGCGCATTGAGTCACGTCGCGTCACATGCGCATGGCATCGCCTTATAACGTATCTTATGTGCATCGCATGCGCATTGAGTCACGTCGCGTCTAATGCGCATGGCAACGCTTGATATCGCATCTTATGTAACTCCCATTCGTATTGAGTCTCGTCGCGTCACATGCACATGCCATCGCTTGATATCGCATTTCATGTGCATCGCAGCGCATGCGCAATGAGTCACGTTTCATCACATGCGCATGGCATCGCTTGATATCGCATCTTATGTGCATCGCATTCGCATTGAGCCACATCGCATCGCATGCGCATGGCATCGCTCGACATGGCATCTTATGTGCATCGCACCGCATGCGCATTGAGTCACGTCGCTTCACATGCGCATGGCATCCCTTGATATCGCATCCTATGCGCGTCGCATCGCATGCTCATTGAGGCACGTCGCGTCACATGCGTATGGCATTCCTTGATACCGCATCTTATGCGCGTCGCATTTCATGCGCATTGAGTCACGTCGCGTCACATGCGCTGGGCATCGCTTGTAATGGCATCTTATGCGCGTCGCATTTCATGCGCATTGAGTCACGTCGCGTCACATGCGTATGGCACTCCTTGATATCGCATCTTATGCGCGTCGAATTTCATGCGCATTGAGTCACGTCGCGTCACATGCGCTGGGCATCGCTTGTTATGGCATCTTATGTGCATCGCATCGCATTCCATTGAGTCACGTCGTGTCACATGCGCATGGCATCGCTTGATACCGCATCTTATGTGCATCGCATCGCATGCGCATTAATCCACGTCGTGTCAGATGCGCATAGCATCGCTTGATATCGCATCTTATATGCATCGCATCGCAGGCGCATTGAGTCACATCGCGTCACATGCGCATGGCATCGCTTGATATCGCACCTTATGTGCATCGCATCGCATTCACATTGATTCACGTCGGGTCACATGCGCATGGCATCGCTTGATATCGCATGTTATGTGCATCGCATCGCATTCACATTGTTTCACCTCGCGTCACATGCGCATGGCATGGCTTGATATCGCATCTTATGTGCATCGCATCGCATGCGCATTGACTCACGTCGCGTCACATGCGCATGGCATCGCTTGATAACGTATCTTATGTGCATCTCATCGCATGCGCATTAAGCCACGTCGCGTCACATGCGCATGGCGTCCCTTGATATCGCATCTTATGTGCATCGCATGCGCATTCCATTGAGTCACGTCGTGTCACATGCGCATGGCATCGCTTGATATCGCATCTTATGTGCATCGCATCGCATGCGCATTAAGCCACGTCGCGTCACATGCGCATGGCATCCCTTGATATCGCATCTTATGCGCGCCGCATCGCCTGCGCATTTAGTCACGTCGCGTCACATGCGCATGGCATCGCTTGATAACGCATCTTATGTGCATCGCATGCGCATTCAGTCACATCGCGTCGACATTCGCATGGCATCGCTTGATATCGCATCTAATGTGCATCGCATCGCATGCGCATTGAGTCACGTCATGTCACATGCGCATGGCATCTCTTGATATCGCATCTTATGCGCGTCGCATCGCATGCGCATTGAGTCACGTCCCGTTACATGCGCTTGGCATCGCTTGTTATCGCATTTTATCTGCATCACATCGCATTCAATTGAGCCACGTCGTGTTACATGCGAATGGCATCGCTGGATATCGCATCTTATGTGCTAGGCATCGAATGCGCATTGAGTCACGTCGCTTCACATGCGCATGGCACGGCTTGATAACGCAACTTATGTGCATCTCATCACATGCGCATTGAGTCACCTCGCACCAATTGCGCTTGACAACGCTCGATATAGCATATTATGTGCATCGCATCGCAGCGCATTGAGTCACATCGCGTAACATGCGCATGCATCGCTCGACATCACATCTTATGTGCATCGCATCGCATGCGCATTGAGTCACGTCGCGTCACATGCGCATGGCATCCCTTGATATCGCATCTTATGCGCGTCGCATCGCATGCGCATATAGTCACGTCGCGTCACATGCGCTTGGCATCGCTTGCTATCGCATCTTATGTGCATCGCATCGCATTCCATTGAGCCACGTCGTATCACATGCGCATGGCATCGCTTGATATGGCATCTTATGTGCATCGCATCGCATGCGCATTGAGCCACGTCGCGTCACATGCGCATGGCATCGCTGTAATCGCATCTTATGTGCATGGCATCGCATACGCATTGAGTCACATCGCGTCCAATGCGCATGGCATAGCTTGTTATCGCATCTTATCAGCACCACATTGCATGCGCATTGAGTCACGTCGCGTCACATGCGCTTGTAATCGCTTGTTATCGCATCTTATGTGCATCGCATCGCATTCCATTGAGTCACGTCGCGTCACATGCGCCTTGCATCGCTTGATAACGCATCTTTTGTGCATCGCATCGCATGCACATTGAGCCACAACGCGTCACATGCCCATCGAATCGCTTGATATCGCATTTTATGTGCATCACATGCGCATTGAGTCACGTCGCTCCAATTGCGCATGACACCGCTCGTTATCGTATATTATGTGCATCGCACCGCATGCGCATTGACTCACATCGCGGCACATGCGCATGGCATCGCTTGATATCGCATCTTATGTGCATCGCATCACATGCGCATTGAGTCACGTCGCGTCACATGCGCATGGCATCGCCTTATAACGTATCTTATGTGCATCTCATCGCAAGCGCATTGAGTCAGGTCGCGTCTAATGCGCATGGCATCTCTTGATATCGCATCTTATGTGCATCGCATCACATGAGCATTGAGTCACGTCGCGTCACATGCGCATGGCATCGCCTTATAAGGTATCTTATGTGCATCTCATCACATGCGGATTGATTCACGTCGCGTCACATGCGCATGGCATCGCTTGATATCGCATCTTATGTAAATCGCATCGCATTCACATTGATTCACGTCGCGTCACATGCGCATGGCATCGCTTGGTATCGCATCTTACGTGCATCGCATCACATGCGCATTGAGTCACGTCGCGTCACATGCGCATGGCATCGCCTTATAACGTATCTTATGTGCATCTCATCGCATGCGCATTGAGTCACGTCGCGTCTAATGCGCATGGCAACGCTTGATATCGCATCTTATGTAAATCCCATTCGTATTGAGTCTCGTCGCGTCACATGCACATGCCATCGCTTGATATCGCATTTCATGTGCATCGCAGCGCATGCGCAATGAGTCACGTTTCATCACATGCGCATGGCATCGCTTGATATCGCATCTTATGTGCATCGCATTCGCATTGAGCCACATCGCATCGCATGCGCATGGCATCGCTCGACATGGCATCTTATGTGCATCGCACCGCATGCGCATTGAGTCACGTCGCGTCACATGCGCATGGCATCCCTTGATATCGCATCCTATGCGCGTCGCATCGCATGCTCATTGAGGCACGTCGCGTCACATGCGTATGGCATTCCTTGATACCGCATCTTATGCGCGTCGCATTTCATGCGCATTGAGTCACGTCGCGTCGCATGCGCTGGGCATCGCTTGTAATGGCATCTTATGCGCGTCGCATTTCATGCGCATTGAGTCACGTCGCGTCACATGCGTATGGCGTTCCTTGATATCGCATCTTATGCGCGTCGAATTTCATGCGCATTGAGTCACGTCGCGTCACATGCGCCGGGCATCGCTTGTTATGGCATCTTATGTGCATCGCATCGCATTCCATTGAGTCACGTCGTGTCACATGCGCATGGCATCGCTTGATACCGCATCTTATGTGCATCGCATCGCATGCGCATTAATCCACGTCGCGTCAGATGTGCATAGCATCGCTTGATATCGCATCTTATATGCATCGCATCGCAGGCGCATTGAGTCACATCGCGTCACATGCGCATGGCATCGCTTGATATCGCACCTTATGTGCATCGCATCGCATTCACATTGATTCACGTCGGGTCACATGCGCATGGCATCGCTTGATATCGCATGTTATGTGCATCGCATCGCATTCACATTGTTTCACCTCGCGTCACATGCGCATGGCATGGCTTGATATCGCATCTTATGTGCATCGCATCGCATGCGCATTGACTCACGTCGCGTCACATGCGCATGGCATCGCTTGATAACGTATCTTATGTGCATCTCATCGCATGCGCATTAAGCCACGTCGCGTCACATGCGCATGGCATCCCTTGATATCGCATCTTATGTGCATCGCATGCGCATTCCATTGAGTCACGTCGTGTCACATGCGCATGGCATCGCTTGATATCGCATCTTATGTGCATCGCATCGCATGCGCATTAAGCCACGTCGCGTCACATGCGCATGGCATCCCTTGATATCGCATCTTATGTGCATCGCATGCGCATTCAGTCACATCGCGTAAACATTCGCATGGCATCGCTTGATATCGCATCTAATGTGCATCGCATCGCATGCGCATTGAGTCACGTCGCGTCACATGCGCATGGCATCTCTTGATATCGCATCTTATGCGCGTCGCATCGCATGCGCATTTAGTCACGTCGCTTCACATGCGCATGGCATCGCTTGATAACGCAACTTATGTGCATCTCATCACATGCGCATTGAGTCACCTCGCACCAATTGCGCTTGACCACGCTCGATATCGCATATTATGTGCATCGCATCGCGGCGCATTGAGTCACATCGCGTCACATGCGCATTCCTCGCTCGACATCGCATCTTATGTGCATCGCATCCCATACGCATTGAGTCACCTCGCGTCACATGCGCATGGCATCGCTTGTTATCGCATCTTATGTGCATCGCATGGCATGCGCATTGACTCACATCGCGTCACATGCGCATGGCATCGCTTGATTTAGCATCTAATTATCATCGCACCGCATGCGCATTGAGGCACGTCGCGTCACATGCGCATGGCATCTCTTGATATCGCATCTTATGTGCATCGCATCCCACGCGCATGGTGTCACGTCGCGTATCATACGCATGGCATGGTTTGTTATCGAAGCATATGTGCATCGCATCGCAGCGCATTGGGTCACATCACGCCACATGCGCATGGCATCACTTGATATCGCATTTTATGTGCGTCGCATCGCATGCGCATTGAGTCCCATCGCGTCACATGCGCATGCATCGCTCGACATCGCATCTTACGTGCATCGAATGCGCATTTAGTCACAATTCATCACATGCGCATGGCTTCGCCCGACATCGCATCCTATGTGCATCGCATCCCATACGCATTGAGTGAGTGAGTAGGGTTTAAGGGCCCGTCGACAGCTAGGTCATTAGGGCCCCAAGTCAGAAGATATAAGCAGGGGAAAACTCACCACCACCTAACAATGAATCAAATATTAAAACGGGGAGTCTAAAAGAAAGATAAAAGCTAAAACAGGCCAAATGTTAAACTGGTCTAAAAAGATAACATAAAAACAGTTAAAACCTCAAAACTGATCTTAAAATGTACACAGATAAAAATGCGAAGGTTAAAAATAAAATCAGAAAGTAAAATACAAGTTAAACCTGCTTAATGTAAGTGTTTGATTTTCATCTTTTTCTTTTTCAGTCTTATCTTGACCGACTTGGGAGCTGGTGTGTTCAAGTCGCCATCCTCAGATGAGTCTGAAGAGCCCTGTCGGCTTGTTGAGCGGGAGCGGGACTTCTTTGATGATGGACGACTACTCACCCGGTCTTTAGGTCGCGAATGGTGAGCGTTTCCACGTAAAACGGTGTGGCTACTGCTTGTGGATGGCTGGTGAGCAGGTGTCTGCACGGCGGAAGATTTAGTTGCCGGTGCAGGTTGTTCACGGGACGGTGGAGAGGGAGAGGCGCTCGTTGGCGAGTCAGTCTGCGTGGCAGCATCAGCGACTGGAACGTGCTGAATGGCCACAGTGTGGGCAGGAGTTCGGCGGACTCCTGACGCGAAACCTAGGGTTGTCGCAGGTTTCAGCTGTTCAAAGCGGCGACGTGCTTCCAAAAAGGTGAGCCGTTCTTTCACGCGCAACTCCTGTATAGCTTTCTCGTCCATAAATTTAGAACACTGACGCGAGCTTGATGGATGGCTCTCTCCACAATTCACACAATGAGGGTCACGGGTACAAGCCGTGCCCTCATGAGGTGATAGGCCACAACGCTCACAAACGGCAGGATGGTTGCACGCGGTCTTAGTATGTCCGAACTTCTGACACTGAAAACATCGCATAGGGTTCGGGACATATTGACGTACGGCGGCACGCTCATACCCGCAGAAGATGTATTCTGGCAACTGTGTGCCCTTAAAAGTGAGGAACACCGTACGCAACTCAATAACTTTACCATCCTGCTTTCTTGTCAGACGGTACGCTTGACACACACGCTGGTCGGAGAGGCAGGTAACAATCTCCTCATTGGTGAGGTTGTCCAGACTAGACGTGGTGACTACTCCTCTACATGTGTTCAACGACTTGTGTGGGGCTACCCGGATTGGGTAGGATCCCAACAAGGTCGCTTTAAGAAGTTTTTGCGCCTGGTCTGCAGAAGTCACTTCGATCAAAAGCGTACCGTCTCGAACTCTAGTCGCAATTTTTCACAATGCCACAAATCCTGTCTATTTCCCGTATAATATAAAATGGGCTCAGGTCCTTTAACGTCTTTCCATCACATGCCATTGTCATTACCAAAAACGAGTCAAATGAAGAGGTTTTGCGCGGATGCATTTTGAATTTGGACCCCCATCCGGAACCGTCGGCGTCAGCCTGCCATCCGGGGGTCAAAGGATAAAAGACACCAAAATCTCCACGGTCTGTGCCGCCATGGAGACCCCTCCATGACTGACCTCAAAGCGTACTTCAGAGGGGCTACCCTCCAATCTCCACTGCTTGTCCACATGGGTAAACCGTTCACCACGTGACACCCCGGTTTTATGTCCCCACCACAGGAATAACCGCCTGTGGCTCCCCGCTTTAGCACACGCTGCCTCAACGGAGTCAGCGTGGATTCAGGGGACTTCGGGTTGATTACACCGGGGTTCCGTCAGCGGTAACACGTCCGGCCGGTGATACTAACCCGACGGCACACGGCCGTCGGGAGATTAACACCGGCCGTGCCCTCAAGGAGCTACGTGGGTGTACTTGACGTGTGGACGGGCTCCGCACCTAAGGCTACACATGGGGGCAGTGTGAAGGGTCCGCACAACCTTCGCGCCTGAGACCTCCGAAGAGCACACAAGTCGGGGACCGCGCTGAAAACCGTGGGACAGGACCACGGAGATAGGAAAGATCCCTGCTGGTGAGACAGGAGTTATAAAACTAAACCCTTACTAACTAATAATCGGAATAAACCTAGAAGAGGAAGAGGGTGATATAAAAGCAACATAAATCGCTGCACGTGGCACAGTTAATGTATATGGAGGGGGTGAAATGATGGTGCGCAGCTCGGGGCCCCGGGCGCGCAATACCCGGACCTACCGTGGAAGGTTCCCCTGGGGGAGTTTGATTTCGGAGTCCTCTTCTCCTAGATGAGTTGTCGACCAAGACTAACGAGCCTCATCTACCCGTTGGAATGTTCTTAGCTTCCCCTCACCTCTTGCCTCCCAGTGGTCACGAAGACTCACTTAGTAGGCATACGCATTGAGTCACGTCGCGTCACATGCGCATGGCATCGCTTGATAACGTATCTTATGTGCATCTCGTCGCATGCGCATTGAGTCACGTTGCGTCTAATGCGATTGGCATCGCTTGATATCGCATCTTATGTAAATCCCATGCGCATTGAGTCTCGTCGCGTCACATTCGCATGCCATCGCTTCATATCGCATCTCATGTGCAACGCAGCGCATGCGCAATGAGGCACGTCGCATCATATGCGCATGGTTTCGCTTAATATCGTATCTTATGCGCGTCGTATCGCATGGGCATTGAGTCACATCGCGTCACATGCGGTCGGCATTGCTTGGTATCGAATCCTATGTGCATCGCACCGCATGCGCATTGACTCACATCGCGTCACATGCGCATGGCATTGCTTGATATCGCATCTTATGTGCATCGCATCGCATGCGCATATAGTCACATCACGTCCCATGCGCTTGGCATTGCTTGATATTGCATCTTATGTAAATCCCAGGCGCATTGAGTCTCGTCGCGTCACATGCGCATGCCATCGCTTGATATCGCATTTCATGTGCATCGCAGCGCATGCGCAATGAGTCACGTCGCATCACATGCGCATGGCATCCCTTGATATCGTAACTTATGTGCATCGCATCGCATGAGCATTCAGCCACGTCGCGTCACATTTGCATGGCATCGCTTGATATCGCATCTTATGTGCATCGCATGCGCATTGGGTCACATCGCACCGCATGCGCATGGCATCCCTCGACAAGGCATCTTATGGGCATCGCACCGCATGCGCATTGAGTCACGTCGCGTCACATGCGCATGACATCCCTTCATATCGCATCTTATGCGCGTCGCATCGCATGCGCATTGAGGCACGTCGCGTCACATGCGCTTGGCAGCGCTTGTTATCGCATCTAATGTGCATCGCATCGCAGGCGCATTGAGTCACGTCGCGTCACATGCGCATGGCATCCCTTGATATCGCATCTTATCCGCGTCGCATCGCATGCGCATTGAGTAACGTCGCGTCACATGCGCATGGCATCCCTTGATATCGCATCTTATGCGCGTCGCATCGCCTGCGCATTTAGTCACGTCGCGTCACATGCGGTTGGCATCGCTTGCTATCGCATCTTATGTGCATCGCATCGCATTCCATTGAGTCACGTCGTATCACATGCGCATGGCATCGCTTGATATGGCATCTTATGTGCATCGCATCGCATGCGCATTGAGCCACGTCGCGTCACATGCGCATGGCATCCCTTGATATCGCATCTTATGCGCGTCGCATCGCATGCGCATTGAGTAACGTCGCGTCACATGCGCATGGCATCCCTTGATATCGCATCTTATGCGCGTCGCATCGCCTGCGCATTTAGTCACGTCGCGTCACATGCGGTTGGCATCGCTTGATATCGCATCTTATGTGCATCGCATGCGCATTCAGTCACATCGCGTCGACGTTCGCATGGCTTCGCTTGATATCGCATCTAATGTGCATCGCATCGCATGCGCATTGAGTCACGTCATGTCACATGCGCATGGCATCTCTTGATATCGCATCTTATGCGCGTCGCATCGCATGCGCATTGAGTAACGTCCCGTCACATGCGCTTGGCATCGCTTGTTATCGCATTTTATGTGCATCACATCGCATTCCATTGAGCCACGTCGTGTTACATGCGAATGGCATCGCTGGATATCGCATCTTATGTGCATCGCATCGCATGCGCATTGAGTCACGTCATGTCACATGCGCATGGCATCTCTTGATATCGCATCTTATGCGCGTCGCATCGCATGCGCATTGAGTCACGTCGCTTCACATGCGCATGGCACGGCTTGATAACGCAACTTATGTGCATCTCATCACATGCGCATTGAGTCACCTCGCACCAATTGCGCTTGACAACGCTCGATATAGCATATTATGTGCATCGCATCGCAGCGCATTGAGTCACATCGCGTCACATGCGCATGCATCGCTCGACATCGCATCTTATGTGCATCGCGTCGCATGCGCGTTGAGTCACGTCGCGTCACATGTGCATGGCATCGCTTGATATCGCATCTTATGTAAATCGCATGCGCATTGGGTCACGTCGCGTCACATGCGCATGGCATCGCTTCATCAAACATCTTATGTGCATCGCATCGCATGCGCATTGAGTCACTTCGCGTCACATGCGCATTCCTCGCTCGACATCGCATCTTATGTGCATCGCATCGCATGCGCATTGAGTCAGGTCGCGTCACATGTGCATGGCATCGCTTGATATCGCATCTTATGTAAATCGCATGCGCATTAGGTCACGTCGCGTCACATGCGCATGGCATCGCAGCATCAAGCATCTTATGTGCATCGCATCGAAGCGCATTGAGTCACCTCGCGTCACATGCGCATGGCATCCCTTGATATCGCATCTTATGCGCGTCGCATCGCCTGCGCATTTAGTCACGTCGCGTCACATGCGGTTGGCATCGCTTGATATCGCATCTTATGTGCATCGCATGCGCATTCAGTCACATCGCGTCGACATTCGCATGGCATCGCTTGATATCGCATCTAATGTGCATCGCATCGCATGCGCATTGAGTCACGTCATGTCACATGCGCATGGCATCTCTTGATATCGCATCTTATGCGCGTCGCATCGCATGCGCATTGAGTAACGTCCCGTCACATGCGCTTGGCATCGCTTGTTATCGCATTTTATGTGCATCACATCGCATTCCATTGAGCCACGTCGTGTTACATGCGAATGGCATCGCTGGATATCGCATCTTATGTGCAAGGCATCGCATGCGCATTGAGTCACGTCGCTTCACATGCGCATGGCACGGCTTGATAACGCAACTTATGTGCATCTCATCACATGCGCATTGAGTCACCTCGCACCAATTGCGCTTGACAACGCTCGATATAGCATATTATGTGCATCGCATCGCAGCGCATTGAGTCACATCGCGTCACATGCGCATGCATCGCTCGACATCGCAACTTAGGTGCATCGCATCGCATGCGCGTTGAGTCACGTCGCGTCACATGTGCATGGCATCGCTTGATATCGCATCTTATGTAAATCGCATGCGCATTGGGTCACGTCGCGTCACATGCGCATGGCATCGCTTCATCAAACATCTTATGTGCATCGCATCGCATGCGCATTGAGTCACTTCGCGTCACATGCGCATTCCTCGCTCGACATCGCATCTTATGTGCATCGCATCGCATGCGCATTGAGTCAGGTCGCGTCACATGTGCATGGCATCGCTTGATATGGTATCTTATGTAAATCGCATGCGCATTGGGTCACGTCGCGTCACATGCGCATGGCATCGCAGCATCAAGCATCTTATGTGCATCGCATCGCATGCGCATTGAGTCACCTCGCGTCACATGCGCATGGCATCGCTTGTTATCACATCTTATGTGCATCGCATCGCACGCGCATTGGGTCACGTCGCGTATCATGCGCAAGGCATGGCTTGTTATCGCATCATATGTGCATCGCATCGCAGCGCATTGACTCACATCGCGTCACATGCGCATGGCATCGCTTGATTTCGCATCTAATGTGCATCGCACCGCATGCGCATTGAGGCACGTCGCGTCACATGCGCATGGCATCCCTTGATTTCGCATCTTATGCGCGTCGCATCGCATGCGCATTGAGGCACGTCGCGTCACATGCGCTTGGCATCGCTTGTTGTCGCATCTAATGTGCATCGCATCGCAGGCGCATTGAGTCACGTCGCGTCACATGCGCATGGCATCCCTTGATATCGCATCTTATGCGCGTCGCATCGCATGCGCATTGAGTAACGTCGCGTCACATGCGCATGGCATCCCTTGATATCGCATCTTATGCGCGTCGCATCGCATGCGCATTTAGTCACGTCGCGTCACATGCGCTTGGCATCGCTTGCTATCGCATTTTATGTGCATCGCATCGCATTCCATTGAGCCACGTCGTATCACATGCGCATGGCATCGCTTGATATGGCATCTTATGTGCATCGCATCGCATGCGCATTGAGCCACGTCGCGTCACATGCGCATGGCATTGCTTGATATCGCATCGTATGTGCATCGCATGCGCATTCAGTCACATCGCGTCGACATTCGCATGGCATCCCTTGATATCGCATCTTATGCGCGTCGCATCGCCTGCGCATTTAGTCACCTCGCGTCACAGGTGCTTGGCATCACTTGCTATCGCATCTTATGTGCATCGCATCGCATTCCATTGAGTCACGTCGTATCACATGCGCATGGCATCGCTTGATATGGCATCTTATGTGCATCGCAACGCATGCGCATTCAGCCACGTCGCGTCACATGCGCATGGCATCGCTTGATATCGCATCTTATGTGCATCGCATGCGCATTCAGTCACATCGCGTCGACATTCGCATGGCATCGCTTGATATCGCATCTAATGTGCATCGCATCGCATGCGCATTGAGTCACGTCGCGTCACATGCGCATGGCATCTCTTGATATCGCATCTTATGCGCGTCGCATCGCATGCGCATTGAGTCACGTCCCGTCACATGCGCTTGGCATCGCTTGTTATCGCATTTTATGTGCCACACATCGCATTCCATTGAGCCACGTCGTGTCACATGCGCATGGCATCACTTGATATCGCATCTTATGTGCAAGGCATCGCATGCGCATTGAGTCACGTCGCTTCACATGCGCATGGCACGGCTTGATAACGAAACTTATGTGCATCTCATCACATGCGCATTGAGTCACCTCGCACCAATTGCGCTTGACAACGCTCGATATAGCATATTAGGTGCATCGCATCGCAGCGCATTGAGTCACGTCGCGTCACATGTGCATGGCATCGCTTGATATCGCATCTTATGTAAATCACATGCGCATTGGGTCACGTCGCGTCACATGCGCATGGCATCGCTTTATCAAGCATCTTATGTGCATCGCATCGCATGCGCATTGAGTCACCTCGCGTCACATGCGCATGCATCGCTCGACATCGCATCTTATGTGCATCGCATCGCATGCGCATTGAGTCACGTCGCGTCACATGTGCATGGCATCGCTTGATATCGCATCTTATGTAAATCGCATGCGCATTGGGTCACGTCGCGTCACATGCGCATGGCATCGCTTCATCAAGCATCTTATGTGCATCGCATCGCATGCGCATTGAGTCACCTCGCGTCACATGCGCATTCCTCGCTCGACATCGCATCTTATGTGCATCTCATCGCATGCGCATTGAGCGAAGTCGCGTCACATGTGCATGGCATCGCTTGATATCGCATCTTATGTGAATCGCATGCGCATTGGGTCACGTCGCGTCACGTGCGCAAGGCATCGCTTGTTATCGCATCTTATGTGCATCGCATGGCATGCGCATTGACTCACATCGCGTCACATGCGCATGGCATCGCTTGATTTCGTATCTAACGTGCATCGCACCCCATGCGCATTGAGGCACGTCGCGTCACATGCGCATGGCATCTCTTGATATCGCATCTTATGTGCATCGCATCGCATGCGCATTGAGTCACGTCGCGTCACATGTGCATGGCATCGCTTGATATCGCATCTTATGTGCGTCGCATCGCATGCGCATTGAGTCCCATCGCGTCAAATGCGCATGCATCGCTCGACATCGCATCTTACGTGCATCGAATGCGCATTTAGTCACAATTCATCACATGCGCATGGCTTCGCCCGACATCGCATCCTATGTGCATCGCATCCCATACGTATTGAGTCAGGTCGCGTCACATGCGCATGGCATCGCTTGATAACGTATCTTATGTGCATATCGTCGCATGCGCATTGAGTCACGTCGCGTCTAATGCGCATGGCATCGCTTGATATTTCATCTTATGTAAATCCCATGAGCATTGAGTCTCGTCGCGTCACATGCGCATGCCATCGCTTCATATCGCATCTCATGTGCATCGCGGCGCATGCGCAATGACGCACGTCGCATCACATGCGCATGGTTTCGCTTAATATCGTGTCTTATGCGCGTCGTATCGCATGGGCATTGAGCCACATCGCGTCACATGCGCTCGGCATTGCTTGGTATCGAATCCTATGTGCATCGCACCGCATGCGCATTGACTCACATCGCGTCACATGCGCATGGCATTGCTTGATATCACATCTTATGTGCATCGCATCGCATGCGCATTTAGTCACATCACGTCACCTGCGCTTGGCATTGATTGATATTGCATCTTATGTAAATCCCAGGCGCATTGAATCTCGTCGCGTCACATGCGCATGCCATCGCTTGATATCGCATTTCATGTGCATCGCAGCGCATGCGCAATTTGTCACGTCGCATCACATGCGCATGGCACCCCTTAATATCGTAATTTATGTGCATCGCATCGCATGAGCATTCAGCTGCGTCGCGTCACATGCGCATGGCATCGCTTGATATCGCATCTTATGTGCATCGCATGCGCATTGAGTCACATCGCACCGCATGCGCATGGCATCCCTCGATATGGCATCTTATGTGCATCGCACCGCATGCGCATTGAGTCACGTCGCGTCACATGCACATGGCATCCCTTGATATCGCATCTTATGCGCGTCGCATCGCATGCGCATTGAGTAACTTCGCGTCACATGCGCATGGCATCCCTTGAGTGAGTGAGTGTCGGGTTTAAGGGCCCGTCGACAACTTGGTCATTAGGGCCCCGAGTCCAGAAGTAAAATTACATACTGTCAAGTGTTAAAAACATCACCCATTAAAAACTAAAAAAATACGGTTAAAATAGATAAAAAAAACCTCTAAACAACTATTAAAACGTTTCATTTAAAATGCTAAAAACAGAAACTTAAAATTGCTACAAAGTAAAAAACACTAAAACGTTAAAAACCCAAAAATATGGCCATCTAAAAAGGCTAAAATCTCTGAAATAAAATATCCTTACACTTGCTTCATAAAATCAATTATGGAACAAAACCGCAGCACTGTATTTACAGATACTGGGTCGTTGCCTAAAACTGACGACAGTGTAAGGCCCAGGCCAACGGACTGGCGCTCACGAGCGTATCGCGGACAATCAAGAAGGACATGTGCGACGGAGATTGGAATGTTACACGTCGTACAGACAGGCTCCGGATCACCACGCAAAAGGTGTCCATGCGTGGCTCGGGTATGGCCTATCCTAAGGCGGGTTAAGACCACTTCTTCCCGCCTGGAATTCCTGCAGCTGGTATGCCAGGGTTGTACCGTGTCCTTGATTGTCCGTAATTGAGTGCCGGATAACGCTTCCCAAGATTCCTGCCAGAGAGCAAATAGATGGCGACGGAAATATTTCTGCACATCTATATAGGGCAGCGTACGGGTGGAATACTCCGGAAGGCGACATGCAGACTTTGCAGCCGCATCCGCCGCCTCGTTACCCGGAATACCCACATGGCCTGGGATCCACGTAAAAACAAACTGGTATCCGCGAGACAGTAGCTGAGAAATCAACGTCTGGATTTTAACAGCCAATGCCGAGGTGCCGATAAACTGTTGCAGGGCCTGGAGAGCGCTAAAAGAATCGGAACAAACGATAAAACTTCCAGGACCTAAACTGGAGATAAAAAGGAGGAAATAAAATATGGCAAACAACTCGGCGGTAAATACTGAACTGGCGTCCCGTAGGCGGTACGTATGAGCGACACCGTTGTATATAAAGGCGCAACCCGTCGAACTACCCGTCTGGGACCCATCGGTAAATACCGGACAGGAAGTCCGGTATCGCCCCAGTAGTTCCGTGAATAGTTGGCGAAACACGGAATGAGGGGTAGCTATCTTAACACAGCCCGACAGCTCCAGGTCAAAGCGTGCGCGCTGGAGTTGCCAGGGAGGACATCGGCCACGTGAATGCCGCTCTACGGCTGGCAGTCGAAGGGCGTGTGCAGCAAGCAGTTCACGAAACCGGATACCACTTGGACGGGAGATGGTTGTATTTCGCATATAACGGTGCGCGAGGTCTGGACGCAACACGGGTGGAAACGAAGGGTGACCTGGATGGGCGGCCAGCCTTGCCACGTAAGAACAAAGTAATAAAGAGCGTCGAACAGACAGTGGAGGTTCGCCAGAATCAGCATACAGACAATCGATTCTGCTGGTGCGGAAAGCCCCAGTAGCGAGACGGATACCAGTGTTATGTACTGTGTCTAAAAGCCGGAGTTTAGACGCAGACGCCGCGCCATAAATAAAACAGCCGTAGTCTAATTTGGACCGGACCAGAGAGCCATACAACCTCAACATGACGGTGCGGTCGCCGCCCCAAGATGCCCCAGATAAGACCCTGAGTACCCGAAGCGAACGATCGCACGAAGCACGAAGATAGCGGATATGGTGCTCCCATGTGAGTTTACTGTCGAGGTGTAAGCCCAAGAACTTAAGGTGCGGTACAAAAGGAAGACGTGTGTCGCGCAGATGAAGATCGGGAGGAGGGTGTACTCCTCGCAGTCGGTGAAAGTGTAGACACTGTGTTTTCGTAGGGGACAGCCGAAAGCCCGTGCGTAATGCCCACTCGGCGATGGAGGTTATGGTCAGCTGCAGTTGACGCTCGATGTGCTCCAAACTATAAGAGCGATAGTAGATCGCAAAGTCGTCAACATACAGCGACATCGGGATACCGCTACGAACAACACTAGTGATGCCATTAATGGCAACTGCGAAAAGTGTGACACTGAGGATGGATCCCTGGGGTACACCATTCTCCTGGATCTTCTCTTGAGACAGCGTGTTGCCTATACGGACACGAAAACGGCGAATGAGTAAAAAGTTAAAAAGGAAAACGGCTAAGTGACCGCGCAAACCATAACCGTGTAGAGTACGGAGAATGCCATAGCGCCAAGTAGTATCGTAGGCCTTCTCCAGATCAAAGAAGACACCCACGACATGCTGCTTCAGGAGAAACGCATTCTGTATGTATGCCTCCATGCGCGTCAGGTTGTCGACACTGGAGCGATAGCGACGAAATCCGCACTGAACATTGCTCAGCAGGTTATTCGTCTCTAGCCACCACACTAAGCGAGTGTTAATCATCCGTTCCAAGGTCTTGCAGACGACACTCGTCAGGCAAATAGGGCGGTAGCTAGAGGGAAGTGTCCGGTCTTTTCCTGGTCGAGGGATAGGGATGACAATGCCCTCTCGCCAGGAAGACGGAAAAACCTGCTGATGCCAGATGCGGTTATACGTGCTCAACATGAAGGAAAGAGCTGCAGGTGGAAGATGAAGCAGCATTTGGCGGTGGATGTCATCAGGACCGGGAGAAGAATTCTTTGCTAGGGACAAGGAATGCGCTAGCTCCGCCTCGGTAAATGGTGCATTGTACGGTTCACTTTGGGCACTGTTAAAACTAAGGCCTATCTGCTCCGCAGATTCCTTGATAGCTAAAAAAGCTCTATCATAGCTTTGGGTTTGGCTAGTACAGGCAAAACACTCGGCAAGGGCGTCGGCGATGTCCTGCTCGGTGGTGTAACGGGAGCCCTGTACGGCAAGGCCAGGGATGGTCGTCCGGCGACACTTGCCGTACATTCGCCGAACAGCAGTCCACACCTTTTGCGCCGAACTTCGACGGGAAAGAGAAGATACATACTTTTCCCACGATTTGCGTTTTGTGTCTCGAAGTATAAATCTTGCCCTAGCACGAGCACGCTTAAAAGCGACAAAGTTCGCCTGCGTAGGATGTAATGTAAAGATACGCAATGCACGCTTGCGTGCTTTAGTAGCCAAACGGCATTCCTCGGACCACCAAGGCACAGGAACGTGACGAGGTGTAGTGGAACCACGAGGAATGCTGGAATCCGCTGCACGAAGGATAGAGTAAGTAAAATACTCCACCATGTCGTCAATGGTGGTAAAACCATCGTCGGTTAGGTGAATGAGGGAACGAAACTTCCCCCAGTCAGCCTTGGAAACAATCCAGTGAGGAAAGCGTGTTGGCACAGAATTGTGGCCCGATAAGTGAATGCTAATGGGGTAATGATCACTGCCAAATAAGTCGGAAAGTACCGACCAGTCGAGTAGAGGTACCAGTGACGGACTGCTAAAAGAAACGTCAAGTGCGGAGTGTGTACCATAGGCAGATGATAAGTAAGTAGGCACGCCAGTGTTTAATATGACTAGGCCGGACATATGGCAAACGTCTGCTACAAGGCACCCACGGGCATCGTCAATGTCGGAGCCCCAATGAGAGTGCTTGGCATTCAGATCGCCAAGAAAGATGAACGGTGGCGGAATCTGTGCCAAGAGAGCCCGAAGATCGTTCGTGTGTACGACACTGACCGGTGGCAGATAGACATTACAAAGGGAGAAACAGAGGCTCTGCAGCTGCACACGCACCGCTACAGCTTGCAGCGGCGTGTTGAGTGGCACACTGGTGGCAGAGATATCATGCGCCACCAGAATAGCAACACCCCCGCTTGCTCGCCTATCAGCTGCAGAGTCATGTCTAAATGCCGAAAAACCACGAAGTTGTAATGCGTGGTTCGGGTGCAAGTGCGTTTCTTGTAGACAGACGATTGATGGAGACCGTTGCGAAACGAGATGCTGTACGTCCGGAACACGTGCCCGGAACCCATTAACATTCCACTGGATTATTTCCATGGTAAACAAGAATTAGGGATTCGTCTTCATCTTTTTCTTTTTCATCTTTACCTTAACCGACTTCGGACGGGGTAGGTTAAATTCGCCATCGTCTGGTGACTCCGCCGACGTCCGGGAGTCTGAAGATCCCCGGCGGCTCGCTGAACGAGAGCGGGAGCGGGACTTCATGGACGATGTGCGACTGCTGGCGCGACCAGAAGGCCTAGAATAATGGCTGTCAACAGGCTGGCTGCGGCTAGTTGTCTTGTGAGCTGGTGTCTGCACGGCTATAGATGTAGTAGCAGGTGCAGCTGTGGCACGAGACAGTGAAGGGGTATTCGCAGGTAGGTCAGTCTGTGTAGAAGCATCTGACACAGGAACGTGCTGGATCGCTACGCTGCTGGCAGGAGCGCGTCGGGCAGCCAAGGCATAACCTGTGGTGGTAGCAGGTTTCAGCTGCTCAAAGCGACGACGCGCTTCTGGAAACGTGAGATGTTCTTTCACGCGCAATTCTTGTATGCACTTCTCATCCAAGAACTTCGCACACTGACGCGAGCTGGATGGATGCTTCCCTTCACAGTTCACACAGAGGGGATCCCGTGTACATGTCGGGTCCTCATGGGCTGCTAAACCACAGCGCTCACATATAGCAGGATTATTACACAGGGTCTTAGTATGGCCGAACCGTTGGCACCTAAAACAACGCATGGGGTTCGGCACATACTGGCGTACGGCGGCACGTTCGTAGCCACAAAAGATGTACTCGGGCAATTTAGTTCCTCTGAACGTCAGAAACACCGTACGCAAAGGCACATCCTTGCCATCCTGCTTTTTGGTAAGACGGTAAGCCTGACACACACGCTGGTCGGAGAGACAGGTGGTAATCTCATCGTTCGACAGATTGTCCAGACTGGAGGTGGTGACAACTCCCCTACATGTGTTGAGCGATTTGTGTGGGGCTACCCGAATTGGGTAGGAGCCCAACAAACTCGCCTTTAAAAGTTTCTGGGTCTGGTCTGCCGTGTTGGTTTCGATCAACAGCGTACCGTCTCGAACTCTGGTCGCGTTCTTAACCGGGCCACATATTCTGTCGACTTCTCGTTTTATATAAAATGGGCTAAGGTCCTTTATCGTTTTCCCGTCACATGCCAAAGTCAAAACCAAGAAAGGGTCAAAGGAAGAGGGGTTGCGCGGAGACATGATTATTTGGACCCCCATCCGGAACTGTCGGCGTCAGCCTGCCATCCGGGGGTCAAAGGATAAAAGACACCAAAATCTCCACGGTCTGTGCCGCCATGGAGACCCCTCCATGACTGACCTCAAGGCGTACTTCAGAGGAGCTACCCTCCGATCTCCACTACTTGTCCGCATGGGTAAACCGTTCACCACGTGACACCCCGGTTTTATGCCCCCACCACAGGAATAACCGCCTGTGGCTCCCCGCTTTAGCACACGCTGCCTCAACGGAGTCAGCGTGGATTCAGGGGACTTCGGGTTGATTACACCGGGGCTCCGTCAGCGGTAACACGTCCGGCCGGTGATACTAACCCGACGGCACGCGGCCGTCGGGAGATTAACACCGGCCGTGCCCTCAAGGAGCTACGTGGGTGTACATGACGTGTGGACGGGCTCCGCACCTAAGGCTACACATGGGGGCAGTGTGAAGGGTCCGCACAACCTTCGCGCCTGAGACCTCCGAAGAGCACACAAGTCGGGGGCCGCGCTGAAAACCGTGGGACAGGACCACGGAGATAGGAAAAATCCCTGCTGGTGAGACAGGAGTTATACAACTAAGGCCTTACTAACTAATAATCGGAATAAACCTAGAAGAGGAAGAGGGTGATGTAAAAAGCAATATAAAATGCTGCACGTGGCACAGTTAATGAAGGTGGAGGGGGTGAAGTGATAGTGAGCAGCTCGGGGCCCCGGGTGCGCCAAACCCGGACCTACCGTGGTAGGTTCCCCTGGGGGAGTTTGATTTCGGAGTCCTCTTCTCCTAGTTGAGTCGTCGACCAAGACTAACGAGCCTCATCTACCCGTTGGAATGTTCTTAGCTTCCCCTCACCTCTTGCCTACCAGTGGTCACAAAGACACACGTAGCAGGCCGTCTGGTTCGGGTACTGAGCCCCTCCGCCACGGCAAGGCGACACTCCTTCGGAGGGGTGCATCCCTTGATATCGCATCTTATGCGCGTCGCATCGCATGCGCATTTAGTCACGTCGCGTCACATGCGCTTGGCATCGCTTGCTATCGCATCTTATGTGCATCGCCTCGCATTCCATTGAGTCACGTCCTATCACATGCGCATGGCATCGCTTGATATGGCATCCTATGTGCATCGCATCGCATGCGCATTGAGCCACGTCGCGTCACATGCTCATGGCATCGCTTGATATCGCATCCTATGTGCATCGCATGCGCATTCAGTCACATCGCGTCGACATTCGCATGGTATCGCTTGATATCGCATCTAATGTGCATCGCATCGCATGCGCATTGAGTCACGTCGCGTCACATGCGCATGGCATCTCTTGATATCGCATCTTATGTGCAAGGCATCGCATGCGCATTGAGTCACGTCGCTTCACATGCGCATGGCACGGCTTGATAACGCAACTTATGTGCATCTCATCACATGCGCATTGAGTCACCTCGCACCAATTGCGCTTGACAACGCTCGATATCGCGTATTATGTGCATCGCATCGCAGCGCATTGAGCCACATCGTGTCACATGCGCATGCATCGCTCGACATCGCATCTTATGTGCATCGCACCGCATGCGCATTGAGTCACGTCGCGTCACATGTGCATGGCATCGCTTGATATCGCATGTTATGTAAATCGCATGCGCTTTGGGTCACGTCACGTCACATGCGCATGGCATCGCTTCATCAAGCATCTTATGTGCATTGCCTCGCATGCGCATTGAGTCACCACGCGTCACATGCGCATGGCATCGCTTGATTTCGCATCTAATGTGCATCGCATCGCATGCGGATTGAGGAACGTCGCGTCATATGCGCATGGCATCTCTTGATATCGCATCTTTTGTGCATCGCATCGCATGCGCATTGAGTCACGTCGCGTATCATGCGCATGGCATGGCTTGTTCTCGCATCATATGTGCATCGCATCGCAGCGCATTGGGTCACATCACGCCACATGCGCATGGCATCGCTTGATATCGCATCTTATGTGCGTCGCATCGCATGCGCATTTAGTCACGTCGCGTCACATGCGCTTGGCATCGCTTGCTATCGCATCTTATGTGCATCGCCTCGCATTCCATTGAGTCACGTCCTATCACATGCGCATGGCATCGCTTGATATGGCATCCTATGTGCATCGCATCGCATGCGCATTGAGCCACGTCGCGTCACATGCTCATGGCATCGCTTGATATCGCATCTTATGTGCATCGCATGCGCATTCAGTCACATCGCGTCGACATTCGCATGGTATCGCTTGATATCGCATCTAATGAACATCGCATCGCATGCGCATTGAGTCACGTCGCGTCACATGCGCATCGCATCTCTTGATATCGCATCTTATGTGCAAGGCATCGCATGCGCATTGAGTCACGTCGCTTCACATGCGCATGGCACGGCTTGATAACGCAACTTATGTGCATCTCATCACATGCGCATTGAGTCACCTCGCACCAATTGCGCTTGACAACGCTCGATATCGCGTATTATGTGCATCGCATCGCAGCGCATTGAGCCACATCGCGTCACATGCGCATGCATCGCTCGACATCGCATCTTATGTGCATCGCATCGCATGCGCATTGAGTCACGTCGCGTCACATGTGCATGGCATCGCTTGATATCGCATCTTATGTAAATCGCATGCGCATTGGGTCACGTCGCGTCACATGCGCATGGCATCGCTTCATCAAGCATCTTATGTGCATCGCCTCGCATGCGCATTGAGTCACCACGCGTCACATGCGCATGGCATCGCTTGATTTCGCATTTAATGTGCATCGCATCCCATGCGCATTGAGGCACGTCGCGTCACATGCGCATGGCATCTCTTGATATCGCATCTTATGTGCATCGCATCGCACGCGCATTGAGTCACGTCGCGTATCATGCGCATGGCATGGCTTGTTCTCGCATCATATGTGCATCGCATTGCAGCGCATTGGGTCACATCACGCCACATGCGCATGGCATCGCTTGATATCGCATCTTATGTGCGTCGCATCGCATGCGCATTGAGTTCCATCGCGTCACATGCGCATGCATCGCTCGACATCGCTTCTTACGTGCATCGAATGCGCATTTAGTCACATTGCATCACATGCGCATGGCATGGCTCGACATCGCATCCTATGTGCATCGCATCGCATGCGCATTGAGTCAGGTCGCGTCACATGCGCATGGCATCGCTTGATAACGTATCTTATGTGCATCTCGTCGCATGCGCATTGAGTCACGTCGCGTCTAATGCGCATGGCATCGCTTGATATCGCATCTTATGTAAATCCCATGCGCATTGAGTCTCGTCGCGTCACATGCGCATGCCATCGCTTCATATCGCATCTCATGTGCAACGCACCGCATGCGCAATGAGTCACGTCGCATCACATGCGCATGGCATCGCTTGATATCGCATCTTATGTGCATCGCATCGCATGCGCATTGAGCCACGTCGCGTCACATGCGCATGACATCGTTTAATATCGCATCTTATGCGCGTCATACCGCATGGGCATAGAGTCACATCGCGTCACATGCGCTTGGCATCGCTTGGTATCGAATACTATGTGCATCGCACCCCATGCGCATTGACTCACATCGCGTCACATGCGCATGGCATTGCTTGATATCGCATCTTATGTGCATCGCATCGCATGCGCATTTAGTCACATCACGTCACATGCGCTTGGCATTGCTTGATATTGTATCTTATGTAAATCCCAGGCGCATTGAGTCTCGTCGCGTCACATGCACACGCCATCGCTTGATATCGCATTTCATGTGAATCGCAGCGCATGCGCAATGAGTCACGTCGCATCACATGCGCATGGCATCGCTTGATATCGTAACTTATGTGCATCGCATCGCATGCGCATTCAGCCACGTCGCGTCACATGCGCATGGCATCGCTTGATATCGCATCTTATGTTCATCGCATGCGCATTGAGTCACATCGCATTGCATGCGCATGGCATCGCTCAACATGGCATGTTATGTGCATCGCACCGCATGCGCATTAAGTCACGTCGCGTTACATGCGCATGGCATCCCTTGATATCGCATCTTATGCTCGTCGCATCGCATGCGCATTGAGGCACGTCGCGTCACATGCGCTTGGCATCGCTTGTTATCGCATCTAATGTGCATCGCATCGCATGCGCATTGAGTCACGTCGCGTCACATGCGCATGGCATCCTTTGATATCGCATCTTATGCGCGTCGCATCGCATGCGCATTGAGTCACGTCGCGTCACATGCGCATGGCATCCCTTGATATCGCATCTTATGCGCGTCGCATCGCATGGGCATTTAGTCACGTCGCGAAACATGCGCTTGGCATCGCTTGCTATCGCATCTTATGTGCATCGCATCGCATTCCATTGAGTCACGTTGTATCAGATGCGCATGGCATCGCTTGATATGGCATCTTATGTGCATCGCATCGCATGCGCATTGAGCCAAGTCGCGTCTCATGCGCATGGCATCGCTTGATATCACATCTTATGTGCATCGCATGCGCATTCAGTCACATCGCGTCGACATTCGCATGGCATCGCTTGATATCGCATCTAATGTGCACCGCATCGCATGCGCATTGAGTCACGTTGCGTCACATGCGCATGGCATCGCTCGACATGGCATGTTATGTGCATCGCACCGCATGCGCATTAAGTCACGTCGCGTTACATGCGCATGGCATCCCTTGATATCGCATCTTATGCTCGTCGCATCGCATGCGCATTGAGGCACGTCGCGTCACATGCGCTTGGCATCGCTTGTTATCGCATCTAATGTGCATCGCATCGCATGCGCATTGAGTCACGTCGCGTCACATGCGCATGGCATCCCTTGATATCGCATCTTATGCGCGTCGCATCGCATGCGCATTGAGTCACGTCGCGTCACATGCGCATGGCATCCCTTGATATCGCATCTTATGCGCGTCGCATCGCATGCGCATTGAGTCACTTCGCGTCACATGCGTTTGGCATCCTTTGTAATCGCATCTTATGTGCATCGCATCGCATTTCATTGAGTCACGTCGCGTCACATGTGCATGGCATCGCTTGATATCGCATCTTATGTGCATCGCATTGCATGGCATGCGCATTGAGTCACGTCGCTTCACATGCGCATGGCGTCCTTTGATATCGCATCTTATGTGCCTCGCATTGCAGAGCATTGAGTCACCTCAGGCCACATGCGCATGGTATCGCTTGATAATGCATCTTATGTGCATCGCAACGCATGCGGATTGAGTCACATCACGTCATATGCGCATGGCATCGCTTGATATCGCATCGCATGCGCATTGAGTTACATCGCATCACATGTGCATGGCATCGCTTGATATCGCATCTTATGTGCATCGCATCGCAGCGCAATTAGCCACATCACGGCACTTGTGCATGGCATCGCTTTATACCGCATCTTATGTGGATCGCATCGCACGCGCATTGAGTGCCTACGCGTCACATGCGCATGCATCGCTTGACTTCGCATCTTACGTGCATCGAATGCGCATGGAGTCACGTCGCGTCACATGCGCTTGGCATCTCTTGTTATCGCATCTTATCTGCATCGCATCGCATTCCATTGAGTCACGTCGTGTCACATGCGCATGGCATCGTTCCACATCGCATCTTATGTTCATCGCATCGCAGGCGCATTGAGGTACATCGCGTCACATGCGCATGGCTTCGCTTGATAACGCATCTTTTGTGCATCTCATCGCATGCGCATTGAGTCACGTCGCGTCTAATACGCATGGCATCGCTTGATATCGCATCTTATGTAAATCGCATCGCAGCGCATTGAGCCACATCACGCCACATGCGCAAGGCATCGCTTGATATCGCATCTTGATTGCATCGCATCGCAGCGCATTGAGCCACATCACGCCACATGCGAATGGCATCGCTTGATATCGCATATTATGTGCATCGCATCGCATTTACATTGATTCACGTCGCGTCACATGCGCATGGCATCGCTTGATATCGCATCTTACGTGCATCGCATCGCATGCGCATTGAGTCGCGTCGGGTGTCATGCGCATGGCATCACTTGATAACGTATCTTATGTGCATCTCATCGCATGCGCATTGAGTCACGTCGCGTGTAATGCGCATGGCATCGCTTGATATCGCATCTTATGTAAATCCCATGCGCATTGAGTCAAGGCGCGTCACATGCGCATGCCATCGCTTGATATCGCATCTCATGTGCATCGCAGCGCATGCGCAATGAGTCACGTCGCATCACATGCGCATGGCATCACTTGATATCGCATCTTATGTGCATCGCATCGTATGCGCATTGAGCCACGTCGCGTCACATGCGCATGGCATCGCTTGATATCGCATCTTATGTGCATCGCATGCGCATTGAGGCACGTCGCGTCACATGCGCATGGCATCGCTTGATATGGCATCTCATGTGCATCGCATCGCATGCGCATTGAGTTACATAGCATCACATGCGCATGGCATCGCTTGATATCGCATCTTATGTGCATCGCATCGCATGCGCATTGAGCCACATCGCGTCACATGCCCATCGAATCGCTTGATATCGCATCTTATGTGCATCGCATGCGCATTGAGTCACGTCACGTCATATGCGCATGGCATCGCTTGATATCGCATCTTGTGTGCATAGCATGCTTATTGAGTCACGCCTCATCACATGCGCATGATATTGCTTGATATCGCATCTTGTGTGCATCGCATGCTTATTGAGACACGTCTCATCACATGCGCATGGCATCGCTTGATATCGCATCTTGTGTGCATCGCATGCCTATTGAGTCACGTCGCATCACATGCGCACGCCATCGCTTGATATCGCATCTCATGTACATCGCATCGCATGCGCATTGAGTTACATCGCATCACATGCGCATGGCATCGATTGATATCATATCTTATGTCCATCGCATCGCATGCGCATTGAGCCACATCGCGTCACATGCGCATGGCAACGCTTGATACCGCATTTTATGTGCATCGCATGCGCATTCAGTCACATGGCATTACATGGGCATGGCATCGCTCCACATCGCATCTTATGTGCATCGCATCGCACGCGCATTGACTCACAACGCGGCACATGCGCATGGCATCGCTTGATATCGCATCTTATGTGCCTCTCATCGGAGCGCATTGAGTCACATCACGCCACATGCGCATGGCACCGCTTGTTATCGCATCTTATGTGCATCGTATCGCATGCGCATTGAGTCACGACTCGTCACATGCGCATGGCATCACTTGTAATCTCATCTTATGTGCATCGCATCGCATACGCATTGAGTCACGTCGCGTCACATGCGCATGGCATCCCTTGATATCGCATCTTATGTGCATTGCATCGCATGCGCATTGAGTCACGTCGCGTCCAATGCGCATTGCATCTCTTGATATCGCATCTTATGCGCGTCGCATCGCATGCGCATTGAGTCACTTCGCGTCACATGCGTTTGGCATCGCTTGTTATCGCATCTTATGTGCATCGCATCGCATTGCATGGAGTCACGTCGCGTCACATGCGCATGGCATCGCTTGATATCGCATCTTATGTGCATCGCATCGCATGGCATGCGCATTGAGTCACGTCGCTTCACATGTGCATGGCATCGCTTGATAACGCATCTTATGTGCATCTCATCACATGCGCATTGAGTCACGTCGCACCAATTGCGCATGACACCGCTCGATATCGCATATTATGTGCATCGCACCGCATGCGCATTGAATCACATCGCGGCACATGCGCATGGGGTGGCTTGATATCGCTTATTATGTGCATCGCATCGCATGCGCATTGAGTCACTTCGCGTCACATACGCATGGCATCACTTGATATCGCATCTTATGTGCCTCGCATTGCAGAGCATTGAGTCACCTCAGGCCACATGCGCATGGTATCGCTTGATAATTCATCTTATGTGCATCGCAACGCATGCGGATTGAGTCACATCACGTCACATGCGCATGGCATCGCTTGATATCGCTTATAATGTGCATCGCATCGCATGCGCATTGAGTCACTTCGCGTCACATACGCATGGCATCGCTTGATATCGCATCTTATGTGCATCGCATCGCATGCGCATTGAGCCACATCGCGTCACATGCCCATGGAATCGCTTGATATCGCATCTTATGTGCATCACATGCGTATTGAGTCACGTCACGCCACATGCGCAGGGCATCGCTTGATATCGCATCTTGTGTGCATCGCATGCTTATTGAGTCACGTCGCATCACATGCGCATGGCATCGCTTGATATCGCATCTTATGTGCATCGCATGCGCATTGAGGCACGTGGCGCCACATGCGCATGGCATCGCTTGATATCAAATCTTAAGTGCATCGCGTCGCATTCGCATTGAGTCCCTACTCGTCACATGCACATGGCATCGCTTGTAATCGCATCTTATGTGCATCGCATCGCATGCGCATTGAGTCACGTCGCTTCACATGCGCATGGCATCGCCTTTTATCGCATCTTATGTGCATCGCATCGCATGCGCATTGAGCCATAACGCGTCACATGCCCATCGAATCGCTTGATATCGCATTTTGTGTGCATCGCATGCGCATTGGGTCACGTCACGCCACATGCGCATGGCATCGCTTGATATCGCATCTTGTGTGCATCGCATGCTTATTGATTCACGTCGCATCACATGCGCATGGCATCGCTTGATATCGCATCTTATCTGCATCGAATGCGCATTGAGGCACGTCGCGTCACATACGCATGGCATCGCTTGATATCGCATCGCATGCGCATTGAGTTACATCGCATCACATGCGCATGGCATCGCTTGATATCGCAACTTATGTGCATCGCATCGCAGCGCAAGTAGCCACATCACGCCACATGTGCATGGCATCGCTTTATATCGCATCTAATGTGGATCGCATGGCACGCGCATTGAGTGCTATCGCGTCACATTCGCATGCATCTCTTGACATCGCATCTTACGTGCATCGAATGCACATGGAGTCACATCGCATCACATGCGCATTGAGTCTCTTCGCCTCACATACGCATGGCATCGCCTTTTATCGCATCTTATGTGCATCGCATCGCATCGCATGCGCATTGAGCCATATCGCGACACATGCCCATTGAATCGCTTGATATCGCATCTTATGTGCATCACATGCGCATTGCATCACGTCACGGCACATACGCATGGCATCGCTTGATATCGCATCTTGTGTGCATCGCATGCTTGTTGAGTCACGTCGCATCATATGCGCATGGCATCGCGTGATATCGCATCTCATGTGCATCGCATCGCATGCGCATTGAGTTACATTGCATCACATGCGCATGGCATCGCTTGACATCGCATCCTATGTGCATCGCATCGCATGCGCATTGAGCCACATCGCGTCACAAGCGCACGGCATCGCTTGTTATCGCATCTTATGTGCATCGCATCGCAGCGCATTGAGTCATATCGCGTCACATGCGCATGCATCGCTCGACATCGCATCTTACGTGGATCGCATGCGCATTGAGTCACTTCGCATCACATGCGCATGGCATCGCTCGACATCGCATCTTATGTGCATCGCATCGCAGGCGCATTGAGTCACATCGCTTCACATGCACATAGCATCGTTTGTAATCGCATCTTATGTGCATCGCATCGCATGCGCATTGAGTCACTTCGCTTCACATGCGCATGGCATCGCTTGATATCGCAACTTATGTGCATCGCACCGCATGCGCATTGAGCCACATCGCGTCGCAGGCCCATCGAATCGCTTGATATCGCATCTTATGTGCATCGCATCGCAGCGCATTGAGTCACATCACGCCACATGCACAAGGCATCGCTTGATATCGCATTTTGTGTGCATCGCATGCGGATTGAGTCACATCATGTCACATACGAATGGCATCGCTTGATATCGCATATTATGTGCATCGCATCGCATTCACAATGATTCACGTCGCGTCACATGCGCATGGCATCGCTTGATATCGCATCTTATGTGCATTGCATCGCATTTACATTGATTCACGTCGCGTCACATGC
This sequence comes from Tenodera sinensis, assembly GCA_030765045.1. Taxonomy (NCBI): domain Eukaryota; kingdom Metazoa; phylum Arthropoda; class Insecta; order Mantodea; family Mantidae; genus Tenodera; species Tenodera sinensis. The sequence goes on from CM060968.1 coordinate 120,197,232, forward strand.
GCATGGCATCGCTTGATATCGCATCTTACGTGCATCGCATCGCATGCGCATTGAGTCGCGTCGGGTGTCATGCGCATGGCATCACTTGATAACGTATCTTATGTGCATCTCATCGCATGCGCATTGAGTCACGTCGCGTGTAATGCGCATGGCATCGCTTGATATCGCATCTTATGTAAATCCCATGCGCATTGAGTCAAGGCGCGTCACATGCGCATGCCATCGCTTGATATCGCATCTCATGTGCATCGCAGCGCATGCGCAATGAGTCACGTCGCATCACATGCGCATGGCATCACTTGATATCGATTCTTATGTGCATCGCATCGCATGCGCATTGAGCCACGGCGCGTCACATGCGCATGGCATCGCTTGATATCGCATCTTATGTGCATCGCATCGCATGCGCATTGAGTCACATCGCGTCACCTGCGCTTGACATCGCTTGATATCGCATCTTATGTGCAACGCACCGCATGCGAATTGACTCACATCGCGTCACATGCGCATGGCATCGCTTGATATCCCATCTGATGGGCATCGCATCGCATGCGCATTGAGCCACGTCGCGTCACATGCGCATGGCATCGCTTGATATCGCATCTCATGTGCATCGCATCGCATGCGCATTGAGTTACATAGCATCACATGCGCATGGCATCGCTTGATATCGCATTTTATGTGCATCGCATCGCATGCGCATTGAGCCACACCGCGTCACATGCCCATCGAATCGCTTGATATCGCATCTTAAGTGCATCGCATGCGCATTGAGTCACGTCACGTCATATGCGCATGGCATCGCTTGATATCGCATCTTGTGTGCATCGCATGCTTATTGAGTCAAGTCTCATCACATGCGCATGGCATCGCTTGATATCGCATCTCATGTGCATCGCATCGCATGCGCATTGAGTTACATCGCATCACATGCGCATGGCACCGCTGGATATCGCATCTTATGTGCCTCGCATCGGAGCGCATTGAGTCACATCACGCCACATGCGCATGGTAGCGCTTGATATCGAGTATTATGGGCATTGCATCACATGTAGTTGAGTCACTTCGCGTCACATGCGCATGGCATCGTTTGATATCGCATCGTATATAAATCGCATGCGCATTGAGTCACGTCGCATCACATGCACACGCCATCGCTTGATATCGCATCTCATGTACATGGCATCGCATGCGCATTGAGTTACGTCGCATCACATGCGCATGGCATCGCTTGATATCATATCTTATGTCCATCGCATCGCATGCGCATTGGGCCACATCGCGTCATATGCGCATGGCAACGCTTGATACCGCATCTTATGTGCATCGAATGCTCATTCAGTCACATGGCATTACATGGGCATGGCATCGCTCCACATCGCATCTTATGTGCATCGCATCGCACGCGCATTGACTCACAACGCGGCACATGCGCACGGCATCGCTTGATATCGCATCTTATGTTCCTCTCATCGGAGCGCATTGAGTCACATCACGCCACATGCACATGGCACCGCTTGTTATCGCATCTTATGTGCATCGCATCGCATGCGCATTTAGTCACGACTCGTCACATGCGCATTGCATCACTTGTAATCGCATCTTATGTGCATCGCATCGCATACGCATTGAGTCACGTCGCGTCACAAGCGCATGGCATCCCTTGATATCGCATCTTATGTGCATCGCATCGCATGCGCATTGAGTCACGTCGCGTCCAATGCGCATTGCATCTCTTGGTATCGCATCTTATGCGCGTCGCATCACATGCGCATTGTGTCACTTCGCGTCACATGCGTTTGGCATCGCTTGTTATCGTATCTTATGTGCACCGCATCGAATGGCATGCGCATTGAGTCACGTCGCTTCACATGCGCATGGCATCGCTTGATAACGCATCTTATGTGCATCGCATCGAATGGCATGCGCATTGAGTCACGTCGCTTCACATGCGCATGGCATCGCTTGATAACGCATCTTATGTGCATCTGATCACATGCGCATTGAGTCACGTCGCACCAATTGCGCATGACACCGCTCGATATCGCATATTATGTGCATCGCACCGCATGCGCATTGACACACATCGCGGCACATGCGCATCGCGTCGCTTGATATCGCATCTTATGTGGCTCGCATTGCAGAGCATTGAGTCACCTCAGGCCACATGCGCATGGTATCGCTTGATAATGCATCTTATGTGCATCGCAACGCATGCGCATTGAGTCACATCACGTCACATGCGCATGGCATCGCTTGATATCGCTTATCATGTGCATCGCATCGCATGCGCATTCAGTCACTTCGCGTCACATACGCATGGCATCGCTTGATATCGCATCTTATGTGCATCGCGTCGCATGCGCATTGAGCCACATCGCGTCACATGCCCATCGAATCGCTTGATATCGCATCTTATGTGCATCACATGCGCATTGAGTCACGTCACGCCACATGCGCATGGCATCGCTTGATATCGCATCTTGTGTGCATCGCATGCTTATTGAGTCACGTCGCATCACATGCGCATGGCCTCGCTTGATATCGCATCTTATGTGCATCGCATGCGCATTGAGGCACCTCACGTCACATGCGCATGGCATCGGTTGATATCGCATCTTATGTAAATCGCGTCGCATTCGCATTGAGTCCCTACTCGTCACATGCACATGGCATCGCTTGTAATCGCATCTTATGTGCATCGCATCGCATGCGCATTGAGCCACAACGCGTGTCATGCCCATCGAATCGCTTGATATCGCATTTTGTGTGCATCGCATGCGCATTGAGTCACGTCACGCCACATGCGCATTGCATCGCTTGATATCGCATCTTGTGTGCATGGCATGCTTATTGAGTCACGTCGCATCTTATGCGCATGGCATCGCTTGATATCGCATCTTATCTGCATCGCATGCGCATTGAGGCACATCGCGTCACGTACGCATGGCATCGCTTGATATCGCATCGCATGCGCATTGAGTTACATCGCATCACATGCGCATGGCATCGCTTGATATCGCATCTGATGTGCATCGCATCGCAGCGCAATTAGCCACATCACGCCACTTGTGCATGGCATCGCTTTATATCGCATCTTATGTGGATCGGATCGCACGCGCATTGAGTGCCATCGCGTCACATGTGCATGCATCGCTTGACATCGCATCCTACGTGCATCGAATGCGCATGGAGTCGCATCGCATCACATGCGCATGGCATCGCTCCACATCGCATCTTATGTGCATCGCATCTTATGTGCATCGCATCGCAGGCGCATTGAGTCACATGGCGTCACATGCGCATGGCATCGCTATATAACGCATCTTCTGTGCATCTCATAGCATGCGAATTGAGTCACGTCTCGTCAATTACGCATGGCATCGCTTGATATCGCATCTTATGTGCATCGCATCGCAGCGCATTGAGTCACATCACGCCACATGCGCAAGGCATCGCTTGATATCGCATCTTATGTGCATCGCATCGCATGCGGATTGAGTCACATCACGTCACATGCGAATGGCATCGCTTGATATCGCATATTATGTGCATCGCATCGCAATCACATTGATTCACGTCGCGTCACATGCGCATGGCATCGCTTAATATCGCATCTTATGTGCATCGCATCGCATTCCCATTGATTCACGTCGCGTCACATGCGCATGGCATCGCTTGATATCGAATCTTACGTGCATCGCATCGCATGCGCATTGAGTCGCGTCGGGTCACATGCGCATGGCATCACTTGATAACGTATCTTATGTGCATCTCATCGCATGCGCATTGAGTCACGTCGCGTGTAATGCGCATGGCATCGCTTGATGTCGCATCTTATGTAAATCCCATGCGCATTGATTCTCGGCGCGTCACATGCGCACGCCATCGCTTGATATCGCATCTCATGTGCATCGCAGCGCATGCGCAATGAGTCACGTCGCATCACATGCGCATGGCATCACTTGATATCGCATCTTTTGTGCATCGCATCGCATGCGCATTGAGTCACATCGCGTCACATGCGCTTGACATCGCTTGATATCGCATCTTATGTGCAACGCACCGCATGCGCATTGACTCACATCGCGTCACATGCGCATGGCATCGCTTGATATCCCATCTTATGTGCATCGCATCGCATGCGCATTGAGCCACGTCGCGTCACATGCGCATGGTATCGCATGCGCATTGAGGCATGTCGCGTCACATGCGCATGGTATCGCTTGATATCACATCTCATGTGCATCGCATCGCATGCGCATTGAGTTAAATAGCATCACATGCGCATGGCATCGCTTGATGTCGCATCTTATGTGCATCGCATCGCATGCGCATTGAGCCACATCGCGTCACATGCCCATCGAATAGCTTGATATCGCATCTTATGTGCATCGCATGCGCATTGAGTCACGTCTCATCACATGCGCATGATATCGCTTGATATCGCATCTTGTGTGCATCGCATGCTTATTGAGTCACGTCTCATCACATGCGCATGGCATCGCTTGATATCGCATCTTGTGTGCATCGCATGCTTATTGAGTCACGTCTCATCACATGCGCATGGCATCGCTTGATATCGCATCTCATGTGCATCGCATCGCATGCGCATTGAGTTAAATCGCATCACAAGCGCATGGCACCGCTGGATATCGCATCTTATGTGCCTCGCATCGGAGCGCATTGAGTCACATCACGCCACATGCGCATGGTATCGCTTGCTTTCGCGTATTATGGGCATCGCATCACATGCACGTTGAGTCACTTCGCTTCACATGCGCATGGCATCGTTTGATATCGCATCTTATAAATCGCATGCGCATTGAGTCACGTCGCATCACATGCGCACGCCATCGCTTGATATCGCATCTCATGTGCATCACATCGCAAGCGCATTGAGTTACGTCGCATCTCATGCGCATGGCATCGCTTGATATCATATCTTATGTCCACCGCATCGCATGCGCATTGGGCCATATCGCGTCACACGCGCATGGCATCGCTTGATACCGCATCTTATGTGCATCGCATGCGCATTCAGTCACATGGCATTACATGGGCATGGCATCGCTCGACATCACGTCTTATGTGCATCGCATCGCACGCGCATTGACTCACAACGTGGCACATGCGCATGGCATTGCTTGATATCGCATCTTATGTGCCTCTCATCGGAGCGCATTGAGTCACATCACGCCACATGCGCATGGCACCGCTTGTTATCGCATCTTATGTGCATCGCATCGCATGCGCATTGAGTCACGACTCGTCACATGCGCATGGCATCGCTTGTTATCGCATCATATGTGCATCGGATCGCATTGCATTGAGTCACGTCGCGTTACATGCGCATGGCATCGCTTGATATCGCATCTTATGTGCATCGCATCGCATGGCATGCGCATTGAGTGAGTGAGTGAGTGTGTCGGGTTTAAGGGCCCGTCGACAACTTGGTCATTAGGGCCCCGAGTCCAGAAGTAAAAATTACATACCGTCAAGTGTTAAAACATCACCCATTAAAAACTAAAAATCTACGGTTAAAATAGATAAAAAACCTCTAAACAACTATTAAAACGTTTCATTTAAAATGTTAAAAACAGAAAGTTAAAATTGCTACAAAATAAAAAACACTAAAACGTTGAAAAACCCAAAAATACCGTAATCCAAAAGGCTAACATCTCTGAAATAAAATAACCTTACACTGACTTCATAAAATCAATTGTGCGACAAAACCGCAGCACTGTATTTACAGATACTGGGTCGTTGCCTAAAACTGACGACAGTGTAAGGCCCAGGCCAACGGACTGGCGCTCACGAGCGTATCGCGGACAATCAAGAAGGACATGTGCGACGGAGATTGGAATATTACACGTCGTACAGACAGGCTCCGGATCACCACGCAAAAGGTGTCCATGCGTGGCTCGGGTATGGCCTATCCTCAGGCGGGTTAAAACCACTTCTTCCCGCTTGGAATTCCTGCAGCTGGTATGCCAGGGTTGTACCGTGTCCTTGATAGTCCGTAATTGAGTGCCAGATAACGCTTCCCAAGATTCCTGCCAAAGAGCAAATAGATGGCGACGGAAATATTTCTGCACCTCTATATAGGGGAGCGTACGGGTGGAATACTCCGGTAGGCGACATGCAGACTTTGCAGCCGCATCCGCCGCATCGTTACCCGGAATACCCACATGGCCTGGGATCCACGTAAAAACAAACTGGTATCCGCGAGACAGTAGCTGAGAAATCAACGTCTGGATTTTAACAACCAATGCCGAGGTGCCGATAAACTGTTGCAGGGCCTGGAGAGCGCTAAAAGAATCGGAACAAACGATAAAACTTCCAGGACCTGAACTGGAGATAAAAAGGAGGAAATAAAATATGGCAAACAACTCGGCGGTAAATACTGAACTGGCGTCCGGTAGGCGGTACGTATGAGCGTCACCGTTGTATATAAAGGCGCAACTCGTGGAACTACCCATCTGGGACCCATCGGTAAATACCGGACAGGAAGTCCGGTATCGCCCCAGTAGTTCCGCGAATAATTGGCGAAACACGGAATGAGGGGTAGCTATCTTAACACAGCCCGACAGTTCCAGGTCAAAGCGTGCGCGCTGGAGTTGCCAGGGAGGACATCGGCCACGTGAATGCCGCTCTACGGCTGGCAGTCGAAGGGCGTGTGCAGCAAGCAGTTCACGAAACCGGATACCACTTGGACGGGAGATGGTTGTATTTCGCATATAACGGTGCGCGAGGTCTGGACGCAACACGGGTGGAAACGAAGGGTGACCTGGATGGGCGGCCAGCCTTGCCACGTAAGAACAAAGTAATAAAGAGCGTCGAACAGACAGTGGAGGTTCGCCAGAATCAGCATACAGACAATCGATTCTGCTGGTGCGGAAAGCCCCAGTAGCGAGACGGATGCCAGTGTGATGTACTGTGTCTAAAAGCCGGAGTTTAGACGCAGACGCCGCGCCATAAATAAAACAGCCGTAGTCTAATTTGGACCGGCCCAGAGAGCCATATAACCTCAACATGACGGTGCGATTGCCGCCCCAAGATGCCCCAGATAAGACCCTGAGTACCCGAAGCGAACGATCGCAGGAAGCACGAAGATAGAGGATATGGTGCTCCCATGTGAGTTTACTGTCGAGGTGTAAGCCCAAGAACTTAAGGTGCGGTACAAAAGGAAGACGTGTGTCGCGGAGATGAAGATCAGAAGGAGGGTGTACTCCTCGCAGTCGGTGAAAGTGTAGACACTGTGTTTTCGTTGGGGACAGCCGAAAGCCCGTGCGTAATGCCCACTCGGCGATGGAGGTTATGGTCAGCTGTAGTTGACGCTCGATGTGCTCCAAACTATAAGAGCGATAGTAGATCGCAAAGTCGTCAACATACAGCGACATCGGGATACCGCTACGAACAACACTAGTGATGCCATTAATGGCAACTGCGAAAAGTGTGACACTGAGGATGGATCCCTGGGGTACACCATTCTCCTGGATCTTCTCTTGAGACAGCGTGTTGCCTATACGGACACGAAAACGGCGAATGAGTAAAAAGTTAAAAAGGAAAACGGCTAAGTGACCGCGCAAACCATAACCGTGTAGAGTACGGAGAATGCCATAGCGCCAAGTAGTATCGTAGGCCTTCTCCAGATCAAAGAAGACACCCACGACATGCTGCTTCAGGAGAAACGCATTCTGTATGTATGCCTCCATGCGCGTCAGGTTGTCGACACTGGAGCGATAGCGACGAAATCCGCACTGAACATTGCTCAGCAGGTTATTCGTCTCTAGCCACCACACTAAGCGAGTGTTAATCATCCGTTCCAAGGTCTTGCAGACGACACTCGTCAGGCAAATAGGGTGGTAGCTAGAGGGAAGTGTCCGGTCTTTTCCTGGTCGAGGGATAGGGATGACAATGCCCTCTCGCCAGGAAGACGGAAAAACCTGCTGATGCCAGATGCGGTTATACATGCTCAACATGAAGGAAATAGCTGCAGGTGGAAGATGAAGCAGCATTTGGCGGTGGATGTCATCAGGACCGGGAGAAGAATTCTTTGCTAGGGACAAGGAATGCGCTAGCTCCGCCTCGGTAAATGGTGCATTGTACGGTTCACTTTGGGCACTGTTAAAACTAAGGCCTATCTGCTCCGCAGATTCCTTGATAGCTAAAAACGCTCTATCATAGCTTTGGGTTTGGCTAGTACAGGCAAAACACTCGGCAAGGGCGTCGGCGATGTCCTGCTCGCTGGTGTAACGGGAGCCCTGTACGGCAAGGCCAGGGATGGTCGTCCGGCGACACTTGCCGTACATTCGCCGAACAGCAGTCCACACCTTTTGCGCCGAACTTCGACGGGAAAGAGAAGATACATACTTTTCCCACGATTTGCGTTTTGTGTCTCGAAGTATAAATCTTGCCCTAGCACGAGCACGCTTAAAAGCGACAAAGTTCGCCTGCGTAGGATGTAATGTAAAGATACGCAATGCACGCTTGCGTGCTTTAGTAGCCAAACGGCATTCCTCGGACCACCAAGGCACAGGAACGTGACGAGGTGTAGTGGAACCACGAGGAATGCTGGAATCCGCTGCACGAAGGATAGAGTAAGTAAAATACTCCACCATGTCGTCAATGGTGGTAAAACCATCGTCGGTTAGGTGAATGAGGGAACGAAACTTCCCCCAGTCAGCCTTGGAAATAATCCAGTGAGGAAAGCGTGTTGGCACAGAACTGTGGCCCGATAGGTGAATGCTAATGGGGTAATGATCACTGCCAAATAAGTCGGAAAGTACCGACCAGTCGAGTAGAGGTACCAGTGACGGGCTGCTAAAATAAACGTCAAGTGCGGAGTGTGTACCATAGGCAGATGATAAGTAAGTAGGCACGCCAGTGTTTAAAATGACTAGGCCGAACATATGGAAAACGTCTGCTACAAGGCACCCACGGGCATCGTCAATGTCGGAGCCCCAATAAGAGTGCTTGGCATTCAGATCGCCGAGAAAGATGAGCGGTGGCGGAATCTGTGCCAAGAGAGCCCGAAGATCGTTCGTGTGTACGACACTGACTGGTGGCAAATAGACATTACAAAGGGAGAAACAGAGGCTCTGCAGCTGCACACGCACCGCTACAGCTTGTAGCGGCGTGTTGAGTGGCACACTGGTGGCAGAGATATCATGCGCCACCAGGATAGCAACACCCCCGCTGGCTCGCCTATCAGCTGCAGAGTCATGTCTAAATGCCGAAAAACCACGAAGTTGTAATGCGTGGTTAGGGTGCAAATGCGTTTCTTGTAGACAGACGATTGATGGAGACCGTTGCGAAACGAGATGCTGTACGTCCGGAACACGTGCCCGGAACCCATTAACATTCCACTGGATTATTTCCATGGTAAAGAAGAATTAGGGATTCGTCTTCATCTTTTTCTTTTTCATCTTTACCTTAACCGACTTTGGACGGGGTAGGTGAAATTCGCCATCGTCTGGTGACTCCGCCGACGTCCGGGAGTCTGAAGATCCCCGGCGGCTCGCTGAACGAGAGCGGGAGCGGGACTTCATGGACGATGTGCGACTGCTGGCGCGACCAGAAGGCCTAGAATAATGGCTGTCAACAGGCTGGCTGCGGCTAGTTGTCTTGTGAGCTGGTGTCTGCACGGCTATAGATGTAGTAGCAGGTGCAGCTGTGGCACGAGACAGTGAAGGGGTATTCGCAGGTAGTTCAGTCTGTGTAGAAGCATCTGACACAGGAACGTGCTGGATCGCTACGCTGCTGGCAGGAGCGCGTCGGGCAGCCAAGGCATAACCTGTGGTGGTAGCAGGTTTCAGCTGCTCAAAGCGACGACGCGCTTCTGGAAACGTGAGATGTTCTTTCACGCGCAATTCTTGTATACACTTCTCATCCAGGAACTTCGCACACTGACGCGAGCTGGATGGATGCTTCCCTTCACAGTTTACACAGAGGGGATCCCGTGTACATGTCGGGTCCTCATGGGCTGCTAAACCACAGCGCTCACATATAGCAGGATTATTGCACAGGGTCTTTGTATGGCCGAACCGTTGGCACCTAAAACAACGCATGGGGTTCGGCACATACTGGCGCACGGCGGCACGTTCGTAGCCACAAAAGATATACTCGGGCAATTTAGTTCCTCTGAACGTCAGAAACACCGTACGCAAAGGTACATCCTTGCCATCCTGCTTTCGGGTAAGACGGTAAGCCTGACACACACGCTGGTCGGAGAGACAGGTGGTAATCTCATCGTTCGACAGATTGTCCAGACTGGAGGTGGTGACAACTCCCCTACATGTGTTGAGCGATTTGTGTGGGGCTACCCGAATTGGGTAGGAGCCCAACAAACTCGCCTTTAAAAGTTTCTGGGTCTGGTCTGCCGTGTTGGTTTCGATCAAAAGCGTACCGTCTCGAACACTGGTCGCGTTCTTAACCGGGCCACATATTCTGTCGACTTCTCGTTTTATGTAAAATGGGCTAAGGTCCTTTATCGTTTTCCCGTCACATGCCAAAGTCAAAACTAAGAAAGGGTCAAAGGAAGAGGGGTTGCGCGGAGACATGATTATTTGGACCCCCATCCGGAACCGTCGGCGTCAGCCTGCCATCCGGGGGTCAAAGGATAAAAGACACCAAAATCTCCACGGTCTGTGCCGCCATGGAGACCCCTCCATGACTGACCTCAAGGCGTACTTCAGAGGAGCTACCCTCCGATCTCCACTGCTTGTCCGCATGGGTAAACCGTTCACCACATGACACCCCGGTTTTATGCCCCCACCACAGGAATAACCGCCTGTGGCTCCCCGCTTTAGCACACGCTGCCTCAACGGAGTCAGCGTGGATTCAGGGGACTTCGGGTTGATTACACCGGGGCTCCGTCAGCGTTAACACGTCCGGCCGGTGATACTAACCCGACGGCACGCGGCCGTCGGGAGATTAACACCGGCCGTGCCCACAAGGAGCTACGTGGGTGTACATGACGTGTGGACGGGCTCCGCACCTAAGGCTACACATGGGGGCAGTGTGAAGGGTACGCACAACCTTCGCGCCTGAGACCTCCGAAGAGCACACAAGTCGGGGGCCGCGCTGAAAACCGTGGGACAGGACCACGGAGATAGGAAAGATCCCTGCTGGTGAGACAGGAGTTATAAATCTAGGAACTTACAAACTAATAAACAGAATAAGCCTAGAAGAGGCAGAGGGTGATATAAAAGGCAACATAAAAGCTGCACGTGGCACAGTTAATGAAGGTGGAGGTGGTGAAGTGATAGTGAGCAGCTCGGGGCCCCGGGTGCGCCAAACCCGGACCTACCGTGGTAGGTTCCCCTGGGGGAGTTTGATTTCGGAGTCCTCTTCTCCTAGATGAGTTGTCAACCAAGACTAACGAGCCTCATCTACCCGTTGGAATGTTCTTAGCTTCCCCTCACCTCTTGCCTACCAGTGGTCACGAAGACTCACTTAGTAGGCCGTCTGGATCGGGTACTGAGCCCCTCCGCCACGGCAAGGCGACACTCCTTCGGAGGGGATGCGCATTGAGTCACGTCGCTTCACATGCGCATGGGATCGCTTGATAACGCATCTTATGTGCATCTCATCACATGCGCATTGAGTCACGTCGCGGCACATGCGCATGGCGTCGCTTGATATCGCATCTTATGTGCCTCGCATTGCAGAGCATTGAGTCACCTCAGGCCACATGCGCATGGTATCGCTTGATAATGCATCTTATGTTCATCGCAACGCATGCGGATTGAGTCTCATCACGTCACATGCGCATGGCATCGCTTGATATCGCTTATTATGTGCATCGCATCGCATGCGCATTGAGCCACATCGCGTCACATGCCCATCGAATCGCTTGATATCGCATCTTATGTGCGTCACATGCGCATTGAGTCACGTCACGCCACATGCGCATGGCATCGCTTGATATCGCATCTTGTGTGCATCGCATGCTTATTGAGTCACGTCGCATCACATGCGCATGGCATCGCTTGATATCGCATCTTATCTGCATCGCATGCGCATTGAGGCACGTCGCGTCACATACGCATGGCATCGCTTGATATCGCATCGAATGCGCATTGAGTTACATCGCATCACATGCGCATGGCATCGCTTGTAATCGCATCTTATGTGCATGGCATCCCATACGCATTGAGTCACGTCGCGTCACATGCGCATGGCATCCCTTGATATCGCATCTTATGTGCATCGCATCGCATGCGCATTGAGTCACGTCGCACCAATTGCGCATGACACCGCTCGACATCGCATCCTATGTGCATCGCATGCCCATTGTGTAACGTCGCGTCACGCGCACATGGCATCTCTTGATATCGCATCTTATGCGCGTCGCATCGCATGCGTATCGAGTCACGTCGCGTCACATGCGCTTGGCATCGGTTGTTATCGCATTTTATGTGCATCGCATCGAATTCCATTGAGTCACGTCGTGTCACATGCGCATGACATCGCTTGATTTCGCATCTTATGTGCATCGCATCGCATGCGCATTGAGTCACGTCGCGTCACATACGCACTGCATCTCTTGATATCGCATCTTATGTGCATCGCATCGCATGCACATTGAGTAACGTCTAATGCGCATGGCATCGCTTGATATCGCATCTTATGTAAATCGCATGCGCATTGAGTCACGTCGCATCACATGCGCATGCCATCGCTTTTTATCGCATCTCATGTGCATCGCATGCGCATTCAGTCACATCGCGTCACATGCGCATGGCATCGCTTGATGTCGCATCTTAAGTAAATCGCATGTGCATTGGTTCACGTCGCGTCAAATGCGAATGGCATCGCTTCATATTGCATCTTATGTGCATCGCATCGCATGCGCATTGAGCCACTTCGCGTTACATGCGCATGACATAGCTTGATGTCGCATCTTATATAAATCGCATGCGCATTGAGTCACGTCGCGTCACATGCGCATGCCATCGCTTTATATCGCATCTCATGTGCATCGCATTGCATGAGCATTGAGCCACATCGCGTTACATGCGCATGGCATCGCTTGAGAGCGCATCTTATGTGCATCGCATGCGCATTGAGTCACATGGCATCACCTGCGCATCGCATCGCTCGACATCGTAGTTTATGTGCATTGCATCGGATGCGCATTGATTCACATCAGGGCACATCCGCACGGCATCGCTTGATATCGCATCTTATGTGCCTCGCATCGCATGCGCATTGAGTCACGACTCGTCACATGCGCATGTCATCGCTTGATATCGCATCTTATGCGCATCGCATGCGCATTGATTCACGTCGAACCAATTGCGCATGACACTGCTCGACATCGCAACTTATGTGCATCGCATCGCATTCCATTGAGTCACGTCGTGTCACATGCGCATGACATCGCTTGATATCGCATCTTATGTGCATCACGTGGCATGCACATTGAGTGACGTCGCTTCAAATGCGCATGGCATCGCTTGATAACGCATCTTATGTGCATCTCATCACATGCGCATTGAGTCACGTCGCACCAATTGCGCATGACACCGCTCGGCATCGCATCCTATGTGCATCGCATCGCAACGCATTGAGCCACGTCGCGTCACATGCACATGCATCGCTGGAACTCGCATCCTATGTGCATTGCATCGCATGCGCATTTTGTGACGTCGCGTCACATGTGCATGGCATCGCTTGATGACGCATCTTAAGTAAATCGCATGTGCATTGGGTCACGTCGCGTCACATGCGAATGGCATCGCTTCATATTGCATCTTATGTGCATCGCATCGCATGCGCATTGAGCCACATCGCGTCAGATGCGCAGGGCATCCCTTGATATCCCATCTTATGTGCATCGCATCGCAGCGCATTGAGTCACATCGGGTCTTATGCGCATGCATCGCTCGACATCGCATCTTACGTGTATCGCATGCGCATTGAGTTACATCGCATCACATGCGCATGGCAACGCTTGACATCGCATCTTATGTGCATCGCATTGCATGCGCATTGAGTCACGCCGCCTCACATGCCCTTGGCATCGCTTGTTATCGCATCTTATGTGCATCGCATGGCATTCCATTGAGTCACGTCGCGTCACATGCGCATTGCATCGCTTGATATCACATCTTATGTGCATCGCATCGCATGCGCATTGAGTCACGTCGCTTCACATGTGCATGGCATCGCTTGATATCGCATCTTATGTAAATCGCATGCGCATTGGGTCACGTCGCGTCACATGCGCACTGCATCGCTTCATCTCGCGTCTAATGTGCATCGCATCGCATGCGCATTGAGTCACTTCGCGTCACATGCGCATGTCATGGCTTGATTTCGAATCTTATGTGCATCGCATCGCATGCGCATTGAGTCACGTCGCGTCACATGCGCATGGCGTCGCTTGATAACGCATCTTATGTGCATCTCATCACATGCGCATTGAGTCACGTCGCACCAATTGCGCATGACACCGCTCGACATAGCATATTATGTGCATCGCATCGCATGCGCATTGTGTCACGTCGCGTCGCATGCGCATGGCATCTCTTGTTATCGCACCTTATGCGCGTCGCATCGCATGCGTATTGAGTCACGTCGCCTCACATGCCCTTGGCATCGCTTGTTATCGCATCTTATGTGCATCGCATGGCATTCCATTGAGTCACGTCGCGTCACATGCCCATGGCATCGCTTGATAACGCATCTTATGTGCATCTCATCACATGCGCATTGAGTCACGTCGCACCAATTACGCATGACACCGCTCGACATAGCATATTATGTGCATCGCATCGCAGCGCATTGAGTCACATCGCGTCACATGCGCATGCATCGCTCGTCATCGCATCTTATGTGCATCGCATCGCATGCGTATTGAGTCACATCGCGTCACATGCGCTTGGCATCGCTTGATATCGCATCTTATGTAAATCGCATGCGCATTGAGTCACATCGCGTCACATGCGCATGGCATCGCTTGATATCGCATCTTATGTGCATCGCATCGCTGGATATCGCATCTTATGTATATCGCATGCGCATTGAGTCACATCGCATCACATGCGCATGGCATTGCTTGATACCGCATCTTACGTGTATCGCATCTCATGCGCATTGAGACACCTCACCTCACATGCGCATGGCATCGCTTGTTATCGCATCTTATGTGCATCGCATCGCAGCGCATTGAGTCACAGTACGCAACATGCGCCTGGCACCGCTTGATATCGAATCTTATGTGCATCGCATCGCATGCGCATTGAGTCACGACTCGTCACTTGAGCATGGTATCGCTTGTAATCGCATCTTATGTGCAGCGCATCGCATGCGCATTGAGTCACGTCGCGTCACACGCGCATGGCATCGCTTGATATCGCATCTTATGTGCATCGCACAGCATTCACATTGATTCACGTGGCGTCACATGCGCTTGGCATCGCTTAATATCGCATCTTATGTGCCTCGCATGCGCATTGAGTCCTATCCCGTCACATGCGCATGGCATCACTTGATATCGCATCTTAGGTGCACCACATCGCATGCGGATTGAGTCACATCACGTCACATGCGCATGGCTTCGCTTGATATCGCATCTTGTGTGCATTGTATCGCAAGCGCATTGAGTCACGTCGCGTCACATGCGCATGGCATCGCTTGTTATCGCATGTTATATGAATCTCATCGCATGCACATTGAGTCATGTCGCACCACATGCTCATGACATCGCTCCACACCGCATCTTTTGTGCATCGCATCCCATGCGCATTCAGTCATCGCATAACACGCGCATGGCATCGCTCGACATCGCATCTTATGTGCATCTCATCGCATGCGCATTGATGCAGTGTTACGCTCCTTTTGCGTTTTGCTTACACCTACTACCTTTCCCTTTCCTTACTAGCGTATTCCGCAGGATCGTGACAGGATACTACCAAGTAACACAACAAACTACAGCATAGCATAACATTTATTATAATGAAAAGTGTTAAATATTAACAAGCAATTAGTAAAGACAACAATAATTTTAACAATGGACTCCGTTACGTAGTAACCTATAAATATTAAAATGAAACCACAAATTTGATAATGAACGCTATTAAATATTAACATGAAAATTCTAAAATGAAAACAAGAACCTTTCCTATATTTGGAATCAGATAATTACAGAGAAACTACTAGCTGGAAATCTTGCGTACAGTCTGTGACAATATCCACCTATACCGAGTTGCTCTCCGGTTTACCGATAAGGGGCCTCGTACAGAGCAATCCCCCTTTGTTAACTGTCCCTCTGGAGTTTTCCCACTCCTACAAAGTATTATTAACTAAACTGATACTCATCCCGATGTCGGCACTAGAAGATATAGGATGTACGGAGAACTTCCAGCCTGGAGTAGCCACGCCCTGGTCGACAGTGTACAACGGTGTCCTCAGCTTTCACCGCCATTCATCGAAGCCTCCTTTGCACATAGGCGACGTCTCTTACCAGACTTAACTGGCTCAACCACCTCAGAAGTCCATACCGCTCCTTTGCCAAAGGGAACCACATGCACCAAGTCGAATTCCATGTAACTGGGAGAATGAGGCTTATGCGCCTATCTTGCATTCCCCACGACTGATCGCCGTGCCCACTTGCACTGGTGCCCGGGTTCTACTTCCCCTTGCTGATGGCGGACCCACACCTGGTCACATCTCACGGTAGACTCTCAACCACACACTAACCACGCAGTAGAAACCCATAGACAACCGGCTTTTGTCTCTGACGTCATCTCAAGCTGTTCCATCTCTTGCCGACCACCCTCTCTTTTTGGCTCTTCCAACTGCTGTTCGTGCCCCCCACTAATTAATCCGTT
This sequence comes from Tenodera sinensis, assembly GCA_030765045.1. Classification (NCBI taxonomy): domain Eukaryota; kingdom Metazoa; phylum Arthropoda; class Insecta; order Mantodea; family Mantidae; genus Tenodera; species Tenodera sinensis. The sequence continues at coordinate 120,214,076 of CM060968.1, forward strand.
ACACTCCCCCCCTTTAATCTATTGTGAAACAATAGCCTTGAAGAGGTGAACCCTTCATCCTACCCCGGAGAACATCTCAGTTTACAATTCCTATTCCTATTATTTCTTCAATTGAGACACATGCGCAAAGCTTGATTTTCCAGTCCCGCTCTCCCTCAATCGCACTGAGACTGGAGATGTGAATTCTTCTATAAGCCATGGGCCCTTATATCTCGGGGCAAGTTTAGCCGTGTACTTATTACTTGCCTTACTCTGGGGGTGATTCTGTACGTACACTATATCGCCAACCTGAAAGTGAGGAGCTTGTCGTCCCGCATTATAGTACTTAGCCACTTTATCTCTAGCCTTCAATAAATTACGTCTGACCCGTTTCCAGGTCTCCCGAATCTCGGATTCGCTTACTTTATCCGGCAAAATGTCCTTAATCCCCCATAAATTAGATAGAGGACAGTTAGGCTGGAATTTAAACATTAACCTGAACGGGCTCTCGCCATGGCTCTCGTGCCTAGCCGCATTAAATGCAAATTGCAACCAGTACAAGTTCTGGTCCCACTTGGTGTGATCATCTGAGTGATAGGCAATCAACGCATTCTTCAGGTTTCTATTAACCCTTTCACTTTGGGATGCCTTAGGATAGTAGGGTACCATGAATACGTTACGAATGCCACTTCCCCAACAAAACGATTTAAACGCCCTTGACTTAAAGCACGTGGCATTATCCGAAACGACTTCCTCCGGTACTCCGAAGACAGCAATTATGCCTTGCAATTCCTTAATCACATTATGGGTGTTCGCTTCACGAACTGCTCGTATCCAAACATATTTTGTAAACGCATCAACTATCACCCGCGCATGTTTATTTCCCATCTTGCTCCTCGGAAATGGTCCGATGTAATCGACAAACAATCTCTCCATTGGCCGTTCAGCTACCTTGGAGGCCAAATACCCCACTTGCTTACTCTTTACAGGCTTGCTCTGTTTACACCTACGACACTGAGCTACTCTCTGGGTTATCTCTTTATCCATTCCTTTCCATCTGAAATACTGTTTGATCCTAGCTCTGGTTTTAAACCCCCCTAAGTGCCCCCCACTAGGCGCTTCGTGAAAATAGGTAAACAGCTCTGGCACTAAGCTCTTTGGTACCAGAATCTTCGCGTCCTGCGTTCTATTTTTACAACACAATACTCCATCCTGTACGACATATTTTGGTACTCCTTCCCCCCCCTCAACCTGTTGCAATAGGGGCCCCAATTCACTATCGTTACGTTGATAGGTCCGGATATCTTCAAACAACGAGGGAAGATTTGATAATATTGTACATACTTTTCCTGAAACTTGTTCACAATTATCCACTGGCGTATCATACATCCTTGACAGAGCATCCGCTATTGAATTACTCGAACTTCTGACATGTTTTACTGTGAACTTAAAGCTAGATAATTTTAATGCCCATCTGGCAATTTTCCCTGCTTTCCTTGGTTTCGCTAAGACCCATGATATCGCCTGATTGTCTGTTTCTAATTGAAATTCGGTATGTTCCAGGTAAAATCGATATTTCTCCAAACCATACAACACCGCTAGGGCCTCCAATTCGTAAATTGAATATTTTCTCTCGGTCGCTGATAATCTTCGTGATGCATAAGCCACCGCTTTCCTCCCCTCGGCAGATTCCAATAGCAATACCACCGAAATCGCTCCAGACGAGGCATCCGTTTGAAGCACAAATTTTTTAGAGAAATCCGGTACTGCCAACACTGGAGGTGACATTAAACATTCCTTTAATTTAATAAACGCATTTTCTTGCTCTATATCCCAATGAAACTTTACTCCTTTCTTACGTAATCTATTTAATGGTTCAGCCAAATCTGCATAATCGGGGATAAACTTCGAAAAGTAATTAACCATTCCCAAAAATCTTGCTATATGCTTAACCGACCGTGGTCGCGGATATTCGCGAATCTTAACTACTCTGTCAGGATCTACTCGTACTCCCTGTGACGAGATAATATGCCCCAAAAATCTCAATTCTGAAGTAGCGAACTTCACTTTTTGCGGATTAACTGTTAATCCAGCGTTACGTAACCTCGTAAACACCTCTCTTATATGGCAAAGATGTTCCTCAAAAGTACTCGAATAAATACAAAGATCATCTAAGTAATGATAAAGATAAGTAAATTTAATATCCCCAAAGATCTTATCTAGTAACTGTGTTAAGACCTGAGCTCCAACCGCCAAACCGAAAGGTAGTGAAGTAAATTCAAACAAATTATAATCTGTAGTGAAAGCTGTATACCGTCGAGAATTCTTATGTAAAGGGATCTGGTAATACGCACTGTTTAAATCCAAAGTTGTAAAATATCTTGCTCCTGCAAACCAATGAAATGAGTAATGAATATGGGGTAATGGGGTTGAATCAATCCGCAGTTTCTGGTTCAACTGTCTATAATCTACTACTAACCGCACGTCATTATTTGCCTTTGGTACTACGAACACCGGACTTGAATAATTTGACTGGGAGTGTACTATCACTCCTGTTTCTAACATTTCGTTTACTTTCTTTCTTAATAAATTTAGCCGATTTGGGGGTAGCCGATAAGGCGGTAATCGTACCGGTGTTTGATCCTGTAACTGAATTTCATATTGCATAAGGTTCGTTCGTCCCAGACGTTTCGTTAATACATCAGTAAACTCATCCAATAGTGGTTGTAATTTCCTCTGTTGTTGCGATGATAAATATCCCAGATCAATTTCCCTGTTTAACCGTTCTTCTTCCACATTAGAAATAACTGTACCCCCTGGACTCTGTTTTAACCAAGTTTGTAATGGAATATAAGTACTCGGCTGAAAACCGAAATAAGCTTTTGCTCTCGATAAATCCACTACCATTTGTGTATGTGTAACAAAATCCGCTCCTAGGATTAGTGGTACAAATAATTCCTCTATCACATAAACTTTATAGTTCCAACGAAACTCTCCAATTTTCAATGGAATTACTAAGGATCCAATAATCTTCAACGGGCTGCTATCTACCGTAATGAATTGTGTTTCCTCAACCATTAGATCTCTACGCTTATCCTTAACATACTGTGCATTAACTAATGTTACCACACTACCCGTGTCAATCAACGCGAATGAGGGAATCCTATTTACCTCTATCTTTATAAAAGGCAATTCTTTATGCACTAAACCCTGTATTGCATTTATTCCGTGACTCAGCCTTTCCCTTAATTGTCGGGAATTCCTCCCGAAAGACGAGTTTTGAAATATCTGCTCTCCCTTAAGCCGTTTAACATCACAATCTTTTACCATATGACCTGGCTTATTACAGTAATAACACACGAACACTTGTTTACTCTCTTGTTTCGTTAGTTCGGCATTCGATAGTGGTTGCCCCATTTGATTCTGAGGCCCGCCCCTATTTAAACTTGGTAACTGTGTATATTTCAAAACTACCTCCTCCAACTCTTTAAAGGTAGTGGGCTTTGATTTACTCAAAATAATGACCGGAGTTCGATATGAGCTGTATTCTGTAATATATTACTCACAATTTCTTCTTCTGAAAATACTACTTTTAGTGCCAAGGCTACCAACTTCTGCTGATTAATATAATCTAAAATACTTTCCGAAGTCCGTTGTAGCCTAAAAAAATGTCGATATAGGAGCTCATGAATTTGTGCTGATGACAGAAACATATGTAACACCTTACTATGAAAACTATCTAACGAGCCCTCTTCCGCAATTATTTGTAACAACACCGACTGTAAGTTCAAGTCTACAAAAGGTTGTAACATCTGTAACACAGTCACTTGTGGTGTTCGGAAAGCTTCAGCTTGCATTTTAGCTTTCACCAAACAAATGAGAAAATCAAATATGTCGTCTGGTGATTTTACCTCAAATATTTTTAATGACGCTAAGAACGCTTGCCATGGATTCGGTACAACAAGTTTCGCGAATTTAACGTGAAGTAGCTCTGGCTTGATATTCTCAGTATTTCCTGAACCATTTGCTCTTTTATTTTCAATTCCGGTGGCATCTAATTGTGTTGCTAATGACGACAAGCGCCTCCCCAACTTATTAAACTGTTCATTATTTTCTCCTTCTAACAATCGTGCATTTTCCTTTATCCTAAAACTCCAATACTTTAACCTTCCAACTATTCTTCGTTTCTGACTCGGTGTGATTTCCGATAAACTAAGTTCTTTTAACATTTCATCAAATAAATTAACATTCGCCTCACAAAGTCCGATTTCCTGTACCGGATTAAAAACTTGCTCCGAGATTAATTGCGCCTGGTTGGTTTAATGCTTCTCGTAAACTTCTGGCCAATTCAACTACTGTACTTTTTGAATCATATTTTATCTGTCTTATTTTCAGTTCTCTTTCCAACTCCGTACGATGGAGGAATTCGGGCTGAAATACAATTTCCATTATGACACTGACAATATAATTGACCTCAAACACTATTTTGTGTACTTTGTAGTATCCTGTTAAATGTTCCCACTGACACTAAAACGTGTATGTAGGACAAACCATGCTCTGCTACCAGTGTTACGCTCCTTTTGCGTTTTGCTTACACCTACTACCTTTCCCTTTCCTTACTAGCGTATTCCGCAGGATCGTGACAGGATACTACCAAGTAACACAACAAACTACAGCATAGCATAACATTTATTATAATGAAAAGTGTTAAATATTAACAAGCAATTAGTAAAGACAACAATAATTTTAACAATGGACTCCGTTACGTAGTAACCTATAAATATTAAAATGAAACCACAAATTTGATAATGAACGCTATTAAATATTAACATGAAAATTCTAAAATGAAAACAAGAACCTTTCCTATATTTGGAATCAGATAATTACAGAGAAACTACTAGCTGGAAATCTTGCGTACAGTCTGTGACAATATCCACCTATACCGAGTTGCTCTCCGGTTTACCGATAAGGGGCCTCGTACAGAGCAATCCCCCTTTGTTAACTGTCCCTCTGGAGTTTTCCCACTCCTACAAAGTATTATTAACTAAACTGATACTCATCCCGATGTCGGCACTAGAAGATATAGGATGTACGGAGAACTTCCAGCCTGGAGTAGCCACGCCCTGGTCGACAGTGTACAACGGTGTCCTCAGCTTTCACCGCCATTCATCGAAGCCTCCTTTGCACATAGGCGACGTCTCTTACCAGACTTAACTGGCTCAACCACCTCAGAAGTCCATACCGCTCCTTTGCCAAAGGGAACCACATGCACCAAGTCGAATTCCATGTAACTGGGAGAATGAGGCTTATGCGCCTATCTTGCATTCCCCACGACTGATCGCCGTGCCCACTTGCACTGGTGCCCGGGTTCTACTTCCCCTTGCTGATGGCGGACCCACACCTGGTCACATCTCACGGTAGACTCTCAACCACACACTAACCACGCAGTAGAAACCCATAGACAACCGGCTTTTGTCTCTGACGTCATCTCAAGCTGTTCCATCTCTTGCCGACCACCCTCTCTTTTTGGCTCTTCCAACTGCTGTTCGTGCCCCCCACTAATTAATCCGTTACAGTCACATCGCATCATATGCGCATGTCATCGCACGACAACGCATCTTATGTGCATCGCATCGCATGCGCATTGAGTCATGTCGCGTCAAATGCGCATGGCATCGCTTGATTCCGCATCTTATGTGTATCGCATAGCATGCGCATTGAGTTACGTCGCACCACATGCGCATGACATCGCTTGTTATCGCATGTTATATGAATCTCATCGCATGCACATTGAGTCATGTCGCACCACATGCTCATGACATCGCTCCACACCGCATCTTTTGTGCATCGCATCGCATGCGCATTCAGTCATCGCATAACACGCGCATGGCATCGCTCGACATCGCATCTTATGTGCATCTCATCGCATGCGCATTGAGTCACATCGCATCATATGCGCATGTCATCGCACGACATCGCATCTTATGTGCATCACATCGCATGCGCATTGAGTCACCTTGTGTACAAGCGCACGGCATCCCTTGATATCGCATCTTATGTGCATCGCATCGCATGCGCATTGAGTCACATCGCGTCACATGCGCTTGGCATCGCTTGATATCGCATCTTATGTAAATCGCATGCGCATTGAGTCACGTCGCGTCACATGCGCATGCCATCGCTTGATATCACATCTCATGTTCATCGCAGCGCATGCCCATTGATTCACGTCGCATAACATGCGCATGGCATCGCTTGATATCGCTTCTTATGTGCATCGCATGCGCATTGAGTCACATCGCATCACATGCGCATGGCATTGCTTGATACCGCATCTTACGTGTATCGCATCGCATGCGCATTGAGACACGTCACGTCACATGCGCATGGCATCGCTTGATATCGCATCTTATGTGCATCGCATGCGCATTGAGCCACATCGCGTCACATGCGCATGGCATCGCCTGATATCGCATCTTATGTGCATCGCATGCGCATTGAGTCACATCGCATCACATGCGCATGGCATTGCTTGATACCGCATCTTACGTGTATCGCATCGCATGCGCATTGAGACACGTCACGTCACATGCGCATGGCATCGCTTGATATCGCATCTTATGTGCATCGCATCGCATGCGCATTGAGTCACGAGTGGTCACTTGCGCATGGTATCGCTTGTAATCGCATCTTATGTGCATCGCATCGCATGCGCATTGAAAAACGTCGCGTCACATGCGCATGGCATTGCTAGTTATCGCATCTTATGTGCATCGCATCGCTGCGCATTGAGTCACATCGGGTCTTATGCGCATGCATCGCTCGACATCGCATCGTACGTGTATCGCATGCGCATTGAGTTACATCGCATCACATGCGCATGGCAACGCTTGACATCGCAACTTATGTGCATCGCATTGCATGCGCATTGAGTCACGTCGCCTCACATGCCCTTGGCATCGCTTGTTATCGCATCTTATGTGCATCGCATGGCATTCCATTGAGTCACGTCGCGTCACATGCGCATTGCATCGCTTGATATCACATCTTATGTGCATCGCATCGCATGCGCATTGAGTCACGTCGCTTCACATGTGCATGGCATCGCTTGATATCGCATCTTATGTAAATCGCATTCGCATTGGGTCACGTCGCGTCACATGCGCACTGCATCGCTTCATCTCGCGTCTTATGTGCATCGCATCGCATGCGCATTGAGTCACTTCGCGTCACATGCGCATGTCATGGCTTGATTTCGAATCTTATGTGCATCGCATCGCATCCGCATTGAGTCACGTCGCGTCACATGCGCATGGCGTCGCTTGATAACGCATCTTATGTGCATCTCATCACATGCGCATTGAGTCACGTCGCACCAATTGCGCATGACACCGCTCGACATAGCATATTATGTGCATCGCATCGCATGCGCATTGTGTCACGTCGCGTCGCATGCGCATGGCATCTCTTGTTATCGCACCTTATGCGCGTCGCATCGCATGCGTATTGAGTCACGTCGCCTCACATGCCCTTGGCATCGCTTGTTATCGCATCTTATGTGCATCGCATGGCATTCCATTGAGTCACGTCGCGTCACATGCCCATGGCATCGCTTGATAACGCATCTTATGTGCATCTCATCACATGCGCATTGAGTCACATCGCGTCACATGCGCATGCATCGCTCGTCATCGCATCTTATGTGCATCGCACCAATTACGCATGACACCGCTCGACATAGCATATTATGTGCATCGCATCGCAGCGCATTGAGTCACATCGCGTCACATGCGCATGCATCGCTCGTCATCGCATCTTATGTGCATCGCATCGCATGCGCATTGAGTCACGTCGCGTCACATGTGCATGGCATCGCTTGATATCGCATCTTATGTAAATCGCATGCGCATTGGGTCCCGTCGTGTCACATGCCCATGGCATCGCTTCTACTCGCATCTTATTTGCATCGCATCGCATGCGCATTGAGCCACTTCGCGTCACATGCGCATGCATCGCTCGATATCGCATCTTATGTGCATCGCATGAGCATTGAGTCACATCGCGTCACATGCACATGGCATCTCTTGATATCGCATGTCATGTGCATCGCATGCCCATTGAATCACGTCGCGACACATGCGCATGGCATCGGCTGATACCGCATCTCATGTGCATCGCATCCCATGCGATAGAGTCACGTCGCATCACATGCGCATGGCATCGCTTGATATCTTATTTTATGTGCATCGCATCGCATGCGCATTTAGCCACATCGCGTCACATGCGCATTGCATCGCTTGATATCCCATCTTATGTGCATCGCATCGCAGCGCATTGAGTCACATAGCGTCTTATGCGCATGCATCGCTCGACATCGCATCTTACGTGCATCGCATGCGCATTGAGTTACATCACATGACATGCGCATGGCATCGCTAGATATCGCATCTTATGTGCATCGCACAGCATTCACATTGATTCACGTCGAGTCACATGCGCATGGCATCGCTTGATATCGCATCTTATGTGCATCGCATCGGATGCGCATTGAGTCACCTTGCGTACATGCGCACGGCATCGCTTGATATCGCATCTTATGTGCATCGCATCGCCTGCGCATTGAGTCACATCGCGTCACATGCGCTTGTCATCGCTTGATATCGCATCTCATGTTCATCGCAGCGCATGCGCCTTGATTCACGTCGCATCACATGCGCATGGCATCGCTTGATATCGCATCTTATGTGCATCGCATCGCTGGATATCGCATCTTATGTATATCGCATGCGCATTGAGTCACATCGTATCACATGCGCATGGCATTGCTTGATACCGCATCTTACGTGTATCGCATCTCATGCGCATTGAGACACCTCACCTCACATGCGCATGGCATCGCTTGTTATCGCATCTTATGTGCATCGCATCGCAGCGCATTGAGTCACAGTACGCAACATGCGCCTGGCACCGCTTGATATCGAATCTTATGTGCATCGAGTCACGACTCGTCACTTGAGCATGGTATCGCTTGTAATCGCATCTTATGTGCAGCGCATCGCATGCGCATTGAGTCACGTCGCGTCACACGCGCATGGCATCGCTTGATATCGCATCTTATGTGCATCGCACAGCATTCACATTGATTCACGTGGCGTCACATGTGCTTGGCATCGCTTAATATCGCATCTTATGTGCCTCGCATGCGCATTGAGTCCTATCCCGTCACATGCGCATGGCATCACTTGATATCGCATCTTAGGTGCACCACATCGCATGCGGATTGAGTCACTTCACGTCACATGCGCATGGCTTCGCTTGATATCGCATCTTGTGTGCATTGTATCGCAAGCGCATTGAGTCACGTCGCGTCACATACGCATGGCATCGCTTGTTATCGCATGTTATATGAATCTCATCGCATGCACATTGAGTCATGTCGCACCACATGCTCATGGCATCGCTCCACACCGCATCTTTTGTGCATCGCATCGCATGCGCATTCAGTCATCGCATAACACGCGCATGGCATCGCTCGACATCGCATCTTATGTGAATCTCATCGCATGCGCATTGAGTCACATCGCATCATATGCGCATGTCATCGCACGACAACGCATCTTATGTTCATCGCATCGCATGCGCATTGAGTCATGTCGCGTCAAATGCGCATGGCATCGCTTGATTCCGCATCTTATCTGTATCGCATAGCATGCGCATTGAGTTACGTCGCACCACATGCGCATGACATCGCTCGACATCGCATCTTATGTGCATCACATCGCATGCGCATTGAGTCACCTTGTGTACATGCGCACGGTATCGCTTGATATCGCATCTTATGTGCATCGCATCGCATGCGCATTGAGTCACATCGCGTCACATGCGCTTGGCATCGCTTGATATCGCATCTTATGTAAATCGCATGCGCATTGAGTCACGTCGCGTCACATGCGCATGCCATCGCTTGATATCACATCTCATGTTCATCGCAGCGCATGCCCATTGATTCACGTCGCATAACATGCGCATGGCATCGCTTGATATCGCCTCTTATGTGCATCGCATGCGCATTGAGTCACATCGCATCACATGCGTATGGCATTGCTTGATACCGCTTCTTACGTGTATCGCATCGCATGCGCATTGAGACACGTCACGTCACATGCGCATGGCATCGCTTGATATCGCATCTTATGTGCATCGCATGCGCATTGAGCCACATCGCGTCACATGCGCATGGCATCGCCTGATATCGCATCTTATGTGCATCGCATGCGCATTGAGTCACATCGCATCACATGCGCATGTCATTGCTTGACACCGCATCTTACGTGTATCGCATCGCATGCGCATTGAGACACATCACGTCACATGCGCATGGCATCGCTTGATATCGCATCTTATGTGCATCGCATCGCATGCGCATTGAGTCACGAGTGGTCACTTGCGCATGGTATCGCTTGTAATCGCATCTTGTGTGCATCGCATCGCATGCGCATTGAAAAACGTCGCGTCACATGCGCATGGCATTGCTAGTTATCGCATCTTATGTGCATCGCATCGCTGCGCATTGAGTCACACCGCGTCACTTGCGCATGGCATCGCTTGATATCGCATCTTATATGCATCGCATTGCAGCGCATTGAGTCACGTCGCGTCACATGTGCATGGCATCGCTTGTTATCGAATGTTGTGTGCATCGCATCGCATGCGCATTGAGTCACATCGCGTCACATACGCATGGAATAGCTTGATATCGCATCTTATGTGCATCGCATCGAATGCGCATTGAGCCACATCGTGTCACATCCCCATGGCATCGCTTGATATCGCACCTTTTGTGCGTCGTATCGCAGCGCATTGAGTCACATCGCGTCACATGCGCATGCATCGCTCGACATCGCATCTTACGTGCATCACATGCGCATTGAGTCACATCGCATCACATGCGCATGGCATCGCTCGACATCGCATCTTATGTACATGGCATTTCAGGCGCATCGAGTCACATCGCGTCACATGCGCATGGCATCGCTTGATATCGCATCTTATGTGCATTGCATCGCAGCGCATTGGGTCACATTAGGCCACATGCGCATGGCATCGCTTGATATCGCATCTTATGTGCATCGCATCGCATGCTGATTGAGTCACATCACGTCACATGCGCATGGCATCGCTTGATATAATCATATTATGTGCATCGCATCGCATGCGCATTGAGTCACTTCGCGTCACATGCGCATGGCACCGCTTGATATCGAATCTTATGTGCATCGCATCGCATGCACATTGAGTCACGACTCGTCACTTGCGCATGGTATCGCTTGGAATCGTATCTTATGTGCAGCGCATCGCATGCGCATTGAGTCACGTCGCGTCACACGTGCATGGCATCGCTTGATATCGCATCTTATGTGCATCGCATCGCATGCGCATTGAAACACGTCGAGTCACATGCGCATGGCATCGCCTGTTATCACATCTTATCTGCATCGCATCGCATGCGCATTGAGTCACATCGCGTCACATGCGCATGGCATCGCTTGTATTCGCATCTTATGTGCATCAAATCGCATGCGCATTGAGTCACGTCGCGTGACATGCACATGGCACCGCTTAATATCGCATCTTATCTGCATCGCATCGCATGCGCATTGAGTCACATCGCGTCACATGCGCTTGGCATCGCTTGATATCGCATCTTATGTGCCTCGCATGCGCTTTGAGTCATATCGCGTCACATGCGCATGGCATCACTTGATATCGCATCTTAGGTGCATCACATCGCATGCGGATTGAGTCACATCACGTCACATGCGCATGGCTTCGCTTGATATCCCATCCTATCTGCATTGCATCGCAAGCGCATTGAGTCACGTCGCGTCACATGCGCATGGCATCGCTTGTTATCGCATGTTATGTGCATCGCATCGAATGCGCATTGAGCCACATTGCGTCACATGCGCATGGCATCGCTTGATATCGCATCTTATGTGCATCGTATCGCAGGGTATTGAGTCACATTGCGTCACATGCGCATGCATCGTTCGCCATCACAACTTACGTGCATCGCATGCGCATTGAGTCACATCGCATCACATGCGCATGGCATCGCTCGACATCGCACCTTATGTGCATCGCATCGCAGCGCATTGAGTCACATCGCGTCACATGCGCATGGCATCGCTTGATATCGCAACTTACGTGCATCGCATGCGCATTGAGTCACATCGCATCACATGCGCATAGCATCGCTCGACATCGCACCTTATGTGCATCGCATCGCAGCGCGTTGAGTCACATCGCGTAACATGCGCTTGGCATGCTTGATATCGCATCTTATGTGCATCGCATCGCATGCGATTTGAGCCACATCGCGTCACATGGGCATGGCATCGCTTGGTATCGCATCTTATGTGCATCGCATGCGCATTTAGTCACATCGCATCACATGCGCTAGGCATCGCTCGACGTCGCATCTTATGTGCATCGCATCGCATTTGCATTGAGTCACGTCGCATCACATGCGCATCGCTTGATATCGCGTCTTATGTGCATCGCATCGCATGCACATTGAGCCACATCGCGTCACATGCGCATGGCATCGCTTGATATCGCAACTTACGTGCATCGCATGCGCATTGAGTCACATCGCATCACATGCGCATAGCATCGCTCGACATCGCACCTTATGTGCATCGCATCGCAGCGCGTTGAGTCACATCGCGTAACATGCGCTTGGCATGCTTGATATCGCATCTTATGTAAATCGCATGCGCATTGAGTCAGGTCGCGTCACATGTGCATGGCAGCGCTTGATATTGCATCTTTTGAGCATCGCATTGCATGCGCGTTAAGCCACATCGCGTCAGATGCGCATGGCATCGCTTGATATCGCATATTATGTGCATCGCATCGCATTCACATTGATTCACGTCGCGTCACATGCGCATGGCATCGCTTGATATCGCATCTTATGTGCATCGCGTCGCATTCACATTGATTCACGTCGCGTCACATGCGCATGGCATAGCTTGATATCGCATCTAATGTACATCGCATCGCAAGCGCATTGAGTCACGTCGCGTCACATGCGCATGGCATCGCTTGTTATCGCATGTTATATGAATCTCATCGCATGCGCATTGAGTCATGTCGCACCACATGCTCATGACATCGCTCCACACCGCATCTTTTGTGCATCGCATCGCATGCGCATTTAGTCACATCGCATAACACGCGCATGGCATCGCTTGACATCGCATCTTATGTGCATCTCATCGCATCCGCATTGAGCCATATCGCGTCACATGCGCAAAGCATCGCTTGATATCGCATCTTAGGTGCATGGCATCGCATGCGCATTGAGTCACTTCGCATCACATGCGCATGGTATCGCTTGATATCGCCTCTCTTGTTCATCGCTTTGCATGCGCATTGACTCACGTCGCATCACATGTGCATGGCATCGCTTGATATCGCATCTTATCTGCATCGGGTCGCATGCGCATTGAATCACGTCGCGTCACATGTGCATGGAATCGCTTGATATCGAATCGTATGTGCATCGCATCGCATGCGTATTGGGTCAGGTCCCGTCACATGCGCATGGCATCGCTTGATATTGCATCTTATCTGCATCGCATCGCATGCGTATTGAGTCACGTCGCACCACATGCGCATGACATCGGTCGACATCGCAACTTATGTGCATCGCATGCATATTGAGTAACATCGCGTCACACGTGCATGGCATCGCTCGACATCGCATTTTATGTGCATCGCATCGCATGCGCATTGAGTAATGTCCCGTTACATTTGCATGGCATCGCTTGATATCGCCTCTAATGTGCATCGCATCGCATGCACATTGATTCACGTCGCGTCAGATGCGCATGGCATTGATTGATATCGCCTGTCATCTTCATCGCATCGCATGCGCATTGAGTCACGTCGCGTCACATGGGCATGGCATCGCTTGATAACGCATCTTGTGTGCATCGCCTCGTATGCGCAGTGAGCCACGTTGCGACACATGCGCATGGCATCGCTTGATATTGCGACTTACGTGCATCGCATCCCATGCTTATTGATTCACGTCGCGTCATATGCGCATGGCATCGCTTGATATGGCATCCTTTGTGTATCGCATGCGCATTGAGGCACTTCGCATCACATGCTCATGGAATCGCTTGATATCGCATCTTATGTGCATCGCATCGCATGTGCTTTTGAGCCTCATCGCATCACAAGCGCATGGCATCGCTCGAAAACGCATCATATGTGCATTGCATCGCATGCGCATTGAGCCATGTCTCGACACATTTGCAAGGCATCGCTCGATATCGCATCTTATGTGCATCGCATCGCATGCGCATTGAGTCACATCGCGTCACGTGCGCATGGCATCGCTAGATATCGCATCTTATGTGCATCACATTGCAGCGCATTGTGTCACATCGCGTGACATGCGCATACATCTCTCGACATCGCATCTTATGTGCATCGCATTCGCATTGAGTCACATCGCATCACACGCGCATGGCATCGCTCGACATCGCATTTTATGTGCATCGCATCGCATGCGCATTGCGTAATGTCCCGTTACATTTGCATGGCATCGCTTGATATCGCCTCTAATGTGCATCGCATCGCATGCACATTGATTCACGTCGCGTCAGATGCGCATGGCATTGATTGATATCGCCTGTCATCTTCATCGCATCGCATGCGCATTGAGTCACGTCGCATCACATCCGCATGGCATCACTCGACATCGCATCTTAAGTGCATCGCATGCGCATTGAGCCACATCGCATCACACGCCGATCTCATCGCTCCACATCGCATTTTATGTGCATCGCATCGCATGCATATTGATTCACATCGCGTCACATACGCATGGCATCGCTTGATATGGCATCTTATGTGCATCGCATCGCATGCGCATTGAGTCACATCATGTCACATGCGCATGGCAGCGCTTGATATCGCATATTATGTGCATCGCATCGCATGCGCATTGAGTCACGACTCGTCACATGCGCATGGCATCGCTTGTAATCGCATCTTATGTGCATCGCATCGCAGCGCATTGAGTCACATTGCGTGACACGCACATGCATCGCTCGACATCGCATCTTACGTGCTTCGAATCGCAGCGCATTGAGTCACATCACGCTACATTCGCATGGCATCGCAGATATCGCATTTTATGTGCATCGCATCGCATTCACAGTTATTCACGTCGCCTCACATGCGCATGGCATCGCTTGATATCGCATTTAATGTGCATCGCATAGCATGCGCATTGAGTCACGTCGCGTCACATGCGCTTGGCATCGCAGATATCGCATCTTATGTGCATCGCCTCGCATTCACATTGATTCACGTCGCCTCATATGCTCATACCATCGCTTGATATCGCATCTAATGTGCATCGCAGCGCATGCACATTGAGTCACGTCGCATCACATGCGCATGGCATCTCTTGATATCGCATCTTATGTGCATCGCATCGCATGCGATTTGAGCCACATCGCGTCACATGGGCATGGCATCGCTTGGTGTCGCATCTTATGTGCATCGCATGCGCATTTAGTCACATCGCATCACATGCGCTAGGCATCGCTAGACGTCGCATCTTATGTGCATCGCATCGCATTTGCATTGAGTCACGTCGCATCACATGCGCATCGCTTGATATCGCGTCTTGTGTGCATCGCATCGCATGCACATTGAGCCACATCGCGTCACATGCGCATGGCATATCTTGATATTGCAACTTAACTGCATCGCATCGCATGCGCATTGAGTCACGTCGTGTCACTTGCGCATGGCATCGCTTGATATCGCATCTCATGTGCATCCCATCGCATGCGCATTGAGTGACTTCGCATCACATGCGCATCGAATCGCTTGATATCGCATTTTATGTGCATACCATCGCAGCGCATTGAGCCACATCGCCTCACATGGGCATGGAATCGCTTGATATCGCACCTTATGTGCATCGCATGCGCTTTGAGTCACATCACGTCACACGCGCATGGCATCGCTTGATATCGCATACTATGTGCATCGCATCGCATGCGCTTTGAGTCACTTCGCGTCACATACGCATGGCACCGCTTGATATCGAATCTTATGTGCATCACATCGCATGCGCATTGAGTCACGTCGCGTCACATGCGCAGGGCATCGCTTGATATCACATCTAATGCGCATCGATTCGCATGCGCATTGAGTCACGTCGCGTCACATGGGCATGGCATCCCGTGATATCGCATCTTATGTGCATCGCATGCGCATTGAGTCACGTCGCGTCATATGCGCATGGCATCTTATTCTATCGCTTCTTAAGTTCATCCCATCGCATTCAGATTGATTCACGTCGCGTCACATATGCATGGCATCGCTTGGTATCGCATCTTAAGTGCCTCGCCTCGCATCGCATTGAGTCACATCGCATCACATGCGCTTGGCATCGCTCGACATCGCATCTTATGCGAATTAACTCACATCGCGGCACATGCGCATGGCATCGCTTGATATCGCATCTTAAGTGCCTCGCATCGCAGCGCATTGAGTCACATCACGCCATAATGGCATGGCATTGCACATATCCCATTTTGTGTGCATCGCATCGCAGGCGCATTGAGTCACATCACGCCACATGCGCATGGCATCGCTTGATATCGCATCTTATGTGCTTCGCATCGCATGCGGATTGAGTCACATCACGTCACACGCACATGGCATCGCTTGATATCGCATACTATGTGCATCGCATCGCATGCGCTTTGAGTCACTTCGCGTCACATACGCATGGCACCGCTTGATATCGAATCTTATGTGCATTAGATCGCATGCACATTGAGTCACGACTCGTCACATGCGCATGGTATCGCTTGTAATCGCACCTTATAAGCATCGCATCGCATGCGCATTGAGTCACGTCGCGTCACATGCGCATGGCATCGCGTGATATCACATCTAATGCGCATCGCATCGCATGCGCATTGAGTCACGTCGCGTCACATGCGCATGGCATCGCGTGATATCGCATCTTATGTGCATCGCATGCGCATTGAATCACGTCGCGTCACATGTGCATGGCATCTCTTGATATCGCACCTTAAGTTCATCCCATCGCATTCACATTGATTCACGTCGCGTCACATGCGCATGGCATCGCTTGATAGCGCATACTATGTGCATCGCATCGCATGCGCATTGAGTGACGTCGCGTCACATGCGCATGTCATCGCTTGATAACGCAGCTTATGTGGACCTCATCGCATGCGCATTGATACACGTCGCATCACATGCGCACGGCATCGCTTGATATCGCATCTTATGTGCATCGCATCGAATGCGCATTGAGCCATATCGCGTCACATGCCCATGGCATCGTTTGATATCGCATCTTATGTGCATCGCATTGCATTGCATTGAGTCACATCGCGTCACATGCGCGTGCATCGCTCGACAGCGCAACTTACGTGCATCGCAGGCGCATTGAGTCACATTGCAAGCATTGCATCGCTTGATATCGCATATTATGTGCATCGCATGCGCATTGAGTCACTTCGCGTCACTATCGCATGGCACAGCTTGATATCGAATCTTATGTGCATTGCATCCCATGCGCATTGAGTCACGACTCGTCACATGCGCATGGTATCGCTTGTTATCGCATCTTATGTGCATCGCATCGAATGCGCATTGAGCCACATTGCGTCACATGCGCATGGCATCGCTTGATATCTCATCTTATGTGCATCGCATCGCAGGGCATTGAGTCACATTGCGTCACATGCGCATGCATCGTTCGCCATCCCAACTTACGTGCATCGCATGCGCATTGAGTCACATCGCATCACATGCGCATGGCATCGCTCGACATCGCACCTTATGTGCATCGCATCGCAGCGCATTGAGTCACATCGCGTCACATGCGCTTGGCATGCTTGATATCGCATCTTATGTGCATCGCATCGCATGCGATTTGAGCCACATCGCGTCACATGGGCATGGCATCGCTTGGTATCGCATCTTATGTGCATCGCATGCGCATTTAGTCACATCGCATCACATGCGCTAGGCATCGCTTGACGTCGCATCTTATGTGCATCGCATCGCATTAACATTGAGTCACGTCGCATCACATGCGCATCGCTTGATATCGCGTCTTATGTGCATCGCATCGCATGCACATTGAGCCACATCGCGTCACATGCGCATGGCATCGCTTGATATCGCAACTTACGTGCATCGCATGCGCATTGAGTCACATCGCATCACATGCGCATAGCATCGCTCGACATCGCACCTTATGTGCATCGTATCGCAGCGCGTTGAGTCACATCGCGTAACATGCGCTTGGCATGCTTGATATCGCATCTTATGTAAATCGCATGCGCATTGAGTAAGGTCGCGTCACATGTGCATGGCAGCGCTTGATATTGCATCTTTTGAGCATCGCATTGCATGCGCGTTAAGCCACATCGCGTCAGATGCGCATGGCATCGCTTGATATCGCATATTATGTGCATCGCATCGCATTCACATTGATTCACGTCGCGTCACATGCGCATGGCATCGCTTGATATCGCATCTTATGTGCATCGCGTCGCATTCACATTGATTCACGTCGCGTCACATGCGCATGGCATAGCTTGATATCGCATCTAATGTACATCGCATCGCATGCGCATTGAGTCACGTCGCGTCTAATGCGCATGGCATCGCTTGATTTCGCATCTTATGTGTATCGCATAGCATGCGCATAGTCACATCGCACCACATGCGCATGACATCGCTCGACATCGCATATTATGTGCATCGCATTGCCTTCACATTGATTAACGTCGCGTCACATGCGCATGGCATCGCTTGATACCACATCTTATCTGCATTGCATCGCATTCACATTGATTCACGTCGCGTCACATGCGCATGGCAGCGCTTGAAAACGCATCTTATGTAAACCTCATCGCATGCGCATTGAGTCACGTCGCGTCTAATGCGCATGGCATCGCTTGATTTCGCATCTTATGTGTATCGCATAGCATGCGCATTGAGTCACGTCGCGTCACATGCGCATGGCATCGCTTGTTATCGCATCTTATGTGCATCGCTTCGCATGCGCAGTGAGTCACATCGCGTCACATGCGCAAGGCATATCTTGATATTGCAACTTAACTGCATCGCATCGCATGCGCATTGAGTCACGTCGTGTCACTTGCGCATGGCATCGCTTGATATCGCATCTCATGTGCATCCCATCGCATGCGCATTGAGTGACTTCGCATCACATGCGCATCGCATCGCTTGATATCGCATTTTATGAGCATACCATCGCAGCGCATTGAGCCACATCGCCTCACATGGGCATGGAATCGCTTGATATCGCACCTTATGTGCATCGCATGCGCTTTGAGTCACATCGCATCACATGCGCATGGCATCGCTCGACATCGCACCTTATTTGCATCGCATCGCAGCGCATTGAGTCACATTGCGTCACATGTGCATGCATTGCTCGACATCGCATCTTACGTGCATCAAATCGCAGCGCATTGAGTCAGATCACGCCATATGCGCAGGGCATTGCACATATCGCATTATATGAGCATCGCGTCGCAGGCGCTTTGAGTCAGATCACGTCACACGCGCATGGCATCGCTTGATATCGCATACTATGTGCATCGCATCGCATGCGCTTTGAGTCACTTCGCGTCACATACTCATGGCACCGCTTGATATCGAATCTTATGTGCATCACATCGCATGCACATTGAGTCACGACTCGTCACATGCGCATGGTATTGCTTGTAATCGCATCTTATAAGCACCGCATCGCATGCGCATTGGGTCACGTCGCGTCACATGCGCAGGGCATCGCTTGATATCACATCTAATGCGCATCGATTCGCATGCGCATTGAGTCACGTCGCGTCACATGCGCATGGCATCGCTTGTTATCGCATCTTATGTGCATCGCATCGCATGCGCATTGACTCACATCACGTCACATGGGCATGGCATCCCGTGATATCGCATCTTATGTGCATCGCATGCGCATTGAGTCACGTCGCGTCATATGCGCATGGCATCTTATTTTATCGCTTCTTAAGTTCATCCCATCGCATTCAGATTGATTCACGTCGCGTCACATACGCATGGCATCGCTTGGTATCGCATCTTAAGTGCCTCGCCTCGCATCGCATTGAGTCACATTGCGTCACATGCGCATGCATCGTTCGACATCGCAACTTACGTGCATCGCATGCGCATTGAGTCACATCGCATCACATGCGCTTGGCATCGCTCGACATCGCATCTTATGCGAATTAACTCACATCGCGGCACATGCGCATGGCATCGCTTGATATCGCATCTTAAGTGCCTCGCATCGCAGCGCATTGAGTCACATCACGCCATAATTGCATGGCATTGCACATATCCCATTTTGTGTGCATCGCATCGCAGGCGCATTGAGTCACATCACGCCACATGCGCATGGCATCGCTTGATATCGCATCTTATGTGCTTCGCATCGCATGCGGATTGAGTCACATCACGTCACACGCACATGGCATCGCTTGATATCGCATACTATGTGCATCGCATCGCATGCGCTTTGAGTCACTTCGCGTCACATACGCATGGCACCGCTTGATATCGAATCTTATGTGCATCAGATCGCATGCACATTGAGTCACCACTCGTCACATGCGCATGGTATCGCTTGTAATCGCACCTTATAAGCATCGCATCGCATGCGCATTGAGTCACGTCGCGTCACATGCGCATGGCTTCGCTTGATATCACATCTAATGCGCATCGCATCGCATGCGCATTGAGTCACGTCGCGTCACATGCGCATGGCATCGCGTGATATCGCATCTTATGTGCATCGCATGCGCATTGAGTCACGTCGCGTCACATGTGCATGGCATCTCTTGATATCGCACCTTAAGTTCATCCCATCGCATTCACATTGATTCACGTCGCGTCACATGCGCATGGCATCGCTTGATAACGCAGCTTATGTGCACCTCATCGCATGCGCATTGATACACGTCGCATCACATGCGCACGGCATCGCTTGATATCGCATCTTATGTGCATCGCATCGAATGCGCATTGAGCCATATCGCGTCACATGCCCATGGCATCGCTTGATATCGCATCTTATGTGCATCGCATTGCATTGCATTGAGTCACATCGCGTCACATGCGCGTGCATCGCTCGACAGCGCAACTTACGTGCATCGCAGGCGCATTGAGTCACATCGCGTCACATGCGCATTGCATCGCTTGATATCGCATATTATGTGCATCGCATGCGCATTGAGTCACTTCGCGTCACTATCGCATGGCACAGCTTGATATCGAATCTTATGTGCATTGCATCCCATGCGCATTGAGTCACGACTCGTCACATGCGCATGGTATCGCTTGTTATCGCATCTTATGTGCATCGCATCGAATGCGCATTGAGCCACATTGCGTCACATGCGCATGGCATCGCTTGATATCGCATCTTATGTGCATCGCATCGCAGGGCATTGAGTCACATTGCGTCACATGCGCATGCATCGTTCGCCATCACAACTTACGTGCATCGCATGCGCATTGAGTCACATCGCATCACATGCGCATGGCATCGCTCGACATCGCACCTTATGTGCATCGCATCGCAGCGCATTGAGTCACATCGCGTCACATGCGCTTGGCATGCTTGATATCGCATCTTATGTAAATCGCATGCGCATTGAGTCAGGTCGCGTCACATGCGCATGGCATCGCTTGATATCGCATCTTATGTGCATCGCATGCGCATTGAGTCACGTCGCGTCACATGCGCATGGCATCTCTTGATATCGCACCTGAAGTTCATCCCATCGCATTCACATTGATTCACGTCGCGTCACATGCGCATGGCATCGCTTGATAGCGCATATTATGTGCATCGCATCGCATGCGCATTGAGTCGCGTCACGTCACATGCGCATGACATCGCTTGATAACGCAGCTTATGTGCTTCTTATCGCATGCGCATTGAGCCACGTCGCGTCTAATGCGCATGGCATCGCTTGAGTGAGTGAGTGAGTGAGTAGTGGGGTTTACGGGCCCGTCGACAACTAGGTCATTAGGGCCCGAAGTCCAAAAATAAAAACAAAGAAATAAAACCTCACTCTTTTAAAACTAAAAAGTGAAAGTTAAAATACCTAAAAATGAACATTATAATTACTAAAAAGAGAGCTAAGACAGCTAAAAACGGAAAATTAAAACCTATAAACACTTAAATTACTAAAGACATAAAACTGGCTGCTGTTAAAAAGGGCTAAAAACACGAGTAAAACATCCTAAAAGTATATTTCCGCCAAGATAAAAGAAACCTTACACTTGCTTACCAAAATCGATATGCGCAACAAACCGCAGTACTGTATTTACAGCTGCTGGATCGTTGCCTAACACGGTGCACAGTGTAAGACCCAGGCCAAAGGACTGGCGCTCACGAGCATACCGCGGACAATCAGTAAGGACATGTGCAACGGAGAGTGGGACATTGAACGTCGCACAGACAGGCTCCGGATCACCGCGCAAAAGGTGTGCATGCGTGGCTCGAGTGTGGCCTATCCTCAGGCGGGTTAAAATCACCTCCTCACGCCTGGAATCCCTGCAAGATGTTTGCCAGGGTTGTACCGTGTCCTTGATTGTCCGTAACTGAGTGCCAGATAACGCTTCCCAAGATTGTTGCCAGAGAGTAAATAGATGGCGACGGAAGTACTTCTGCACGTCTATATAGGGTAGCGTACGGGTGGAATATTCCGGAAGGCGACATGCAGACTTCGCAGCCGCATCAACCGCCTCGTTGCCCGGAATACCCACATGACCTGGGATCCACGTAAAAACGAACTGGTATCCGCGAGATGACAACTGAGATAAAAGTGTCTGTATTTTAATAATTGATGCCGAGTTGCCAACAAATTGTTGCAGCGCCTGAAGAGCACTCAGGGAGTCGCAACACACAATAAAATATCCAGGAACTGAACGGGAGATAAAAAGTAAGAAATAAAAGATGGCAAACAGCTCGGCGGTAAAAACTGAACTGGCGTCTGGAAGGCGGTATGTGTGAACCTCACCGTTGTATATAAATGCGGAACCCGTCGTACTACCCAACTGGGAGCCATCGGTGAATACCGGTGTATAAGTCCGGTATCGGCCCAGAACTGCGGTGAAGAGTTGACGGAACACCGAAGGAGGGGTAGCAGTCTTTGGACAGCCCGACAGCTCCAGGTCAAAGCGTGCACGCTGGAGCTGCCAGGGAGGACAGTGGCCAAGTGAATGCCGCTCTACAACTGGCAGTCGGAGGGCCTTTGCGACAAGTAGTTCTTGAAACCTGATGCCACTTGGACGGGAGATTCTTTTATTCCGCATATAACGGTGCGCGAGGTCTGGACGCAATACAGGTGGAAACGAAGGATGACCTGGATGAGCGGCCAACCTTGCCACATAAGAACAAAGTAACAATGAGCGTCGAACAGACAGTGGAGGTTCGCCAGAATCAGCATACAGACATTCCACTCTACTTGTGCGGAAAGCCCCAGTAGCGAGACGGATACCAGTGTGATGAATTGTGTCTAAAAGGCGGAGTTTAGAGGCTGATGCAGAGCCATAGATAAAACAGCCGTAGTCTAATTTGGACCGGACCAGTGAGCGATACAACCTCAACATTACCGTGCGATCGCCGCCCCAAGATGCCCCAGATAGGACCCTGAGTACCCGAAGCGAGCGACCGCAGGAAGCACGAAGGTGACGTATATGGTGCTCCCATGTGAGTTTGCTGTCGAGGTGTAAGCCCAAGAACTTCAGGTGCGGAACAAATGGAAGACGTGTGCCACGCAAATGAAGATCAGGAGGAGGGTGTACACCACGGAGTCGGTTAAAGTGGAGACACTGTGTTTTCGTAGGGGAAAACCGAAAGCCGGTGCGAGACGCCCACTCGGCGATGGATGTTATGGTCATCTGCAGTTGACGTTCGATGTGCTCCAAACTATAAGAGCGATAGTATATCGCGAAGTCGTCAACATACAGCGACATCGGGATTCCGCTACGAACAGCGCTGGTGATGCCATTAATGGCAACAGCGAAAAGCGTAACGCTGAGAATCGACCCTTGGGGTACACCATTCTCCTGAACCTTCTCTTGGGAGAGCGTGTTGCCTATGCGGACACGAAAACGGCGAATTAGTAAAAAGTTAAAAATAAAAAACGACAAGTGTCCGCGTAAACCATAACCGTGTAGAGTACGGAGAATGCCATAGCGCCATGTAGTGTCGTAGGCCTTCTCCAGATCAAAGAAGACACCCACGACATGCTGCTTCAAGAGAAATGCATTCTGTATGTAGGCCTCCATGCTTGTCAGATTGTCGACACTGGAGCGATGGCGACGAAAACCGCACTGGACATTACTCAGCAGGTTATTCGTCTCTAGCCACCACACTAAACGAGTGTTGATCATACGTTCGAGGGTCTTGCAAACGACACTCTTTAGGCAAATAGGGCGGTAGCTAGATGGAATTGCCCGGTCTTTCCCGGGCCGAGGTATAGGGATGACGATACCCTCGCGCCAGGAAGACGGGTAAACCCGCTGGAGCCAGATTCGGTTATAGATGCTCAGCAGGAAGGAAAGAGCCTGAGGTGGAAGATGAAGCAACATTTGTCGGTGGATGTCATCCGGACCGGGAGAAGAGTCGTGCGCCAGAGACAAGGAGTGCATCAGCTCTGCTATGCTAAAAGGCGTGTTGTATGGTTCACTACCGTCGCTGTTAAAATTAAGAACTATCCGCTCCGCAGATTCCTTGATAGCTAAAAACGACCTATCGTAACTTTGGGTTTGGCTGGTAGCAGAGAAAGATTCAGCAAGGGCGTCGGCGATCGCCTGCTCGTTGGTGTAATAAGAGCCCTGTACGGCAAGACCGGGAATAATCGTCCGGCGACACTTGCCGTACATACGCCGAACCGCAGTCCACACCCTTTGTGTTGAAGTGCGTCGAGAGAGGGAAGAGACGTAAGTTACCCAGGATGTGCGTTTTGCACTGCGAAGTACAAAACGCGCCCGGGCACGCACACGCTTGAAGGCAATGAAGTTCTCTTCCGTAGGATGTGCACTGAAAACTCGCAGAGCCCGTTTGCGGGCTTTAACAGCCAAACGACATTCCTCGGACCACCAAGGCACGGGAACATGACGAGGTGTAGTAGAACCGCGAGGAATGCTGGAATTTGCTGCAAGCAGGACAGAACATGTAAAATACTCCACCATGTTGTCAATGGTGGTAAAACCATCGTCCGTAAGGTGAATGAGGGAACGGAATTTCCCCCAGTCAGCCTTGGAAATAATCCAGTGAGGGTATCGTGTTGGAATAGGATGGAAACCAGTAATGTGAATGTTAATGGGAAAATGATCACTGCCAAAGAGGTCGGAGAGCACCGACCAATCAATAAGTGGAACCAATGACGGGCTACAGAAGCTAACGTCTAAGGCGGAATAGGTACCATAGGCAGATGATAAGAAGGTAGGGGCACCAGTGTTCAACAAAAGAAGGCCGGACATAACGCAAGCGTCTGCTACAAGGCACCCACGAGCATCGTCAGTGTCGCAGCCCCATAAAGTGTGTTTGGCATTCAGATCACCAAGGAAGATAAGCGGTGGCGGAATCTGAGCCAAAAGAGCCCGAAGGTCGTTCGCGTGTACGACACTGACCGGTGGCAGATAGACATTACAAATTGACAGACTCACGCCCTGCATATGGACACGCACTGCTACAGCTTGCAGCGGCGTGTTTAGCGGGATGCTTGTGGCTGAGATGGTATGCGCCACCAGAGTAGCAACACCACCGCTTGCTCGTGTATCAGCTGCAGAGTCATGTCTAAATGCCGAAAAACCACGAAGATGTAAGGTGTGGTTAGGCTTCAGATGGGTTTCTTGTAGACAGACGATTGAAGGTGAATGGTGCCAAGCTAAGTGTTGTATGTCCGGGGCACGGGCCCTGTACCCATTAACATTCCACTGAATTATTTCCATAATAAAAAGGTTAAGGCATAGTCTTTATCTTTTTCTTCATCTTAACCTTGGCGCACTTGGGACCAATGATGTGCTTTTCACCGTCCTCAGGCGACTCCTCGGAACTTCGGGAGTCAGAAGATCCCCGGGGGCTCGCGGAGCGGGAGCGGGACTTCGTGGAGGTACGACTACTCGCCCGATGTTTAGGTCGCGAACGATTTGTGGGAACAGGCAATACGGTGTGGCCTCTGCTTGTGGACGGCTGGTGAGCGTGTGTCTGCACAGCGGAAGTTGTAGTTGCTGGTGCAGTTTTATCACGACGCGGTGGAGAGGTGCTCGCCGGTAAATCTGTTTGTGTCGAAGCATCTGCGACGGGTACATGCTGTATAGCAACAGTGTTCACAGGAGGGCGACGAACAGCGGATGCAAAACCTGTGGTGGTAGCAGGTTGCAGTTGTTGAAAGCGACGGCGCGCTTCAACAAACGTCAGGCGTTCTTTCACGCGCAGCTCCTGGATACACTTTTCCTCGAGAAACTTCGGACACTGTCGCGAGCTGGATGGATGACTCCCTTCACAGTTAACGCAGTAAGGGTCTCGGGTGCAAGCCGTGCCCTCATGGTATGGTAGTCCACAACGCTCACAAGTAGCAGGATGGGTGCACGAAAGCTTAGTATGACCGAACTTCTGACACTGAAAACAGCGCATAGGGTTCGGAACATACTGCCGAACTGCGGCACGCTCGTAGCCGCAGAAGATGTACTCGGGTAACTGAGTACCCTTAAATGTTAAAAACACAGTGCGTAAATCGATCACTTTTCCATCCTGTTTTCGAGTGAGACGGTACGCCTGACACACCCGTTGATCTGAAAGGCAGGTGACTATCTCTTCATTAGACAGACCATCAAGGCTGGAGGTGGTGACAACTCCTCTGCAAGTATTCAGTGTTTTATGTGGGAGTACCCGGATAGGGTAGGAGCCCAATAAACTCGCTTTCAGTAGTTTCTGCGACTGGTCTGCAGTAATCACCTCTATCAATAGCGTACCTTCGCGTATTCTGGTCGCATTTTTTACAGGGCCACAGATTCGGTCAACTTCCCGTTTAATATAGAAGGGGCTAAGATCCTTTACCGTTTTCCCGTCACAAGCCAAAGTCAAAACCAAAAACGTGTCGAATGAGGAGGGTTTGCGCGGATGCATTATGAATTGGACCCCCATCCGGAACCGTCGGCGTCAGCCTGCCATCCGGGGGTCAAAGGATAAAAGACACCAAAATCTCCACGGTCTGTGCCGCCATGGAGACCCCTCCATGACTGACCTCAAGGCGTACTTCAGAGGAGCCACCCTCCGATCTCCACTGCTTGTCCGCATGGGTAAACCGTTCACCACATGAAACCCCGGTTTTATGCCCCCACCACAGGAATAACCGCCTGTGGCTCCCCGCTTTAGCACACGCTGCCTCAACGGAGTCAGCGTGGATTCAGGGGACTTCGGGTTGATTACACCGGGGCTCCGTCAGCGGTAACACGTCCGGCCGGTGATACTAACCCGACGGCACGCGGCCGTCGGGAGATTAACACCGGCCGTGCCCTCAAGGAGCTACGTGGGTGTACATGACGTGTGGACGGGCTCCGCACCTAAGGCTACACATGGGGGCAGTGTGAAGGGTCCGCACAACCTTCGCGACTGAGACCTCCGAAGAGCACACAAGTCGGGGGCCACGCTGAAAACCGTGGGACAGGACCACGGAGATAGGAAAGATCCCTGCTGGTGAGACAGGAGTTATAAATCTAGGAACTTACAAACTAATAATCAGAATAAGCCTAGAAGAGGAAGAGGGTGATATAAAAAGCAACATACAGCGCTGCACGTGGCACAGTTAATGAAGGTGGAGGTGGTGAAGTGATAGTGAGCAGCTCGGGGCCCCGGGTGCGCCAAACCCGGACCTACCGTGGTAGGTTCCCCTGGGGGAGTTTGATTTCGGAGTCCTCTTCTCCTAGATGAGTTGTCAACCAAGACTAACGAGCCTCATCTACCCGTTGGAATGTTCTTAGCTTCCCCTCACCTCTTGCCTACCAGTGGTCACGAAGACTCACTTAGTAGGCCGTCTGGATCGGGTACTGAGCCCCTCCGCCACGGCAAGGCGACACTCCTTCGGAGGGGGCATCGCTTGATTTCGCATCTTATGTGTATCGCATAGCATGCGCATTTAGTCACGTCGCACCACATGCGCATGACATCGCTCGACATCGCATCTTATGTGCATCGCATCGCATGCGCATTGAGTCACCTAGCGTCAAATGCGCATGGCATCGCTTGATACCGCATCTTATGTAAATCGCATGCGCATTGAGTCACGTCGCGGCAGATGCGCATGCCATCGCTTGATATCGTATCTCATGTGCATCGCATCGCATGCGCATTGTGTCACGTCGCATCACATGCGCATGGCATCGCTTGTAATCGCATCTTATGTACATCGCAATGCATGCGCATTGAGTCACGTCGCATCACATGGGTACGGCATCGCTTGATATCGCATCTTATGTGCATCGCATGCTTTATGAATCATGTCGCATCACATGCGCATGGCATCGCTTGATATCGCATCTTAAATTCGTCGCATGCGCATTGAGCCACGTCGCGTAACAAGCGCATGGCATCGGTTGATATCGCATCTCATGTGTATCGCATCGCATGCGCATTGAGTCACGTCGCGTCAGATGCGCATGCCATCGCTTGATATCGAATCTCATGTGCATCGCATCGCATGCGCTCGACATCGCATCTTATGTGCATCCCATCGCATGCGCATTGAGTCACCTAGCGTCAAATGCGCATGGCATCGCTTGATACCGCATCTTATGTAAATCGCATGCGCATTGAGTCACGTCGCGTCAGATGCGCATGCCATCGCTTGATATCGTATCTCATGTGCATCGCATCGCATGCGCATTGTGTCACGTCGCATCACATGCGCATGGCATCGCTTGTAATCGCATCTTATGTACATCGCAATGCATGCGCATGGAGTCACGTCGCATCACATGGGCACGGCATCGCTTGATATCGCATCTTATGTGCATCGCATGCTTTATGAATCATGTCGCATCACATGCGCATGGCATCGCTTGATATCGCATCTTAAATTCGTCGCATGCGCATTGAGCCACGTCGCGTAACAAGCGCATGGCATCGGTTGATATCGCATCTCATGTGTATCGCATCGCATGCGCATTGAGTCACGTCGCATCACATGCGCATGGCATCGCTTGATATGGCATCTTAAGTGCACCGCATCGCATGCGCATTGAGACACATTGCGTCACATGCGCACGCATCGTTCGACATCGCATCTACGTGCATCGTATGCGCATTGAGTCACATCGCATCACATGCGCATGGCATCGCTCGACATCGCACCTTATGTGCATCGCATCCCAGCGCATTGAGTCACATTGCGTCACATGCACATACATTGCACGACATCGCATCTTCCGTGCATCGAATCGCAGCGCATTGGGTCACATCACGCCTTATGCGCATGGCACCGCTTGATATCGCATCTTATGGGCATCGCATCGCATGCGCATTTAGTCACGACTCGTCTCATGCGCATGGTATCACTTGTAATCGCATCTAATGTGCATCGCATCGCATGCGCATTGAGTCACGTCGCGTCACATGCGCATGGCATCGCTTGATATCACATCTAATGTGCATCGCATCGCATGCGTATTTTGTCACGTCGCGTCACATGGGCATGGCATCGCTTTTTATCGCATCTTATGTGCATCTCATCGCATGCGCATTGACTCACATCGCGTCACATGCGCATGGCATATCTTGATATTGCAACTTAACTGTATCGCATCGCATGCGCATTGAGTCATGTCGCGTCACTTGCGCATGGCATCACTGGATATCGCACCTCATGTGCATCGCATCGCATGCGCATTGAGTGACTTCGCATCAAATGCGCATCGAATCGCTTGATATCGCATTTTATGTGCATGCCATCGCAGCGCATTGAGTCTTGTCCCGTCACATGCGAATGGCATCGCTTGTTATCGCATCTTATGTGCATCGCTTCGCATGCGCATTGAGTCACATCGCGTCACATGCGCATGGCATATCTTGATATTGCAACTTATCTGCATCACATCGCATGCGCATTGAGCCAAATCACGTCACATGTGCATGCCATCGCTTGTTATCGCATCTTATGTGCATCGCATCGCATGCCCATTGAGCCACATCGCGTCACATGCGCATGGCATCGCTTGATTTCGCATCTTATTTGGATCGCATCGCAGCGCATTGAGTCACATCGCGGCACACGCGCATGCATCGCTCGACATCGCATCTTACGTGCATCGCATGAGCATTGAGTCACATCGCATCACATGCGCATGGAACCGCTCGACATCGCATCTTATGTGCATCGCATCGCATGCGCATTTAGTCACGACTCGTCTCATGCGCATGGTATCACTTGTAATCGCATCTAATGTGCATCGCATCGCATGCGCATTGAGTCACGTCGCGTCACATGCGCATGGCATCGCTTGATATCACATCTAATGTGCATCGCATCGCATGCGTATTTTGTCACGTCGCGTCACATGGGCATGGCATCGCTTTTTATCGCATCTTATGTGCATCTCATCGCATGCGCATTGACTCACATCGCGTCACATGCGCATGGCATCGCGTGATATCGCACCTTATGTGCATCGCATCGCATTAGCATTGAGTCACGTCGTGTCACATGCGCATGGCATCTCTTGATATCGCACCTTATGTTCATCGCATCGCATTCACATTGATTCACGTCGCGTGACATGCGCATGGCATCGCTTGGTATCGCATCATATGTGCATCGCATCGCATGCGCATTGAGCCACATCGCGTCACATGCGCATGGCATATCTTGATATTGCAACTTAACTGTATCGCATCGCATGCGCATTGAGTCATGTCGCGTCACTTGCGCATGGCATCACTTGATATCGCACCTCATGTGCATCGCATCGCATGCGCATTGAGTGACTTCGCATCAAATGCGCATCGAATCGCTTGATATCGCATTTTATGTGCATGCCATCGCAGCGCATTGAGTCTCGTCCCGTCACATGCGAATGGCATCGCTTGTTATCGCATCTTATGTGCATCGCTTCGCATGCGCATTGAGTCACATCGCGTCACATGCGCATGGCATATCTTGATATTGCAACTTATCTGCATCACATCGCATGCGCATTGAGCCAAATCACGTCACATGTGCATGGCATCGCTTGTTATCGCATCTTATGTGCATCGCATCGCATGCCCATTGAGCCACATCGCGTCACATGCGCATGGCATCGCTTGATTTCGCATCTTATTTGGATCGCATCGCAGCGCATTGAGTCACATCGCGGCACACGCGCATGCATCGCTCGACATCGCATCTTACGTGCATCGCATGAGCATTGAGTCACATCGCATCACATGCGCATGGAACCGCTCGACATCGCATCTTATGTGCATCGCATGGCAGCGATATTAATCACATCACGCCACATGCACATGGCATCGCTTGATATCGCATCTTATGTGCATCGCATCGCATGCGGATTGAGCCACATCACCTCACATGCGCATGGCATCGCTTGATATCGCATCTTATGTGCATCGCATCGCAGCGCATTGAGTCACGTCGCGTCACATGCGCATGGCATCGCTTGTTATCGCATCTTATGTGCATCGCTTCGCATGCGCAGTGAGGCACATCGCCTCACATGCGCATGGCATATCTTGATATTGCAACTTAACTGCATCGCATCGCATGCGCACTGAGTCACGTCGCGTCACTTGCGCATTGCATCGCTTGATATCGCATCTCATGTGCATCGCATCGCATGCGCATTGAGTGACTTCGCATCACATGCGCATCGCATCGCTTGATATCGCATTTTATGTGCATACCATCGCAGCGCATTGAGTCACGTCGCGTCACATGCCCATGGCATCGCTTGCTATCGCATCTTATGTGCATCGCATCGCAGCGATATTAATCACATCACGCCACATGCCCATCGCATCGCTTGATATCGCATCTTATGTGCATCGCATCGCATGCGGATTGAGCCACATCACGTCACATGCGCATGGCATCGCTTGATATCG
The DNA here is from genome assembly GCA_030765045.1 of Tenodera sinensis. Lineage (NCBI taxonomy): Eukaryota > Metazoa > Arthropoda > Insecta > Mantodea > Mantidae > Tenodera > Tenodera sinensis. The sequence continues at coordinate 120,246,306 of CM060968.1, forward strand.
CATCTTATGTGCATCGCATCGCATGCGCATTGAGTCACGTCGCGTCACATGCGCATGGAATCGCTTGATATCGCATCTTAGGTGCATCGCATCGCATGCGCATTGACTCACGTCCCATCACATGCGCATGGCATCGCTTGATATCGCATCTTATGTGCATCACATCGCATGCGCATTGAGCCACATCGGGTCAATTGCGCATGGCATCGCTTGATATCGCATCTTGTGTGCATCGCATCGCATGCGCATTGAGTCACATCACGTCACATGCGCATGGCATCGCTTGATATCGCAGCTTATGTGCATCGCATCGCATCGCATGCGCATTGAGTCACGTCGCGTCACATGCGCATGGCACCGCTTGTTATCGCATTTTATGTGCATCGCATCGCATGCGCATTGACTCACATCGCGTCACATGCGCATGGCATCGCTTGTTATCGCATCTTATGTGCATCGCAAACGCATTGAGTCGCGTCGCGTGTCATGTGCATGGAATCGCTTAATATCGCATCTCATGTGCATTGCATCGCATGTGCATTGAGTGACATCGCGTCATATGCGCATGGCATCGTATGATATCGCACATAATGTGCATCGCATCGCATGCGCATTGAGTCGCGTCGCATCACATGCCCATGGCAGTGCTTGATATCGCATCTTATGTACGTCGCATCGCATGCGCATTGAGCCACATTGCGTCACATGCGCAAGGTATCACTTGATATCGCATCTTATGTGCATCGCATTGCATGCGCATTGAGCCACAGCGCGTCACATGTGCATGGCATCGCTTGATATCGCATCTTAGGTGCATCGCAAACGCATTGAGTCGCGTCGCGTTTCATGTGCATGGAATCGCTTAATATCGCATCTCATGTGCATTGCATCGCATGTGCATTGAGTGACATCGCGTCATATGCGCATGGCATCGTTTGATATCGCACATAATGTGCATCGCATCGCATGCGCATTGAGTCGCGTCGCTTCACATGCCCATGGCAGTGCTTGATATCGCATCTTATGTACGTCGCATCGCATGCGCATTGAGCCACATTGCGTCACATGCGCAAGGTATCACTTGATATCGCATCTTATGTGCATCGCATTGCATGCGCATTGAGCCACAGCGCGTCACATGTGCATGGCATCGCTTGATATCGCATCTTAGGTGCATCGCATGCGCATTGAGTCGCGTCGCGTGTCATGTGCATGGAATCGCTTAATATCGCATCTCATGTGCATTGCATCGCATGTGCATTGAGTCACGTCGCACCACATGCGCATGACAAGACTCAATAATGCATCTTTTGTGCATGGCATCGCATGTGCATTGAGTGACATCGCGTCATATGCGCATGGCATCGTTTGATATCGCACATAATGTGCATCGCATCGCATGCGCATTGAGTCGCGTCGCATCACATGCCCATGGCAGTGCATGATATCGCATCTTATGTACGTCGCATCGCATGCGCATTGAGCCACATTGCGTCACATGCGCATGGCATCGCTTGAAATCGCATCTCATGTGCATCGCATCGCATGCGCATTGCGTCTCGTCGCATCACATGCGCATGGCATCGCTTGATATCGCATCTTATGTGCATCGCATCGCATGCGCATTGAGCCACATCGTGTCACATGCGCATGGCATATCTTGCTATTGCAACTTATCTCCGCTGCGCATGAATGGAGTAACGAGGCAGATGTGTTACTCATGCGCTCTGCTATTAAGTAAATTTAAAGTGGTATAAATAAGTTTATTTGTATAGTGATTTATATAGAAGGCAAGATTATTGAAGTAGTAGTCTGTGAGTATTTGAATAATTGCTATGAGAGAAGTAGTTTAAAAGTTATTGGTAGTTATAGATATCAAGTAACTGTATCATATAGCACAGCATTAGTGCATGTGCACCTGCAGTCAGCTGTGTGCTGCTGCATTGACCTTCACCGCACGCGCTGTTAAGCGGAAGTGCTGTACACTCGCGGCGCGCAGAAAACCAGTGTTTCTTGTTATATTTTATATTTCAATAAATATTTGTGGTATGGATGGAAGATTTAAAAGCCAGGATTAGTTTGCAAAGGGCTTCACCTAGAAGCGATGATAAGGGGCAAAAGGAAATAAAATTGGGAGGTGAAAAAGAAGAAAGGAGGAAAGAAGAGAAAGAGAAGAAGAAAGAAGATAAGAAGAATAAGGATGCAGGGATTATGGAAGTAAATAAAGAGGAGAAGAAGAAAGAAGAAAAAGAATTAAGTGAAAAGAGAAAGGAAGAAGTAAAAGTTAATAAAATGGAGAATAGTAATGTACAAGATAAAGGTGGGGTGGAGGAAGAAATCAATAATGATTGTCTTGGAATGATGAAGTATGAAGATTATTGTAATGAAGCCAATTCCATATTGACTAATGATACAAGAATGGGAAGTAGATTAAAGGAAAGAGTTTTATTTCTTTTACAGGAAATGAGAAAAGAATTCTTTAAAGTAAATATTGAGAAAGGTAAAGCGGTAACGGAGGCCAAAGTGTGGAAAGAGGCGAAAGCAATAAAGCAAGAAACATCAAAAAGTTTTGCACATGTAGCAGCTACTCCAGTAATAACAGGAAAACAACAACAAGTAAGGAGGGCATTGGAGAAGAAAAAACATGTTGTTTTTATCTCATCAAAAACAAATATGAATATCAAAGAATTACAAGCAACAGTTACCAAGAATCTAAATCCAGCAAAAAATAAAATAAAAATTAGTAGTTGCAGACCAGTAGGAAATAATGTAATTTTAGAGATGGAAACAAAAGAGGACGTGGATAAAGTGATTAATAGTAAAGATTTATTGGAAAAAAATTTGAAAATTGAGGAGCCGAAGAAGAGAGATCCGCAAATCATTATGTACAATGTTTTGACAGGAGTTTCAAATGAGGAGTTGAAGGAAAATCTGTATCATCAGAATTTTGAGGATCGTATGACGAAAGAAGAGTTTGGTAAACAATTTTTGTTGAAATTTAAAACAGGACCAAGAAATAGAGCTACAGTGCATCATGTTGCTGCAGTCTCAGCAAAATTATGGAAACAAGTTGTGGAAATGGAAAAAGTATATATTGGTTTTCAAGCAGTTAGTGTAAAGAATTATGTTTCTGTACCACAGTGCTTGAATTGTTATAATTATGGACATGTGGCAAAAACATGCAGAGAGGAAAGGAAAACGTGTGGAAATTGTGGAGAATATGATCACCAGAGGAAGGATTGTCAAAAGTCAGCGCAAAATATTTGTGTTCCCTGCACAAGAAGAAAGAAGACCTGTGGAGGAAAAGGAAATTGTTCAACATACAATATGATGTTGGAAAGAATAATTTCTAGAATTGATTATGGATAATAAAGCTTCAAAGTATCCCTTAGCAGTAAAAAAGAACAGAAATACTCCATGTAGGATAAGGAGAAATATTAAAAGAGTAATAGAATATAAAAAAAGAAAAGATAATTTAAGTGATAAAAATTGTAAAGTAGAAGAAGAGATAGAAATAGAAAAAAGTGTACTAAATAAGAATGTTAGGGAGAATTATAAAGAGGAAGAATTGAGAAATATAATATGTGTCGAGGCTATAGTACATAATGAACCAAAACAAAGTAGGTTAAATAATATAGATAATAAAGAAAAGATAAATCAAAGGATTCCGAAATTTATAAATTTTGAGAAAAAAGAAGTTCTAATACATCAAGATGTAATAGAATATGATAATATATGTATAGAGCATGAGGAAAAAGAGAATGTAAATTTAGTAGTTGAACAAGGAAGTGAGAAAAGTAAGGAAAAGAAAAGTGAAAATGAAAATGTTAAGGAAATTTATCAAAATTTTGAGCTAATGTTAAAATTAAGTAGACTTGAAGAACCTAAAACATTGATGGCAGCCTTAAGACTTGTTGTGCGAAAATTATATGAAAATGGAGATAAAATTACTTTTACGATCCCAAATGCCATAGATAAAATGGAATTAAGAACAAAAAATTTACCAACCAATGCAGAGGATCTAAAAGATTTGTTAGAGAAAGCTTTTGAAAGAAGAGGAGAAATTTTGGACTTGGAAGAACTGTATAATGATTTCGTATTATGCTATGGAAGGGTGGTATTTGATTCGTCAGCAAATTGGCCTTATTGCTACGTGCAGACCAGACATCCGGGGACAATTAGAAAAATGAAACAAGTAAAAGAAAAGCCAAAGGAAATTATAATTATTAATAAACAGACTGATACAGTATTTAAACCAAAACCAATATCTTGTAAAATAAATACTAAAAAAATTCCGAGCAGAATTAATAAATCAGATAATGTGATAGGATCTTGTATATCGGCCATTAATACAAGTAATAAGATAAACTTAAATCAGAAGAATAAAGTAACCCAAGTGAGGAAACCCATAACAAAACGAAAATTTTTTAACCATAATATGGCAAAGGAAGTGGATGAAAATAGACAAAATTTTGCTAAATTAAGAACAAATGTTTTTAGCGGACTAAGTTTTAAAAATTTATCATGGAAATAAATTTGAGAATAGCTCAGATAAATGGGCAAAGAAGCAAATTAGTTATGGGGGAAATTAGAAAATTAATAGAAGAATTAAAATTGGATATAATCTGCATTCAGGAACCGTATGTTGTACATTCTAATATTCCTTTTATGCCCTTGAGATCAAGACAAATATTATCTTCGAAAAATGCAATGGCAGCAATAGTAATTATTAATGAAAGTTTGGAAATAGTAAATATAGCACAGTTTTTGGATACGCATGTAAATTGTATTGAAATTATAAGCAGGCAAGGTAGTTTTATATTAGCAAACTATTATTTTCAATATAGTTGGGACATTGAACCTTTTTTAAATAAATTGCAAAATATTCAAACTAAATTTAGAGATAAAGAAATTATACATGTTTGCGATTGCAATGCAAAGTCTACATGGTGGTATAGTAAAAATCCCGACGAAAGAGGAGAGAAATTGGAAGAAATTATTTCGGAATTGAATTTATATGTAATGAATAAATCTGGAAATCCTCCAACATTTCAAAATAGAGCAGGGGCGGAGGAAAATATAGATATTACTTTAGCTTCTAGCAATGCGGAGAAAAAAATCATTAATTGGAGGGTCACACAAGGTCAAACAACAAGTGATCATAATTTGATTTATTTTGACTTTCTGCTGGAGAAGAAGATACTTCAAGAAGATGTAGAAATAAGATATAATTTTAAAAGGGCAAATTGGGAACAAATGAGGCAAGAATTTAAAGAATTAGAATTACAAAATACGGGATTATCAGTTGATTTTGATGCAAGAAACCTAACAGAAGCTATTAATCTAGCGGTATCAAGATCTGTTCCGAAATTAAAGATTTTTAATACTAAAGAGAAAATCTGGACAAATAAGTTACAGAAGCAAAGGTCAATAACCAGGAAATTGAGAAGAATTTATCAAAAATCGAACATATATATGGAAAGAGAAGAAAATTTGAGGAAATATAGGGAAGCCAAAAATAAATATAAATTATTATTAGAAGATATAAGAAAACAATACTGGGAGAAATTTGTTGAGCAAAACTTAAAAACGGATATCTGGGGACAACCATATAAAATCATCATGGATAAAATCAAGAAACCGGAAATATTAACAACTTTAGATAAAGGAAATGGACAAATGACAGAAAGTGGGGAAGAATCGGTAAAATTATTGTTACATACGTTACTGCCAGATGATAATCAGGAAGAGGATAATGATATTCATGTGGCAAGAAGAAATCAGATGAATTCGCGGTATAAAGGAAGTGTTGTTTATCCATTTGATTTGATGGAAATAAAATTAATTCTTGAAAAATTGAAAAAGAAAAAGGCACCTGGTCCAGATGGTATTATAAATGAAGTCTTATATAATCTACGGGAAGAAATAATTTTATTTTTGTATTTTTTATTTAATGACTGTTTAGTAAGAGGAAGATTTCCAAATATTTGGAAGGAAGCCAAAGTTGTGATCTTAAGTAAAGGAGCAGATAAAGATAGAACACAACCAAAATCTTTTAGACCAGTATGCTTGTTAAATTCTTTAGGCAAAATATTTGAACAATTAATTTATAAAAGGATGATGGAATTTAGAATAATGATAGGGATGAATATGAAACAATTTGGATTCAGGAAAGGATATTCAACTGAGGATGCTATTTTAAAAGTACAAGATATTGTGTTAAAAAGCTCAAAAAATTATGTAATTGGAATATCTGTGGATATATCTGGTGCTTTTGATAATTTATGGTGGCCGTATTTTTTTGGCATCTTAAGAGAGAAGGAATATCCAGGTACCATATATAATTTATTAAAAGATTATTGTCTAAATAGAGAAGCATACATTGGAGGCTCAAATTACGACATTAGGAAGCAAATTACTAAAGGCTGTCCTCAGGGTTCTATTTTGGGGCCCCTTTTTTGGGATATTTTGTCAGAAAGTCTCTTGGAACAATTGGAAAATGATGGAAATGTTTTAGATATAATTGCGTATGCTGATGATATTGTGATAATGGTGGATGGGCAAAGCAGAAGGGAATTGGAAATTAAAGCGAAGGAAGTTACTGCAAAATTATCAAATTGGTGTGAAATAACCAAATTAAAAATTGCACCAAATAAATCAAATTATTTGCTCTTAAAAGGAAACTTAAAAAGGGATCCAACAATAAAAATTAATAATCAAAATATTCGAAGAGTAAAAGAAGTTAGATATTTGGGGATAATGTTGGATGAAAAATTTAATTTCAGAAAACATACAGATTATATTAGGCAGAAATCTGAGAAAATAATGTTAAAATTGGGAAGAATTACAAAATTAAATTTTGTACTTCCCTTACAGACCATACAAATTTATCACAATACAATCTTTGCCTCAATTATTACTTATGCTGCAGCAGTTTGGGCGGAAAGAATGGATAATGTGCAAATTAAAATGCTGCTAAGAAGAACCCAAAGAAAGATCTTATTAAGGCTAACAGGAGCAGTAAATACAACACCCACAATGGCACTGTTAGTCTCTACAGCAATATGGCCCATTGATCTATTGGTAAAATTAAAGGGAGCAAAATTCTGGCTAAAGAAAGGAAATTTAGAAAAAGTTTATAAAATTAGTGGTGTAAGAACAGATAAAATTTGGGAAGTAAAAAATGCTTTGAAAAATAAATGGCAAAATGAATGGTCGGAATGTGCTGTAGGTAGAAGAGTTTATGGATTTTTCCAGAATATTAGAGAAAGATTAAAATTAAATTTCATTCAACCAACAAAAGGATTCATTCATTATATAACTGGACATGGACCATATAAAACATATTGGAAAAAAATAAAAAAAACGAATTCTGATATATGTAATATCTGTCAAGTACAAGATAACCCGGAGCATGCGATCTTTGAATGCGAAAGGTATGAAACTATGAATGTAGAAGAAAGGCATCAATTAGGAGGATATTATATAAATGATATAATTAGAAATCCAAATTTAATTGAAAAACTACAGTTTTTAACCAATTATGTTAGTAAAAAAGCTTGGGAAACTGAAAACATCGAGGTAGAATGGATTGAAAATGAACAAATTGAAATAGATGAGATAAGAAGATCTTCTAGATTACGAGACAGGCAGAGAAGAGGAAACGTAGCACTGTTGCAGGAGAAGGAGGAGTCCAGCCAGGGGAAGATGTAAATGAACTTATTTATACAAATGTAAATAAATTTTTAATATATAGTGCTGGTTACCAGTATTGGTATTTTGTTTTTTTAACCAGTTGTCCAGTCGCTGGAAACCAGTGGCATAGAGTTATAAGATAGCTGGAAGTTTTTAGGTTTATTTAAATTAATGTTTTCTTTTTTAGAATAGTGTAGATGTCTTAGTTATTTTCTTGTTAGTAGAATTAGATTTGCTGGAAACCAGTAACTTTAGGAAATTTTATGTTTTTGTTGTAGTTTTCTTTTGTTTTGTAGTTAGAAATTCTGAAACATATATTATAATGATGATTGTATATCAATAATTTTGGTTAAATAAATAGAAAATTTGAATAAATGCCCCGGTATAGTTGTCAAGGTGCCGGGGTATAATATTCAGATTTTATTTTATTTTATTTTATTTTATTTTATTTTATTTTATTTTATTTTATTTTATTTTATTTTATTTTATTTTATTTTATTTTATTTTATTTTATTTTATTTTATTTTATTTTATTTTATTTTATTTTATTTTATTTTATTTTATTTTATTTTATTTTATTTTATTTTATTTTATTTTATTTTATTTTATTTTATTTTATTTTATTTTATTTTATTTTATTTTATTTTATTTTATTTTATTTTATTTTATTTTATTTTATTTTATTTTATTTTATTTTATTTTATTTTATTTTATTTTATTTTATTTTATTTTATTTTATTTTATTTTATTTTATTTTATTTTATTTTATTTTATTTTATTTTATTTTATTTTATTTTATTTTATTTTATTTTATTTTATTTTATTTTATTTTATTTTATTTTATTTTATTTTATTTTATTTTATTTTATTTTATTTTATTTTATTTTATTTTATTTTATTTTATTTTATTTTATTTTATTTTATTTTATTTTATTTTATTTTATTTTATTTTATTTTATTTTATTTTATTTTATTTTATTTTATTTTATTTTATTTTATTTTATTTTATTTTATTTTATTTTATTTTATTTTATTTTATTTTATTTTATTTTATTTTATTTTATTTTATTTTATTTTATTTTATTTTATTTTATTTTATTTTATTTTATTTTATTTTATTTTATTTTATTTTATTTTATTTTATTTTATTTTATTTTATTTTATTTTATTTTATTTTATTTTATTTTATTTTATTTTATTTTATTTTATTTTATTTTATTTTATTTTATTTTATTTTATTTTATTTTATTTTATTTTATTTTATTTTATTTTATTTTATTTTATTTTATTTTATTTTATTTTATTTTATTTTATTTTATTTTATTTTATTTTATTTTATTTTATTTTATTTTATTTTATTTTATTTTATTTTATTTTATTTTATTTTATTTTATTTTATTTTATTTTATTTTATTTTATTTTATTTTATTTTATTTTATTTTATTTTATTTTATTTTATTTTATTTTATTTTATTTTATTTTATTTTATTTTATTTTATTTTATTTTATTTTATTTTATTTTATTTATTGCAACTTATCTGCATCGCATCGCATCGCATGTGCATTTGTTCACGTCGCGTCACATGCGCATGACATCGCTTGATATCGCATCTTATGTGCATCGCATCGCATGCGCATTGAGTCACGTAGCGTCACATGCACATGGCATCTCTTCATATAGCATCTCATGTGCATCGCATCGCAAGCGCATTGAGTCACGTCGCATCACATGCGCATGGCAGTAGGGAGGTTGAGGGGAAGCTGGGCCACTTTTTTATGGGCAAGATGGCCGCCATGCGTAATCTAAGGATTATTAGGTAAGGTGGCAGGGGAAGCAGGACGTTGTAGGTGTTTGAATGAATCTCTAGGGATAACTTTTAAAGCCTATAGCAGTGTATGTATGTTTATGAGCGTTCATGGTAGCTGAGTATGTCGTCCACTATAATGCTGTATGTCTCCTAATGCAAGAGCTTTCTATCTTGATTGAATATATTACCCCAACATAATGTTACCTCGCCCCACATTGCCTGACTAACCTAACCTAACCTAACCTAACCTAACCTAACCTAACCTAATCTATCCTAACCTAAGCCCCATACTTCTACTCGTCTAACCTATCTTAACCTAACCTAAGCTCCATACTTCTACATGGCTAACCTAACCTAACCCAGCTCCCACTATTTACTCCGGTCTTTGATAATTTAACCTAAGCCTCATACTTCTACTCGTCTAACCTATCCTAACCAAACCTAACCTCACCTAAGCCCCATAGTCCTAACCTAACCGAGCTCCCACTCTTTTTACTTTGAACTTTCATAATTTAACATAACCTAAGCCTCATACTTCTACTCGTGTAACCTACCCCAATGCTACTTAACCTAAGTGAGCATAAATCTTCCTATTTGTTAAGATATTTTAACCTAACTCAACCCAACCTATTTCATTCCTAGCTAACTTAAGCGTTCTATTCTTCTATAACCTATTCTAACCTATCATGACCGTCACACCGTACCATTTCAGTCTTAGACATCCCGCTTTCTTTTGCAGATTTTTTTTTTTTCAGTAACTTTAGATAGCTACTCCGAAGGTATTAGACCCTCGGACATGCGAACCCTAAGTATTTGCCATACTTTTTACGAAACGTTGATGCTTTTTGGGAGTTTAGTTGCTATTTTAGCCGCTTTTGCGGTATTCTGGAGTTTTTTTTACGAATTTTTGAAGGTTGGTCCCGATTGTCAGGTATTCTCATGTCTTTAGTATGTTTTAATGCTTTTAAGGGGTATATGGTGCCTTTTTAGGGATTTGTTATGCTTTCATGATCAAATTCCATCCTTTCGTAAGTGTATGATGTTCTCGTCTAGAGAATTGTTTACAGTCTTTCTAAGACTAACCTAACTTATCCACAAACCTCTTTAGAGACATTTCTTCAACGTTATTTAACATTATACATGTTTCTTTTTCTCCTCCCTCGAACTCTTTCTGTAAACTAACATTAGAAGACGTTGTAACCTTGTTATTCAAACAGCTATTGTATCCGTCTTTGTGCACTGCTCCAGTATGCTACACATGTTAATCTCATTTAACGATTCTTTTGCGTAGTTCTGTATGTTCTAATGGTAACACGTCAAACGTTGCACACATTCCTTCCAAGACTAACCTAACCTAACCTAACTCAACCAAAAACCATCATCACCAGCACCATCTTAACCTGCACGACCACAACCATCGCAGCACCCCACAACTCGGTCATCACCACCGCCGCCGCCACCACCACCACCACCACCATCACCACCATCCTCACCATCACCACCATCGCTACCATCTCTACCATAACCATCACCATTACCACCATCCTCACCATCGCCACCATCGTTACCATCATCTTCATCACAGCCATAATCATCAACACCACCACCACCACCATCCTCACCATCACCACCATCGCTACCATCTCTACCATAACCATCACCATTACCACCATCCTCACCATCGCCACCATCGTTACCATCACACTCGTTATCATCATCTTCATCACAGCCATAATCATCACCAACACAACCATCACCAAACCCGCCTATTATAATCTAACCGGTTGTTTTAAAGTATTCTTTTACAGTTTCATCGATTATTATTTTTTCTAACCCTTTATAGAGCCTTAAACTAGCACTAAAATATGTTCTAACCAATGATGTTGAAGTACTTATAGTTCAGTATTTCTAAGACACGTACAACATCCTTAATAGTATTTTAACACAATCTTCTGATTATATACAGTTAATCAGGGCAAACTTACTTTAAGGTAGTAGGGTAGACGCCTCTCCTCTTTTATCTGGGCTGGAGACCAGCACTAGAGTTATAGTCTAGTGGCAGAGTTAACGCCTCCCTTTATAATTTCTATTTTTTATTCTTCATTCTTCGACAAGCATCATGGGAAGCATGGAGAACCCAGGTGAGGATTTTTTTTTATTTTTTCTTCCTTCTTCGTCAGACATCATTGGAGGCGTGGAGGAGTCAGTTGATAAAATTTTCATTTTCTACAGGAGACGTAACGGAGAAAATAATTCTCTTGAAATCTAAGTTGCATTCTCTTACGCATGGGTTGCGACGCTGTAATGCCCGTACGCATACGTCGATATTCCATCCTCTGCAATTACTCTCTTGTCATCATGAGGCGACAGAGCTATTTTATTAGATTCAACTGTAGAAACATTATGATGCCGGGATAGAATTAAGTTCATAGGAGTTCTTACGATTTTTAAAGTTTTAAGACACTCCATATAGCTATTGAAGCTGATGTATTGCTTAATGGCGCTATGTTTAATGCCTTTGATCTTTTTTATCACAGAACCATCAATATCGAGAGCATACATTTTAGGTCTGAGACCAACGAAACGGCGAATGATTTTACCACTTGCTTCATCTTTAAACTTTCCCAACACTTTCTTGTTTTGTGTAGAATAGCATATATGGTTAGCAGGGTAGTCCGCTGTATCCAGATGTTCAAGCATGTGTAATTTATCCTGGTATATATCAGCTGTAGTCACTCGATGGATGAAGGAATCTGTATCCGTATACAGCAGTTTAAGATTCTCAACTCCATAATATGGAAGTAACACATCGTATTGATACGAATACTTTAGCGTCTTGGAAATGTCTAGGACACTCATGCCAATGTATATAGGCTTGTTGAACACTATTTTACGAGTAGCCATATGAACAGCTGCAAGATTAGGACCGTATATAGTTCGATCGATAAATGTAGGCTTAGCTATTAGTTTTTCTAATGTTTTGCTGTTTGCTACAAGACGTATATCCATACGATTACGAATATTTTCCATTGTTTTTCCGAACATCGCATTATTGAATAGTTTATAAAGGTCCTTCTCAAAATCATTTCTAGCTTGTTGTCGCAGACGGTTATTAAACTCGACGTAAGGTTTTAGCCAACACGACTGATGAAACTGAAGTGCTCGATGAATCTTTACTAGTCGTAGACCGTGACTAAGAGCTTGTTTCAAGGACATGTAATGTACCACATACTTCTTTCGGGATCCAAGATGGGCAATTAGTTTCTTTGAAGAGGATTCCCCCGGTTTCATACTCTCAGGCAGGAAGGGCAAATCATTATGAAGATCGTGGAGCTCAACAGGATATTCAACATCGACTTCTAAGATGTATCCAAGGGGGTCATCTTCCTTCAATAATTCCAGGTCTATGTCTTCAGGAGAAACCCATTTAAACCCTCCATAAGGAAGGGCCTTACACATTCCCCATCCATATTGGTTGTTTGCATCTTCGTATGTAATAAACTGGGAAGGTTTACGAGAGTCATACTGTTCCATATATATGTTGTTAGCCTCCGCATACCGGTGAGAAACCTGACATAACCCTCCTCTTATGCCAGATTCAACCATGAGTAGCTGATCGTAATCAAGAAGCAATTCCAACTCGATTCCAGTATACAGCAGCATAGCATCCCATGTAAGTCCTGGAGAAGTAAAATAATGTCCAGGATCCACTTTATGAGTTTTCAGGGTTTGGTCTCTAAATGTCTCAAAGACATCCGCTAGGAGCAGAACATCCGAAATTAAGTACAAATCACTGTACTCGCCAAGGTTTCGGACGTTAAAGTGCTTCCACACGCTCAGAGCATGATCATAATCCTCACTACTGATTTCTTCACTGTTTAACCTGTTGTAGAAGACATCCCTAGAAGGCAAACATGTATCGTTCAGGACATCCCACGATGTTACGTAATCATAGGGAAATACCCCCTTACGAGTCATCAAGCCAATATTCTCTGCTCCAAAGTACTTCGCTGTTTCAGGATGCGTTTCGAGGTTCTTTGCAAGCTTCTCCAAGCTCGTACTGAGGAAACGGTAGGTATCCACAAATCTAAGTTTAATATCCCCAACATACTTTGAGAATGATATATAACTTTCCTCTGAATTTGGTATTACCTCCACTCTTTCGCTTGTGCAACCTAACTCCTTAACAATGAAATGAGAGTCATACCCACTAAGGTTATGCATGAAGACAGGTATATAATTAGGTATTTTACAAGCCAGGTTACATTTATTGTGTAAAGATCCTCTATACATCCCGGAAACATGATCGTGATCGCGAACCTTCCAATTATCTTCTGTAAATTCATGTTCACACAGGTAGCATATTGTAGAAGCATCGAATGATTCTTGTTCTTCAGCTGTAAGATTAAGAGGTTTAGCAGATTTGTATAAGTCGCTTATTTTATTTGCCAGATCCACCAGGCATCCCATAAACTTCTGTGCAGCGTCAGGCCCTCGGTAAACATACGGTTCAGTAGGAAGAGTTGTTTCTAGTTGTTCAACACTGGACGAAGGCTTCACATAAACACAAAAGCTCATGGGAGAATGACTTTGATAGGGAGTTGTGTAGGAGGTTTCAGGGTTAGAGGAGCAGGTATGGAGAGGGGTAAGAATGCATTCAAAATCGGCGTAGATAACATAGGGCAGTTTCAACATCCTCTCAACATTCTTGAATTTAACGATAGAGTTATCCTTTGTAGGCATAACGCACCTAGCAATGCCATGTTGTCTACATATTTCGCTGTGCTCTTGCAATTTTTCCATTCCACATCGTCCATGTTGGTCATCAAAATGACTGAAACATCTTTTACATACATAAATTCGTTCTTTATGCCTAGTTTTCTGCACACGAATAAGCTTCTCAAAATCCTTTATATAAGCATAGTGATATCTGTCAGTAGCATTACTCAACAGAAGGAGATCGCGATGATCATCTAATTCTTCATCAATCACCTTTATTGGAAACACTTCATGTTTATCATCCACTCCAAACACATTTATGGATATATTATTGAGTTTTTCAAATTTAGCGATTTCGCCCAAGCTCGTAGGAAATGAGACGCATGAGAAATCGTATTTTTCTTGGAGATCCTTATACTTGCTAACACGCTGAGGTTTATTTCGAATGAACTTAGCCAGAACAGCGTACATAAAGCATTTCTCATCGTTGTAGTTCTGAGGGTTTATACAGGCTTTCTTCGCATCCAAAGATGACGGTAGAGGAATATAGCTGCTCCCTCGAAGAAGATTATACTTGTTAATACGTAGTCGAACGCCATCAACACTCAGAAGAGCCCAATTACTGCCTTTCAACTTACTTTCCTCCATTTCAACACGAAGTTTCTCGAATTTTTTTTCCAAGATGGCATCCAAATCACTGTCTAAAAACACGGCATGATTACGCGTTTTGAAGGCCTTGTTAGTGATGTCCCCAACAGCATTCACAAACTTACATTCAGCCATAATGTTAATTTTCAAACTTTTATGAGCTCGCAGCTCCTTCTGAACAGCATGAATTATGCGCTGCTTAGCCTGCTGCAGGTATGAATTTAGATCCTGACTTGCAGGGCATTGGATGAAAAACGATTTCAGCCGATCCTGAAAAGCCGTTTCATATTCTACAACATCATCTTCATCAGGAGACATTAACAATAATTTATGCTTAGTAGGTTCGAATTTGACTTTCTTAGCATCTAGAGCCCTATTACAGCGCCCTTCATGTACATCCCTTCGATTTTCAGTACCGTAAACATCACCACAATGTCTACACTCGAAAAACTCACCACATATCAGCTCATGCCTCTTCTTATGGTAGTCGCGTAGAAAACTCTTTTCACATTTGCTGCACCTATAATCTGGTATGGCATTCAGAACCGATTCCATCAGTCCACCACTCCACATGATTATAATATGTAGTGCAACACTTGTAAATGATGTAAATCAATAAATGCTTAAAGCACTTTCCACTGACTCGCCTCGATAACTTATAAAAGCTATTGAACGGTAATCTCGCTAAGAGAAGCTGATGTGCTCGACTCGAAGGTTAATTACTGAATAACTATGTAAGCTCAAGCAAACCCTACTTATTCCACTAGCACGTACCTTATAAATTACTACGCGATTCAAGATTAAGTTTGTATTTTTAAAATATATATCATTAAACTACGTGAGTCAAGGATCAACTTGTTTCATTTTTATTTGCCAGTTCAACGTTAACATGCATTTCCCCTCATTTTTAAAGTTTAAACAAGGTAAATTATATTTCAACCACTGTATTTATAGAAATAAATGTTTATAATTTTAATACTTTCATGCCGAACACACACACACACACACACACACACACACACACACACACACACACACACTCACACACGCGCGCGAGCGCAAAATTAAGATGTGAAACGGCGGTTATGTATCTTTAAGTAACATTTCTTTAATCGACATCGGATGACAGTAATGGAACCATCTAAGCAATATTTAAACGCAACGCTTAAAAAAACCAAATTTCTGCTATATTTCATCAAACCTTCCTATTTTTTATGACTTTTTCTCGTCTTTTACGCACTTGAAACGAATCCAACAGAAAAATTAAGACGCGAAACGGTGGTTATGTATCTTTACGTAACATTACTTTTATCAATATCAGATGACTCACGATAATTCAAGATCACGATTGCAGCGCCTCATAGCGGCTTCAATCAGTACTAAAACGCACATTCGACAGATTTTATACTCTTTATGACGGTAAATTATATATTAGCCCTCAAATTATCATTGTTTTTATGGTTTTCCACCGTTTTTACGTACTTTGAAACGAATCCGGCATAGAATTAAGACGCGAAACGGCGGGTATGTATCTTTAAGTAACAAACACCTTTTAACGATATCGAATGACAGCGATAGAAGCACTTGAACATTATTTAAACGCTTAAAACCCAATTTTTTCGCTATATTTAATCAATTTCAGCATTAGAGTCCTATGACGTCACACTCAAGCATTGACGGAATGTCTACTACCTCCAAACATGTTCATACAAGTCTAATGACGTCACGCAAGCACCATACAGAAGGCATAATTCAACGAAAAAGACAAACTCTATATTCCTGCAACGAAATAAACGTATTTGAAAGCGTCTTAACACGTTAACTTCAATGCATGTATATAAACCTCTTATATAACAATAAAAAGAAAGAAAAAGGAATAAATAAGAAATAAAATAAAGGGGAAATAAAGTATTGGCACAATAGACCCTTAGAAACGAGGTTATTCCATATCTTTCATCATTCAGCCAACTAACAGCTAAATGATGTCACACAGTAGCGGCGACACTGTCTACACTACTTGAAAACAAGTTTAGACAGGAAAGTCTCCCACCCTCAGATCCACGTAGCAACATTATGAGAAGGCCAACAGTAACGTCCAAGCCATCAGAGCGAGTATATGGGGCGTGAGCACTCGACAACGCTTTTCACCGTTTAAAGCTTATTTGCATCATTTCTTTCCAGGTACTCATCAATCATTGTACTACACACATCATTTAGGTCACAATACTTAGCGTTGTATGCTATAATTTTGTAATTTTCACGATTATATACTCATTTAATGATTTAAATTCAACATTTCTAGCGTTCACCCTCTTTTTCTTCTTCTTCTTCTTCTTCTTCTTCTTCTTCTTCTTCTTTTTATTCTTCTTTTTCTTCGTCCATATTTTCACCTTAGTTCTTCTATTCTCGTTCTGCCTCGTAATAGCAGAGAATATGTACGTAAATGATCGTTATTACCTTAAATATTAAATAAAATAACAGCATTCTCCGTCAATTATATCTAAACCGACTTTTTTCCGTGTTATGCAACATTTAAGCTTCTAGAATCAACACAAGCAATGTTTCTCTCAATAACAGCATTTTATAATTGATTTTGTAAGTAATAACACCAATTTAAACTTTATTACAGATCTCTAAGACCCTAGTTGCAAAGTATTTAAATGGACCCTTAGAGATTCGAACTAGACCCCGCAGTACAAAAGCTACCATTTTTATCAATAATTCAAGAGCAGATATTTAGCTGAAGTGTTTAACTTTTTATTTCATCACGCTAACTTTATTGATTCGCGAATAAATCGACTTTGAAGTAATTGCCCCGTCCCGGTAATCGAACTATGAGTCGTAGGGATAAAATTGTCTAGTATATCATTTTATATGCCAAGTTACCCTAATTTGTCTTTGCATTACTATTCCAAGTGTAAAAATAGCGATATAGAGCAAATTTCAATAATTCTCCACAAGATAGGGATCGAACCTACGATACGTTAACTCTAGCATGTTATAAAATAATCGTCCTTAACAAGTATTATCATATAAAGTTTATTTCAGTCTTCCAACACAAGCAATTCTCGAAATAATTAAATTTACCAAATCAGGATTGGAACCCAAGACTCCAGGATACCAAGCATACCACAGAGGAAAGCCCATAACAATACCAATTTAATAAAATTTATTCCAAGATTTTATCACTAATAGTTTAGGAGTTATTCCAATAATAATTCATAATTTGCACGGGGATCGAACGCTAGACCACCGACAAACTCCAAAATTATACCAAAGACGCGTCGTTTTATTACAAGATAATTACCGTTTACCCCATATCGATATCTCATTTAGTTTAGGAGAAATCAAGCATAATAGAGTAGAGTAATAAGGGGGGTTTAAAACCACTCAAAGGGATGCCGCTAATTAGATAACAAAGGCGCTAATTAGATTATAATTAGCGTCATTGTTATCCAATTACCGTCATTGTCATCCAATTAGTGGCGGCTCCTTTGAGTGGTTTTAAAATGTTGTGTTGCTGTGACGTCACACCCAGGACAAGATTTTAAAACCACTCAAAGGCGCCGCTAATTGGATTACATAATTAATTAATTGGGTGACAATAGCCCACTTTATTACTCTACTCTATTATGCTTGATTTCTCCTAAACTAAATGAGATATCGATATGGGGTAAACGGTAATTATCTTGTAATAAAACGACGCGTCTTTGGTATAATTTTGGAGTTTGTCGGTGGTCTAGCGTTCGATCCCCGTGCAAATTATGAATTATTATTGGAATAACTCCTAAACTATTAGTGATAAAATCTTGGAATAAATTTTATTAAATTGGTATTGTTATGGGCTTTCCTCTGTGGTATGCTTGGTATCCTGGAGTCTTGGGTTCCAATCCTGATTTGGTAAATTTAATTATTTCGAGAATTGCTTGTGTTGGAAGACTGAAATAAACTTTATATGATAATACTTGTTAAGGACGATTATTTTATAACATGCTAGAGTTAACGTATCGTAGGTTCGATCCCTATCTTGTGGAGAATTATTGAAATTTGCTCTATATCGCTATTTTTACACTTGGAATAGTAATGCAAAGACAAATTAGGGTAACTTGGCATATAAAATGATATACTAGACAATTTTATCCCTACGACTCATAGTTCGATTACCGGGACGGGGCAATTACTTCAAAGTCGATTTATTCGCGAATCAATAAAGTTAGCGTGATGAAATAAAAAGTTAAACACTTCAGCTAAATATCTGCTCTTGAATTATTGATAAAAATGGTAGCTTTTGTACTGCGGGGTCTAGTTCGAATCTCTAAGGGTCCATTTAAATACTTTGCAACTAGGGTCTTAGAGATCTGTAATAAAGTTTAAATTGGTGTTATTACTTACAAAATCAATTATAAAATGCTGTTATTGAGAGAAACATTGCTTGTGTTGATTCTAGAAGCTTAAATGTTGCATAACACGGAAAAAAGTCGGTTTAGATATAATTGACGGAGAATGCTGTTATTTTATTTAATATTTAAGGTAATAACGATCATTTACGTACATATTCTCTGCTATTACGAGGCAGAACGAGAATAGAAGAACTAAGGTGAAAATATGGACGAAGAAAAAGAAGAATAAAAAGAAGAAGAAGAAGAAGAAGAAGAAGAAGAAGAAGAAAAAGAGGGTGAACGCTAGAAATGTTGAATTTAAATCATTAACTGAGTATATAATCGTGAAAATTACAAAATTATAGCATACAACGCTAAATATTGTGATCTAAATGATGTGTGTAGTACAATGATTGATGAGTACCTGGAAAGAAATGATGCAAATAAGCTTTAAACGGTGAAAAGCGTTGTCGAGTGCTCACGCCCCATATACTCGCTCTGATGGCTTGGACGTTACTGTTGGCCTTCTCATAATGTTGCTACGTGGATCTGAGGGTGGGAGACTTTCCTGTCTAAACTTGTTTTCAAGTAGTGTAGACAGTGTCGCCGCTACTGTGTGACATCATTTAGCTGTTAGTTGGCTGAATGATGAAAGATATGGAATAACCTCGTTTCTAAGGGTCTATTGTGCTAATACTTTATTTCCCCTTTATTTTATTTCTTATTTATTCCTTTTTCTTTCTTTTTATTGTTATATAAGAGGTTTATATACATGCATTGAAGTTAACGTGTTAAGACGCTTTCAAATACGTTTATTTCGTTGCAGGAATGTAGAGTTTGTCTTTTTCGTTGAATTATGCCTTCTGTATGGTGCTTGCGTGACGTCATTAGACTTGTATGAACATGTTTGGAGGTAGTAGACATTCCGTCAATGCTTGAGTGTGACGTCATAGGACTCTAATGCTGAAATTGATTAAATATAGCGAAAAAATTGGGTTTTAAGCGTTTAAATAATGTTCAAGTGCTTCTATCGCTGTCATTCGATATCGTTAAAAGGTGTTTGTTACTTAAAGATACATACCCGCCGTTTCGCGTCTTAATTCTATGCCGGATTCGTTTCAAAGTACGTAAAAACGGTGGAAAACCATAAAAACAATGATAATTTGAGGGCTAATATATAATTTACCGTCATAAAGAGTATAAAATCTGTCGAATGTGCGTTTTAGTACTGATTGAAGCCGCTATGAGGCGCTGCAATCGTGATCTTGAATTATCGTGAGTCATCTGATATTGATAAAAGTAATGTTACGTAAAGATACATAACCACCGTTTCGCGTCTTAATTTTTCTGTTGGATTCGTTTCAAGTGCGTAAAAGACGAGAAAAAGTCATAAAAAATAGGAAGGTTTGATGAAATATAGCAGAAATTTGGTTTTTTTAAGCGTTGCGTTTAAATATTGCTTAGATGGTTCCATTACTGTCATCCGATGTCGATTAAAGAAATGTTACTTAAAGATACATAACCGCCGTTTCACATCTTAATTTTGCGCTCGCGCGCGTGTGTGAGTGTGTGTGTGTGTGTGTGTGTGTGTGTGTGTGTGTGTGTGTGTGTGTGTGTTCGGCATGAAAGTATTAAAATTATAAACATTTATTTCTATAAATACAGTGGTTGAAATATAATTTACCTTGTTTAAACTTTAAAAATGAGGGGAAATGCATGTTAACGTTGAACTGGCAAATAAAAATGAAACAAGTTGATCCTTGACTCACGTAGTTTAATGATATATATTTTAAAAATACAAACTTAATCTTGAATCGCGTAGTAATTTATAAGGTACGTGCTAGTGGAATAAGTAGGGTTTGCTTGAGCTTACATAGTTATTCAGTAATTAACCTTCGAGTCGAGCACATCAGCTTCTCTTAGCGAGATTACCGTTCAATAGCTTTTATAAGTTATCGAGGCGAGTCAGTGGAAAGTGCTATAAGCATTTATTGATTTACATCATTTACAAGTGTTGCACTACATATTATAATCATGTGGAGTGGTGGACTGATGGAATCGGTTCTGAATGCCATACCAGATTATAGGTGCAGCAAATGTGAAAAGAGTTTTCTACGCGACTACCATAAGAAGAGGCATGAGCTGATATGTGGTGAGTTTTTCGAGTGTAGACATTGTGGTGATGTTTACGGTACTGAAAATCGAAGGGATGTACATGAAGGGCGCTGTAATAGAGCTCTAGATGCTAAGAAAGTCAAATTCGAACCTACTAAGCATAAATTATTGTTAATGTCTCCTGATGAAGATGATGTTGTAGAATATGAAACGGCTTTTCAGGATCGGCTGAAATCGTTTTTCATCCAATGCCCTGCAAGTCAGGATCTAAATTCATACCTGCAGCAGGCTAAGCAGCGCATAATTCATGCTGTTCAGAAGGAGCTGCGAGCTCATAAAAGTTTGAAAATTAACATTATGGCTGAATGTAAGTTTGTGAATGCTGTTGGGGACATCACTAACAAGGCCTTCAAAACGCGTAATCATGCCGTGTTTTAGACAGTGACTTGGATGCCATCTTGGAAAAAAAATTCGAGAAACTTCGTGTTGAAATGGAGGAAAGTAAGTTGAAAGGCAGTAATTGGGCTCTTCTGAGTGTTGATGGCGTTCGACTACGTATTAACAAGTATAATCTTCTTCGAGGGAGCAGCTATATTCCTCTACCGTCATCTTTGGATGCGAAGAAAGCCTGTATAAACCCTCAGAACTACAACGATGAGAAATGCTTTATGTACGCTGTTCTGGCTAAGTTCATTCGAAATAAACCTCAGCGTGTTAGCAAGTATAAGGATCTCCAAGAAAAATACGATTTCTCATGCGTCTCATTTCCTACGAGCTTGGGCGAAATCGCTAAATTTGAAAAACTCAATAATATATCCATAAATGTGTTTGGAGTGGATGATAAACATGAAGTGTTTCCAATAAAGGTGATTGATGAAGAATTAGATGATCATCGCGATCTCCTTCTGTTGAGTAATGCTACTGACAGATATCACTATGCTTATATAAAGGATTTTGAGAAGCTTATTCGTGTGCAGAAAACTAGGCATAAAGAACGAATTTATGTATGTAAAAGATGTTTCAGTCATTTTGATGACCAACATGGACGATGTGGAATGGAAAAATTGCAAGAGCACAGCGAAATATGTAGACAACATGGCATTGCTAGGTGCGTTATGCCTACAAAGGATAACTCTATCGTTAAATTCAAGAATGTTGAGAGGATGTTGAAACTGCCCTATGTTATCTACGCCGATTTTGAATGCATTCTTACCCCTCTCCATACCTGCTCCTCTAACCCTGAAACCTCCTACACAACTCCCTATCAAAGTCATTCTCCCATGAGCTTTTGTGTTTATGTGAAGCCTTCGTCCAGTGTTGAACAACTAGAAACAACTCTTCCTACTGAACCGTATGTTTACCGAGGGCCTGACGCTGCACAGAGGTTTATGGGATGCCTGATGGATCTGGCAAATAAAATAAGCGACTTATACAAATCTGCTAAACCTCTTAATCTTACAGCTGAAGAACAAGAATCATTCGATGCTTCTACAATATGCTACCTGTGTGAACATGAATTTACAGAAGATAATTGGAAGGTTCGCGATCACGATCATGTTTCCGGGATGTATAGAGGATCTTTACACAATAAATGTAACCTGGCTTGTAAAATACCTAATTATATACCTGTCTTCATGCATAACCTTAGTGGGTATGACTCTCATTTCATTGTTAAGGAGTTAGGTTGCACAAGCGAAAGAGTGGAGGTAATACCAAATTCAGAGGAAAGTTATATATCATTCTCAAAGTATGTTGGGGATATTAAACTTAGATTTGTGGATACCTACCGTTTCCTCAGTACGAGCTTGGAGAAGCTTGCAAAGAACCTTGAAACGCATCCTGAAACAGCGAAGTACTTTGGAGCAGAGAATATTGGCTTGATGACTCGTAAGGGGGTATTTCCCTATGATTACGTAACATCGTGGGATGTCCTGAACGATACATGTTTGCCTTCTAGGGATGTCTTCTACAACAGGTTAAACAGTGAAGAAATCAGTAGTGAGGATTATGATCATGCTCTGAGCGTGTGGAAGCACTTTAACGTCCGAAACCTTGGCGAGTACAGTGATTTGTACTTAATTTCGGATGTTCTGCTCCTAGCGGATGTCTTTGAGACATTTAGAGACCAAACCCTGAAAACTCATAAAGTGGATCCTGGACATTATTTTACTTCTCCAGGACTTACATGGGATGCTATGCTGCTGTATACTGGAATCGAGTTGGAATTGCTTCTTGATTACGATCAGCTACTCATGGTTGAATCTGGCATAAGAGGAGGGTTATGTCAGGTTTCTCACCGGTATGCGGAGGCTAACAACATATATATGGAACAGTATGACTCTCGTAAACCTTCCCAGTTTATTACATACGAAGATGCAAACAACCAATATGGATGGGGAATGTGTAAGGCCCTTCCTTATGGAGGGTTTAAATGGGTTTCTCCTGAAGACATAGACCTGGAATTATTGAAGGAAGATGACCCCCTTGGATACATCTTAGAAGTCGATGTTGAATATCCTGTCGAGCTCCACGATCTTCATAATGATTTGCCCTTCCTGCCTGAGAGTATGAAACCGGGGGAATCCTCTTCAAAGAAACTAGTTGCCCATCTTGGATCCCGAAAGAAGTATGTGGTACATTACATGTCCTTGAAACAAGCTCTTAGTCACGGTCTACGACTAGTAAAGGTTCATCGAGCACTTCAGTTTCATCAGTCGTGTTGGCTAAAACCTTACGTCGAGTTTAATAACCGTCTGCGACAACAAGCTAGAAATGATTTTGAGAAGGACCTTTATAAACTATTCAATAATGCGATGTTCGGAAAAACAATGGAAAATATTCGTAATCGTATGGATATACGTCTTGTAGCAAACAGCAAAACATTAGAAAAACTAATAGCTAAGCCTACATTTATCGATCGAACTATATACGGTCCTAATCTTGCAGCTGTTCATATGGCTACTCGTAAAATAGTGTTCAACAAGCCTATATACATTGGCATGAGTGTCCTAGACATTTCCAAGACGCTAATGTATTCGTATCAATACGATGTGTTACTTCCATATTATGGAGTTGAGAATCTTAAACTGCTGTATACGGATACAGATTCCTTCATCCATCGAGTGACTACAGCTGATATATACCAGGATAAATTACACATGCTTGAACATCTGGATACAGCGGACTACCCTGCTAACCATATATGCTATTCTACACAAAACAAGAAAGTGTTGGGAAAGTTTAAAGATGAAGCAAGTGGTAAAATCATTCGCCGTTTCGTTGGTCTCAGACCTAAAATGTATGCTCTCGATATTGATGGTTCTGTGATAAAAAAGATCAAAGGCATTAAACATAGCGCCATTAAGCAATACATCAGCTTCAATAGCTATATGGAGTGTCTTAAAACTTTAAAAATCGTAAGAACTCCTATGAACTTAATTCTATCCCGGCATCATAATGTTTCTACAGTTGAATCTAATAAAATAGCTCTGTCGCCTCATGATGACAAGAGAGTAATTGCAGAGGATGGAATATCGATGTATGCGTACGGGCATTACAGCGTCGCAACCCATGCGTAAGAGAATGCAACTTAGATTTCAAGAGAATTATTTTCTCCGTTACGTCTCCTGTAGAAAATGAAAATTTTATCAACTGACCCCTCCACGCCTCCAATGATGTCTGACGAAGAAGGAAGAAAAAATAAAAAAAAATCCTCACCTGGGTTCTCCATGCTTCCCATGATGCTTGTCGAAGAATGAAGAATAAAAAATAGAAATTATAAAGGGAGGCGTTAACTCTGCCACTAGACTATAACTCTAGTGCTGGTCTCCAGCCCAGATAAAAGAGGAGAGGCGTCTACCCTACTACCTTAAAGTAAGTTTGCCCTGATTAACTGTATATAATCAGAAGATTGTGTTAAAATACTATTAAGGATGTTGTACGTGTCTTAGAAATACTGAACTATAAGTACTTCAACATCATTGGTTAGAACATATTTTAGTGCTAGTTTAAGGCTCTATAAAGGGTTAGAAAAAATAATAATCGATGAAACTGTAAAAGAATACTTTAAAACAACCGGTTAGATTATAATAGGCGGGTTTGGTGATGGTTGTGTTGGTGATGATTATGGCTGTGATGAAGATCATGATAACGAGTGTGATGGTAACGATGGTGGCGATGGTGAGGATGGTGGTAATGGTGATGGTTATGGTAGAGATGGTAGCGATGGTGGTGATGGTGAGGATGGTGGTGGTGGTGGTGTTGATGATTATGGCTGTGATGAAGATGATGGTAACGATGGTGGCGATGGTGAGGATGGTGGTAATGGTGATGGTTATGGTAGAGATGGTAGCGATGGTGGTGATGGTGAGGATGGTGGTGATGGTGGTGGTGGTGGTGGCGGCGGCGGTGGTGATGACCGAGTTGTGGGGTGCTGCGATGGTTGTGGTCGTGCAGGTTAAGATGGTGCTGGTGATGATGGTTTTTGGTTGAGTTAGGTTAGGTTAGGTTAGTCTTGGAAGGAATGTGTGCAACGTTTGACGTGTTACCATTAGAACATACAGAACTACGCAAAAGAATCGTTAAATGAGATTAACATGTGTAGCATACTGGAGCAGTGCACAAAGACGGATACAATAGCTGTTTGAATAACAAGGTTACAACGTCTTCTAATGTTAGTTTACAGAAAGAGTTCGAGGGAGGAGAAAAAGAAACATGTATAATGTTAAATAACGTTGAAGAAATGTCTCTAAAGAGGTTTGTGGATAAGTTAGGTTAGTCTTAGAAAGACTGTAAACAATTCTCTAGACGAGAACATCATACACTTACGAAAGGATGGAATTTGATCATGAAAGCATAACAAATCCCTAAAAAGGCACCATATACCCCTTAAAAGCATTAAAACATACTAAAGACATGAGAATACCTGACAATCGGGACCAACCTTCAAAAATTCGTAAAAAAAACTCCAGAATACCGCAAAAGCGGCTAAAATAGCAACTAAACTCCCAAAAAGCATCAACGTTTCGTAAAAAGTATGGCAAATACTTAGGGTTCGCATGTCCGAGGGTCTAATACCTTCGGAGTAGCTATCTAAAGTTACTGAAAAAAAAAAAAAAAAATCTGCAAAAGAAAGCGGGATGTCTAAGACTGAAATGGTACGGTGTGACGGTCATGATAGGTTAGAATAGGTTATAGAAGAATAGAACGCTTAAGTTAGCTAGGAATGAAATAGGTTGGGTTGAGTTAGGTTAAAATATCTTAACAAATAGGAAGATTTATGCTCACTTAGGTTAAGTAGCATTGGGGTAGGTTACACGAGTAGAAGTATGAGGCTTAGGTTATGTTAAATTATGAAAGTTCAAAGTAAAAAGAGTGGGAGCTCGGTTAGGTTAGGACTATGGGGCTTAGGTGAGGTTAGGTTTGGTTAGGATAGGTTAGACGAGTAGAAGTATGAGGCTTAGGTTAAATTATCAAAGACCGGAGTAAATAGTGGGAGCTGGGTTAGGTTAGGTTAGCCATGTAGAAGTATGGAGCTTAGGTTAGGTTAAGATAGGTTAGACGAGTAGAAGTATGGGGCTTAGGTTAGGATAGATTAGGTTAGGTTAGGTTAGGTTAGGTTAGGTTAGGTTAGGTTAGTCAGGCAATGTGGGGCGAGGTAACATTATGTTGGGGTAATATATTCAATCAAGATAGAAAGCTCTTGCATTAGGAGACATACAGCATTATAGTGGACGACATACTCAGCTACCATGAACGCTCATAAACATACATACACTGCTATAGGCTTTAAAAGTTATCCCTAGAGATTCATTCAAACACCTACAACGTCCTGCTTCCCCTGCCACCTTACCTAATAATCCTTAGATTACGCATGGCGGCCATCTTGCCCATAAAAAAGTGGCCCAGCTTCCCCTCAACCTCCCTACTCATGGCATTGCTTGATATCGCATCTTATGTGCATCGCATCGTATGCTTTTTGAGTCACGTCGCGTCAAATGCGCATGGCATCGCTTGATATTGCATCTTATGTCCATCGCATCACATGCGCATGGAGTCACTTCGCACCACATGCGCATGGCATCGCTCGATACCGCATTTTATGTGCATCGCATTGAGCCACAGCGCGTCACATGTGCATGGCATCGCTTGATATCGCATCTTAGGTGCATCGCATGCGCATTGAGTCGCGTCGCGTCACATGTGCATGGCATCGCTTAATATCGCATCTCATGTGCACTGCATAGCATGCGCATTGAGTCACGTCGCATCACATGCGCATGGCATCGCTTGATATCGCATCTTATGTGCATCGTGGGCGCATTGAGTCACATCGCGTCACATGCGCATGGCATCGCTTGATATCGCATCTTAAGTGCATCGCATGCGCATTGAGTGACACCGCATCACATGCGCTTGGCATCGCTCGACATCGCATCTTATGTGCATCGCATCGCATGCGCATTGACACACATCGCAGCACATGCGCACGGCATCGCTTGATATCGCAACTTATGTGCATCGCATCGCAGCGCAGTGAGTCACATTACGCCACATGCGCATGGTATCGCTTGATAATGCATCTTATGTGCATCGCATCGCATGCGCATTGAGTCACCTCGCGTCACATGCGCATGGCATCGCATGATATCGCATCTTATGTGCATCGCATCGCATGCGCATTGAGTCACGTCGCGTCACATGCGCATGGCATCGCTTGATATCGCATCTTATGTGCATGGCATCGCATGCGCATTGTGTCACGACGCGTCACATGCGCATGGCATCGCGTGTTATCGCATCTTATGTGCATCGCATCGCATGCGCATTGACTCACATCGCGTCACATGTGCATGGCATCGCTTGTTATCGCATCTTAGGTACATCGCATGCGCATTGAGTCGCGTCGCGTCACATGTGCATGGCATCGCTTGATATCGCATCTTGTGTAAATCGCATCCGCATTGACTCACGTCGCGTCAGATGCGCATGCCATCGCTTGATATTGCATCTGATGTGCATTGCATCGCATGCGCATTGACTCACGTCGCATCACATGCGAATGCCATCTCTAAATATCGCATCTTATGTGCATCGCATCGCATGCACATACAATCTCATCGCGTCACATGCGCATGGCATCGCTTGATATCGCATCTTAAGTGCATCGCATTAGCATTGAGTCACATCGCATCACATGCGCATGGCATCGCTTGAAATCGCATCTCATGTGCATCGCATCGCATGCGCATTGCGTCTCGTCGCATCACATGCGCATGGCATCGCTTGATATCGCATCTTATGTGCATCGCATAGCATGCGTATTGAGCCCCATCGTGTCACATGTGCATGGCATCGCTGGATATCGCATCTTATGTGCATCGCATCGCATGCGCATTGAGTCACGTAGCGTCACATGCACATGGCATCTCTTCATATAGCATCTCATGTGCATCGCATCCCAAGCGCATTGAGTCACGTCGCATCACATGCGCATGGCATTGCTTGATATCGCATCTTATGTGCATCGCATCGTATGCTTTTTGAGTCACGTCGCGTCAAATGCGCATGGCATCGCTCGATACCGCATTTTATGTCCATCGCATCGCATGCGCATTGAGCCACATCGCATCACATGCGCATGGCATCGCTCGACAACGCATCTTATGTGCATCGCATCGCATGCGAATTGAGTCACGTCGCGTCACATGCGCATGGCATCGCTGAATAATGCATCTTATGTTCATGGCATCGCATCTGCATTGAGTCACGTCGCACCACATGCGCATGACATCGCTCAATAATACATCTTTTGTGCATGGCATCGCATATGCATTGAGTGACATCGCGTCATATGCGCATGGCATCGCTTGATATCGCATCTAAGGTGCATCGCATTGCATGCGCATTGAGCCACAGCGCGTCACATGTGCATGGCATCGCTTGATATCACATCTTAGGTGCATCGCATGCGCATTGAGTCGCGTCGCGTCACATGTGCATGGCATCGCTTAATATCGCATCTCATGTGCATTGCATAGCATCCGCATTGAGTCACGTCGCATCACATGCGCATGGCATCGCTTGATATCGCATCTTATGTGCATCGTGGGCGCATTGAGTCGCATCGCGTCACATGGGCATGGCATCGCTTGATATCGCATCTTAAGTGCATCGCATGCGCATTGAGTGACAGCGCATCACATGCGCTTGGCATAGCTCGACATCGCATCTTATGTGCATCGCATCGCATGCGCATTGACACACATCGCAGCACATGCGCACGGCATCGCTTGATATCGCAACTTATGTGCCTCGCATCGCAGCGCAGTGAGTCACATCACGCCACATGCGCATGGTATCGCTTGATAATGCATCTTATGTGCATCGCATCGCATGCGCATTGAGTCACCTCGCGTCACATGCGCATGGTATCGCTTGATATCGCATCTTATGCGCATCGCATCGCATGCGCATTGAGTGACATCGCGTCACATGCGCTTGGCATCGCCTGATATCGCATCTTATGTTAATCGCATGCGCATTGAGTCAGGTCGCGTCACATGCGCTTGGCATCGCCTGATATCGCATCTTATGTTAATCGCATGCGCATTGAGTCACGTCGCATCACATACGCATGGCATCGCTTGATATCGAATCTTATGTGCATCGCTTCGCATGCGCATTGAGCCACATCGCCTCATATGCGCATGGAATCGCTTGATATCGCATCTTACGTGCATCGTATTCGCATTGAGTCACATCGCATCACATGCGCTTGGCATCGCTCGACATCGCATCTTATGTGCATTGCATTGCATGCGCATTAACTCACATCGCGGCACATGCGCATGGCATCGCTTGATATCGCATCTTATGTGCCTCGCATCGCTGCGCATTGAGTCACATCACGCCACATGCGCACGGTATCGCTTGATAATGCATCTTATCTGCATCGCATCGCATGCGGATTGAGTCACATCACGTCACATGTGCATGGCATCGCTTGATATCGCTCATTATGTGCATCGCGTCGCATGCGCATTGAGTCACTTCGCGTCACATACGCATGGCACCGCTTGATATAGCCTCTTATGTACATCGCATCGCATGCGCATTGAGTCGCGACTCGTCACATGCGCATGGCATCGCTTGTAATCGCATCTTATGTGCATTGCATCGCAGCGCATTGAGTCACATTGCGTCACATGCGCATGCATCGTTTGACATCGCATCTTACGTGCTTCGAATCGCAGCGCATTGAGTCACATCACGCTACATGCGCATGGCATCGCAGATATCTTATCTTATGTGCTTCGCATCGCATTCGCATTGATTCGCGTCGCGTCACATGCGCATGGCATCGCTTAATATCGCATCTCATGTGCATCGCATCACATTCACATTGATTCACGTCGCCTCACATGCGCATGGCATCGCTTGATATCGCATCTAATGTGCATCGCATCGCATGCGCATTGAGTTACGTCGCGTCACATGCACTTGGCATCGCTTGAGATCGCACCTTATGTAAATCGCGTGCGCATTGAGTCAGGTCGCGTCACATTCGCATACAATGGCTTGATATCGCATCTCATGTGCATCGCAGCGCATGCGCAATGAGTCACGTCGCATCACATGCGCATGGCATCTCTTGATATCGCATCTTATGTGCATCGCATCGCATGCGATTTGAGCCACATCGCGTCACATGCGCATGGCATCGCTTGATATCGCATCTTATGTGCATCGCATCCGCATTGAGTCACATCGCATCACATGCGCATGGCATGCTTGATATCGCATCTTATGTAAATCGCATGCGCATTGAGTCAGGTCGCGTCACATGCGCATGGCGTGAGGTGAGTGAGTAGTGGGGTTTACGGGCCCGTCGACAACTAGGTCATTAGGGCCCGAAGTCCAATGTAAAAGCAATCAAAGAAAATAAAACCTCACCCGCTTTAAAGCTAAAAAGTGGAAGTTAAAATACCTAAAAATGAACGTTAAAACCACTAAAAAGAGAGCTAAAAACAGGTAAAAAAGGAAAATTAAAAACCAATAAAACCATATTACGAAAACCCTAAACGACTTATACTGTTGAAAAAAGGGTAAAAACACGAGTAAAACATCCTAAAAGTATTTTTCCGCCAAGATAAAAGAAACCTTACACTTGCTTACCAAAATCGATACGCGCAACAAACCGCAGTACTGTATTTACAGCTGCTGGGTCGTTGCCTAACATGGTGCACAGTGTAAGACCCAGGCCAAAGGACTGGCGCTCACGAGCATACCGCGGACAATCAGCAAGGACATGTGCAACGGAGAGTGGCACATTGCACGTCGCACAGACAGGCTCCGGATCACCGCGCAAAAGGTGTGCATGCGTGGCTCAAGTGTGGCCTATCCTCAGGCGGGTTAAAATCACCTCCTCACGCCTGGAATCCCTGCAAGATGTTTGCCAGGGTTGTACCGTGTCCTTGATTGTCCGTAACTGAGTGCCAGATAACGCTTCCCAAGATTGTTGCCAGAGAGTAAATAGATGGCGACGGAAGTACTTCTGCACGTCTATATAGGGTAGCGTACGGGTGGAATATTCCGGAAGGCGACAAAATAAAAATAAAATAAAATAAAATAAAATAAAATAAAATAAAATAAAATAAAATCTGAATATTATACCCCGGCACCTTGACAACTATACCGGGGCATTTATTCAAATTTTCTATTTATTTAACCAAAATTATTTATATACAATCATCATTATAATATATGTTTCAGAATTTCCAACTACAAAACAAAAGAAAACTACAACAAAAACATAAAAATTTCCTAAAGTTACTGGTTTCCAGCAAATCTAATTCTACTAACAAGAAAATAACTAAGACATCTACACTATTCTAAAAAAGAAAACATTAATTTAAATAAACCTAACTCTATGCCACTGGTTTCCAGCGACTGGACAACTGGTTAAAAAAAAAAAAAAAAAACTTCCAGCTATCTTATAAGCAAAATACCATACTGGTAACCAGCACTATATATTAAAAATTTATTTACATTTGTATAAATAAGTTCATTTACATCTTCCCCTGGCTGGACTCCTCCTTCTCCTGCAACAGCAAACTTCTCTCACACATTACTTCCGCCTCATTCCTCTTGCAGTCTCCTACGATAGTCGGCATATGCTTCTCCCTCTCTTCTTCTTGATCTTATCCTTCTTCTTTCTGCCCATTCTTGCCTACCCGTTAAGACTACAAAATATCTTCTTCTATTTACTTGATTTAAATCATTTCTCTCTATTTATTCTTCAATTTCTATCTGTTCTCTTTGTTGGCCTACTCCTCCTTCTTCTTCGATGCCTTCTATTGCTACGTTTCCACTTCTCTGCCTGTCTCGTAATCTAGAAGATCTTCTTATCTCATCTATTTCAATTTGTTCATTTTCAATCCATTCTACCTCAATGTGTTCAGTTTCCCAAGCTTTTTTACTAACATAATTGCTTAAAAACTGTAATTTTTCAATTAAATTTGGATTTCTAATTATATCATTTATATAATATCCTCCTAATTGATGCCTTTCTTCTACATTCATAGTTTCATACCTTTCGCATTCAAAGATCGCATGCTCCGGGTTATCTTGTACTTGACAGATATTACATATATCAGAATTCGTTTTTTTTATTTTTTTCCAATATGTTTTATATGGTCCATGTCCAGTTATATAATGAATGAATCCTTTTGTTGGTTGAATGAAATTTAATTTTAATCTTTCTCTAATATTCTGGAAAAATCCATAAACTCTTCTACCTACAGCACATTCCGACCATTCATTTTGCCATTTATTTTTCAAAGCATTTTTTACTTCCCAAATTTTATCTGTTCTTACACCACTAATTTTATAAACTTTTTCTAAATTTCCTTTCTTTAGCCAGAATTTTGCTCCCTTTAATTTTACCAATAGATCAATGGGCCATATTGCTGTAGAGACTAACAGTGCCATTGTGGGTGTTGTATTTACTGCTCCTGTTAGCCTTAATAAGATCTTTCTTTGGGTTCTTCTTAGCAGCATTTTAATTTGCACATTATCCATTCTTTCCGCCCAAACTGCTGCAGCATAAGTAATAATTGAGGCAAAGATTGTATTGTGATAAATTTGTATGGTCTGTAAGGGAAGTACAAAATTTAATTTTGTAATTCTTGCCAATTTTAACATTATTTTCTCAGATTTCTGCCTAATATAATCTGTATGTTTTCTGAAATTAAATTTTTCATCCAACATTATCCCCAAATATCTAACTTCTTTTACTCTTCGAATATTTTGATTATTAATTTTTATTGTTGGATCCCTTTTTAAGTTTCCTTTTAAGAGCAAATAATTTGATTTATTTGGTGCAATTTTTAATTTGGTTATTTCACACCAATTTGATAATTTTGCAGTAACTTCCTTCGCTTTAATTTCCAATTCCCTTCTGCTTTGCCCATCCACCATTATCACAATATCATCAGCATACGCAATTATATCTAAAACATTTCCATCATTTTCCAATTGTTCCAAGAGACTTTCTGACAAAATATCCCAAAAAAGGGGCCCCAAAATAGAACCCTGAGGACAGCCTTTAGTAATTTGCTTCCTAATGTCGTAATTTGAGCCTCCAATGTATGCTTCTCTATTTAGACAATAATCTTTTAATAAATTATATATGGTACCTGGATATTCCTTCTCTCTTAAGATGCCAAAAAAATACGGCCACCATAAATTATCAAAAGCACCAGATATATCCACAGATATTCCAATTACATAATTTTTTGAGCTTTTTAACACAATATCTTGTACTTTTAAAATAGCATCCTCAGTTGAATATCCTTTCCTGAATCCAAATTGTTTCATATTCATCCCTATCATTATTCTAAATTCCATCATCCTTTTATAAATTAATTGTTCAAATATTTTGCCTAAAGAATTTAACAAGCATACTGGTCTAAAAGATTTTGGTTGTGTTCTATCTTTATCTGCTCCTTTACTTAAGATCACAACTTTGGCTTCCTTCCAAATATTTGGAAATCTTCCTCTTACAAAACAGTCATTAAATAAAAAATACAAAAATAAAATTATTTCTTCCCGTAGATTATATAAGACTTCATTTATAATACCATCTGGACCAGGTGCCTTTTTCTTTTTCAATTTTTCAAGAATTAATTTTATTTCCATCAAATCAAATGGATAAACACTTCCTTTATAGCGCGAATTCATCTGATTTCTTCTTGCCACATAAATATCATTATCCTCTTCCTGATTATCATCTGGCAGTAACGTATGTAACAATAATTTTACCGATTCTTCCCCACTTTCTGTCATTTGTCCATTTCCTTTATCTAAAGTTGTTAATATTTCCGGTTTCTTGATTTTATCCATGATGATTTTATATGGTTGTCCCCAGATATCCGTTTTTAAGTTTTGCTCAACAAATTTCTCCCAGTATTGTTTTCTTGTATCTTCTAATAATAATTTATATTTATTTTTGGCTTCCCTATATTTCCTCAAATTTTCTTCTCTTTCGATATATATGTTCGATTTTTGATAAATTCTTCTCAATTTCCTGGTTATTGACCTTTGCTTCTGTAACTTATTTGTCCAGATTTTCTCTTTAGTATTAAAAATCTTTAATTTCGGAACAGATCTTGATACCGCTAGATTAATAGCTTCTGTTAGGTTTCTTGCATCAAAATCAACTGATAATCCCGTATATTGTAATTCTTCTTCTTCTTCTTCTTCTTCTTCTTCTTCCTCTTTCCCTTCTACCTTTACAGCGTAGGGGTGGCTCCGTAAATCCATATATTGTAATTCTACTTCTTTAAATTCTTGCCTCATTTGTTCCCAATTTGCCCTTTTAAAATTATATCTTATTTCTACATCTTCTTGAAGTATCTTCTTCTCCAGCAGAAAGTCAAAATAAATCAAATTATGATCACTTGTTGTTTGACCTTGTGTGTCCCTCCAATTAATGATTTTTTTCTCCGCATTGCTAGAAGCTAAAGTAATATCTATATTTTCCTCCGCCCCTGCTCTATTTTGAAATGTTGGAGGATTTCCAGATTTATTCATTACATGTAAATTCAATTCCGAAATAATTTCTTCCAATTTCTCTCCTCTTTCGTCGGGATTTTTACTATACCACCATGTAGACTTTGCATTGCAATCGCAAACATGTATAATTTCTTTATCTCTAAATTTATTTTGAATATTTTGCAATTTATTTAAAAAAGGTTCAATGTCCCAACTATATTGAAAATAATAGTTTGCTAATATAAAACTACCTTGCCTGCTTATAATTTCAATACAATTTACATGCGTATCCAAAAACTGTGCTATATTTACTATTTCCAAACTTTCATTAATAATTACTATTGCTGCCATTGCATTTTTCGAAGATAATATTTGTCTTGATCTCAAGGGCATAAAAGGAATATTAGAATGTACAACATACGGTTCCTGAATGCAGATTATATCCAATTTTAATTCTTCTATTAATTTTCTAATTTCCCCCATAACTAATTTGCTTCTTTGCCCATTTATCTGAGCTATTCTCAAATTTATTTCCATGATAAATTTTTAAAACTTAGTCCGCTAAAAACATTTGTTCTTAATTTAGCAAAATTTTGTCTATTTTCATCCACTTCCTTTGCCATATTATGGTTAAAAAATTTTCGTTTTGTTATGGGTTTCCTCACTTGGGTTACTTTATTCTTCTGATTTAAATTTATCTAATTACTTGTGTTAATGGCCGATATACAAGATCCTATCACATTATCTGATTTGTTAATTCTGCTCGGAATTTTTTTAGTATTTATTTTACAAGATATTGGTTTTGGTTTAAATACTGTATCAGTCTGTTTATTAATAATTATAATTTCCTTTGGCTTTTCTTTTACTTGTTTCATTTTTCTAATTGTCCCCGGATGTCTGGTCTCCACGTAGCAATAAGGCCAATTTGCTGACGAATCAAATACCACCCTTCCATAGCATAATACGAAATCATTATACTGTTCTTCCAGGTCCAAAATTTCTCCTCTTCTTTCAAAAGCTTTCTCTAATAAATCTTTTAGATCCTCTGCATTGGTTGGTAAATTTTTTGTTCTTAATTCCATTTTATCTATGGCATTTGGGATCGTAAAAGTAATTTTATCTCCATTTTCATATAATTTTCGCACAACAAGTCTTAAGGCTGCCATCAATGTTTTAGGTTCTTCAAGTCTACTTAATTTTAACATTAGCTCAAAATTTTGATAAATTTCCTTAACATTTTCCGGAAGGCGACATGCAGACTTCGCAGCCGCATCAACCGCCTCATTGCCCGGAATACCCACATGACCTGGGATCCACGTAAAAACGAACTGGTATCCGCGAGATAACAACTGAGATAAAAGTGTCTGTATTTTAATAATTGATGCCGAGTTGCCAACAAATTGTTGCAGCGCCTGAAGAGCGCTCAGGGAGTCGCAACACACAATAAAATGTCCAGGAACTGAACGGGAGATAAAAAGTAAGAAATAAAATATGGCAAACAGCTCGGCGGTAAAAACTGAACTGGCGTCTGGAAGGCGGTATGTGTGAACCTCACCGTTGTATATAAATGCGGAACCCGTCGTACTACCCAACTGGGAGCCATCGGTGAATACCGGAGTATAAGTCCGGTATCGGCCCAGAACTGCGGTGAAGAGTTGACGGAACACCGAAGGAGGGGTAGCAGTCTTTGGACAGCCCGACAGCTCCAGGTCAAAGCGTGCACGCTGGAGCTGCCAGGGAGGACAGTGGCCAAGTG
Source organism: Tenodera sinensis (assembly GCA_030765045.1). Classification (NCBI taxonomy): domain Eukaryota; kingdom Metazoa; phylum Arthropoda; class Insecta; order Mantodea; family Mantidae; genus Tenodera; species Tenodera sinensis. Next base: position 120,283,481 of record CM060968.1, read on the forward strand.
AATGCCGCTCTACAACTGGCAGTCGGAGGGCCTTTGCGACAAGTAGTTCTTGAAACCTGATGCCACTTGGACGGGAGATTCTTTTATTCCGCATATAACGGTGCGCGAGGTCTGGACGCAATACAGGTGGAAACGAAGGATGACCTGGATGAGCGGCCAACCTTGCCACATAGGAACAAAGTAACAATGAGCGTCGAACAGACAGTGGAGGTTCGCCAGAATCAGCATACAGACAATCCACTCTACTTGTGCGGAAAGCCCCAGTAGCGAGACGGATACCAGTGTGATGAATTGTGTCTAAAAGGCGGAGTTTAGAGGCTGATGCAGAGCCATAGATAAAACAGCCGTAGTCTAATTTGGACCGGACCAGTGAGCGATACAACCTCAACATTACCGTGCGATCGCCGCCCCAAGATGCCCCAGACAGGACCCTGAGTACCCGAAGCGAGCGACCGCAGGAAGCACGAAGGTGACGTATATGGTGCTCCCATGTGAGTTTGCTGTCGAGGTGTAAGCCCAAGAACTTCAGGTGCGGAACAAATGGAAGACGTGTGCCACGCAAATGAAGATCAGGAGGAGGGTGTACACCACGGAGTCGGTGAAAGTGGAGACACTGTGTTTTCGTAGGGGAAAACCGAAAGCCGGTGCGAGACGCCCACTCGGCGATGGATGTTATGGTCATCTGCAGTTGACGCTCGATGTGCTCCAAACTATAAGAGCGATAGTATATCGCAAAGTCGTCAACATACAGCGACATCGGGATTCCGCTACGAACAGCGCTGGTGATGCCATTAATGGCAACGGCGAAAAGCGTAACACTGAGAATCGACCCTTGGCGTACACCATTCTCCTGAACCTTCTCTTGGGAGAGCGTGTTGCCTGCGGACACGAAAACGGCGAATTAGTAAAAAGTTAAAAATAAAAAACGACAAGTTACCGCGTAAACCATAATCGTGTAGAGTACGGAGAATGCCATAGCGCCATGTAGTGTCGTAGGCCTTCTCCAGATCAAAGAAGACACCCACGACATGCTGCTTCAAGAGAAATGCATTCTGTATGTAGGCCTCCATGCTTGTCAGATTGTCGACACTGGAGCGATGGCGACGAAAACCGCACTGGACATTACTCAGCAGGTTATTCGTCTCTAGCCACCACACTAAACGAGTGTTGATCATACGTTCGAGGGTCTTGCAAACGACACTCGTTAGGCAAATAGGGCGGTAGCTAGAGGCAAGTGCCCGGTCTTTCCCGGGCCGAGGTATAGGGATGACGATACCCTCGCGCCAGGAAGACGGGTAAACCCGCTGGAGCCAGATTCGGTTATAGATGCTAAGCAGGAAGGAAAGAGCCTGAGGTGGTAGATGAAGCAACATTTGTCGGTGGATGTCATCCGGACCGGGAGAAGAGTCGTGCGCCAGAGACAAGGAGTGCATCAGCTCTGCTATGCTAAAAGGCGTGTTGTATGGTTCACTACCGTCGCTGTTAAAATTAAGAACTATCCGCTCCGCAGATTCCTTGATAGCTAAAAACGACCTATCGTAACTTTGGGTTTGGCTGGTAGCAGAGAAAGATTCGGCAAGGGCGTCGGCGATCGCCTGCTCGTTGGTGTAATAAGAGCCCTGTACGGCAAGACCGGGAATAATCGTCCGGCGACACTTGCCGTACATACGCCGAACCGCAGTCCACACCCTTTGTGTTGAAGTGCGTCGAGAGAGGGAAGAGACGTAAGCTACCCAGGATGTGCGTTTTGCACTGCGAAGTACAAAACGGGCCCGGGCACGCACACGCTTAAAGGCAATGAAGTTCTCTTCCGTAGGATGTGCACTGAAAACTCGCAGAGCCCGTTTGCGGGCTTTAACAGCCAAACGACATTCCTCGGACCACCAAGGCACGGGAACATGACGAGGTGTAGTAGAACCGCGAGGAATGCTGGAATTTGCTGCAAGCAGGACAGAACATGTAAAATACTCCACCATGTTGTCAATGGTGGTAAAACCATCGTCCGTAAGGTGAATGAGGGAACGGAATTTCCCCCAGTCAGCCTTGGAAATAATCCAGTGGGGGTATCGTGTTGGAATAGGATGGAAACCAGTAATGTGAATGTTAATGGGAAAATGATCACTGCCAAAGAGGTCGGAGAGCACCGACCAATCAATAAGTGGTACCAGTGACGGGCTACAGAAGCTAACGTCTAAGGCGGAATAGGTACCATAGGCAGATGATAAGAAGGTAGGGGCACCAGTGTTCAACAAAAGGTGGCCGGACATATCGCAAACGTCTGCTACAAGGCACCCACGAGCATCGTCAGTGTCGGAGCCCCATAAAGTGTGTTTGGCATTCAGATCACCAAGGAAGATAAGCGGTGGCGGAATCTGAGCCAAAAGAGCCCGAAGGTCGTTCGCGTGTACGGCACTGACCGGTGGCAGATAGACATTACAAATTGACAGACTCACGCCCTGCATATGGACACGCACTGCTACAGCTTGCAGCGGCGTGTTTAGCGGGATGCTTGTGGCTGAGATGGTATGCGCCACCAGAGTAGCAACATCACCGCTTGCTCGTGTATCAGCTGCAGAGTCATGTCTAAATGCCGAAAAACCACGAAGATGTAAGGTGTGGTTAGGCTTCAGATGGGTTTCTTGTAGACAGACGATTGAAGGTGAATGGTGCCAAGCTAAGTGTTGTATGTCCGGGGCACGGGCCCGGTACCCATTAACATTCTACTGAATTATTTCCATAATAAAAAGGTTAAGGCATAGTCTTTATCTTTTTCTTCATCTTAACCTTGGCGCACTTGGGACCAATGATGTGCTTTTCACCGTCCTCAGGCGACTCCTCGGAACTTCGGGAGTCAGAAGATCCCCGGGGGCTCGCGGAGCGGGAGCGGGACTTCGTGGAGGTACGACTACTCGCCCGATGTTTAGGTCACAAACGATTTGTGGGAACAGGCAATACGGTGTAGCCTCTGCTTGTGGACGACTGGTGAGCATGTGTCTGCACAGCGGAAGATGTAGTTGCTGGTGCAGTTTTATCACGACGCGGTGGAGAGGTGCTCGCCGGTAAATCTGTTTGTGTCGAAGCATCTGCGACGGGTACATGCTGTATAGCAACAGTGTTCACAGGAGGGCGACGAACAGCGGATGCAAAACCTGTGGTGGTAGCAGGTTGCAGTTGTTGAAAGCGACGGCGCGCTTCAACAAACGTCAGGCGTTCTTTCACGCGCAGCTCCTGGATACACTTTTCCTCGAGAAACTTCGGACACTGTCGTGAGCTGGATGGATGACTCCCTTCACAGTTAACGCAGTAAGGGTCTCGGGTGCAAGCCGTGCCCTCATGGTATGGTAGTCCACAACGCTCACAAGTAGCAGGATGGGTGCACGAAAGCTTAGTATGACCGAACTTCTGACACTGAAAACAGCGCATAGGGTTCGGTACATACTGCCGAACTGCGGCACGCTCGTAGCCGCAGAAGATGTACTCGGGTAACTGAGTACCCTTAAATGTTAAAAACACAGTGCGTAAATCGATCACTTTTCCATCCTGTTTTCGAGTGAGACGGTACGCCTGACACACCCGTTGATCTGAAAGGCAGGTGACTATCTCTTCATTAGACAGACCATCAAGGCTGGAGGTGGTGACAACTCCTCTGCAAGTATTCAGTGTTTTATGTGGGACTACCCGGATAGGGTAGGAGCCCAATAAACTCGCTTTCAGTAGTTTCTGCGACTGGTCTGCAGTAATCACCTCTATCAATAGCGTACCGTCGCGTATTCTGGTCGCATTTTTTACAGGGCCACAGATTCGGTCAACTTCCCGTTTAATATAGAAGGGGCTAAGATCCTTTACCGTTTTCCCGTCACAAGCCAAAGTCAAAACCAAAAACGTGTCGAATGAGGAGGGTTTGCGCGGATGCATTATGAATTGGACCCCCATCCGGAACCGTCGGCGTCAGCCTGCCATCCGGGGGTCAAAAGATAAAAGACACCAAAATCTCCTCGATCTGTGCCGCCATGGAGACCCCTCCATGACTGACCTCAAGGCGTACTTCAGAGGAGCTACCCTCCGATCTCCACTGCTTGTCCGCTTGGGTAAACCGTTCACCACATGACACCCCGGTTACATGCGCATGGCATCGCTTGATATCGCATCTTATGTCCATCTCATCGCATGCGGATTGAGACACATCACGTCCCATGCGCATGGCATCGCTTGATATCGCATATTATGTGCAACGCATCGCATGCGCATTGAGTCACTTCGCGCCACATACGCATGGCACCGCTTGATATCGAATCTTATGTGCATCGCATCGCATGCGCATTGAGTCACGACTCGTCACATGCGCATGGTATCGCTTGTAATCGCATCTTATGTGCATTCAAATCGCATGCGCATTAGGTCACGTCGCGTCACATGCGCATGGCATCGCTTGTTATCGCATCTTATGTGCCTCTAATCGCATGCGCATTGAGTAACGTCGCGTCACATGCGCATGGCATCGCTTGACATCGCATCTCATGTGCATCGCATCTCATGCGCATTGAGTCACGTCGCGTCACATGCGCATGGCATCGCTTAATATCGCATCTTATGTGCATCGCATCGCATACGCATTGAGTCACATCACGCCATATGCGCATGGCATTGCACACATCGCATTTTATGTGCATCGCATCGCAGGCGCATTGAGTCACATCACGCCACATGCGCATGGCATCGCTTGATATCGCATCTTAAGTGCCTCGCATCGAAGCGCATTCGTTCACATCACGCCATATGCGCATGGCATTGCACATATCGCATTTTATGTGCATCGCATCGCAGGCGCATTGAGTCACATCACGCCACATGCGCATGGCACCGCTTGATATCGAATCTTATGTGCATCACATCGCATGCACATTGAGTCACGACTCGTCACATGCGCATGGTATCGCTTGTAATCGCATCTTATAAGCATCGCATCGCATGCGCATTGAGTCACATCGCGTCACATGCGCATGGCATCGCTTGATATCACATCTAATGCGCATCGCATGCGCATTGAGTCACGTCGCGTCACATGCGCATGGCATCGCTTGTTATCGCATCTAATGTGCATCGCATCGCATACGCAATGACACAGATCGCGTCACATGCGCATGGCATCGCGTGATATCGCATCTTATGTGCATCACATGCGCATTGAGTCACGTCGCGTCACATGCGCATGACATCGCTTGATAACGCAGCTTATGTGCATCTCATCGCATGTGCATTGAGCCACGTTGCGTCTAATGCGCATGGTATCGGTTCATTTTGCATCTTATGTGTATCGCATAGCATGCGCATTGAGTCACGTCGCACCACATTAGCATGACATCGTTCGACATCGCATCTTATGCGCATCGCATCGCATGCGCATTGAGTCACCTCGCGTCAAATGCGCATGGCATCGCTTGATATCGCACCTTATGTAAATCGCATGCGCATTGAGTCACGTCGCGTCAGATTCGCATGCCATCGCTTGATATCGCATATCATGTGCATCACATCGCATGCGCATTGTGTCACGTCGCATCACATGCGCATGGCATCGCTTGTAATCGCATCTTAAGTACATCGCAATGCATGCGCATTGAGTCACGTCGCATCACATGGGCACGGCATCGCTTGATATCGCATCTTATGTGAATCGCATGCTTTATAAGTCACGTCGCATCACATGCGCATGGCATCGCTTGATATCGCATCTTATGGTCGTCGCATGCGCATTGAGCCACGTCTCGTAACATGCGCATGGCATCGCTTGATATCGCATCTCATGTGTATCGCATCGCATGCGCATTGAGTCACGTCGCAACACATGCGCATGGCATCGCTTGATATCGCATCTTATGTGCACCGCATCGCATGCGCATTGAGTCACATTGCGTCACATGCGCATGCATCGTTCGACATCGCATCTTACGTGCATCGCATGCGCAGCGCATTGGATCACATCATGCCATATGCCCATGGCATCGCACATATCGCATCTTATGTGCATCGCATCGCAGGCGCATTGTGTCACATCACGCCACATACGCATGGCATCGCTTGATATCGCATCTTATGTGCATCGCATCGCATGCGCATTTAGTCATGACTCTTCACATGCGCATGGTATCACTTGTAATCGCATCTAAAGTGCATCGCATCGCATGCGCATTGAGTCACGTCGCGTCACATGCGCATGGCATCGCTTGATATCACATCTAATGTGCATCTCATCGCATGCGCATTTTGTCACGTCGCGTCACATGCGCATGGCATCGCTTTTTATCGCATCTTATGTGCATCGCATCGCATGCGCATTGAGTCACGTCGTGTCACCTGCGCATGGCATCTCTTGATATCGCATCTTATGTGCACCGCATCACATGCGCATTGAGCCACATCACGTCACATGCGCATGGAATCGCTTGATATCGCATATTATGTGCATTGTATGCGCATTGAGTCACATCGCATCACATGCGCTTTGCATCGCTCGACATCGCATCTTATGTGCATCGCATTGCATGCGCATTAACTCACATCGCGGCACATGCTAATGGCATCGCTTGATATCGCATCTTATGTGCCTCGCATCGCTGCGCATTGAGCCACATCACGCCACATACGCACGGTATCGCTTGATAATGCATCTTATCTGCATCGCATCACATGCGGATTGAGTCACATCACGTCACATGTGCATGGCATTGCTTGATATCGCTTATTATGTGCATCGCGTCGCATGCGCATTGAGTCGCGACTCGTCACATGCGCATGGCATCGCTTCTAATCGCATCTTATGTGCATCGCATCGCAGCGCATTGAGTCACATTGCGTCACATGCGCATGCATCGCTCGACATCGCATCTTACGTGCTTCGAATCGCTGCGCATTGAGTCACATCACGCTACATGCGCATGGCATCGCAGATATCGCATCTTATGTGCTTCGCATCGCATTCACATTGATTCGCGTCGCGTCACATGCGCATGGCATCGCTTAATATCGCATCTTATGTGCATCGCATCGCATTCACATTGATTCACGTCACCTCACATGCGCATGGCATCGCTGGATATCGCATCTAATGTGCATCGCATCGCATGCGCATTGAGTCACGTCGGGTCACATGGACTTGGCATCGCTTGACATCGCATCTTATGTAAATCGCGTGCGAATTGAGTCACGTCGCGTCACATGCGCATGGCATCGCTTGTTATCGCATCTTATGTGCATCGCATCGCATGCGCATTGACTCACATCGCGTAACATGCGCATGGAATCGCTTGATATCGCATCTTATGTGCATCGCATCGCATGTTAATTGAGCCAGATCGCGTCACAAGCGCATGGCATCGCTTGATATCGCATCTTAAGTGCATCGCATGCGCATTGAGTCACGTCGCGTCACATGCGCATGGCATCGCTGGACATCGCATCTCATGTGCATCGCATCTCATGCGCATTGAGTCACGTCGCGTCACATGCGCATGGCATCGCTTAATATGGCATCATATGTGCATCGCATCGCATGCGCATTGAGTCACATCGCGTCACATGCGCTTGATATCGCTTGATATCGCATGTTATGTAAATGGCATGCGCATTGAGTCAGGTCGCGTTACATGCGCATACCATCGCTTTATATCGTATCTTATGTGCATCGCATCGCAAGCGCATTGAGCCACATCGCCTCATTTGCGCATGGCATCCCTTGATATCACATCTTAAGTGCATGGCATGCGCATTGAGTCACACCGCATCACATGCACTTGGCATCGCTCGACATCGCATCTTATGTGCACCGCATCGCATGCGCATTGACACACATCGCAGCACATGCGCACAGCATCGCTTGATATCGCAACATATGTGCCTCGCATCGCAGCTCAGTGAGTCACATCACGCCACATGCGCATGGTATCGCTTGATAATGAATCTTATGTGCATCGCATCGTATGCGGATTGAGTCTCATCACGTCACATGCGCATTGCATCGCTTGATATCGCTTATTATGTGCATCGCGTCGCATAGCATTGAGACACTTCACGTCACATACGCATGGCACCGCTTGATATCGCATCTTATGTGCATCGCATGCGCATTGAGTCACGACTCGTCACATGCGCATGGCATCGCTTGTAATCGCATTTTATGTGCATCGCATCGCACGCGCATTGATACACGCGCATCTTATGTGCATCGCATCTCATGTGCATTGAGTAACGTCGCGTCACATGCGCATGGCATCGCTTGACATCGCATCTCATGTGCATCGCATCTCATGCGCATTGAGTCACGTCGCGTCACATGCGCATGGCATCGCTTAATATCGCATCTTATGTGCATCGCATCGCAGGCGCATTGAGTCACATCACGCCATATGCGCATGGCATTGCACATATCGCATCTTATGTGCATCGCAACGCAGCGCATTGAGTCACATCGCTTCACTTGCGCGTGCATCGCTCGACATCGCAACTTACGTGCATCGCAGGCGCATTGAGTCTCATCGCGTCACATGCGCATTCCATCGCTTGATATCGCATATTATGTGCATCGCATGCGCATTGAGTCACTTCGCGTTACATACGCATGGCACAGCTTGATATCGAATCATATGTGCATTGCATCCCATGCGCTTTGAGTCACGACTCGTCACATGCGCATGGTATCGCTTGTAATCGCATTTTCTGTGCATCGCATCGCATGGGCATTGACTCACATCGCGTCACATGCGCATGGCATCGCTTGATATCGCATCCTATGTGCATCGCATCGCATGCGCATTGAGCCACATCGCGTCACATGCGCATGGCATCGCTTGATATCGCATCTTATGTGCATTGCATCGCAGCGCATTGAGTCACATTGCGTCACATGCGCATTCATCGTTCGACATCGCAACTTACGTGAATCGCATGCGCATTGAGTCACATCGCATCACATGCGCATGGCATCGCTCGACATTGCACCTTATGTGCATCGCATCGCAGCGCATTGAGTCACATCGCGTCACATGCGCTTGGCATGCTTGATATCGCATCTTATGTAAATCGCATGCGCATTGGGTCAGGTCGCGTCACATGCCCATCACATCGCCTGATATTGCATCTTTTGTGCATCGAATCGAATGCGCATCAAGCCACATCGCGTCACGTTCGCATGGCATCGCTTGATATCGCATATTATGTGCTTCGCATCGCATTCACATTGATTCACGTCGCGTCACATGCGCATGGCATCGCTTGATATCGCATCTTATGTGAATCGCATCGCATTCACATTGATTCACGTCGCGTCACATGCGCATGGCATAGCTTGATATCGCATCTAATGTGCATCGCATCGCATGCGCATTGAGTCACGTCGCGTCACATGCGCATGGCATCGCTTGATAACGCATCTTATGTGCATCTCATCGCATGCGCATTGAGTCACGTCGCGTCTAATGCGCGTGGCATCGCTTGATTTCGCATCTTATGTGTATCGCGTATCATGCGCATAGAGTCACATCGCACCACATGCGCATGACATCGCTCGACATCGCATATTATGTGCATTGAATGGCATTCACATTGATTCACTTCGCGTCACATACGCATGGCACCGCTTGATATCGAATCTTATGTGCATCACATCGCATGCACATTGAGTCACGACTCGTCACATGCGCATGGTATCACTTGTAATCGCATGTTATAAGCATCGCATGCGCATTGAGTCACGTCGCGTCACATGCGCATGGCATCGCTTGATATCACATCTTATGCGCATCGCATGCGCATTGAGTCACGTCGCGTCACATGCGCATGGCATAGCTTGTTATCGCATCTAATGTGCATCGCATCGCATGCGCATTGACTCACATCGCGTCACATGCGCATGGCATCGTGTGACATCGCATCTTATGTGCATCGCATGCGCATTGAGTCACGTTGCGTCACATGCGCATGGCATCTCTTGATATCGCACCTTAAGTTCATCCCATCGCATCCACATTGATTCACGTCGCGACACATGCGCAAGGCATCGCTTGATAGCGCATCTTATGTGCATCGCATCGTAGCGCTTTGAGTCATATTGCGTCACATACGCATGCATCGTTCGACATCGCAACTTACGTGCATCGCATGCGCATTGAGTCACATCGCATCACTTGCGCATGGGATCGCTCGACATCGCACCTTATGTGCATCGCATCGCAGCGCATTGAGTCACATCGCGTCACATGCGCTTGGCATGCTTGATATCGCATATTATGTAAATCGCATGCGCATTGAGTCAGGTCGCGTCACATGCACATGGCATCGCTTGATATTTCATCTTTTGTGCATTGCATCGAATGCGCATCAAGCCACATCGCGTCACGTGCGCATGGCATCGCTTGATATCGCATATTACGTGCATCGCATCGCATTCACATTGATTCACGTCGCGTCACATGCGCATGGCATAGTTTGATATCGAATCTTATGTGAATCGCATCGCATGCGCATTGAGTCACGTCGCGTCACATGCGCATGGCATCGCTTGATAACGCATCTTATGTGCATCTCATCGCAGGCGCATTGAGTCACGTTGCGTCTAAGGCGCATGGCATCGCTTGATTTCGCATCTTATGTGTATCGCGTATCATGCGCATAGAGTCGCATCGCACCACATGCGCATGGCATCGCTCGACATCGCATATTATGTGCATTGAATGGCATTCACATTGATTCACTTCGCGTCATATACGCATGGCACCGCTTGATATCGAATCTTATGTGCATCACATCGCATGCACATTGAACCACGACTCGTCACATGCGCATGGTATCGCTTGTAATCGCATCTTATAAGCATCGCATCGCATGCGCAATGAGTCACGTCGCGTCACATGCGCATGGCATCACTTGATATCACATCTAATGCGCATCGCATGCGCATTGAGTCACGTCGCGTCACATGCGCATGGCATCGCTTGTTATCGCATCTAATGTGCATCGCATCGCATGCGCATTGACTCACATCGCGTCACATGCGCATGGCATCGTGTGATATCCCATCTTATGTGCATCGCATGCACATTGAGTGACGTCGCGTCACATGCGCATGGCATCGCTTGATAGCGCATCTTTTGTGCATCGCATCGCATGCGCATTGAGTCACGTCGCGTCACATGCGCATGGCATCGCTTGATTTCGCATCTTACGTGTATCGCATAGCATGCGCATTGAGTCACGTCGCACCACATTAGCGTGACATCGCTCGACATCGCATCTTATGTGCATCGCATCGCATGCGCATTGAGTCTCCTCGCGTCAAATGCGCATGGCATCGCTTGATATCGCATCTTATGTAAAGCGCATGCGCATTGAGTCACGTCGCATCAGATGCGCATGCCATCGCTTGATATCGCATCTCATGTGCATCGCATCGCATGCGCGTTGTGTTACGTCGCATCACATGCGCATGGCATCGCAAGTAATCGCATCTTATGTAAATCGCATGCGCATTGAGCCACGTCGCGTCAGATGCGCATGCCATCGCTTGATATCGCATCTCATGTGCATCGCATCGCATGCGCATTGAGTCTCGTCGCATCACATGCGCATGGCATCGCTGTATGTCGCATCTTATGTGCATCGCAGCGCATGCGCATTGAGTCACATCGCGTCACATGCGCATGGCATCGCTTGATATGGCATTTTATGTGCATCGCATGCGCATTGAGCCACGTCGCGTCACATGCGCATGGCATCGCTTGATATCGCATTTCATGTGCATCGCATCGCATGCGCATAGAGTCACGTCGCATCACATGCGCATGGCATCGCTTGATATCGCATCTTATGTGCATCGAATCACATGCGCATTGAGCCGCATCTCGTCACATGCGCAAGGCATCGCTTGATATCGCATCTTAAGTGAATCGCATCGCAGCGCATTGAGTCACATTGCGTCACATGCGCATGCATCGCTCGACATTGCATCTTACGTGCATCGCATGCGCTTTGAGTCACATCGCGTCACATGCGTATGGCACGTTTTTTTTTTTCAAGTGGAGGAAAAAATCCATTTACGGAGCCCCATGCGCTGGGATGGCACAGAGGGGGACTGTAGGCCTCATCCGAAGGTACTACTCCACTAAAAAAAACCTCCACCGGAGAGAATTCAGGGAAGGATCTCCGGCAGTACCGCGTAAAGCACCTGCGGATTCAGGGTGAAGGTATATCGGCCGGTCACTTGGACCTAAGCCAGGCGAATAATGGGTGCAAGGACGTAAACATGACCGAAGCCCTGATTACGCCCTTCGGAAGTCAAGGTGGTAGTGTAGGAAGTAGGATGTAAGGTATTATAATTAAATGGTGATACATTTCACCTCCGTCGTCCTCGATGCTGCGTCGGCGGAGGCTGTGTAGTGTGCCCGTGTTGTGTGGGCATTTGCTCGAACGGTGGACGCCCCTCCAGCGTAGTAATGAGAGCTGCCACCTCTTGCACTACAACAGTAAGTACAACACCCACAATGGCACTGTTAGTCTCTACAGCAATATGGCCCATTGATCTATTGGTAAAATTAAAGGGAGCAAATTCTGGCTAAAGAAAGGAAATTTAGAAAAGGTTTATAATATTAGTGGTGTAAGAACAGATAAAATTTGGGAAGTAAAAAATGCTCTGAAAAATAAATGGCAAAATGAATGGTCGGAATGTGCTGCAGGTAGAAGAGTTTATGGATTTTTCCAGAATATTAGAGAAAGATTAAAATTAAATTTCATTCAACCAACAAAAGGATTCATTCATTATATAACTGGACATGGACCATATAAAACATATTGGAAAAAAATTAAAAAAACGAATTCTGATATATTTAATATCTGTCAAGTACAAGATAACCCGGAGCATGCGATCTTTGAATGTGAAAGGTATGAAACTATGAATGTAGAGGAAAGGCATCAATTATGAGGATATTATATAAATGATATAATTAGAAATCCAAATTTAATTGAAAAACTACAGTTTTTAACCAATTATGTTAGTAAAAAACTTGGGAAACTGAAAACATCGAGGTAGAATGGATTGAAAATGAACAAATTGAAATAGATGAGATAAGAAGATCTTCTAGATTACGAGACAGGCAGAGAAGAGGAAATGTAGCAATAGAAGGCATCGAAGAAGAAGGAGGAGTAGGCCAACAAAGAGAACAGATAGAAATTGAACAATAAATAGAGAGAAAATTTAAATCAAGTAAATAGAAGAAGATATTTTGTAGTCTTAACGGGTAGGCAAGAATGGGCAGAAAGAAGAAGGATAAGATCAAGAAGAAGAGAGGGAGAAGCATATGCCGACTATCGTAGGAGACTGCAAGAGGAATGAGGCGGAAGTAATGTGTGAGAGAAGTTTGCTGTTGCAGGAGAAGGAGGAGTCCAGCCAGGGGAAGATGGAGGCCGTTGCTAGGCAACTGAGCAGCGGGCGGGTTGCAGAGAATAAAAAGTAAATTTGTGTTGTGTATAGTGTAATAAAATTTCATAAAAGTTAACTATTTGGATATGTATTCATAAGAAATGTATGTTTTTAGAAAGAGGTGAAAATCTAGATTATTGAAAAGATTATCTAAATCTATCTTTAGGTGACATTTTCTTTTTCTTTAAAGTTAGTATAATTATATTCCGAAAGTAGATAAATATTTTTATATAAATTTTTAGTTCATATTTAAATGAACTTATTTATACAAATATAAATATAATTTTAATATATAGTGCTGGTTACCAGTATGGTATTTTGCATAGAAGATAGCTGGAAGTTTTTTTAACCAGTTGTCCAGTCGCTGGAAACCAGTGGCATAGATTTAGGTTTATTTAAATTAAAGTTTTCTTTTTTAGAATAGTGTAGATGTCCTAGTTATTTTCATTGGTAGTAGAATTAGATTTGCTGGAAACCAGTAACTTTAGGTAGTTTTTATGTTTTTGTTGTAGTTTTCTTTTGTTTTGTAGTTAGAAATTCTGAAACATAAATTATATAATGATGATTGTATATAAATATTTTGGTTAAATAAATAGAAAATTTGAATAAATGCCCCGGTACAGTTGTCAAGGTGCCGGGGTATAATATTCAGATTTTATTTTATTTTATTTTATTTTTTTCTTCCACTACTAGCCTTCGGAGCGACAGGTGGTGCTCTTCCATCTTCCGCTCCAGAGTCTTCTCTGTGCGGTTGAGGTCGAGCTTGGTTGGGTAGAGATATTCTAACCTCTGAGAGAGTTCGGCTAACTCACTCCTGGATTGGGACAGCTCCTCCTCCAGGGCGGCGATTTTGGTTGTGATGACGATCATGTCCGCGTGGACATCCTCGATCTTCTGGATAACGGTGTTGGTGTTGGCGGCGGAGTCGGTGAACGTGGTGACGGCGGTAGTTAGTTGGCAGAGTGCGTCTTCAATCTTGCCCAGTCGTTGGTCGAGTCTCTCGATCTCCTTACTGGGTAGTTGGGTGTCGGCGGTTGCGGCGTAGGTTGTTGGCGTCACTGGTGTTGTTGCTGCCGGTCTCTGTGGTTGATGCTGCGGCGGTGGTCCAGGCTGTGATGGTGTGGTGAAGTGTGCGGTCGGCCTCGGGTACAAAGGGCAGCAAACCTGCCCAGTGTAGTGGTCCCTCCTACCGCAGGTGGCGCAGTACCTCAGTCGGCGAGTGAGATCATGCTGCTGGCAGGAGGACGTCGGGGCCGCTGCACCGCAGTAGTGGCATTTTGGTTGTGCCACGCAGGAGTTCTCTTCGTGTCCGTAGATGCAGCATCGACGGCACGGTCGGTGCCATTCGGTCCGGCTACGTTCGATGCGAATGTGCCGGCCGAAGAGGGTGAGTCCTGCGGTGATGGCGGCGGTGTAGCGCTCCCTGTCTCGAAAGACAAGGCGCACGAGGGGAGTAATGCCACTACTTCCCCTGATACGGCTGGCGGAGACGAGTGAGTGCCATTTTCGTTGGCCCTCCTGCAGCAATATCTGCGGGTGCAGGTGTCGGTGTACCCCAACGGCTACGGCGCCGAAGCGACCATACCGAGAGGGTGGTGCAGTAGGCTCGGCGGTGGCTGCGGGAGGTGCTCCTTGGTCTGTCCTTGCCGAGAGCGGCCGGCCGACTGGCTGGTCCTCTCGCTGCGGTGCGGTGGGCGAAGGAGCGCTCGGCGCGCTGCTGGCGGGCTCGGCGTTAACTACTGCTGCTGCGGTAGAAGGAGCGCTATGAGCGCTGCTGAGTGTCTCAGCTCTTACTGCTGGTGTTTGCTACCTGGCGGCCTCATCAGCTCGAGGGGCAGTACTACCACTCGAGGCTGATTTTGGCGGCGTGTTGCGTTGATGCTTCTTGGTGCGTCCCATCCTCACTCCACCGAAGCTCGGTGCGACCTCACGCATGGCATCGCTCGATATCGCATTTTATGTGCATCGCATGCGCATTGAGTCACGTCGCGTAACATGCGCATGGCATCGCTTGATATCGCATCTCATGTGCATCGCATCGCAAGCGCATTGAACCACATTGTGTCACATGCCTATGGCATCGCTTGATATCGCATTTTATGTGCATCGCATTCCGTTGAGTCACATCGCGTCACATATGCATGCATCGCTCGACATTGCATCTTACGCGCATCGCATGCGCAGTGAGTCACATCCCATCACATGCGCATGGCATCGCTCGACATCGCATCTTATGTGCATCGCATCGCCTGCGCATTGAGCCAAGTCTCGTCACATGCGCATGGCATCGCTTGATATCGCATCTTATGTGCATCGCATTGCATGCGCATTGAGCCACGTCTCGTCACATGCGCATGGCATCGCTTGATATCGCATCTTATGTGCATCGCATCGCATGCGCATTGTGTCACGTCGCGTCACATGCGCATGGCATCGCTTGATATCGCATCTCATGTGCATCTCATCGCATGCGCATTGAGCCACGTCGCGTCACATGCGCATGGCATCGCTTGATATCGCATCTTATCTGCATCGCAATGCATGACCATTGAGTCACGTCGCACCACATGCGTATGACATCGCTCGACACCGCATCTTATGTGCATCGCATCGCATGCGCATTGAGTGACATCGCATCACATGCGCATGCATCGCTCGAAATCGCATCTTATGTGCATCGCATGCGCATTGAGTCACATCGTATCACACGCGCATTTCATCGCTCGACATCGCATCTTATGTGCATCGCATTGCATGCGCATTGAGCCACGTCGCGTCACATGCGCATGGCATCGCTTGATATCGCATCTCATGTGCATCTCATCGCATGCGCATTGAGCCACGTCGCGTCACATGCGCATGGCATCGCTTGATATTGCATCTTATGTGCATCGCCTCGCATGCGTATTGAGTCACATCGCGTCACATGTGCATGGCATCGCTTGATATCGCATCTTATGTGCATCGCATCGCAGCGCATTGAGTCACATCAAGCCAAATGCGCATGGAATCGCTTGATATTGCATCTTATGTGCATCGCATTGCATGCGAATTCAGTCACATCACGTCGCATACGCATGGCATCGCTTGATGTCGAATCTTATGTGCACCGCATCGAATGCACATTGAGTCACGTTGCGTCAGATGCGCATGGCATTGCTTGATATCGCATCTTATATGCATCGCATCGCAGCGCATTGATTCACATCACGCAACATGCGCATGGTATCGCTTGATATCGCATCTTATATGCATCGCATCGCATGCGCATTGACTCACTCGCGTCACATACGCATGGCATCGCTTGATATCGCATCTTATGTGCATCACATTGCATGCGCATTGAGCCACGTCACATCACATGCGCATGGTATCGCTTGATATCGCATCTTATGTGCATCGCATCGCAGCGCATTGAGTCACGTCACGTCACATGCCCATGGTATCGCTTGTTATCGCATCTTATGTGCATCGCTTCGCATGCACATTGAGTCACGTCGCGTCAAATGCGCAAGGCATCGCTTGATATCGCATCTTATGTGCATCGCATCGCATGCGCATTTTGTGACGTCGCATCACATGCGCATGGCATCGCTTGATATCGCATCTTAAGTGCATCACATCGCATGCACATTGAGTCGCATCGCGTCACATGCGCATGACATCGCTTGATATCGCATCTTATGTGCATCGCATGCGCATTGAGTCCTGTCACGTCACATGCGCATGGAATCGCTTGATATCGCATCTCATGTGCATCGCATCGCATGCGCATTGAGTTACGTCGCATCACATGCGCATGGCATTGCTTGATATCGCATCTTATGTGCATCGCATCGCATGCGCCTTGAGCCACACCGTGTCACATGCGCATGACATCGCTTGATATCGCATCTTATGCGCATCGCATCGCAGCGCATTGAGTCACATCGCGTCACATGCGCATGCATCGCTCGACATCGCATCTTACTTGTATCGCATGCGCATTGAGTCACATCGCATCACATGCGCATGGCATCGCTCGACATCGCATCGCAGGCGCATTCAGTGACATCGCGTCACATGCGCATGGCATCGCTTGATATCGCATCTTATGTGCATCGCATCGCATGCGCATTGAGTCACGTCACGTCACATGCGCATGGCATATCTTGATATCGCATCTTATGTGCATCGCATCGCATGCGCATTCAGTCACATACGTCACATGCGCATGGCATCGCTTGATATGGCATCATATATGCATCGTATCGCATGCGCATTGAGTCACTTGCGTCTAATACGCATGGCATCGCTTGATATCGCATTTTATGTGCATCGCATCGCAGGCGCATTGAGTCACATCGCGTCACATGCCCATGGAAGCGCTTGTTATCGCATCTTATCTGCATCGCAATGCATGACCATTGAGTCACGTCGCACCACATGCGTATGACATCGCTCGACACCGCATCTTATGTGCATCGCATCGCATGCGCATTGAGTGACATCGCATCACATGCGCATGCATCGCTCGAAATCGCATCTTATGTGCATCGCATGCGCATTGAGTCACATCGTATCACACGCGCATTTCATCGCTCGACATCGCATCTTATGTGCATCGCATTGCATGCGCATTGAGCCACGTCGCGTCACATGCGCATGGCATCGCTTGATATCGCATCTCATGTGCATCTCATCGCATGCGCATTGAGCCACGTCGCGTCACATGCGCATGGCATCGCTTGATATTGCATCTTATGTGCATCGCCTCGCATGCGTATTGAGTCACATCGCGTCACATGTGCATGGCATCGCTTGATATCGCATCTTATGTGCATCGCATCGCAGCGCATTGAGTCACATCAAGCCAAATGCGCATGGAATCGCTTGATATTGCATCTTATGTGCATCGCATCGCATGCGAATTCAGTCACATCACGTCGCATACGCATGGCATCGCTTGATGTCGAATCTTATGTGCACCGCATCGAATGCACATTGAGTCACGTTGCGTCAGATGCGCATGGCATTGCTTGATATCGCATCTTATATGCATCGCATCGCAGCGCATTGATTCACATCACGCAACATGCGCATGGTATCGCTTGATATCGCATCTTATATGCATCGCATCGCATGCGCATTGACTCACTCGCGTCACATACGCATGGCATCGCTTGATATCGCATCTTATGTGCATCACATTGCATGCGCATTGAGCCACGTCACATCACATGCGCATGGTATCGCTTGATATCGCATCTTATGTGCATCGCATCGCAGCGCATTGAGTCACGTCACGTCACATGCCCATGGTATCGCTTGTTATCGCATCTTATGTGCATCGCTTCGCATGCACATTGAGTCACGTCGCGTCAAATGCGCAAGGCATCGCTTGATATCGCATCTTATGTGCATCGCATCGCATGCGCATTTTGTGACGTCGCATCACATGCGCATGGCATCGCTTGATATCGCATCTTAAGTGCATCACATCGCATGCACATTGAGTCGCATCGCGTCACATGCGCATGACATCGCTTGATATCGCATCTTATGTGCATCGCATGCGCATTGAGTCCTGTCACGTCACATGCGCATGGAATCGCTTGATATCGCATCTCATGTGCATCGCATCGCATGCGCATTGAGTTACGTCGCATCACATGCGCATGGCATTGCTTGATATCGCATCTTATGTGCATCGCATCGCATGCGCCTTGAGCCACACCGTGTCACATGCGCATGACATCGCTTGATATCGCATCTTATGCGCATCGCATCGCAGCGCATTGAGTCACATCGCGTCACATGCGCATGCATCGCTCGACATCGCATCTTACTTGTATCGCATGCGCATTGAGTCACATCGCATCACATGCGCATGGCATCGCTCGACATCGCATCGCAGGCGCATTGAGTGACATCGCGTCACATGCGCATGGCATCGCTTGATATCGCATCTTATGTGCATCGCATCGCATGCGCATTGAGTCACGTCACGTCACATGCGCATGGCATATCTTGATATCGCATCTTATGTGCATCGCATCGCATGCGCATTCAGTCACATACGTCACATGCGCATGGCATCGCTTGATATGGCATCATATATGCATCGTATCGCATGCGCATTGAGTCACTTGCGTCTAATACGCATGGCATCGCTTGATATCGCATTTTATGTGCATCGCATCGCAGGCGCATTGAGTCACATCGCGTCACATGCCCATGGAAGCGCTTGTTATCGCATCTCGCGTGCATCGCATCGCATTCGCATTGTGTCACGTCACGTCACATGCGCATGGCATCGCCTGATATCGCATCTTATGTGCATCGCATCGCATGCGCATTGAGTCACGTCGCGTCACATGCGCATGGCATCGCTTGATATCGCATCTTATGTGCACCGCATCGAATGCAAATTGAGTCACGTTGCGTCACATGCGCATGGCATTGCTTGATATCGCATCTTATATGCATCGCATCGCAACGCATTGATTCACATCACGCAACATGCGCATGGCATCGCTTGATATCGCATCTTATATGCATCGCATCGCATGCGCATTGACTCACTCGCGTCACATACGCATGGCATCGCTTAATATCGCATGTTATGTGCATCGCATTGCATGCGCATTGAGCCACGTCACGCCACATGCGCATGGTATCGCTTGATATCGCATCTTATGTGCATCGCATCGCAGCGCATTGAGTCACGTCACGTCACATGCCCATGGTATCGCTTGTTATCGCATCTTATGTGCATCGCTTCGCATGCACATTGAGTCACGTCGCGTCAAATGCGCATGGCATCGCTTGATATCGCATCTTATGTGCATCGCATCGCATGCGCATTGAGTGACGTCGCATCACATGCGCATGGCATCGCTTGATATCGCATCTTAAGTGCATCGCAGCGCATGCACACTGAGTCAAATCGCGTCACATGCGCATGGCATCGCTTGATATCGCATCTTATGTGCATCGCATGCGCATTGAGTCACGTCGCGTCACATGCGCATGGCATCGCTTGATATCGCATCTTATGTGCATCTCATCGCATGCGCCTTGAGCCACATCGTGTCACATGCGCATGGCATCGCTTGATATCGCATCTTATGTGCATGGCATCGCAGCGCATTGAGTCACATCGCGTCACATGCGCATGCATCGCTCGACATCGCATCTTACGTGCATCGCATGCGCATTGAGTCAGATCGCATCACATGCGCGTGGCATCGCTTAATATCGCATCTTATGTGCATCGCATCGCATGCGCATTCAGTCACATCGTGTCACATGCGCATGGCATCGCCTGATATCGCATCTTATGTGCATCGCATCGCATGCGCATTGAGTCACGTCGCGTGACATGCGCATGGCATCGCTTGATATGGCATCATATATGCATCGTATCGCATGCGCATTGAGTCACTTGTGTCTAATACGCATGGCATAGCCTGATATCGCATTTTATGTGCACCGCATCGCAGGCGCATTGAGTCACATAGCGTCACATGCCCACGGCATCGCTTGTTATCGCATCTTACGTGCATCGCATCGCATTCGCATTGTGTCACGTCGCGTCACATGCGCATGGCATCGCTTGATATCGCATCTTATGTGCATCTCATCGCATGCGCATTGAGTCACGTCGCGTCACATGTGAATGGCATCGCTTGATATCGCATCTTATGTGCATCGCATCGCAGCGCATTGAGTCACGTCACGTCACATGCCCATGGTATCGCTTGTTATCGCATCTTATGTGCATCGCTTCGCATGCACATTGAGTCACGTCGCGTCAAATGCGCATGGCATCGCTTGATATCGCATCTTATGTGCATCGCATCGCATGCGCATTGAGTGACGTCGCATCACATGCGCATGGCATCGCTTGATATCGCATCTTATGTGCATCACATCGCATGCACATTGAGTCGCATCGCGTCACATGCGCATGGCATCGCTTGATATCGCATCTTATGTGCATCGCATGCGCATTGAGTCCTGTCACGTCACATGCGCATGGAATCGCTTGATATCGCATCTCATGTGCATCGCATTGCATGCGCATTGAGTTACGTCGCATCACATGCGCATGGCATCGCTTGATATCGCATCTTATGTGCATCTCATCGCATGCGCATTGAGTCACGTCGCGTCACATGTGAATGGCATCTCTTGATATCGCATCTTATGTGCATCGCATCGCAGCGCATTGAGTTACGTCACGTCACATGCCCATGGTATCGCTTGTTATCGCATCTTATGTGCATCACTTCGCATGCACATTGAGTCACGTCGCGTCAAATGCGCATGGCATCGCTTGATATCGCATCTTATGTGCATCGCATCGCATGCGCATTGAGTGACGTCGCATCACATGCGCATGGCATCGCTTGATATCGCATCTTATGTGCATCACATCGCATGCACATTGAGTCGCATCGCGTCACATGCGCATGGCATCGCTTGATATCGCATCTTATGTGCATCGCATGCGCATTGAGTCCTGTCACGTCACATGCGCATGGAATCGCTTGATATCGCATCTCATGTGCATCGCATCGCATGCGCATTGAGTTACGTCGCATCACATGCGCATGGCATTGCTTGATATCGCATCTTATGTGCATCGCATCGCATGCGCCTTGAGCCACATCGTGTCACATGCGCATGACATCGCTTGATATCGCATCTTATGTGCACCGCATCGAATGCACATTGAGTCACGTTGCGTCAGATGCGCATGGCATTGCTTGATATCGCATCTTATATGCATCGCATCGCATGCGCATTGACTCACTCGCGTCACATACGCATAGCATCACTTGATATCGCATCTTATGTGCATCGCATCGCATGCGCATTTTGTGACGTCGCATCACATGCGCATGGCATCGCTTGATATCGCATCTTAAGTGCATCACATCGCATGCACATTGAGTCGCATCGCGTCACATGCGCATGACATCGCTTGATATCGCATCTTATCTGCATCGCATGCGCATTGAGTCCTGTCACGTCACATGCGCATGGAATCGCTTGATATCACATCTCATGTGCATCGCATCGCATGCGCATTGAGTTACGTCGCATCACATGCGCATGGCATTGCTTGATATCGCATCTTATGTGCATCGTATCGCATGCGCCTTGAGCCACATCGTGTCACATGCGCATGACATCGCTTGATATCGCAACTTATGTGCATCGCATCGCAGCGCATTGAGTCACATCGCGTCACATGCGCATGCATCGCTCGACATCGCATCTTACTTGTATCGCAGGCGCATTGAGTCACATCGCATCACATCCGCATGGCATCGCTCGACATCGCATCGCAGGCGCATTGAGTGACATCGCGTCACATGCGCATGGCATCGCTTGATATCGCATCTTATGTGCATCGCATCGCATGCGCATTGAGTCACGTCGCGTCACATGCGCATGGCATATCTTGATATCGCATCTTATGTGCATCGCATCGCATGCGCATTCAGTCACATACGTCACATGCGCATGGCATCGTTTGATATGGCATCATATATGCATCGTATCGCATGCGCATTGAGTCACTTGCGTCTAATACGCATGGCATCGCTTGATATCGCATTTTATGTGCATCGCATCGCAGGCGCATTGAGTCACATCGCGTCACATGCCCATGGAATCGCTTGTTATCGCGTCTCGCGTGCATCGCGTCGCATTCGCATTGTGTCACGTCACGTCACATGCGCATGGCATCGCTTGATATCGCATCTTATGTGCATTGCATCGCAGCGCATTGAGTCACATCACGCCACATGCGCATAGCATCGCCTGATATCGCATCTTATGTGCATCGCATCGCATGCGCATTGAGTCACGTCGCGTCACATGCGCATGGCATATCTTGATATCGCATCTTATGTGCACCGCATCGAATGCAAATTGAGTCACGTTGCGTCACATGCGCATGGCATTGCTTGATATCGCATCTTATATGCATCGCATCGCAACGCATTGATTCACATCACGCAACATGCGCATGGCATCGCTTGATATCGCATCTTATATGCATCGCATCGCATGCGCATTGACTCACTCGCGTCACATACGCATGGCATCGCTTAATATCGCATCTTATGTGCATCGCATTGCATGCGCATTGAGCAACGTCACGCCACATGCGCATGGTATCGCTTGATATCGCATCTTATGTGCATCGCATCGCAGCGCATTGAGTCACGTCACGTCACATGCCCATGGTATCGCATGTTATCGCATCTTATGTGCATCGCTTCGCATGCACATTGAGTCACGTCGCATCAAATGCGCATGGCATCGCTTGATATCACATCTTATGTGCATCGCATCGCATGCGCATTGAGTGACGTCGCATCACATGCGCATGGCATCGCTTGATATCGCATCTAAAATGCATCGCAGCGCATGCACACTGAGTCAAATCGCGTCACATGCGCATGGCATCGCTTGATATCGCATCTTATATGCATCGCATCGCAACGCATTGATTCACATCACGCAACATGCGCATGGCATCGCTTGATATCGCATCTTATATGCATCGCATCTTATATGCATCGCATCGCATGCGCATTGACTCACTCGCGTCACATACGCATGGCATCGCTTGATATCGCATTTTATGTGCACCGCATCGCAGGCGCATTGAGTCACATCGCGTCACATGCCCACGGCATCGCTTGTTATCGCATCTTACGTGCATCGCATCGCATTCGCATTGTGTCACGTCGCGTCACATGCGCATGGCATTGCTTGATACCGCATCTTATGTGCATCGCATCGCATGCGCATTGAGACACGTCGCGTCACATGCGCATGGTATCGCTTGTTATCGCATCTTATGTGCATCGCATCGCAGCGCATTGAGTCACGTCACGTCACATGCCCATGGTATCGCTTGTTATCGCATCTTATGTGCATCGCTTCGCATGCACATTGAGTCACGTCGCATCAAATGCGCATGGCATCGCTTGATATCACATCTTATGTGCATCGCATCGCATGCGCATTGAGTGACGTCGCATCACATGCGCATGGCATCGCTTGATATCGCATCTTAAGTGCATCGCAGCGCATGCACACTGAGTCAAATCGCGTCACATGCGCATGACATCGCTTGATATCGCATCTTATGTGCATCGCATGCGCATTGAGTCACGTCGCGTCACATGCGCATGGCATCGCTTGATATCGCATCTTATGTGCATCTCATGGCATGCGCCTTGAGCCACATCGTGTCACATGCGCGAGGCATCGCTTGATATCGCATCTTATGTGCATGGCATCGCAGCGCATTGAGTCACATCGCGTCACATGCGCATGCATCGCTCAACATCGCATCTTACGTGCATCGCATGCGCATTGAGTCAGATCGCATCACATGCGCGTGGCATCGCTTAATATCGCATCTTATGTGCATCGCATCGCATGCGCATTCAGTCACATCACGTCACATGCGCATGGCATCGCTTGATATGGCATCATATATGCATCGTATCGCATGGGCATTGAGTCACGTCGCGTCACAAGCGCATGACATATCTTGATATCGCATCTTATGTGCTCCGCATCGAATGCAAATTGAGTAACGTTGCGTCACATGCGCATGGCATTGCTTGATATCACAACTTATATGCATCGCATCGCAACGCATTGATTCACATCACGCAACATGCGCGTGGCATCGCTTGATATCGTATCTTATATGCATCGCATCGCATGCGCATTGACTCACTCGCGTCACATACGCATGGCATCGCTTGATATCGCATTTTATGTGCACCGCATCGCAGGCGCATTGAGTCACATCGCGTCACTTGCGCATGGAATCGCTTGATATCGCATCTTATGTGCATCGCATCGCAGCACATTGAGTCACGTCGCGTCACATGCCCATGGCATCGCTTGTTATCGCCACTTATGTGCATCGCATCGCAGCGCATTTAGTCATATCGTGTCAAATGCGCATGCATCGCTCGACATCGCATCTTACGTGCATCGCATGCGCATTGAGTCTCATCGCATCACATTCGAATGGCATCGCTCGAAATCGCATCTTATGTGCATCGCATCGCAGGCGCATTGAGTCACATAGCGTCACATGCGCAAGGAATCGCTTGATATCCCACCTTATCTGCATCGCCTCTCAGCGCATTGAGTCACATCACGCCACATACGCATGGCATCGCTTGATATCGCACCTTATGTGCATCGCATCGCATGCGCATTGAGTGACGTCGCATCACATGCGCATGGCATCGCTCGATATTGCATCTTAAGTGCATCACAGCGCATGCACACTGAGTCAAATCGCGTCACATGCGCATGGCATCGCTTGATATCGCATCTTATGTGCATCGCATGCGCATTGAGTCACGTCGCGTCACATGCGCATGGCATCGCTTGATATCGCATCTTATGTGCATCTCATCGCATGCGCCTTGAGCCACATCGTTTCACATGAGCATGGCATCGCTTGATATCGCATCTTATGTGCATGGCATCGCAGTGCATTGAGTCACATCGCGTCACATGCGCATGCATCGCTCGACATCGCATCTTACGTGCATCGCATGCTCATTGAGTCAGATCGCATCACATGCGCGTGGCATCGCTTAATATCGCATCTTATGTGCATCGCATCGCATGCGCATTCAGGCACATCACGTCACATGCGCATGGCATCGCTTGATACGGCATCATATATGCATCGTATCGCATGCGCATTGTGTCACTTGTGTCTAATACGCATGGCATCGCTTGATATCGCATTTTATGTGCACCGCATCGCAGGCGCATTGATTCACATCGCGTCACATGCCCACGGCATCGCTTGTTATCGCATCTTACGTGCATCTCATCGCATGCGCATTGAGTCACGTCGCGTCACATGTGAATGTCATCGCTTGATATCGCACCTTATGTGCATCGCATCGCAGCGCATTGAGTCACGTCACGTCACATGCCCATGGTATCGCTTGTTATCGCATCTTATGTGCATCGCTTCGCATGCACATTGAGTCACGTCGCGTCAAATGCGCATGGCATCGCTTGATATCGCATCTTATGTGCATCGCATCGCATGCGCATTGAGTGACGTCGCATAACATGCGCATGGCATCGCTTGATATCGCATCTTATGTGCATCACATCGCATGCACATTGAGTCGCATCGCGTCACATGCGCATGGCATCGCTTGATATCGCATCTTATGTGCATCGCATGCGCATTGAGTCCTGTCACGTCACATGCGCATGGAATCGCTTGATATCGCATCTCATGTGCATCGCATCGCATGCGCATTGAGTTACGTCGCATCACATGCGCAAGGCATTGCTTGATATCGCATCTTATGTGCATCGCATCGCATGCGCCTTGAGCCACATCGTGTCACATGCGCATGACATCGCTTGATATCGCATCTTATGTGCATCGCATCCCAGCGCATTGAGTCACATCGCGTCACATGCCAATGGCATCGCTCGACATCGCATCGCAGGCGCATTGAGCGACATCGCGTCACATGCGCATGTCATCGCTTGATATCGCATCTTATGTGCATTGCATCGCAGCGCTTTGAGTCACAGCACGATACATGCGCATAGCATCGCCTGATATCGCATATTATGTGCATCGCATCGCATGCGCATTGAGTCACGTCGCGTAAGATGCGCATGGCATATCTTGATATCGCATCTTATGTGCATCGCATCGCATGCGCATTCAGTCACATCACGTCACATGCGCATGGCATCGCTTGATATGGCATCATATATGCATCGTATCGCATGCGCATTGAGTCACTTGCGTCTAGTACGCATGGCATCGCTTGATATCGCATTTTATGTGCATCGCATCGCAGGCGCATTGAGTCACATCACGCCACATGCGCATAGCATCGCCTGATATCGCATCTTATGTGCATCGCATCGCATGCGCATTGAGTCACGTCGCGTCACATGCGCATGGGATCGCTTGTTATCGCATCTTGCGTGCATCGCATCGCATTCCCATTGTGTCACGTCACGTCACATGCGCATGGCATCGCTTGATATCGCATCTTATGTGCATTGCATCGCAGCGCATTGAGTCACATCACGCCACATGCGCATAGCATCGCCTGATATTGCATCTTATGTGCATCGCATCGCATGCGCATTGAGTCACGTCGCGTCACATGCGCATGGCATATCTTGATATCGCATCCTATGTGCACCACATCGAATGCAAATTGAGTCACGTTGCGTCACATGCGCATGGCATTGCTTGATATCACAACTTATATGCATCGCATCGCAACGCACTGATTCACATCACGCAACATGCGCATGGCATCGCTTGATATCGCATCTAATGTGCATCGCATGCGCATTGAGTCACGTCGCGTCACATGCGCATGGCATCGCTTGATATCGCATCTTATGTGCATCTCATCGCATGCGCCTTGAGCCACATCCTGTCACATGCGCATGGCATCGCTTGATATCGCATCTTATGTGCATGGCATCGCAGCGCATTGAGTCACATCGCGTCACATGCGCATGCATCGCTCGACATCGCATCTTACGTGCATCGCATGCGCATTGAGTCAGATCGCATCACATGCGCATGGCATTGCTTAATATCGCATCTTATGTGCATCGCATCGCATGCGCATTCAGTCACATCACGTCACATGCGCATGGCATCGCTTGATATGGCATCATATATGCATCGTATCGCATGCGCATTGAGTCACTTGTGTCTAATACGCATGGCATCGCTTGATATCGCATTTTATGTGCACCGCATCGCAGGCGCATTGAGTCACATCGCGTCACATGCCCACGGCATCGCTTGTTATCGCATCTTACGTGCATCGCATCGCATTCGCATTGTGTCACGTCGCGTCACATGCGCATGGCATTGCTTGATACCGCATCTTATGTGCATCGCATCGCATGCGCATTGAGACACGTCGCGTCACATGCGCATGTCATCGCTTGATATCGCATCTTATGTGTATCTCATTGCATGCGCATTGAGTCACGTCGCGTCACATGTGAATGGCATCGCTTGATATCGCATCTTCTGTGCATCGCATCGCAGCCGCATTGAGTCACATCGCGTCACTTGCGCATGGAATCGCTTGATATCGCATCTTATGTGCATCGCATCGCAGCACATTGAGTCACGTCGCGTCACATGCCCATGGCATCGCTTGTTATCGCCTCTTATGTGCATCGCATCGCAGCGCATTTAGTCATATCGTGTCAAATGCGCATGCATCGCTCGACATCGCATCTTACGTGCATCGCATGCGCATTGAGTCTCATCGCATCACATTCGAATGGCATCGCTCGGAATCGCATCTTATGTGCATGGCATCGCAGGCGCATTGAGTCACATAGCGTCACATGCGCAAGGAATCGCTTGATATCCCACCTTATCTGCATCGCCTCTCAGCGCATTGAGTCACATCACGCCACATACGCATGGCATCGCTTGATATCGCATCTTATGTGCATCGAATCGCATGCGCATTAAGTCACGTCGCGTCACATGCGCATGGCATCGCTTGATACCGCATCTTATATGCATCGCATCGCAACGCATTGATTCACATCACGCAACATGCGCATGGCATCGCTTGATATCGCATCTTATGTGCATTGCATCGCAGTGCATTGAGTCACATCGCGTCACATGCGCATGCATCGCTCGACATCGCATCTTACGTGCATCGCATGCGCATTGAGTCAGATCGCATCACATGCGCGTGGCATCGCTTAATATCGCATCTTATGTGCATCGCATCGCATGCGCATTCAGGCACATCACGCCACATACGCATGGCATCGCTTGATATCGCATCTTATGTGCATCGAATCGCATGCGCATTAAGTCACGTCGCGTCACATGCGCATGGCATCGCTTGATATCGCATCTTATATGCATCGCATCGCAACGCATTGATTCACATCACGCAACATGCGCATGGCATCGCTTGATATCGCATCTTATGTGCATCGCATCGCAGCACATTGAGTCACGTCGCGTCACATGCCCATGGCATCGCTTGTTATCGCCACTTATGTGCATCGCATCGCAGCGCATTTAGTCATATCGTGTCAAATGCGCATGCATCGCTCGACATCGCATCTTACGTGCATCGCATGCGCATTGAGTCTCATCGCATCACATTCGAATGGCATCGCTCGAAATCGCATCTTATGTGCATCGCATCGCAGGCGCATTGAGTCACATAGCGTCACATGCGCAAGGAATCGCTTGATATCCCACCTTATCTGCATCGCCTCTCAGCGCATTGAGTCACATCACGCCACATACGCATGGCATCGCTTGATATCGCACCTTATGTGCATCGCATCGCATGCGCATTGAGTGACGTCGCATCACATGCGCATGGCATCGCTCGATATTGCATCTTAAGTGCATCACAGCGCATGCACACTGAGTCAAATCGCGTCACATGCGCATGGCATCGCTTGATATCGCATCTTATGTGCATCGCATGCGCATTGAGTCACGTCGCGTCACATGCGCATGGCATCGCTTGATATCGCATCTTATGTGCATCTCATCGCATGCGCCTTGAGCCACATCGTTTCACATGAGCATGGCATCGCTTGATATCGCATCTTATGTGCATGGCATCGCAGTGCATTGAGTGACATCGCGTCACATGCGCATGCATCGCTCGACATCGCATCTTACGTGCATCACATGCTCATTGAGTCAGATCGCATCACATGCGCGTGGCATCGCTTAATATCGCATCTTATGTGCATCGCATCGCATGCGCATTCAGGCACATCACGTCACATGCGCATGGCATCGCTTGATATGGCATCATATATGCATCGTATCGCATGCGCATTGTGTCACTTGTGTCTAATACGCATGGCATCGCTTGATATCGCATTTTATGTGCACCGCATCGCAGGCGCATTGATTCACATCGCGTCACATGCCCACGGCATCGCTTGTTATCGCATCTTACGTGCATCTCATCGCATGCGCATTGAGTCACGTCGCGTCACATGTGAATGTCATCGCTTGATATCGCACCTTATGTGCATCGCATCGCAGCGCATTGAGTCACGTCACGTCACATGCCCATGGTATCGCTTGTTATCGCATCTTATGTGCATCGCTTCGCATGCACATTGAGTCACGTCGCGTCAAATGCGCATGGCATCGCTTGATATCGCATCTTATGTGCATCGCATCGCATGCGCATTGAGTGACGTCGCATAACATGCGCATGGCATCGCTTGATATCGCATCTTATGTGCATCACATCGCATGCACATTGAGTCGCATCGCGTCACATGCGCATGGCATCGCTTGATATCGCATCTTATGTGCATCGCATGCGCATTGAGTCCTGTCACGTCACATGCGCATGGCATCGCTTGATATCGCATCTTATGTGCATTGCATCGCAGTGCATTGAGTCACATCGCGTCACATGCGCATGCATCGCTCGACATCGCATCTTACGTGCATCGCATGCGCATTGAGTCAGATCGCATCACATGCGCGTGGCATCGCTTAATATCGCATCTTATGTGCATCGCATCGCATGCGCATTCAGGCACATCACGTCACATGCGCATGGCATCGCTTGATATGGCATCATATATGCATCGTATCGCATGCGCATTGTGTCACTTGTGTCTAATACGCATGGCATCGCTTGATATCGCATTTTATGTGCACCGCATCGCAGGCGCATTGATTCACATCGCGTCACATGCCCACGGCATCGCTTGTTATCGCATCTTACGTGCATCTCATCGCATGCGCATTGAGTCACGTCGCGTCACATGTGAATGTCATCGCTTGATATCGCACCTTATGTGCATCGCATCGCAGCGCATTGAGTCACGTCACGTCACATGCCCATGGTATCGCTTGTTATCGCATCTTATGTGCATCGCTTCGCATGCACATTGAGTCACGTCGCGTCAAATGCGCATGGCATCGCTTGATATCGCATCTTATGTGCATCGCATCGCATGCGCATTGAGTGACGTCGCATAACATGCGCATGGCATCGCTTGATATCGCATCTTATGTGCATCACATCGCATGCACATTGAGTCGCATCGCGTCACATGCGCATGGCATCGCTTGATATCGCATCTTATGTGCATCGCATGCGCATTGAGTCCTGTCACGTCACATGCGCATGGAATCGCTTGATATCGCATCTCATGTGCATCGCATCGCATGCGCATTGAGTTACGTCGCATCACATGCGCAAGGCATTGCTTGATATCGCATCTTATGTGCATCGCATCGCATGCGCCTTGAGCCACATCGTGTCACATGCGCATGACATCGCTTGATATCGCATCTTATGTGCATCGCATCCCAGCGCATTGAGTCACATCGCGTCACATGCCAATGGCATCGCTCGACATCGCATCGCAGGCGCATTGAGCGACATCGCGTCACATGCGCATGTCATCGCTTGATATCGCATCTTATGTGCATTGCATCGCAGCGCTTTGAGTCACAGCACGATACATGCGCATAGCATCGCCTGATATCGCATATTATGTGCATCGCATCGCATGCGCATTGAGTCACGTCGCGTAAGATGCGCATGGCATATCTTGATATCGCATCTTATGTGCATCGCATCGCATGCGCATTCAGTCACATCACGTCACATGCGCATGGCATCGCTTGATATGGCATCATATATGCATCGTATCGCATGCGCATTGAGTCACTTGCGTCTAGTACGCATGGCATCGCTTGATATCGCATTTTATGTGCATCGCATCGCAGGCGCATTGAGTCACATCACGCCACATGCGCATAGCATCGCCTGATATCGCATCTTATGTGCATCGCATCGCATGCGCATTGAGTCACGTCGCGTCACATGCGCATGGGATCGCTTGTTATCGCATCTTGCGTGCATCGCATCGCATTCCCATTGTGTCACGTCACGTCACATGCGCATGGCATCGCTTGATATCGCATCTTATGTGCATTGCATCGCAGCGCATTGAGTCACATCACGCCACATGCGCATAGCATCGCCTGATATCGCATCTTATGTGCATCGCATCGCATGCGCATTGAGTCACGTCGCGTCACATGCGCATGGCATATCTTGATATCGCATCCTATGTGCACCACATCGAATGCAAATTGAGTCACGTTGCGTCACATGCGCATGGCATTGCTTGATATCACAACTTATATGCATCGCATCGCAACGCACTGATTCACATCACGCAACATGCGCATGGCATCGCTTGATATCGCATCTTATGTGCATCGCATGCGCATTGAGTCACGTCGCGTCACATGCGCATGGCATCGCTTGATATCGCATCTTATGTGCATCTCATCGCATGCGCCTTGAGCCACATCCTGTCACATGCGCATGGCATCGCTTGATATCGCATCTTATGTGCATGGCATCGCAGCGCATTGAGTCACATCGCGTCACATGCGCATGCATCGCTCGACATCGCATCTTACGTGCATCGCATGCGCATTGAGTCAGATCGCATCACATGCGCATGGCATTGCTTAATATCGCATCTTATGTGCATCGCATCGCATGCGCATTCAGTCACATCACGTCACATGCGCATGGCATCGCTTGATATGGCATCATATATGCATCGTATCGCATGCGCATTGAGTCACTTGTGTCTAATACGCATGGCATCGCTTGATATCGCATTTTATGTGCACCGCATCGCAGGCGCATTGAGTCACATCGCGTCACATGCCCACGGCATCGCTTGTTATCGCATCTTACGTGCATCGCATCGCATTCGCATTGTGTCACGTCGCGTCACATGCGCATGGCATCGCTTGATATCGCATCTTATGTGCATGGCATCGCAGTGCATTGAGTCACATCGCGTCACATGCGCATGCATCGCTCGACATCGCATCTTACGTGCATCGCATGCGCATTGAGTCAGATCGCATCACATGCGCGTGGCATCGCTTAATATCGCATCTTATGTGCATCGCATCGCATGCGCATTCAGGCACATCACGCCACATACGCATGGCATCGCTTGATATCGCATCTTATGTGCATCGAATCGCATGCGCATTAAGTCACGTCGCGTCACATGCGCATGGCATCGCGCGATATCGCATCTTATATGCATCGCATCGCAACGCATTGATTCACATCACGCAACATGCGCATGGCATCGCTTGATATCGCATCTTATATGCATCGCATCGCATGCGCATTGACTCACTCGCGTCACATACGCATGGCATCGCTTAATATCGCATCTTATGTGCATCGCATTGCATGCGCATTGAGCCACGTCACGCCACATGCGCATGGTATCGCTTGATATCGCATCTTATGTGCATCGCATCGCAGCACATTGAGTCACGTCACGTCACATGCCCATGGTATCGCTTGTTATCGCATCTTATGTGCATCGCTTCGCATGCACATTGAGTCACGTCGCGTCAAATGCGCATGGCATCGCTTGATATCGCACCTTATGTGCATCGCATCGCATGCGCATTGAGTGACGTCGCATCACATGCGCATGGCATCGCTCGATATTGCATCTTAAGTGCATCGCAGCGCATGCACACTGAGTCAGATCGCATCACATGCGCGTGGCATCGCTTAATATCGCATCTTATGTGCATCGCATCGCAGGCGCATTGAGTCACATAGCGTCACATGCGCAAGGAATCGCTTGATATCCCACCTTATCTGCATCGCCTCTCAGCGCATTGAGTCACATCACGCCACATACGCATGGCATCGCTTGATATCGCATCTTATGTGCATCGAATCGCATGCGCATTAAGTCACGTCGCGTCACATGCGCATGGCATCGCTTGATATCGCATCTTATATGCATCGCATCGCAACGCATTGATTCACATCACGCAACATGCGCATGGCATCGCTTGATATCGCATCTTATGTGCATTGCATCGCAGTGCATTGAGTCACATCGCGTCACATGCGCATGCATCGCTCGACATCGCATCTTACGTGCATCGCATGCGCATTGAGTCAGATCGCATCACATGCGCGTGGCATCGCTTAATATCGCATCTTACGTGCATCGCATCGCATGCGCATTCAGGCACATCACGCCACATACGCATGGCATCGCTTGATATCGCATCTTATGTGCATCGAATCGCATGCACATTGAGTCACGTCGCGTCAAATGCGCATGCCATCGCTTGATATCGCACCTTATGTGCATCGCATCGCATGCGCATTGAGTGACGTCGCATCACATGCGCATGGCATCGCTCGATATTGCATCTTAAGTGCATCGCAGCGCATGCACACTGAGTCAGATCGCATCACATGCGCGTGGCATCGCTTAATATCGCATCTTATGTGCATCGCATCGCATGCGCATTCAGGCACATCACGCCACATACGCAAGGAATCGCTTGATATCCCACCTTATCTGCATCGCCTCTCAGCGCATTGAGTCACATCACGCCACATACGCATGGCATCGCTTGATATCGCATCTTATGTGCATCGAATCGCATGCGCATTAAGTCACGTCGCGTCACATGCGCATGGCATCGCTTGATATCGCATCTTATATGCATCGCATCGCAACGCATTGATTCACATCACGCAACATGCGCATGGCATCGCTTGATATCGCATCTTATATGCATCGCATCGCATGCGCATTGACTCACTCGCGTCACATACGCATGGCATCGCTTAATATCGCATCTTATGTGCATCGCATTGCATGCGCATTGAGCCACGTCACGCCACATACGCATGGTATCGCTTGATATCGCACCTTATGTGCATCGCATCGCATGCGCATTGAGTGACGTCGCATCACATGCGCATGGCATCGCTCGATATTGCATCTTAAGTGCATCGCAGCGCATGCACACTGAGTCAAACCGCGTCACATGCGCATGGCATCGCTTGATATCGCATCTTATGTGCATCGCATGCGCATTGCGTCACGTCGCGTCACATGCGCATGGCATCGCTTGATATCGCATCTTATGTGCATCTCATCGCATGCGCCTTGAGCCACATCGTGTCACATGCGCATGGCATCGCTTGATATCGCATCTTATGTGCATGGCATCGCAGTGCATTGAGTCACATCGCGTCACATGCGCATGCATCGCTCGACATCGCATCTTACGTGCATCGCATGCTCATTGAGTCAGATCGCATCACATGCGCGTGGCATCGCTTAATATCGCATCTTATGTGCATCGCATCGCATGCGCATTCAGGCACATCACGTCACATGCGCATGGCATCGCTTGATATGGCATCATATATGCATCGTATCGCATGCGCATTGTGTCACTTGTGTCTAATAGGCATGGCATCGCTTGATATCGCATTTTATGTGCACCGCATCGCAGGCGCATTGATTCACATCGCGTCACATGCCCACGGCATCGCTTGTTATCGCATCTTACGTGCATCGCATCGCATTCGCATTGTGTCACGTCGCGTCACATGCGCATGGCATCGCTTGATATCGCATCTTATGTGCATCTCATCGCATGCGCATTGAGTCACGTCGCGTCACATGTGAATGTCATCGCTTGATATCGCACCTTATGTGCATCGCATCGCAGCGCATTGAGTCACGTCACGTCACATGCCCATGGTATCGCTTGTTATCGCATCTTATGTGCATCGCTTCGCATGCACATTGAGTCACGTCGCGTCAAATGCGCATGGCATCGCTTGATATCGCATCTTATGTGCATCGCATCGCATGCGCATTGAGTGACGTCGCATCACATGCGCATGGCATCGCTTGATATCGCATCTTATGTGCATCACATCGCATGCACATTGAGTCGCATCGCGTCACATGCGCATGCCATCGCTTGATATCGCATCTTATGTGCATCGCATGCGCATTGAGCCTGTCACGTCACATGCGCATGGAATCGCTTGATATCGCATCTCATGTGCATCGCATCGCATGCGCATTGAGTTACGTCGCATCACATGCGCAAGGCATTGCTTGATATCGCATCTTATGTGCATCGCATCGCATGCGCCTTGAGCCACATCGTGTCACATGCGCATGACATCGCTTGATATCGCATCTTATGTGCATCGCATCGCAGCGCATTGAGTCACATCGCGTCACATGCGCATGCATCGCTCGACATCGCATCTTACTTGTATCGCATGCACATTGAGTCACATCGCATCACATGCCAATGGCATCGCTCGACATCGCATCGCAGGCGCATTGAGCGACATCGCGTCACATGCGCATGTCATCGCTTGATATCGCATCTTATGTGCATTGCATCGCAGCGCATTGAGTCACAGCACGCCACATGCGCACAGCATCGCCTGATATCGCATATTATGTGCATCGCATCGCATGCGCATTGAGTCACGTCGCGTAAGATGCGCATGGCATATCTTGATATCGCATCTTATGTGCATCGCATCGCATGCGCATTCAGTCACATCACGTCACATGCGCATGGCATCGCTTGATATGGCATCATATATGCATCGTATCGCATGCGCATTGAGTCACTTGCGTCTAGTACGCATGGCATCGCTTGATATCGCATTTTATGTGCATCGCATCGCAGGCGCATTGAGTCACATCACGCCACATGCGCATAGCATCGCCTGATATCGCATCTTATGTGCATCGCATCGCATGCACATTGAGTCACGTCGCGTCACATGCGCATGGGATCGCTTGTTATCGCATCTTGCGTGCATCGCATCGCATTCCCATTGTGTCACGTCACGTCACATGCGCATGGCATCGCTTGATATCGCATCTTATGTGCATTGCATCGCAGCGCATTGAGTCACATCACGCCACATGCGCATAGCATCGCCTGATATCGCATCTTATGTGCATCGCATCGCATGCGCATTGAGTCACGTCGCGTCACATGCGCATGGCATATCTTGATATCGCATCTTATGTGCACCACATCGAATGCAAATTGAGTCACGTTGCGTCACATGCGCATGGCATTGCTTGATATCACAACTTATATGCATCGCATCGCAACGCATTGATTCACATCACGCAACATGCGCATGGCATCGCTTGATATCGCATCTTATGTGCATCGCATGCGCATTGAGTCACGTCGCGTCACATGCGCATGGCATCGCTTGATATCGCATCTTATGTGCATCTCATCGCATGCGCCTTGAGCCACATCGTGTCACATGCGCATGGCATCGCTTGATATCGCATCTTATGTGCATGGCATCGCAGCGCATTGAGTCACATCGCGTCACATGCGCATGCATCGCTCGACATCGCATCTTACGTGCATCGCATGCGCATTGAGTCAGATCGCATCACATGCGCATGGCATTGCTTAATATCGCATCTTATGTGCATCGCATCGCATGCGCATTCAGTCACATCACGTCACATGCGCATGGCATCGCTTGATATGGCATCATATATGCATCGTATCGCATGCGCATTGAGTCACTTGTGTCTAATACGCATGGCATCGCTTGATATCGCATTTTATGTGCACCGCATCGCAGGCGCATTGAGTCACATCGCGTCACATGCCCACGGCATCGCTTGTTATCGCATCTTACGTGCATCGCATCGCATTCGCATTGTGTCACGTCGCGTCACATTCGCATGGCATTGCTTGATACCGCATCTTATGTGCATCGCATCGCATGCGCATTGAGACACGTCGCGTCACATGCGCATGTCATCGCTTGATATCGCATCTTATGTGTATCTCATTGCATGCGCATTGAGTCACGTCGCGTCACATGTGAATGGCAGCGCTTGATATCGCATCTTCTGTGCATCGCATCGCAGCCGCATTGAGTCACATCGCGTCACTTGCGCATGGAATCGCTTGATATCGCATCTTATGTGCATCGCATCGCAGCACATTGAGTCACGTCGCGTCACATGCCCATGGCATCGCTTGTTATCGCCTCTTATGTGCATCGCATCGCAGCGCATTTAGTCATATCGTGTCAAATGCGCATGCATCGCTCGACATCGCATCTTACGTGCATCGCATGCGCATTGAGTCTCATCGCATCACATTCGAATGGCATCGCTCGAAATCGCATCTTATGTGCATGGCATCGCAGGCGCATTGAGTCACATAGCGTCACATGCGCAAGAAATCGCTTGATATCCCACCTTATCTGCATCGCCTCTCAGCGCATTGAGTCACATCACGCCACATACGCATGGCATCGCTTGATATCGCATCTTATGTGCATCGAATCGCATGCGCATTAAGTCACGTCGCGTCACATGCGCATGGCATCGCTTGATATCGCATCTTAAATGCATCGCATCGCAACGCATTGATTCACATCACGCAACATGCGCATGGCATCGCTTGATATCGCATCTTATGTGCATGGCATCGCAGTGCATTGAGTCACATCGCGTCACATGCGCATGCATCGCTCGACATCGCATCTTACGTGCATCGCATGCGCATTGAGTCAGATCGCATCACATGCGCGTGGCATCGCTTAATATCGCATCTTATGTGCATCGCATCGCATGCGCATTCAGGCACATCACGCCACATACGCATGGCATCGCTTGATATCGCATCTTATGTGCATCGAATCGCATGCGCATTAAGTCACGTCGCGTCACATGCGCATGGCATCGCGCGATATCGCATCTTATATGCATCGCATCGCAACGCATTGATTCACATCACGCAACATGCGCATGGCATCGCTTGATATCGCATCTTATATGCATCGCATCGCATGCGCATTGACTCACTCGCGTCACATACGCATGGCATCGCTTAATATCGCATCTTATGTGCATCGCATTGCATGCGCATTGAGCCACGTCACGCCACATGCGCATGGTATCGCTTGATATCGCATCTTATGTGCATCGCATCGCAGCACATTGAGTCACGTCACGTCACATACGCATGGCATCGCTTGATATCGCATCTTATGTGCATCGAATCGCATGCGCATTAAGTCACGTCGCGTCACATGCGCATGGCATCGCTTGATATCGCATCTTAAATGCATCGCATCGCAACGCATTGATTCACATCACGCCACATACGCATGGCATCGCTTGATATCGCATCTTATGTGCATCGAATCGCATGCGCATTAAGTCACGTCGCGTCACATGCGCATGGCATCGCTTGATATCGCATCTTATATGCATCGCATCGCAACGCATTGATTCACATCACGCAACATGCGCATGGCATCGCTTGATATCGCATCTTATGTGCATTGCATCGCAGTGCATTGAGTAACATCGCGTCACATGCGCATGCATCGCTCGACATCGCATCTTACGTGCATCGCATGCGCATTGAGTCAGATCGCATCACATGCGCGTGGCATCGCTTAATATCGCATCTTATGTGCATCGCATCGCATGCGCATTCAGGCACATCACGCCACATACGCATGGCATCGCTTGATATCGCATCTTATGTGCATCGAATCGCATGCGCATTAAGTCACGTCGCGTCACATGCGCATGGCATCGCTTGATATCGCATCTTATATGCATCGCATCGCAACGCATTGATTCACATCACGCAACATGCGCATGGCATCGCTTGATATCGCATCTTATGTGCATCGCATCGCAGCACATTGAGTCACGTCACGTCACATGCCCATGGTATCGCTTGTTATCGCATCTTGTGTGCATCGCTTCGCATGCACATTGAGTCACGTCGCGTCAAATGCGCATGGCATCGCTTGATATCGCACCTTATGTGCATCGCATCGCATGCGCATTGAGTGACGTCGCATCACATGCGCATGGCATCGCTCGATATTGCATCTTAAGTGCATCGCAGCGCATGCACACTGAGTCAGATCGCATCACATGCGCGTGGCATCGCTTAATATCGCATCTTATGTGCATCGCATCGCATGCGCATTCAGGCACATCACGCCACATACGCATGGCATCGCTTGATATCGCATCTTATGTGCATCGAATCGCATGCGCATTAAGTCACGTCTCGTCACATGCGCATGGCATCGCTTGATATCGCATCTTATATGCATCGCATCGCAACGCATTGATTCACATCACGCAACATGCGCATGGCATCGCTTGATATCGCATCTTATATGCATCGCATCGCATGCGCATTGACTCACTCGCGTCACATACGCATGGCATCGCTTAATATCGCATCTTATGTGCATCGCATTGCATGCGCATTGAGCCACGTCACGCCACATGCGCATGGTATCGCTTGATATCGCACCTTATGTGCATCGCATCGCATGCGCATTGAGTGACGTCGCATCACATGCGCATGGCATCGCTCGATATTGCATCTTAAGTGCATCGCAGCGCATGTACACTGAGTCAAACCGCGTCACATGCGCATGGCATCGCTTGATATCGCATCTTATGTGCATCGCATGCGCATTGCGTCACGTCGCGTCACATGCGCATGGCATCGCTTGATATCGCATCTTATGTGCATCTCATCGCATGCGCCTTGAGCCACATCGTGTCACATGCGCATGGCATCGCTTGATATCGCATCTTATGTGCATGGCATCGCAGTGCATTGAGTCACATCGCGTCACATGCGCATGCATCGCTCGACATCGCATCTTACGTGCATCGCATGCTCATTGAGTCAGATCGCATCACATGCGCGTGGCATCGCTTAATATCGCATCTTATGTGCATCGCATCGCATGCGCATTCAGGCACATCACGTCACATGCGCATGGCATCGCTTGATATGGCATCATATATGCATCGTATCGCATGCGCATTGTGTCACTTGTGTCTAATAGGCATGGCATCGCTTGATATCGCATTTTATGTGCACCGCATCGCAGGCGCATTGATTCACATCGCGTCACATGCCCACGGCATCGCTTGTTATCGCATCTTACGTGCATCGCATCGCATTCGCATTGTGTCACGTCGCGTCACATGCGCATGGCATCGCTTGATATCGCATCTTATGTGCATCTCATCGCATGCGCATTGAGTCACGTCGCGTCACATG
Source organism: Tenodera sinensis (assembly GCA_030765045.1). NCBI lineage: Eukaryota > Metazoa > Arthropoda > Insecta > Mantodea > Mantidae > Tenodera > Tenodera sinensis. The sequence continues at coordinate 120,325,003 of CM060968.1, forward strand.
TGAATGTCATCGCTTGATATCGCACCTTATGTGCATCGCATCGCAGCGCATTGAGTCACGTCACGTCACATGCCCATGGTATCGCTTGTTATCGCATCTTATGTGCATCGCTTCGCATGCACATTGAGTCACGTCGCGTCAAATGCGCATGGCATCGCTTGATATCGCATCTTATGTGCATCGCATCGCATGCGCATTGAGTGACGTCGCATCACATGCGCATGGCATCGCTTGATATCGCATCTTATGTGCATCACATCGCATGCACATTGAGTCGCATCGCGTCACATGCGCATGGCATCGCTTGATATCGCATCTTATGTGCATCGCATGCGCATTGAGCCTGTCACGTCACATGCGCATGGATTCGCTTGATATCGCATCTCATGTGCATCGCATCGCATGCGCATTGAGTTACGTCGCATCACATGCGCAAGGCATTGCTTGATATCGCATCTTATGTGCATCGCATCGCATGCGCCTTGAGCCACATCGTGTCACATGCGCATGACATCGCTTGATATCGCATCTTATGTGCATCGCATCGCAGCGCATTGAGTCACATCGCGTCACATGCGCATGCATCGCTCGACATCGCATCTTACTTGTATCGCATGCACATTGAGTCACATCGCATCACATGCCAATGGCATCGCTCGACATCGCATCGCAGGCGCATTGAGCGACATCGCGTCACATGCGCATGTCATCGCTTGATATCGCATCTTATGTGCATTGCATCGCAGCGCATTGAGTCACAGCACGCCACATGCGCACAGCATCGCCTGATATCGCATATTATGTGCATCGCATCGCATGCGCATTGAGTCACGTCGCGTAAGATGCGCATGGCATATCTTGATATCGCATCTTATGTGCATCGCATCGCATGCGCATTCAGTCACATCACGTCACATGCGCATGGCATCGCTTGATATGGCATCATATATGCATCGTATCGCATGCGCATTGAGTCACTTGCGTCTAGTACGCATGGCATCGCTTGATATCGCATTTTATGTGCATCGCATCGCAGGCGCATTGAGTCACATCACGCCACATGCGCATAGCATCGCCTGATATCGCATCTTATGTGCATCGCACGCATGCACATTGAGTCACGTCGCGTCACATGCGCATGGGATCGCTTGTTATCGCATCTTGCGTGCATCGCATCGCATTCCCATTGTGTCACGTCACGTCACATGCGCATGGCATCGCTTGATATCGCATCTTATGTGCATTGCATCGCAGCGCATTGAGTCACATCACGCCACATGCGCATAGCATCGCCTGATATCGCATCTTATGTGCATCGCATCGCATGCGCATTGAGTCACGTCGCGTCACATGCGCATGGCATATCTTGATATCGCATCTTATGTGCACCACATCGAATGCAAATTGAGTCACGTTGCGTCACATGCGCATGGCATTGCTTGATATCACAACATATATGCATCGCATCGCAACGCATTGATTCACATCACGCAACATGCGCATGGCATCGCTTGATATCGCATCTTATGTGCATCGCATGCGCATTGAGTCACGTCGCGTCACATGCGCATGGCATCGCTTGATATCGCATCTTATGTGCATCTCATCGCATAGGACTTGAGCCACATCGTGTCACATGCGCATGGCATCGCTTGATATCGCATCTTATGTGCATGGCATCGCAGCGCATTGAGTCACATCGCGTCACATGCGCATGCATCGCTCGACATCGCATCTTACGTGCATCGCATGCGCATTGAGTCAGATCGCATCACATGCGCATGGCATTGCTTAATATCGCATCTTATGTGCATCGCATCGCATGCGCATTCAGTCACATCACGTCACATGCGCATGGCATCGCTTGATATGGCATCATATATGCATCGTATCGCATGCGCATTGAGTCACTTGTGTCTAATACGCATGGCATCGCTTGATATCGCATTTTATGTGCACCGCATCGCAGGCGCATTGAGTCACATCGCGTCACATGCCCACGGCATCGCTTGTTATCGCATCTTACGTGCATCGCATCGCATTCGCATTGTGTCACGTCGCGTCACATGCGCATGGCATTGCTTGATACCGCATCTTATGTGCATCGCATCGCATGCGCATTGAGACACGTCGCGTCACATGCGCATGTCATCGCTTGATATCGCATCTTATGTGTATCTCATTGCATGCGCATTGAGTCACGTCGCGTCACATGTGAATGGCAGCGCTTGATATCGCATCTTCTGTGCATCGCATCGCAGCCGCATTGAGTCACATCGCGTCACTTGCGCATGGAATCGCTTGATATCGCATCTTATGTGCATCGCATCGCAGCACATTGAGTCACGTCGCGTCACATGCCCATGGCATCGCTTGTTATCGCCTCTTATGTGCATCGCATCGCAGCGCATTTAGTCATATCGTGTCAAATGCGCATGCATCGCTCGACATCGCATCTTACGTGCATCGCATGCGCATTGAGTCTCATCGCATCACATTCGAATGGCATCGCTCGAAATCGCATCTTATGTGCATGGCATCGCAGGCGCATTGAGTCACATAGCGTCACATGCGCAAGAAATCGCTTGATATCCCACCTTATCTGCATCGCCTCTCAGCGCATTGAGTCACATCACGCCACATACGCATGGCATCGCTTGATATCGCATCTTATGTGCATCGAATCGCATGCGCATTAAGTCACGTCGCGTCACATGCGCATGGCATCGCTTGATATCGCATCTTAAATGCATCGCATCGCAACGCATTGATTCACATCACGCAACATGCGCATGGCATCGCTTGATATCGCATCTTATGTGCATGGCATCGCAGTGCATTGAGTCACATCGCGTCACATGCGCATGCATCGCTCGACATCGCATCTTACGTGCATCGCATGCGCATTGAGTCAGATCGCATCACATGCGCGTGGCATCGCTTAATATCGCATCTTATGTGCATCGCATCGCATGCGCATTCAGGCACATCACGCCACATACGCATGGCATCGCTTGATATCGCATCTTATGTGCATCGAATCGCATGCGCATTAAGTCACGTCGCGTCACATGCGCATGGCATCGCGCGATATCGCATCTTATATGCATCGCATCGCAAGGCATTGATTCACATCACGCAACATGCGCATGGCATCGCTTGATATCGCATCTTATATGCATCGCATCGCATGCGCATTGACTCACTCGCGTCACATACGCATGGCATCGCTTAATATCGCATCTTATCTGCATCGCATTGCATGCGCATTGAGCCACGTCACGCCACATGCGCATGGTATCGCTTGATATCGCATCTTATGTGCATCGCATCGCAGCACATTGAGTCACGTCACGTCACATGCCCATGGTATCGCTTGTTATCGCATCTTATGTGCATCGCTTCGCATGCACATTGAGTCACGTCGCGTCAAATGCGCATGGCATCGCTTGATATCGCACCTTATGTGCATCGCATCGCATGCGCATTGAGTGACGTCGCATCACATGCGCATGGCATCGCTCGATATTGCATCTTAAGTGCATCGCAGCGCATGCACACTGAGTCAGATCGCATCACATGCGCGTGGCATCGCTTAATATCGCATCTTATGTGCATCGCATCGCATGCGCATTCAGGCACATCACGCCACATACGCATGGCATCGCTTGATATCGCATCTTATGTGCATCGAATCGCATGCGCATTAAGTCACGTCGCGTCACATGCGTATGGCATCGCTTGATATCGCATCTTATATGCATCGCATCGCAACGCATTGATTCACATCACGCAACATGCGCATGGCATCGCTTGATATCGCATCTTATATGCATCGCATCGCATGCGCATTGACTCACTCGCGTCACATACGCATGGCATCGCTTAATATCGCATCTTATGTGCATCGCATTGCATGCGCATTGAGCCACGTCACGCCACATGCGCATGGTATCGCTTGATATCGCATCTTATGTGCATCGTATCGCAGCACATTGAGTCACGTCACGTCACATGCCCATGGTATCGCTTGTTATCGCATCTTATGTGCATCGCTTCGCATGCACATTGAGTCACGTCGCGTCAAATGCGCATGGCATCGCTTGATATCGCATCTTATGTGCATCGCATGCGCATTGAGTCACGTCGCGTCACATGCGCATGGCATCGCTTGATATCGCATCTTATGTGCATCTCATCGCATGCGCCTTGAGCCACATCGTGTCACATGCGCATGGCATCGCTTGATATCGCATCTTATGTGCATGGCATCGCAGTGCATTGAGTCACATCGCGTCACATGCGCATGCATCGCTCGACATCGCATCTTACGTGCATCGCATGCGCATTGAGTCAGATCGCATCACATGCGCGTGGCATCGCTTAATATCGCATCTTATGTGCATCGCATCGCATGCGCATTCAGGCACATCACGTCACATGCGCATGGCATCGCTTGATATGGCATCATCTATGCATCGTATCGCATGCGCATTGTGTCACTTGTGTCTAATACGCATGGCATCGCTTGATATCGCATTTTATGTGCACCGCATCGCAGGCGCATTGATTCACATCGCGTCACATGCCCACGGCATCGCTTGTTATCGCATCTTACGTGCATCGCATCGCATTCGCATTGTGTCACGTCGCGTCACATGCGCATGGCATCGCTTGATATCGCATCTTATGTGCATCTCATCGCATGCGCATTGAGTCACGTCGCGTCACATGTGAATGTCATCGCTTGATATCGCACCTTATGTGCATCGCATCGCAGCGCATTGAGTCACGTCACGTCACATGCCCATGGTATCGCTTGTTATCGCATCTTATGTGCATCGCTTCGCATGCACATTGAGTCACGTCGCGTCAAATGCGCATGGCATCGCTTGATATCGCATCTTATGTGCATCGCATCGCATGCGCATTGAGTGACGTCGCATCACATGCGCATGGCATCGCTTGATATCGCATCTTATGTGGATCACATCGCATGCACATTGAGTCGCATCGCGTCATATGCGCATGGCATCGCTTATTATCGCATCTTATGTGCATCGCATGCGCATTGAGTCCTGTCACGTCACATGCGCATGGAATCGCTTGATATCGCATCTCATGTGCATCGCATCGCATCGCATGCGCATTGAGTTACGTCGCATCACATGCGCAAGGCATTGCTTGATATCGCATCTTATGTGCATCGCATCGCATGCGCCTTGAGCCACATCGTGTCACATGCGCATGACATCGCTTGATATCGCATCTTATGTGCATCGCATCGCAGCGCATTGAGTCACATCGCGTCACATGCGCATGCATCGCTCGACATCGCATCTTACTTGTATCGCATGCACATTGAGTCACATCGCATCACATGCCAATGGCATCGCTCGACATCGCATCGCAGGCGCATTGAGCGACATCGCGTCACATGCGCATGTCATCGCTTGATATCGCATCTTATGTGCATTGCATCGCAGCGCATTGAGTCACAGCACGCCACATGCGCATAGCATCGCCTGATATCGCATATTATGTGCATCGCATCGCATGCGCATTGAGTCACGTCGCGTAAGATGCGCATGGCATATCTTGATATCGCATCTTATGTGCATCGCATCGCATGCGCATTCAGTCACATCACGTCACATGCGCATGGCATCGCTTGATATGGCATCATATATGCATCGTATCGCATGCGCATTGAGTCACTTGCGTCTAGTACGCATGGCATCGCTTGATATCGCATTTTATGTGCATCGCATCGCATGCGCATTGAGTCACGTCGCATCACATGCGCATGGCATCGCTTGATATCGCATCTTATGTGCATCACATCGCATGCACATTGAGTCGCATCGCGTCACATGCGCATGGCATCGCTTGATATCGCATCTTATGTGCATCGCATGCGCATTGAGTCCTGTCACGTCACATGCGCATGGAATCGCTTGATATCGCATCTCATGTGCATCGCATCGCATGCGCATTGAGTTACGTCGCATCACATGCGCAAGGCATTGCTTGATATCGCATCTTATGTGCATCGCATCGCATGCGCCTTGAGCCACATCGTGTCACATGCGCATGACATCGCTTGATATCGCATCTTATGTGCATCGCATCGCAGCGCATTGAGTCACATCGCGTCACATGCGCATGCATCGCTCGACATCGCATCTTACTTCTATCGCATGCACATTCAGTCACATCGCATCACATGCCAATGGCATCGCTCGACATCGCATCGCAGGCGCATTGAGCGACATCGCGTCACATGCGCATGTCATCGCTTGATATCGCATCTTATGTGCCTTGCATCGCAGCGCATTGAGTCACAGCACGCCACTTGCGCATAGCATCGCCTGATATCGCATATTATGTGCATCGCATCGCATGCGCATTGAGTCACGTCGCGTAAGATGCGCATGGCATATCTTGATATCGCATCTTATGTGCTTCGCATCGCATGCGTATTCAGTCACATCACGTCACATGCGCATGGCATCGCTTGATATGGCATCATATATGCATCGTATCGCATGCGCATTGAGTCACTTGCGTCTAGTACGCATGGCATCGCTTGATATCGCATTTTATGTGCATCGCATCGCATGCGCATTGAGTCACGTCGCGTCACATGCGCATGGGATCGCTTGTTATCGCATCTTGCGTGCATCGCATCGCATTCCCATTGTGTCACGTCACGTCACATGCGCATGGCATCGCTTGATATCGCATCTTATGTGCATTGCATCGCAGCGCATTGAGTCACATCACGCCACATGCGCATAGCATCGCCTGATATCGCATCTTATGTGCATCGCATCGCATGCGCATTGAGTCACGTCGCGTCACATGCGCATGGCATATCTTGATATCGCATCTTATGTGCACCACATCGAATGCAAATTGAGTCACGTTGCGTCACATGCGCATGGCATTGCTTGATATCACAACTTATATGCATCGCGTCGCAACGCATTGATTCACATCACGCAACATGCGCATGGCATCGCTTGATATCGCATCTTATGTGCATCGCATGCGCATTGAGTCACGTCGCGTCACATGCGCATGGAATCGCTTGATATCGCATCTTATGTGCATCTCATCGCATGCGCCTTGAGCCACATCGTGTCACATGCGCATGGCATCGCTTGATATCGCATCTTATGTGCATGGCATCGCAGCGCATTGAGTCACATCGCGTCACATGCGCATGCATCGCTCGACATCGCATCTTACGTGCATCGCATGCGCATTGAGTCAGATCGCATCACATGCGCATGGCATTGCTTAATATCGCATCTTATGTGCATCGCATCGCATGCGCATTCAGTCGCATCACGTCACATGCGCATGGCATCGCTTGATATGGCATCATATATGCATCGTATCGCATGCGCATTGAGTCACTTGTGTCTAATACGCATGGCATCGCTTGATATCGCATTTTATGTGCACCGCATCGCAGGCGCATTGAGTCACATCGCGTCACATGCCCACGGCATCGCTTGTTATCGCATCTTACGTGCATCGCATCGCATTCGCATTGTGTCACGTCGCGTCACATGCGCATGGCATTGCTTGATACCGCATCTTATGTGCATCGCATCGCATGCGCATTGAGACACGTCGCGTCACATGCGCATGGCATCGCTTGATATCGCATCTTATGTGTATCTCATTGCATGCGCATTGTGTCACGTCGCGTCACATGTGAATGGCATCGCTTGATATCGCATCTTCTGTGCATCGCATCGCAGCCGCATTGAGTCACATCGCGTCACTTGCGCATGGAATCGCTTGATATCGCATCTTATGTGCATCGCATCGCAGCACATTGAGTCACGTCGCGTCACATGCCCATGGCATCGCTTGTTATCGCCTCTTATGTGCATCGCATCGCAGCGCATTTAGTCATATCGTGTCAAATGCGCATGCATCGCTCGACATCGCATCTTACGTGCATCGCATGCGCATTGAGTCTCATCGCATCACATTCGAATGGCATCGCTCGAAATCGCATCTTATGTGCATGACATCGCAGGCGCATTGAGTCACATAGCGTCACATGCGCAAGGAATCGCTTGATATCCCACCTTATCTGCATCGCCTCTCAGCGCATTGAGTCACATCACGCCACATACGCATGGCATCGCTTGATATCGTATCTTATGTGCATCGAATCGCATGCGCATTAAGTCACGTCGCGTCACATGCGCATGGCATCGCTTGATATCGCATCTTATATGCATCGCATCGCAACGCATTGATTCACATCACGCAACATGCGCATGGCATCGCTTGATATCGCATGTTATGTGCATGGCATCGCAGTGCATTGAGTCACATCGCGTCACATGCGCATGCATCGCTCGACATCGCATCTTACGTGCATCGCATGCGCATTGGGTCAGATCGCATCACATGCGCGTGGCATCGCTTAATATCGCATCTTATGTGCATCGCATCGCATGCGCATTCAGGCACATCACGCCACATACGCATGGCATCGCTTGATATCGCATCTTATGTGCATCGAATCGCATGCGCATTAAGTCACGTCGCGTCACATGCGCATCGCATCGCTTGATATCGCATCTTATATGCATCGCATCGCAACGCATTGATTCACATCACGCAACATGCGCATGGCATCGCTTGATATCGCATCTTATATGCATCGCATCGCATGCGCATTGACTCACTCGCGTCACATACGCATGGCATCGCTTAATATCGCATCTTATGTGCATCGCATTGCATGCGCATTGAGCCACGTCACGCCACATGCGCATGGTATCGCTTGATATCGCATCTTATGTGCATCGCATCGCAGCACATTGAGTCACGTCACGTCACATGCCCATGGTATCGCTTGTTATCGCATCTTATGTGCATCGCTTCGCATGCACATTGAGTCACGTCGCGTCAAATGCGCATGGCATCGCTTGATATCGCACCTTATGTGCATCGCATCGCATGCGCATTGAGTGACGTCGCATCACATGCGCATGGCATCGCTCGATATTGCATCTTAAGTGCATCGCAGCGCATGCACACTGAGTCAGATCGCATCACATGCGCGTGGCATCGCTTAATATCGCATCTTATGTGCATCGCATCGCATGCGCATTCAGGCACATCACGCCACATACGCATGGCATCGCTTGATATCGCATCTTATGTGCATCGAATCGCATGCGCATTAAGTCACGTCGCGTCACATGCGTATGGCATCGCTTGATATCGCATCTTATATGCATCGCATCGCAACGCATTGATTCACATCACGCAACATGCGCATGGCATCGCTTGATATCGCATCTTATATGCATCGCATCGCATGCGCATTGACTCACTCTAGTCACATACGCATGGCATCGCTTAATATCGCATCTTATGTGCATCGCATTGCATGCGCATTGAGCCACGTCACGCCACATGCGCATGGTATCGCTTGATATCGCATCTTATGTGCATCGTATCGCGGCACATTGAGTCACGTCACGTCACATGCCCATAGTATCGCTTGTTATCGCATCTTATGTGCATCGCTTCGCATGCACATTGAGTCACGTCGCGTCAAATGCGCATGGCATCGCTTGATATCGCATCTTATGTGCATCGCATGCGCATTGAGTCACGTCGCGTCACATGCGCATGGCATCGCTTGATATCGCATCTTATGTGCATCTCATCGCATGCGCCTTGAGCCACATCGTGTCACATGCGCATGGCATCGCTTGATATCGCATCTTATGTGCATGGCATCGCAGTGCATTGAGTCACATCGCGTCACATGCGCATGCATCGCTCGACATCGCATCTTACGTGCATCGCATGCGCATTGAGTCAGATCGCATCACATGCGCGTGGCATCGCTTAATATCGCATCTTATGTGCATCGCATCGCATGCGCATTCAGGCACATCACGTCACATGCGCATGGCATCGCTTGATATGGCATCATATATGCATCGTATCGCATGCGCATTGTGTCACTTGTGTCTAATACGCATGGCATCGCTTGATATCGCATTTTATGTGCACCGCATCGCAGGCGCATTGATTCACATCGCGTCACATGCCCACGGCATCGCTTGTTATCGCATCTTACGTGCATCGCATCGCATTCGCATTGTGTCACGTCGCGTCACATGCGCATGGCATCGCTTGATATCGCATCTTATGTGCATCTCATCGCATGCGCATTGAGTCACGTCGCGTCACATGTGAATGTCATCGCTTGATATCGCACCTTATGTGCATCGCATCGCAGCGCATTGAGTCACGTCACGTCACATGCCCATGGTATCGCTTGTTATCGCATCTTATGTGCATCGCTTCGCATGCACATTGAGTCACGTCGCGTCAAATGCGCATGGCATCGCTTGATATCGCATCTTATGTGCATCGCATCGCATGCGCATTGAGTGACGTCGCATCACATGCGCATGGCATCGCTTGATATCGCATCTTATGTGCATCACATCGCATGCACATTGAGTCGCATCGCGTCACATGCGCATGGCATCGCTTGATATCGCATCTTATGTGCATCGCATGCGCATTGAGTCCTGTCACGTCACATGCGCATGGAATCGCTTGATATCGCATCTCATGTGCATCGCATCGCATGCGCATTGAGTTACGTCGCATCACATGCGCAAGGCATTGCTTGATATCGCATCTTATGTGCATCGCATCGCATGCGCCTTGAGCCACATCGTGTCACATGCGCATGACATCGCTTGATATCGCATCTTATGTGCATCGCATCGCAGCGCATTGAGTCACATCGCGTCACATGCGCATGCATCGCTCGACATCGCATCTTACTTGTATCGCATGCACATTGAGTCACATCGCATCACATGCCAATGGCATCGCTCGACATCGCATCGCAGGCGCATTGAGCGACATCGCGTCACATGCGCATGTCATCGCTTGATATCGCATCTTATGTGCATTGCATCGCATCGCATTGAGTCACAGCACGCCACTTGCGCATAGCATCGCCTGATATCGCATATTATGTGCATCGCATCGCATGCGCATTGAGTCACGTCGCGTAAGATGCGCATGGCATATCTTGATATCGCATCTTATGTGCATCGCATCGCATGCGCATTCAGTCACATCACGTCACATGCGCATGGCATCGCTTGATATGGCATCATATATGCATCGTATCGCATGCGCATTGAGTCACTTGCGTCTAGTACGCATGGCATCGCTTGATATCGCATTTTATGTGCATCGCATCGCAGGCGCATTGAGTCAAATCACGCCACATGCGCATAGCATCGCCTGATATCGCACCTTATGTGCATCGCATCGCATGCGCATTGAGTCACGTCGCGTCACATGCGCATGGGATCGCTTGTTATCGCATCTTGCGTGCATCGCATCGTATTCCCATTGTGTCACGTCACGTCACATGCGCATGGCATCGCTTGATATCGCATCTTATGTGCATTGCATCGCAGCGCATTGAGTCACATCACGCCACATGCGCATAGCATCGCCTGATATCGCATCTTATGTGCATCGCATCGCATGCGCATTGAGTCACGTCGCGTCACATGCGCATGGCATATCTTGATATCGCATCTTATGTGCACCACATCGAATGCAAATTGAGTCACGTTGCGTCACATGCGCATGGCATTGCTTGATATCACAACTTATATGCATCGCGTCGCAACGCATTGATTCACATCACGCAACATGCGCATGGCATCGCTTGATATCGCATCTTATGTGCATCGCATGCGCATTGAGTCACGTCGCGTCACATGCGCATGGCATCGCTTGATATCGCATCTTATGTGCATGGCATCGCAGCGCATTGAGTCACATCGCGTCACATGCGCATGCATCGCTCGACATCGCATCTTACGTGCATCGCATGCGCATTGAGTCAGATCGCATCACATGCGCATGGCATTGCTTAATATCGCATCTTATGTGCATCGCATCGCATGCGCATTCAGTCGCATCACGTCACATGCGCATGGCATCGCTTAATATGGCATCATATATGCATCGTATCGCATGCGCATTGAGTCACTTGTGTCCAATACGCATGGCATCGCTTGATATCGCATTTTATGTGCACCGCATCGCAGGCGCATTGAGTCACATCGCGTCACATGCCCACGGCATCGCTTGTTATCGCATCTTACGTGCATCGCATCGCATTCGCATTGTGTCACGTCGCGTCACATGCGCATGGCATTGCTTGATACCGCATCTTATGTGCATCGCATCGCATGCGCATTGAGACACGTCGCGTCACATGCGCATGGCATCGCTTGATATCGCATCTTATGTGTATCTCATTGCATGCGCATTGTGTCACGTCGCGTCACATGTGAATGGCATCGCTTGATATCGCATCTTCTGTGCATCGCATCGCAGCCGCATTGAGTCACATCGCGTCACTTGCGCATGGAATCGCTTGATATCGCATCTTATGTGCATCGCATCGCAGCACATTGAGTCACGTCGCGTCACATGCCCATGGCATCGCTTGTTATCGCCTCTTATGTGCATCGCATCGCAGCGCATTTAGTCATATCGTGTCAAATGCGCATGCATCGCTCGACATCGCATCTTACGTGCATCGCATGCGCATTGAGTCTCATCGCATCACATTCGAATGGCATCGCTCGAAATCGCATCTTATGTGCATGACATCGCAGGCGCATTGAGTCACATAGCGTCACATGCGCAAGGAATCGCTTGATATCCCACCTTATCTGCATCGCCTCTCAGCGCATTGAGTCACATCACGCCACATACGCATGGCATCGCTTGATATCGCATCTTATGTGCATCGAATCGCATGCGCATTAAGTCACGTCGCGTCACATGCGCATGGCATCGCTTGATATCGCATCTTATATGCATCGCATCGCAACGCATTGATTCACATCACGCAACATGCGCATGGCATCGCTTGATATCGCATCTTATGTGCATGGCATCGCAGTGCATTGAGTCACATCGCGTCACATGCGCATGCATCGCTCGACATCGCATCTTACGTGCATCGCATGCGCATTGAGTCAGATCGCATCACATGCGCGTGGCATCGCTTAATATCGCATCTTATGTGCATCGCATCGCATGCGCATTCAGGCACATCACGCCACATACGCATGGCATCGCTTGATATCGCTTCTTATGTGCATCGAATCGCATGCGCATTAAGTCACGTCGCGTCACATGCGCATCGCATCGCTTGATATCGCATCTTATATGCATCGCATCGCAACGCATTGATTCACATCACGCAACATGCGCATGGCATCGCTTGATATCGCATCTTATATGCATCGCATCGCATGCGCATTGACTCACTCGCGTCACATACGCATGGCATCGCTTAATATCGCATCTTATGTGCATCGCATTGCATGCGCATTGAGCCACGTCACGCCACATGCGCATGGTATCGCTTGATATCGCATCTTATGTGCATCGCATCGCAGCACATTGAGTCACGTCACGTCACATGCCCATGGTATCGCTTGTTATCGCATCTTATGTGCATCGCTTCGCATGCACATTGAGTCACGTCGCGTCAAATGCGCATGGCATCGCTTGATATCGCACCTTATGTGCATCGCATCGCATGCGCATTGAGTGACGTCGCATCACATGCGCATGGCATCGCTCGATATTGCATCTTAAGTGCATCGCAGCGCATGCACACTGAGTCAAATCGCGTCACATGCGCATGGCATCGCTTGATATCGCATCTTATGTGCATCGCATGCGCATTGAGTCACGTCGCGTCACATGCGCATGGCATCGCTTGATATCGCATCTTATGTGCATCTCATCACATGCGCCTTGAGCCACATCGTGTCAGATGCGCATGGCATCGCTTGATATCGCATCTTATGTGAATGGCATCGCAGTGCATTGAGTCACATCGCGTCACATGCGCATGCATCGCTCGACATCGCATCTTACGTGCATCGCATGCGCATTGAGTCAGATCGCATCACATGCGCGTGGCATCGCTTAATATCGCACCTTATGTGCATCGCATCGCATGCGCATTCAGGCACATCACGTCACATGCGCGTGGCATCGCTTAATATCGCACCTTATGTGCATCGCATCGCATGCGCATTCAGGCACATCACGTCACATGCGCATGGCATCGCTTGATATGGCATCATATATGCATCGTATCGCATGCGCATTGTGTCACTTGTGTCTAATACGCATGGCATCGCTTGATATCGCATTTTATGTGCACCGCATCGCAGGCGCATTGATTCACATCGCGTCACATGCCCACGGCATCGCTTGTTATCGCATCTTACGTGCATCGCATCGCATTCGCATTGTGTCACGTCGCGTCACATGCGCATGTCATCGCTTGATATCGCACCTTATGTGCATCGCATCGCAGCGCATTGAGTCACGTCACGTCACATGCCCATGGTATCGCTTGTTATCGCATCTTATGTGCATCGCTTCGCATGCACATTGAGTCACGTCGCGTCAAATGCGCATGGCATCGCTTGATATCGCATCTTATGTGCATCGCATCGCATGCGCATTGAGTGACGTCGCATCACATGCGCATGGCATCGCTTGATATCGCATTTTATGTGCATCACATCGCATGCACATTGAGTCGCATCGCGTCACATGCGCATGGCACCGCTTGATATCGCATCTTATGTGCATCGCATGCGCATTGAGTCCTGTCACGTCACATGCGCATGGAATCGCTTGATATCGCATCTCATGTGCATCGCATCGCATGCGCATTGAGTTACGTCGCATCACATGCGCAAGGCATTGCTTGATATCGCATCTTATGTGCATCGCATCGCATGCGCCTTGAGCCACATCGTGTCACATGCGCATGACATCGCTTGATATCGCATCTTATGTGCATCGCATCGCAGCGCATTGAGTCACATCGCGTCACATGCGCATGCATCGCTCGACATCGCATCTTACTTGTATCGCATGCACATTGAGTCACATCGCGTCACATGCGCATGTCATCGCTTGATATCGCATCTTATGTGCATTGCATCGCAGCGCATTGAGTCACAGCACGCCACATGCGCATAGCATCGCCTGATATCGCATATTATGTGCATCGCATCGCATGCGCATTGAGTCACGTCGCGTAAGATGCGCATGGCATATCTTGATATCGCATCTTATGTGCATCGCATCGCATGCGCATTCAGTCACATCACGTCACATGCGCATGGCATCGCTTGATATGGCATCATATATGCATCGTATCGCATGCGCATTGAGTCACTTGCGTCTAGTACGCATGGCATCGCTTGATATCGCATTTTATGTGCATCGCATCGCAGGCGCATTGAGTCACATCACGCCACATGCGCATAGCATCGCCTGATATCGCATCTTATGTGCATCGCATCGCATGCGCATTGAGTCACGTCGCGTCACATGCGCATGGGATCGCTTGTTATCGCATCTTGCGTGCATCGCATCGCATTCCCATTGTGTCACGTCACGTCACATGCGCATGGCATCGCTTGATATCGCATCTTATGTGCATTGCATCGCAGCGCATTGAATCACATCACGCCACATGCGCATAGCATCGCCTGATATCGCATCTTATGTGCATCGCATCGCATGCGCATTGAGTCACGTCGCGTCACATGCGCATGGCATATCTTGATATCGCATCTTATGTGCACCGCATCGAATGCAAATTGATTCACATCACACAACATGCGCATGGCATCGCTTGATATCGCATCTTATGTGCATCGCATGCGCATTGAGTCACGTCGCGTCACATGCGCATGGCATCGCTTGATATCGCATCTTATGTGCATCTCATCGCATGCGCCTTGAGCCACATCGTGTCACATGCGCATGGCATCGCTTGATATCGCATCTTATGTGCATGGCATCGCAGCGCATTGAGTCACATCGCGTCACATGCGCATGCATCGCTCGACATCGCATCTTACGTGCATCGCATGCGCATTGAGTCAGATCGCATCACATGCGCATGGCATTGCTTAATATCGCATCTTATGTGCATCGCATCGCATGCGCATTCAGTCACATCACGTCACATGCGCATGGCATCGCTTGATATGGCATCATATATGCATCGTATCGCATGCGCATTGAGTCACTTGTGTCTAATACGCATGGCATCGCTTGATATCGCATTTTATGTGCACCGCATCGCAGGCGCATTGAGTCACATCGCGTCACATGCCCACGGCATCGCTTGTTATCGCATCTTACGTGCATCGCATCGCATTCGCATTGTGTCACGTCGCGTCACATGCGCATGGCATTGCTTGATACCGCATCTTATGTGCATCGCATCGCATGCGCATTGAGACACGTCGCGTCACATGCGCATGGCATCGCTTGATATCGCATCTTATGTGTATCTCATTGCATGCGCATTGAGTCACGTCGCGTCACATGTGAATGGCATCGCTTGATATCGCATCTTCTGTGCATCGCATCGCAGCCGCATTGAGTCACATCGCGTCACTTGCGCATGGAATCGCTTGATATCGCATCTTATGTGCATCGCATCGCAGCACATTGAGTCACGTCGCGTCACATGCCCATGGCATCGCTTGTTATCGCCTCTTATGTGCATCGCATCGCAGCGCATTTAGTCATATCGTGTCAAATGTGCATGCATCGCTCGACATCGCATCTTACGTGCATCGCATGCGCATTGAGTCTCATCGCATCACATTCGAATGGCATCGCTCGAAATCGCATCTTATGTGCATGGCATCGCAGGCGCATTGAGTCACATAGCGTCACATGCGCAAGGAATCGCTTGATATCCCACCTTATCTGCATCGCCTCTCAGCGCATTGAGTCACATCACGCCACATACGCATGGCATCGCTTGATATCGCATCTTATGTTCATCGAATCGCATGCGCATTAAGTCACGTCGCGTCACATGCGCATGGCATCGCTTGATATCGCATCTTATATGCATCGCATCGCAACGCATTGATTCACATCACGCAACATGCGCATGGCATCGCATGATATCGCATCTTATGTGCATGGCATCGCAGTGCATTGAGTCACATCGCGTCACATGCGCATGCATCGCTCGACATCGCATCTTACGTGCATCGCATGCGCATTGAGTCAGATCGCATCACATGCGCGTGGCATCGCTTAATATCGCATCTTATGTGCATCGCATCGCATGCGCATTCAGGCACATCACGTCACATGCGCATGGCATCGCTTGATATGGCATCATATATGCATCGTATCGCATGCGCATTGTGTCACTTGTGTCTAATACGCATGGCATCGCTTGATATCGCATTTTATGTGCACCGCATCGCAGGCGCATTGATTCACATCGCGTCACATGTCCACGGCATCGCTTGTTATCGCATCTTACGTGCATCGCATCGCATTCGCATTGTGTCACGTCGCGTCACATGCGCATGGCATCGCTTGATATCGCATCTTATGTGCATCTCATCGCATGCGCATTGAGTCACGTCGCGTCACATGTGAATGTCATCGCTTGATATCGCACCTTATGTGCATCGCATCGCAGCGCATTGAGTCACGTCACGTCACATGCCCATGGTATCGCTTGTTATCGCATCTTATGTGCATCGCTTCGCATGCACATTGAGTCACGTCGCGTCAAATGCGCATGGCATCGCTTGATATCGCATCTTATGTGCATCGCATCGCATGCGCATTGAGTGACGTCGCATCACATGCGCATGGCATCGCTTGATATCGCATCTTATGTGCATCACATCGCATGCACATTGAGTCGCATCGCGTCATATGCGCATGGCATCGCTTATTATCGCATCTTATGTGCATCGCATGCGCATTGAGTCCTGTCACGTCACATGCGCATGGAATCGCTTGATATCGCATCTCATGTGCATCGCATCGCATCGCATGCGCATTGAGTTACGTCGCATCACATGCGCAAGGCATTGCTTGATATCGCATCTTATGTGCATCGCATCGCATGCGCCTTGAGCCACATCGTGTCACATGCGCATGACATCGCTTGATATCGCATCTTATGTGCATCGCATCGCAGCGCATTGAGTCACATCGCGTCACATGCGCATGCATCGCTCGACATCGCATCTTACTTGTATCGCATGCACATTGAGTCACATCGCATCACATGCCAATGGCATCGCTCGACATCGCATCGCAGGCGCATTGAGCGACATCGCGTCACATGCGCATGTCATCGCTTGATATCGCATCTTATGTGCATTGCATCGCAGCGCATTGAGTCACAGCACGCCACATGCGCATAGCATCGCCTGATATCGCATATTATGTGCATCGCATCGCATGCGCATTGAGTCACGTCGCGTAAGATGCGCATGGCATATCTTGATATCGCATCTTATGTGCATCGCATCGCATGCGCATTCAGTCACATCACGTCACATGCGCATGGCATCGCTTGATATGGCATCATATATGCATCGTATCGCATGCGCATTGAGTCACTTGCGTCTAGTACGCATGGCATCGCTTGATATCGCATTTTATGTGCATCGCATCGCAGGCGCATTGAGTCACATCGCGCCACATGCGCATAGCATCGCCTGATATCGCATCTTATGTGCATCGCATCGCATGCGCATTGAGTCACGTCGCGTCACATGCGCATGGGATCGCTTGTTATCGCATCTTGCGTGCATCGCATCGCATTCCCATTGTGTCACGTCACGTCACATGCGCATGGCATCGCTTGATATCGCATCTTATGTGCATTGCACCGCAGCGCATTGAGTCACATCACGCCACATGCGCATAGCATCGCCTTATATCGCAGCGCATTGAGTCACATCACGCCACATGCGCATAGCATCGCCTGATATCGCATCTTATGTGCATCGCATCGAATGCAAATTGAGTCACGTTGCGTCACATGCGCATGGCATTGCTTGATATCACAACTTATATGCATCGCATCGCAACGCATTGATTCACATCACGCAACATGCGCATGGCATCGCTTGATATCGCATCTTATGTGCATCGCATGCGCATTGAGTCACGTCGCGTCACATGCGCATGGCATCGCTTGATATCGCATCTTATGTGCATCTCATCGCATGCGCCTTGAGCCACATCGTGTCACATGCGCATGGCATCGCTTGATATCGCATCTTATGTGCATGGCATCGCAGCGCATTGAGTCACATCGCTTCACATGCGCATGCATCGCTCGACATCGCATCTTACGTGCATCGCATGCGCATTGGGTCAGATCGCATCACATGCGCATGGCATTGCTTAATATCGCATCTTATGTGCATCGCATCGCATGCGCATTCAGTCACATCACGTCACATGCGCATGGCATCGCTTGATATCGCATTTTATGTGCACCGCATCGCAGGCGCATTGAGTCACATCGCGTCACATGCCCACGGCATCGCTTGTTATCGCATCTTACGTGCATCGCATCGCATTCGCATTGTGTCACGTCGGGTCACATGCGCATGGCATTGCTTGATACCGCATCTTATGTGCATCGCATCGCATGCGCATTGAGACACGTCGCGTCACATGCGCATGGCATCGCTTGATATCGCATCTTATGTGTATCTCATTGCATGCGCATTGAGTCACGTCGCGTCACATGTGAATGGCATCGCTTGATATCGCATCTTATGTGCATCGCATCGCAGCCGCATTGAGTCACATCGCGTCACTTGCGCATGGAATCGCTTGATATCGCATCTTATGTGCATCGCATCGCAGCACATTGAGTCACGTCGCGTCACATGCCCATGGCATCGCTTGTTATCGCCTCTTATGTGCATCGCATCGCAGCGCATTTAGTCATATCGTGTCAAATGCGCATGCATCGCTCGACATCGCATCTTACGTGCATCGCATGCGCATTGAGTCTCATCGCATCACATTCGAATGGCATCGCTCGAAATCGCATCTTATGTGCATGGCATCGCAGGCGCATTGAGTCACATAGCGTCACATGCGCAAGGAATCGCCTGATATCCCACCTTATCTGCATCGCCTCTCAGCGCATTGAGTCACATCACGCCACATACGCATGGCATCGCTTGATATCGCATCTTATGTGCATCGAATCGCATGCGCATTAAGTCACGTCGCGTCACATGCGCATGGCATCGCTTGATATCGCATCTTATATGCATCGCATCGCAACGCATTGATTCACATCACGCAACATGCGCATGGCATCGCTTGATATCGCATCTTATATGCATCGCATGCGCATTGAGTCCTGTCACGTCACATGCGCATGGAATCGCTTGATATCGCATCTCATGTGCATCGCATCGCATGCGCATTGAGTTACGTCGCATCACATGCGCATGGCATTGCTTGATATCGCATCTTATGTGCATCGCATCGCAGCGCATTGAGTCACATCGCGTCACATGCGCATGCATCGCTCGACATCGCATCTTACTTGTATTCCATGCGCATTGAGTCACATCGCATCACATGCCAATGGCATAGCTCGACATCGCATCGCAGGCGCATTGAGTTACGTCGCATCACATGCGCATGTCATCGCTTGATATCGCATCTTATGTGCATTGCATCGCAGCGCATTGAGTCACAGCACGCCACATGCGCATAGCATCGCCTAATATCGCATCTCATGTGCATCGCATCACATGCGCATTCAGTCACATTACGTCACATGCGCATGGCATCGCTTGATATGGCATCATATATGCATCGTATCGCATGCGCATTGAGTCACTTGCGTCTAGTACGCATGGAATCCCTTGATATCGCATTTTATGTGCATCGCATCGCAGGCGCATTGAGCCACATCGCGTCACATGCCCATGGGATCGCTTGTTATCGCATCTTGCGTGCATCGCATCGCATTCCCATTGTGTCACGTCACGTCACATGCGCATGGCATCGCTTGATATCGCATCTTATGTGCATTGCATCGCAGCGCATTGAGTCACATCACGCCACATGCGCATAGCATCGCCTGATATCGCATCTTATGTGCATCGCATCGCATGCGCATTGAGACACGTCGCGTCACATGCGCATGGCATATCTTGATATCGCATCTTATGTGCACCGCATCGAATGCAA
The DNA here is from genome assembly GCA_030765045.1 of Tenodera sinensis. Lineage (NCBI taxonomy): Eukaryota > Metazoa > Arthropoda > Insecta > Mantodea > Mantidae > Tenodera > Tenodera sinensis. The sequence continues at coordinate 120,346,168 of CM060968.1, forward strand.
ATTGAGTCACGTTGCGTCACATGCGCATGGCATTGCTTGATATCACAACTTATATGCATCGCATCGCAACTTATTGATTCACATCACGCAACATGCGCATGGCATAGCTTGATATCGTATCTTATATGCATCGCATCGCATGCGCATTGACTCACTCGCGTCACATACGCATGGCATCGCTTAATATCGCATCTTATGTGCATCGCATTGCATGCGCATTGAGCCACGTCACGTCACATGCGCATGGTATCGCTTGACATCGCATCTTATGTGCATCGCATTGCAGCGCATTGAGTCACGTCACGTCACATGCCCATGGTATCGCTTGTTATCGCATCTTATGTGCATCGCTTCGCATGCACATTGAGTCACGTCGCGTCAAATGCGCATGGCATCGCTTGATATCGCATCTTATGTGCATCGCATCGCAGCACATTGAGTCACGTCGCGTCACATGCCCATGGCATCGCTTGTTATCGCCTCTTATGTGCATCGCATCGCATGCGCATTGAGTGACGTCGCATCACATGCTCATGGCATCGCTTGATATCGCATCTTATGTGCATCGCATGGGCATTGAGTCACGTCGCGTCACATGCGCATGGCATCGCTTATTATCGCATCTTATGTGCATCTCATCGCATGCGCCTTGAGCCACATCGTGTCACATGCGCATGGCATTGCTTAATATGGCATCTTATGTGCATCGCATCGCATGCGCATTCAGTCACATCACGTCACATGCGCATGGCATCGCTTGATATGGCATCATATATGCATCGTGTCGCATGCGCATTGAGTCACTTGTGTCTAATACGCATGGCATCGCTTGATATCGCATTTTGTGTGCACCGCATCGCAGGCGCATTGAGTCACATCGCGTCACATGCGCATGGCATTGCTTGATACCGCATCTTATGTGCATCGCATCGCATGCGCATTGTGTCACGTCGCGTCACATGCGCATGGCATTGCTTGATACCGCATCTTATGTGCATCGCATTGCATGCGCATTGAGCCACGTCACGCCACATGCGCATGGTATCGCTTGATATCGCATCTTATGTGCATCGCATCGCAGCGCATTGAGTCACGTCACGTCACATGCCTATGGTATCGCTTGTTATCGCATCTTATGTGCATCGCTTCGCATGCACATTGAGTCACGTCGCGTCAAATGCGCATGGCATCGCTTGATATCGCATCTTAAGTGCATCGCATCGCATTCGCATTGTGTCACGTCGCGTCACATGCGCATGGCATTGCTTGATACCGCATCTTATGTGCATCGCATTGCATGCGCATTGAGCCACGTCACGCCACATGCGCATGGTATCGCTTGATATCGCATCTTATGTGCATCGCATCGCAGCGCATTGAGTCACGTCACGTCACATGCCCATGGTATCGCTTGTTATCGCATCTTATGTGCATCGCTTCGCATGCACATTGAGTCACGTCGCGTCAAATGCGCATGGCATCGCTTGATATCGCATCTTAAGTGCATCGCAGCGCATGCACACTGAGTCAAATCGCGTCACATGCGCATGGCATCGCTTGATATCGCATCTTATGTGCATCGCATGCGCATTGAGTCACGTCAATTCACATGCGCATGGCATCGCTTGATATCGCATCTTATGTGCATCTCATCGCATGCGCCTTGAGCCACATCGTGTCACATGCGCATGGCATCGCCTGATATCGCATCTTATGTGCATGGCATCGCAGCGCATTGAGTCACATCGCGTCACATGCGCATGCATCGCTCGACATCGCATCTTACGTGCATCGCATGCGCATTGAGTCAGATCGCATCACATGCGCGTGGCATCGCCTAATATCGCATCTTATGTGCATCGCATCGCATGCGCATTGAGACACGTCACGTCACATGCGCATGGCATAGCTTGATATCGCATCTTATGTGCATCGCACCGCATGCGCATTCAGACACGTCGCGTCACATGCGCATGGCATCGCTTGATATCGCATCTTATGTGCATCTCATCGCATGCGCCTTGAGCCACATCGTGTCACATGCGCATGGCATCGCCTGATATCGCATCTTATGTGCATGGCATCGCAGCGCATTGAGTCACATCGCGTCACATGCGCATGCATCGCTCGACATCGCATCTTACGTGCATCGCATGCGCATTGAGTCAGATCGCATCACATGCGCGTGGCATCGCTTAATATCGCATCTTATGTGCATCGCATCGCATGCGCATTCAGGCACATCACGTCACATGCGCATGGCATCGCTAGATATGGCATCATATATGCATCGTATCGCATGCGCATTGAGTCACTTGTGTCTAATACGCATGGCATCGCTTGATATCGCATTTTATGTGCACCGCATCGCAGGCGCATTGATTCACATCGCGTCACATGCCCACGGCATCGCTTGTTATCGCATCTTAGGTGCATCGCATCGCATTCGCATTGTGTCACGTCGCGTCACATGCGCATGGCATCGCTTGATATCGCATCTTATGTGCATCTCATCGCATGCGCATTGAGTCACGTCGCGTCACATGTGAATGGCATCGCTTGATATCGCATCTTATGTGCATCGCATCGCAGCGCATTGAGTCACGTCACGTCACATGCCCATGGTATCGCTTGTTATCGCATCTTATGTGCATCGCTTCGCATGCACATTGAGTCACGTCGCGTCAAATGCGCATGGCATCGCTTGATATCGCATCTTATGTGCATCGCATCGCATGCGCATTGAGTGACGTCGCATCACACGCGCATGGCATCGCTTGATATCGTATCTTATGTGCATCACATCGCATGCACATTGAGTCGCATCGCGTCACATGCGCATGGCATCGCTTGATATCGCATCTTATGTGCATCGCATGCGCATTGAGTCCTGTCACGTCACATACGCATGGCATCGCTTGATATCGCATCTTATGTGCATCGAATCGCATGCGCATTAAGTCACGTCGCGTCACATGCCCATGGCATCGCTTGATATCATATCTGATGTGCATTTCATCGCATGCGCATTGATTCACGTCGCGTCACATGCGCATGGCATCGCCTGATATCGCATCTTATGTGCATCGCATCGCATGCGCATTTAGTCACGTCGCGTCACATGCGCATGGCATATCTTGATATCGCATCTTATGTGCACCGCATCGAATGCAAATTGAGTCACGTTGCGTCACATGTGCATGGCATTACTTGATATCGCATCTTATATGCATCGCATCGCAACGCATTGATTCACATCACGCAACATGCGCATGGCATCGCTTGATATCGCATCTTATATGCATCGCATCGCATGCGCATTGACTCACTTGCGTCACATACGCATGGCATCGCTTAATATCGCATCTTATGTGCATCGCATTGCATGCGCATTGAGTCACGTCACGTCACATGCGCATGGTATCGCTTGATATCGCATCTTATGTGCATCGCATCGCAGCGCATTGAGTCACGTCACGTCACATGCCCATGGTATCGCTTGTTATCGCATCTTATGTGCATCGCTTCGCATGCACATTGAGTCACGTCGCGTCAAATGCGCATGGCATCGCTTGTTATCGCATCTTATGTGCTTCGCATCGCAGTCGCATTGAGTCACATCGCGTCACATACGCATGCATCGCTCGACATCGCATCTTACGTGCATCGCATGCGCATTGAGTCAGATCGCATCACATGCGCATGGCATTGCTTAATATCGCATCTTATGTGCATCTCATCGCATGCGCATTCAGTCACATCACGTCACATGCGCATGGCATCGCTTGATATGGCATCATATATGCATCGTATCGCATGCGCATTGAGTCACTTGTGTCTAATACGCATGGCATCGCTTGATATCGCATTTTATGTGCACCGCATCGCAGGCGCATTGAGTCACATCGCGTCACATGCCCACGGCATCGCTTGATATCGCATCTTATGTGCATCGCATGGCATGCGCATTGAGTCACGTCGCATCACAACGCATGGCATCGCGTGAAATCGCATCATATGTGCATCGCATCGCATGCGCATTGAGTCACGTCGCATCACAACGCATGGCATCGCGGGACATCGCATCTTATGTGCATCGCATCGCATGCGCATTGAGTCACATCGCTTCAACTCCGCATGGCATCGCTCTATATCGCAATTTAAGTGTATCGCATCGCATGCGCATTGAGTCACGTCGCGTCACATGCGCATAGCATCGCTTGATATCGCATATTATGTGCATCGATACGCATGCACATTGAGTCACATCGCATCTCATGCGCATGGCATCGCTTGATATCGCATCTTATGTGCATCGCATTGCATGCGCATTGAGTCACATCGCTTCAACTCCGCATGGCATCGCTCTATATCGCATTTTAAGTGCATCGCATCGCATGCGCATTGATTCACGTCGCGTCACATGCGCATGGCATCGCTTGATATCACATATTATGTGCATCGCATCGCATGCTTATTGAGTCACGTCGCGTCACATGCGCATGGCATCGCTTGATATCACATCGCATGCGCATTGGGTCACTTCGCATCACAAGCACATGGCATCGGTTGATATCGCGTCCTATGTGCATCGCATCGCATGCACATTGAGCCATGTCTCGTCACATTTCCATGGCATCGCTTGATATCGCATCTAATGTGCATCGCATCACATGCGCATTGAGTCACGTCGCGTCACATGCGCATGGCATCGCTTGATATTGCGTCTTATGTGCATCGCTTCGCATGCGCATTGGGTCACGTGGCGTCACATGCGCATGGCATCGCTTGATATCGCATCTTATGTGCATTGCATCGCATGCGCATTGAGTCTAAGCGCGTCACATGCGCATGGCATCACCTGATATCGCATCCTATGTATATCGCATGCGCATTGAGTCATTTCGCAACACATGCACATGGCATTGCTCTATATCGCATTTTATGTGCAACGCATCGCATGCGCATTGAGTCACATCGCGCCATATGCGCATGGCATCGCTTGATATCGCATCTTATGTGCATCGCATCGCAGGGTATTGAGTCACATCGCGTCACATACGCATGCATCGCTCGACATCGCATCTTATGTGCATCGCATGCGCATTGATTCACGTCGCGTCACATGCGCATGGCATCGCTTGATATCGCATCTTATGTGCATCACATCGCATGAGCATTGAGTCACGTCGCATCACAACACATGGCATCGCGTGAAACCGCATCTTATGTGCATCGCATCGCATGCGCATTGAGTCACGTCGCATCACAACGCATGGCATCGCGTGAAATCGCATCTTATGTGCATCGCATCGAATGCGCATTGAGTCACATCGCTTCAACTCCGCATGGCATCGCTCTATATCGCAATTTAAGTAAATCGCATCGCATGCGCATTGAGGCACGTCGCGTCACATGCGCATAGCATCGCTTGATATCGCATATTATGTGCATCGATACGCATGCACATTGAGTCACATTGCATCTCATGCGCATGGCATCGCTTGATATCGCATCTTATGTGCATCGCATTGCATGCGCATTGAGTCACGTCGCTTCAACTCCGCATGGCATCGCTCTATATCGCATTTTAAGTGCATCGCATCGCATGCGCATTGAGTCACATCGCGTCACATGCGCATGGCATCGTTTGATTACGCATATTATGTGCATCGAATCGCATGCGCTTTGAGTCACGTCGCATCACATGCGCATGGCATCGCTTAATATCGCATATTATGTGCATCGCATCGCATGTGCATTGAGTCACGTAGCACCACATGCGCATGACATCGCTCCATATAGCATCGTTTGTGCATCGCATCGCATGCGTATTGAGTCACGTCGCGTCACTGCGCATTGCATCGCTTGATATCGTATCTTATGTGCATCTCATCGCATGCGCATTGAGTCACGTCGCGTCACATGCGCATGGCATCGCTCGACATCGCATATTTGGTGTATCGCATCGCATGCGCATTGAGTCACGTGGCATCATATGAACATGGCATCGCTTGATAACGCATCTTATGTGCAATGCATCGCATGCGCATTGAGTCACAGCGCGTCACATTAGCATGGCCTCACTTGATATCGCATCTGATGTATATCGCATGCGCATTGAGTCACATCGCGTCACATTAGCATGGCCTCACTTGACATCGTATCTTATGTGCATCGAATGCACATTGGGTCACGTCGCGTCACATGCGCGTGGCATCGCTTGATATCGCATCTTATGTGCATCGCATTGCATGCGCATTGAGTCACGTCGCGTGCGAATGGCATCGCTTGATTTCGCATCCTATGTGCATCGCAACACATGTCCAATTATTAACGTCGCGTCACATGCGCAATGCATCGCTTGATATCGCATCTTATGTGCATCGCATCGCATGCGCATTGAGTCACGTCGCATCACATGCGCATGACATCGCTTGATATCGCATTTTATGTGCATCGCATCGCATGCGCTTTGAGTCACGTCGCTTCGCATGCGCATGCCATTGGTTGATATCGCATCTTATGTTCATCTAATCGCACTTGCATTGAGTCACGTCGCAAAAAATGTGCATGACATCGCTCGACATCGCATCCTTTGTGCATCGCATTGTATGCGTATTGCGTCACATCGCGTCACATACGCATGGCATCGCTTGATATCGCATCTTATGTGCATCGCATCGCATGCGCAGTGAGTCACGTAGCGTCACATGCACATAGCATCGCTTGATATCGCATCTCATGTGCATCGCATCGCATGCGCATTGAATCACGTCGCATCACATGCGCATGGCATCGCTTGATATCGCATCTTATGTGCCGCGCATTGCATGCGCATTGAGTCACGTCGCGTCACATGCGCAAGGCATCGCTTGATATCGCATTTTATGTGCATCGCAAAGCAAGCGCATTGAGTCACGTCGCGTCACATGCGCATGGCATCGTTTCGTATCGCATCTTATGTGCATCGCATGTGCAGTGAGTCACGTCGCGTCACATGCTCAAGTCTTCGCTTGATTTCGCCTCTTATCTTCATCGCATCGCATGCGCATTGAGCCACAGCGCGTCAAATGCCCATGGCATCACTTGATATCGCATCTTATGTGCATCGCATCGCATGCGCATTCAGCCACATCACGTCACATGCGCATGGCATCGCTTGATATGGCATCATATATGCATCGTATCGCATGCGCATTGAGTCACTTGTGTCTAATACGCATGGCATCGCTTGATATCGCATTTTATGTGCACCGCATCGCAGGCGCATTGAGTCACATCGCGTCACATGCGAATGGCATCGCTTGATATCGCATCTTATGTGCATCTCATCGCATGCGCATTGAGTCACGTCGCGTGACATGCGCATCGCATCGCGTGATATCGCATCTTATGTGCATCGCATCGCATGCGCATTAAGCCACGTCCCGTCACATGCGCATGGCATCGCGTGATATCGCATCTTATGTGCATCGCATCGCATGCGCATTAAGTCACGTCGCGTCACATGCGCATGGCATCGCTTAATATCGCATGTTATCTGCATCGCATCGCAAGCGCATTGAGTTACGTCGCGTCACATGCGCATGGCATCGCTTGATATCGCATCTTATGTGCATCGCATCGCATACGCGCTGAGTACCGCCGCACGAAATGCGCATGACATCGGTCGACATCGCATCTTATGTGCATCGCATCGCATGCGCATTGTATCACATTGCGTCACATGCGCATAGCATCTCTTGATATCGCATCTTATGTAACTCGCTTCGCAGCGCATTGAGTCACATCGCGTCACATTCGCATGCATCGCTCGAAATCGCATCTTATTTGCATCGCATGCGCATTGAGTCACATCGTATCACACGCGCATGGCATCGCTCGACATCGGATCTTATGTGCATCGCATCGCATGCGCATTGAGTCACATCGCATCACATGCAAATGGCATCGCTCGACATCGCATGTTGCGTGCATCGCATGCGCATTGAGCCACATGAAAATGGCATCACTTGATATCGCATCTTATGTGCATCGCATCGCATGCGCATTGAGTCACGTCGCACCACATGCGCATGACATCGCTCGACATCGTTCTTATGTGCTTCGCATCCCATGCGCGTTGAGTCAAATCGCGTCACATGCGCATGGCATCGCTTCATATCGCATCTTATGTTCATCGCATCGCATGCGTATTGAGCCACATCGCGGCACATGCGCATGGAATCGCTTAATATCGAATCTTATGTGCATCGCATCGCATGTGCATTGAGGCTCGTCGCGTCACATGCGCATGGCATCGCTTGATATCGCATCTTATGTGCACCGCATCGCTTGCGCAGTGAGTCACGTCGCGTCACATGCGCATGGCATCGCTTGATATGGCATGTTATGACCATCGCATCTCATGCTTATTAAGTCACGTCGCGTTACATGCGCAAGGCATCGCTCGACATCGCATCTTTTGTGCATCGCATCGCATGCGCATTGAGTCACGTTGAATCATATGAGCATGGCATCGCTTGATATCGCATCTTATGTGCAATGCATCGCATACGCATTGAGTCACAGCGCGTCACATTAGCATGGAATCACTTGATATCGCATCTGATGTATATCGCATGCGCATTGAGTTACTTCGAATCACATGCACATGGCATTGCTTGATATCGCATTTTATGTGCATCGCATCGCATGCGCATTGAGACACATCGCGTCATATGCGCATGGCATCGCTTGACATCGCATCTTATGTGCATCCCATCGCAGCGCATTGAGTCACATCGCCTCACATACGCATGCATCGCTCGACATCGCACCTTATGTGCATCGAATGCGCATTGAGTCACGTCGCGTAACATGCGCATGGCATCGCTTGATATCGCATCTTATGTGCATCGCATCGCATGCGCATTGAGTCACGTCGCGTGCGAATGGCATCGCATGATTTCGCATCTTATGTGCATCGCATCACATGTCCAATTATTAACGTCGCGTCACATGCGCAATGCATCGCTTGATGTCGTATCTTATGTGCATCGCATCGCTTGCGCAGTGAGTCACGTCGCATCACATGCGCATGACATCGCTTGATATCGCATTTTATGTGCATCGCATCGCATGCGCTTTGAGTCACGTCGCAACAAATGCGCATGACATCGCTCGACATCGCATCTTTTGTGCATCGCATTGTGTGCGTATTGAGTCACATCGCGTCACATACGCATGGCATCGCTTGATATCGCATCTTATGTGCATCGCATCGCATGCGCAGTGAGTCACGTAGCGTCACATGCACATAGCATCGCTTGATATCGCATCTCATGTGCATCGCACCGCATCGCATGCGCATTGAATCACGTCGCGTCACATGCGCAAGGCATCGCTTGATATCGCATCGTATGTGCATCGCAAAGCTATCGCATTGAGTCACGTCGCGTCACATGCGCATGGCATCGCTTGGTATCGCATCTTATGTGCAACGCATGCGCAGTGAGTCACGTCGCGTCACATGCTCAAGTCTTCGCTTGATATCACCTCTCATCTTCATCGCATCGCATGCGCATTGAGCCACACCGCGTCAGATGCGCATGTAATCACTTGATATCGCATCTTATGTGCATCGCAACGCATGTACATTGAGTCACACCGCATCAGATCCGCATGACATCGCTTGATATCGCATATTATGTGCATCGCATCGCATGCGCATTGAGTCACATCGCATCACATGCGCAATGGCATCGCTCGACAAAGCATCTTATGTGCATCGCATCGCATGCGCTTTGAGTCACATCGCGTCACATGCGCATCGCATCGCGTGATATCGCATCTTATGTGCATCGCATCGCATGCGCATTAAGTCACGTCAAGTCACATGCGCATGGCATCGCGTGATATCGCATCTTATGTGCATCGCATCGCATGCGCATTAAGTCACGTCGCGTCACATGCGCATGGCATCGCTTGATATCGCATCTCATGTGCATCGCATCGCATGCGCATTGATTCACGTCGCGTCACATGCGCATGGCATCGCTTGATATTGCGTCTTATGTGCATCGCTTCGCATGCGCATTGGGTCACGTCGCGTCAGGTGCGCATTTCATCGCTTGATATCGCATCTTATGTGCATTGCATCGCATGCGCATTGAGTCACAGCGCGTCACATGCGCATGGCATCACTTGATATCTTATCCTATGTATATCGCATGCGCATTGAGTCACTTCGCAACACATGCACATGACATTGCTCTGTATCGCATTTTATGTGCATCGCATCCCATGCGCATTGAGTCGCATCGCGTCATATGCGCATGGCATCGCTTGATATCGCATCTTATGTGCATCGCACCGCAGGGCATTGAGTCACATCGCGTCACATACGCATGCTTCGCTCGACATCGCATCTTATGTGCATCGCATGCGCATTGATTCACGTCGCGTCACATGCGCATGGCATCGCTTGATATCGCATCTTATGTGCATCGCATCGCATGCGCATTGAGTCACATCGCTTCAACTCCACATGGCATCGCTCTATATCGCATTTTAAGTGCATTGGATCGCATGCGCATTGAGTCACGTCGCGTCACATGCGCATAGCATCACTTGATATCGCATATTATGTGCATCGATACGCATGCACATTGAGTCACATCGCATCTCATGCGCATGGCATCGCTTGATATCGCATCATATGTGCATCGCATCGCAAGCGCATTGAGTCACATCGCTTCAACTCCGCATGGCATCGCTCTTATCGCATTTTAAGTGCATCGCATCGCATGCGCATTGAGTCACGTCGCGTCACATGCACATGGCATCGCTTGATATCGCATATTATGTGCATCGAATCGCTTGCGCATTGAGTCACGTCGCATCACATGCGCATGGCATCGCTTAATATCGCATCTTATGTGCATCGCATCGCATGCGCATTGAGCCACAGGGCGTCAGATGCGCATGGCATCACTTGATATCGCATCTTATGTGCATCGCATCGTATGTGCATTGAGTCACTTCGCATCAGATCCGCATGGCTTCGCTTGATATCGCATATTATGTGCATCGAATCGCATGCGCATTGAGTGACATCGCGTCATATGCGCATGCCATCGCTTGATATCGCATCTTATGTGCATCGCATCGCAGCGCATTGAGTCACATACGCATGCGTCGCTCTACATCGCATCTTATGTGCATCGCATGCGCATTGAGACACATCGCATCACACGTGCATGGCACCGTTCGACATCGCATCTTATGTGCATCGCATCGCATGCGCATTGAGTCGCATCGCTTCACATGCGCATGGCATCGCTTGATATCGCATCCAAAATGCATCGCATCGCATGCGCTTTTGAGTCACTTCACGTCACATGCGCATGGCATCGCTTGATATCGCATAATATGTGCATCGCGTCGCATGCGCATTGAGTCAAGTTGCCTCACATGCACATGGCATCGCTTGATATCGCATCTCATGTGCATCGCTTCGCATGCGCATTGAGCCACGTCGCATCACATACGCAAGGCATCGCGAGATATCGCATCTTATGTGCATCGCATCGCATGCGCTATTGAGACACGTCACGTCACTTGCGCATGGCATCGCTTGATATCGCATCTTACGTGCGTCGCATCGCATCAGCTATTGAGACACGTCACGTCACTTGCGCATGGCATCGCTTGATATCGCATCTTATGTGCATCGCTTCGCATGCGCGTTCAGTCATGTCGCGTCACATGCGCATGGCATCGCTTGATATCGCAACCCATGTGCATCGTATGCGCATTGAATCACGTCGCGTCATATGCGCATGGCATCGCTTGATATCGCATATTATGTGCATCGCACTGCATGCACATTCAGTCATGTCGCGTCACATGCGCATGGCATCGCTTGATATCGCATCTCATGTGCATCGCATGCGCATTGAGTCACGTCGCATCGCATGCTCATGGAATCGCTTAAAAACGCATCTTATATGCGTCGCATCGCATGCGCATTGAGTAACGTCGCGTCGCATTCTCATGGCACTGCTTGAAATCACATCTTATGTTCATTGCATCGCATGTGCATTGAGTCACGTCGCACCACTTGCGCATGACATCGCTCGATATCGCATCTTTTTTGCATCGCATGCGCATTGAGTGACATCGCGTCACATGCGCTTGACATCGCTTGATATCGCATCTCATGTGCATCGCATGCGCATTGAGTCACATCGCGTCACATGCGCATGGCATCGTTTGATATCACATCTTATGTGCGTCGCATCGCATGCGCATTGGGACACGTCACGTCACATGCGCATGGCATCGCTTGATATCGCATCTTATGTGCATCGCTTAGCATGCGCATTCAGCCATGTCGCGTCACATGCGCATGGCATCGCTTGATATCGCATCTTATGTGCATTGCATCGAATGCGTTTTGAGTCACATCGCGTCACATGCGCCTGGCATCGCTTGATATCGCATCTTATGTGCATTGCGTCGCATGCGCATTTAGTCACTTCAAGTCACATACGCATGGCATCGCTTGATGTCGCATCTTATGTGCATCGCATGGCAGCGCATTGAGTCACATCGCGTCACATACGCATGCATCGCTCGACATCGCATCTTATATCCATCGTATGCGCACTGAGTCACATTGCATCACACGCGCATGGTATTGCTCGACATCGCATCTTATGGGCATCGCATCGTATGCGCATTTGGCCACGTCGCGTCACATGCACATGGCATCGCTTGATATCGCATCTCATGTGCATCGCATCGCATGCTCATTGAGCCACGTCGCATCACATGCGCATGGCATCGCTTGATATCGCATCTTAAGTGCATCGCATCGCATGTATATTAAGTCACGTGGCGTCACATGCGCATGGCATCGCTTGATATCGCATCTTATGTCCATCGCATGCGCATTAAGTCACATCGCAACACACGCGCATGGCATCGCTCGACATCGCATCTTATGTGCATCGCATCGCATGCGCATTGAGTCATATCGCGGCACATGCGCATGGCATCGCTTGATATCGCATCTTATAAGCATCGCATCGAATGCGTTTTGCGTCACATCGCGTCACATGCGCCTGGCATCGCTTGATATCGCATCTTATGTGCATTGCATCCCATGCGCATTTAGTCACTTCAGGTCACATACGCATGGCATCGCTTCATGTCGCATCTTATGTGCATCGCATCACATGAGCATTGAGTCATGTCTCGTCGCATTTGCAAGGCATCGCTTGATATCGCATCTGATGTGCATCGCATCGCATGCGCATTGACATATGTCGCGTCACATGCGCATGGCATCGCTTGATATCGCATCTTATTTTCATCGCATCGAATGCGCATTGAGTCACGTCGCGTCACATGCGCATGGCATCGCTTGATATCGCATCTTATGTGCAACGCATAGCATGCGCATTGAGTCACATCGCGTCACATGCGCATGGCATCGCTTGATATCGAGTCTTATGTGCATCGCTTCCAAGCGCATTGAGTCACATCGCGTCACATGCCTATGCATCGCTCGAAATCGCACCTTATGTGCATCGCATGCGTATTGAGTCACATCGTATCACACGCTCATGGCATCGCTCGACATCGCAACTTTTGTGCATCGCATCGCATGCGCATTGAGTCACGTTGCATCATATGAGCATGGCATCGCTTGATATCACAACTTAAGTGCAACGCGTCGCACGCTTATTGAGTCACGTCGCGTCACATGGGTATGATATCGCTCGATATCGCATCTTTTGTTCATCGCATCGCATTTGCATTGAGTCACTTCGCACCACATGGGCATTGTATCGCACCTTTTGTGCATCGTATCGCATGCCCATTGAGTGACATCGCGTCATATGCGCATGGTATAGCTTGATATCCCATCTTATGTGCATCGTATCGCAGCGCATTGAGTCACTACGCATGCATCGCTCGACATCGCATCTTATGAGCATTGCATGCGCATGAGCCAAAGCACACCACACGCGCATGGCATCGCTCGACATCGCATCTTATGTGCATCGCATCGCATGCGCATTGAGTCACGTCGCGTGCGAATGGTATCGCATGATTTCGCATCTTATGTGCATCGCATCACATGTCCAATTATTAACGTCGCGTCACATGCGCAATGCATCGCTTGACATCGCATCTTATGTGCATCGCATCGCATGCGCATTAAGTCACGTCGCATCACATGCGCATGACATCGCTTGATATCGCATCGCATGCGCATTGAATCACGTGGCATCACCTGCGCATGGCATCGCTTGATATCGCATCTTATGTGCCACGCATTGCATGCGCATTGAGTTAAGTCGCGTCACATGCGCAAGGCATCGCTTGATATCGCATCTTATGTGCATCATATCGCATGCGCATTGAGGCATGTCGCATCACATGCGCATGGCATCGCTTGATATCGCATCTTATGTGCATCGCATCGCATGCGCATTCATTTACGTCGCATCGCATGTGCATAGCATTGCTTGATATCTCATCTTATGTGAATCGCATCGCAGCGCCTTGAGTTACATCGTGTCACATACGCATGCATCGCTCGACAACGCGTCTTATGTGCATGGCATCGCATACGCATTGAGTCACATCGCGTCACATGTACATGGCATCGCTTGATATTGCATCTTATGCGCATCGCATCGCGTGCGCTTTTGAGTCACATCGCGTCACATACGCATGCATTGCTCGACATCGCATCTTTTGTGCATCACATGCGCATTGAGCCACGTCGCGTCACATGCGCATGGCATCGCTTGATATCGTATATTATGTGCATCGCATCGCATGTGCATTGAGAGACGTCGCGTCACATGCGCATGGCATCGCTTGATATCGCATCTTATGTGCATCGCTTCGCTTGCGCAGTGAGCCACGTCGCGTCACATGCGCATGGTATCGCTTGATATGGCATCTTATGAGCATCGCATCGCATGCCTATTGAGTCACGTCGCGTCACATCCGCATGGCAACGCTTGATAGCGCATCTTATGTGCATCGCATCGCATCGCATCGCATGCGCATTGAGTCGCAGCTCGTCACACGCGCATGGCATCACTTGATATCGCATCTTATGTGCATCGCATCGCATGCGCATGGAGTCACTTCGCATCACATTTGCATGTCATCGCTTGATATCCCTTCTTATGTGCATCGCATCGCATGAAAATTGAGTCACGTCGCGTTACTTGCGCATGGCATCGCTTGATATCGCATCTTATGTGCATCGCATCGCATGCGCATGGAGTCACGTCGCGTCACATACGCATGGCATCGCTTGATATCGCAGCTTATGTGCATCGCATCGCATGTGCATTGAGTCACGTCGCATCACATGCGCATGGCATCGCATGATATCGCATCTTATGTGCATCGCATCGCATGCGCATTGAGTCACGTCACGTCGCATGCACATGGCATTGCTTGATATCGCATCTTATGTTCATCGCATCGCATGCGCATTGAGTCACGTCGCACCACATGTGCATGACATCGCTCGATATCGCATCTTTTGTGGATCGCATCGCCTGCGCATTGAGTCATGTCTCGTCACATTTGCATGACATCGCTTGATATGGCATCTTATGTGCATCGCATCGCATGCGCATTGAGTCACTTCGCGTCACATGCGCATGGCATCGCTTGATATCGCATCTTATGTGCATCGCATCGCATGTGCATTAAGTCACGTCGCATCACATGCGCATGGCATCGCATGATATCGCATCTTAGGTGCATCGCATCGCATGCGCATTGAGTCACATCACGTCAAATGCGCATGGCATTGCTTGATATCGCATCTTATGCTTATATCATCGCATGCGCATTGAGTCACGTCGCACCACATGCGCATGACATTGCTCGACGTCGCATCTTTTGTGCATCGCATCGCATGCGCATTGAGTGATATGCGTCATATACGCATTGCATCGCATGATATCGCATCTTATGTGCATCGCATCGCAGTGCATTCAGTTACACCGCGTCACATACACATGCATCGCGCGACATCGCATCTTATGTGCATCGCATCGCATGTGCATTGAGTCACATCGCATCACTGGCGCATGGCATCGCTCGACATCGCATCCTATGTGCATCGCATCGCATGCGCATTGAGTCACATCGCGTCAAATGCACATGGCATCGCTTGATTACGGATCTCAAGTGCATCGCATCGCATGCGCATTGAGTCACGTCGCATCACATGCACATGGCATCGCTTGATATCGCATCTCATGTGCATCGCATCGCATGCGCATTGAATCACGTGGCATCACACGCGCATGGCATCGCTTGATATCGCATCTTATGTGCCACGCATTGCATGCGCATTGAGTCAAGTCGCGTCACATGCGCAAGGCATCGCTTGATATCGCATCTTATGTGCATAATATCGCATGCGCATTGAGGCATGTCGCATCACATGCGCATGGCATCGCTTGATATCGCAACTTATGTGCATCGCATCGCATGCGCATTCATTTACGTCGCATCGCATGTGCATAGCATTGCTTGATATCTCATCTTATGTGAATCGCATCGCAGCGCATTGAGTTACATCGCGTCACATACGCATGCATCGCTCGACAACGCGTCTTATGTGCATGGCATCGCATACGCATTGAGTCACATCGCGTCACATGTACATGGCATCGCTTGATATTGCATCTTATGTGCATCGCATCGCGTGCGCTTTTGAGTCACATCGCGTCACATACGCATGCATTGCTCGACATCGCATCTTTTGTGCATCACATGCGCATTGAGCCACGTCGCGTCTCATGCGCATGGCATCGCTTGATATCGTATATTATGTGCATCGCATCGCATGTGCATTGAGAGACGTCGCGTCACATGCGCATGGCATCGCTTGATATCGCATCTTATGTGCATCGCTTCGCTTGCGCAGTGAGCCACGTCGCGTCACATGCGCATGGTATCGCTTGATATGGCATCTTATGAGCATCGCATCGCATGCATATTGAGTCACGTCGCGTCACATCCGCATGGCATCGCTTGATAGCGCATCTTATGTGCATCGCATCGCATCGCATGCGCATTGAGTCACAGCTCGTCGCATGCGCATGGCATCCCTTGATATCGCATCTTATGTGCATCGCATCGCATGCGCATGGAGTCACTTCGCATCACATTTGCATGTCATCGCTTGATATCCCTTCTTATGTGCATCGCATCGCATGAAAATTGAGTCACGTCGCGTCACTTGCGCATGGTATCGCTTGATATCGCATCTTATGTGCATCGCATCGAATGCGCATGGAGTCACGTCGCGTCACATACGCATGGCATCGCTTGATATCGCAGGTTATGTGCATCGCATCGAATAGTAGTAGTAGTAGTAGTATTAGGGTTTTAGGGCGCACAACTGCCAGGGTTATTAGCGCCCAAACAAGACAAGACAGGACAGCTAAAAACACACTCTAGTGCTAATACTTTAAAATAAATCAACAATAGATGGAAAGCTAACCAAAGGAGTGCCAGTAAAAATAAGGGTCAAGCTAAACGATGGCTCACGAGGAAGAGAAATTGTAAAAACGAGCAAATAAAAATGAAGGATAAAATCAGCTGTTCAAAGATGGCCGCCTATGCCGCTGGTTCGGATAAAAGTGAGCAAACGATCTACTGCAGTAACCGTGTCCGCCAGCACCTCACCAAGGGAAGCTGGCAGACCTAGGGACACACGTAATTGGGTTAAAAACTGGCACTCAAGTAAAACATGGCGCACCGTCAGGGTCTCACTGCAATGAGCACAGTTCGGGGCAGCATCCGACGATAAAAGATAACTATGACTAAAACGGCAGTGCCCGATACGCAATCTCGCTAAAATGACTTCCTCGCGGCGACAAGCGCGCGCGGAAGTCCTCCAGGTCACAGGGACGGGTTTCACCTCCCTTAGTTTGTTCCCCTGAAGATCGCTCCATGAGCGCTCCACCGTGAAAGGATGGCGCGACGTAAAACTTTGCTAAAATCATCAGAGGGAACACAAGCGCTAGAAAACCTGGGTGCTAAAACTGCTGCCTTTGCAGCAGAATCAGCAGCCTCGTTACCTTGCAGGCCTACATGTCCAGGTACCCACATGAAAGACACGCTGATGCCAGCCCCAGCGAGTGAGTGAATGCTGTCCTGAACACGCTGCACCATTGGGTGGTAATTGTACAGCGTACGCAGGCTCTGAAGGGCACTCAAACAATCAGAACATATTATACATCGCTCCAAGGGCTGCCGACGAACATACAAAAGAGCTTGGTATATACCAAATAGCTCTGCTGTAAAAATCGAGCACTGTTCTAAAAGACGAAAGCTAAAACTCTGGCGACCATGAATAAAAGCACATCCTACTCCCGTATCGTCCTTCGAGCCGTCAGTGTAAATAAAATGACAAGGTCCGGACTGAGCCTGAATTTCTAGAAAGGCCGAACGAAGAACTGAGTCTGGCGTCGAGGACTTCGGCATGGTCAACAAACCCAGATTAACGTGGATCTCGGATCGTAGCCATGGGGGAAATCGTGTTTGTCCCCTGGGAACTGTCGACGAGAAATCGACGTTTAAATGCCGAAGTAGTGTACGAAATCGAACGCCAGGAGGGAGCGGGGTTAGGGAGCTCGATGAGTATTGGCGATCCAAGGTGTCATTAAAAAACAAACTAAAAGATGGGTGTTCTGGTAGGTCAGAAAGTCTGCAAGCGTAGCTGCAGAGAAGAACATCGCGCCGATAACTAAGCGGAGGTTCAGCAGCTTCCGCACAAAGGCTCATAACAGGGCTCGTGGGAAATGCGCCAATACTCAACCTGATGCCACGGTGGTGTGTCGGATTTAGGCGATTTAAAACAGACGGTCGAGCCGAGGAATACACGACACAACCGTAATCAAGTTTCGATCGGACAAGTGCGCGGTATAGGCGTAAAAGAGTACTCCGATCAGCTCCCCAAGATGTGCAGCTTAAAACACGTAAAATACTGAGCGAACGTTCACACCTTGCCTTTAGGTACGAAATATGTGGAGACCAACTTAGTTTTCTGTCAAAAATCAACCCCAAAAATTTTGTCTCGTCTGCGAAAGGAAGTGCTTCTGAGCCGAGACGGAGAGAAGGAGCAAGAAACTCCTTCCGGCGCCAGAAGTTAACGCAGACGGTCTTCTCGGCGGAGAACTTAAAGCCGGTTTCGGCACTCCAAGTGAAGAGGCGGTCAAGACACAGTTGGAGGCGACGTTCTAACAGAGAGGTCCGCCGAGAACTACAGTAAATGGAGAAATCGTCCACGAATAGCGAACATGAAACACCTGATGGGACGCACTCCACAATGGAGTTGATCGCAATGGCAAATAGTGTGACGCTGAGTACCGAACCTTGCGGTACTCCGTTCTCTTGGCTAAAAACACGTGACAAAACCGAGCCCACCCGTACACGAAATACCCTATCCCGCATGAACTCCCGAATAAAAAGGGGCAGTCGACCACGAAACCCCCATTTATGGAGCGTACGAAGGATTCCATACCTCCAGCAAGTATCATACGCCTTCTCCAAGTCAAAAAACACAGCTACAGTTTGACTCTTACGCAGGAAACCGTCCATGATGTGTGTGGATAACGACACTAAGAGGTCCACCGTGGAACGGAAGCGACGAAAGCCGCACTGAGCGTTAGACAGCAGATTTTGCGATTCAAGCCACCATGTCAATCGCCCGTTGATCATTCGCTCCATCACCTTGCAGAGGCAACTGGTGAGGGAGATGGGGCGATAACTAGAAGGTAGATAGCGATCCTTCCCAGGTTTTAGAATCGGGACAATGGTGGCCTCGCGCCAAGCGGATGGAAAGGTTGCTGTACGCCAGATACGATTATACACCTGCAACAGAAAGTGTTTACCAGCTAAAGATAGGTGCTGCAACATTAAAACGTGGACATCATCAGGCCCAGTTGCTGAGGGTCGCGATGAGGCCAGGGCCCACTCCAACTCCTGCATGGAGAAGAAAGCGTTATAACACTCGCGGTTCAAAGAGTGAAAGGATAGTTCATGCGTCTCAGTCCGATTCCTGATGGATAAGAAGTCCGGGTGGTAATGGGAGGAGCTAGAGACATTAGAAAAAGCGCCTCCCAGGGTGTCAGCGACAGCTCTAGGGGAAATTACGGTGCCATTATTAACCCGCAGGCCAGGCACCGGGACTTGTGAAACTTTGCCGGCCACGCGGCGGAGCTTGTCCCAAACCACAGATGACGGTGTGAAGCGATTAAAGGACTCCACAAAGCGGTGCCAGGATGTCTTCTTGCTGGCCTGTATGATGCGACGAGCTTGGGCGCGTAAACGCTTAAAGGCGACCAGATTCTCGAGAGTTGGGTGGCGCTGAAATACTCGCAGTGCTGCCCGGCGCGCACGAACCGCCGCCCGGCATTCCTCGGTCCACCAAGGAACGGGTAGACGCCCAGGGCGGGTCGACGACCGAGGTATGGCACGCTCGGCCGCAGACAGAATCACGGAAGTTAAGTGATCCACCATCTGGTCCACATTTCCCAACACATGGTCGTCGAAAACAGCTAGGCTACAGAAAAGGGGCCAGTTCGCTTTGTGTAGCTGCCAGATGGGTACACGTGACGAGGGTACATAGTTGGAGAGCAGGCTAGTCACGCAGGGCAGATGATCGCTGGAAAAGGTGTCCGAGACGACGTTCCACTCAAACCGATGTGCAAGCTGTGCTGAGCAAACTGATAAGTCTAAGTGTGAGAGGGTGCCTGTGGAATCAGAAATAAAAGTAGGTTCGCCAGTATTAAGGAGAGAGAGGTGATTCTGATGAAAGAATTCTGCAAGATGCCTTCCCCTTACGCAAGCCCTAGGTGATCCCCAAAGAGGGTGGTGGGCATTGAAGTCTCCCAACAACAAGTAGGGCGCTGGGACACGAGGTCTAATAGGTCCGCAATTGCGAAGGGAGAAGATGGGGGTAGGTAAACAGAACATAAGGTGAAATAAAAACCAGGGAAACGAACAGAAACGGCAACAGCTTGCAAAGTAGTAGTGAGTATGACAGGCTGGTAATAAACGTCGTCGCGGATCAGGATCATAGCACCACCATGTGCAGGAGTACCAGGCTCCGGTGGTAGATCGAATCGCACCGGAGTAAAACCAGGAAAGGTGAAAGTATCCTGTTGTTGAAGTTTGGTCTCCTGCAGGCAGAAAATAGTGGGGGACAGCAAATTACCGAGCAGTTGCAGTTCGGTTTTATGCCTGCGTACGCCACGTGTATTCCATTGTAGAATGGACATCCTGAGCAAATGGGAAAAGCTGTTCACGAGTTTCACTTAACCAGTGGCTGTCGCTTCAACTTGCCCTTTTGATTTCTTGTAGTACTTGGGCTTTTTGGAGCAGATGGTTCCTCCTCCATAGGTTCTTCAGATGGAAGAGGGTCACCGGGTGCCGAAGTAAGAGGAACAAACCGGTTTCCAAGACTGATGGGTGGAGGGGAGTCCCGCTTCGTGCGACTGCGTCCCCTGGTATCTTGGGAGCACGATCGGCGAGGAGGGGACGGGGAGCTGGCCATTGAGGCACCCTGTCCACTTGCAGATGTAGGTTCCTTGAGGAAGTCTGTGCGCTTCGGAGTAACTTTAAATTTCCTGGTTTCGGTACTCACAGAAATGGTCTTGGAGCCGGCAGGAGTTGACACAGCGGCGCGAGGAGTAACCACGATGGAGGTTACAGGGCAAGTTTGAGTACCCATATCACGCTTTGGTACTGGTGTGGAAACAATGGAACTGAAAGTACCAAACTTCAGGAGAGAAGGCTGTCGAGCAAGATGTCGTTTGCGGGCTTCTGAGAAAGAGATACGCTCTTTCACCCGCAGCTCCTGAATGGCCTTCTCGTCCTGGTAACGCGGACAGGCGCTCGAAGTCGCTGGGTGTGTACCTCGGCAATTTACGCAGCTTGGAGCAGATGGACAAGCTCCGTCATGAGCATCACTACCACAGTTGGCACAAACCGCAACCGAAGCCTTACACGAGATCTTAGTATGGCCATAGCGCTGGCATTGGAAACAACGCATAGGCCGCGGGATATATGGTCGAACCGGGATAACCTCGTAACCTGCCTTGATCTTCTGCGGCAGGTCGAGCCGATCAAAAGTTACGAACAGCGTGCGGGTAGCCACCTGCACGCCGTCGCGCTTGACTCTTACACGGTAAACGTCCGTGACACCTTGGTCCGATAGGTAACCCTGGATCTCCTCCTCCGGCATATCGTCTAACAAGGAGGTGGTGATGACGCCCTTGCAGGAGTTAAGGCTTCGGTGTTTCTCAACACGGATAGGATATCCATGGAGTAGTTTGGCCTTCAATATCTTGTCAAACTGTGTGGCAGTGTAACTCTCGACCAAAAGGGAACCGGATCGTAATCGAGTACAGGACTTCACCGGGCCGGCGATTTTGTCAAGACCGGATTGAATTATAAATGGGTTCACCTTTAAAAATGTCTGACCCTCTTCCATTCTATGTATCACTAGGTAACGAGCGGATGACGGCACGTGTACCTCTTTTTCTTCAACTTGTTTGCGGCGTTTAGGAGTGGTTGTAGCCATAAAGAGCTAAATACAATTTCATCCCCCAGTGCTCCCCACCCACCACGGAGCCCAACAAGGGGTCATCCCACTGGGATGACAGGGCTACACAGGGGATATAGCGGGCTCGCCGTCCCACTCACCCTGGAGTTCAGTGCAATACCTAGTCCTGGCCGATTGACTAGGGGTGGGTTAGTCCCTAGCCTCCCGTTTAGGTGAAGCAGAAACCAAAGCAGTGTATCGGAAATGCGCACCCTCCCCAGATTCAGAAAAAACTGTCCCGAGCTCAGATACGCACCCCTCAACCACCAGGATAATCCTTTCCACCGACACGGGTCTCCACGCACGGCCTACACGGGGGTGGGCGATTTCACTGACTCCCTCACCACGAAGAGGAGCCCACACCGAGGGAGT
Organism: Tenodera sinensis; assembly: GCA_030765045.1. Taxonomy (NCBI): domain Eukaryota; kingdom Metazoa; phylum Arthropoda; class Insecta; order Mantodea; family Mantidae; genus Tenodera; species Tenodera sinensis. Next base: position 120,369,194 of record CM060968.1, read on the forward strand.
CAGTTGGCTCGGGGCCCCGGGTGCGCCAAACCCGGACCTACCGTAGTAGGTCCCCCTGGGGGGATCGCATCGCATGTGCATTGAGTCACGTCGCATCACATGCGCATGGCATCGCATGATATCGCATCTTATGTGCATCGCATCGCATGCGCATTGAGTCACGTCACGTCGCATGCGCATGGCATTGCTTGATATCGCATCTTATGTTCATCGCATCGCATGCGCATTGAGTCACGTCGCACCACATGTGCATGACATCGCTCGATATCGCATCTTTTGTGGATCGCATCGCCTGCGCATTGAGTCATGTCTCGTCACATTTGCATGGCATCGCTTGATATCGCATCTTATATGCATCGCATCGCATGCGCATTGAGTCACTTCGCGTCACATGCGCATGGCATCGCTTGATATCGCATCTTATGTGCATCGCATCGCATGTGCATTAAGTCACGTCGCATCACATGCGCATGGCATCGCATGATATCGCATCTTATGTGCATCGCATCGCATGCGCATTGAGTCACATCACGTCAAATGCGCATGGCATTGCTTGATATCGCATCTTATGCTTATCGCATCGCATGCGCATTGAGTCACGTCGCACCACATGCGCATGACATTGCTCGACGTCGCATCTTTTGTGCATCGCATCGCATGCGCATTGAGTGATTTGCGTCATATACGCATTGCATCGCTTGATATCGCATCTTATGTGCATCGCATCGCAGTGCATTCAGTTACATCGCGTCACATACACATGCATCGCGCGACATCGCATCTTATGTGCATCGCATCGCATGCGCATTGAGTCACATCGCATCACTGGCGCATGGCATCGCTCGACATCGCATCTTATGTGCATCGCATCGCATGCGCATTGAGTCACATCGCGTCAAATGCACATGGCATCGCTTGATTACGGATCTCAGGTGCATCGCATCGCATGCGCATTGAGTCACGTCGCATCACATGCACATGGCATCGCTTGATATCGCATCCGGATTGAGTCACCTCGCGACACATGCACATGACATCGCTTGATATCGCACCTGATGTGCATCGTATCACATGCGCATTGGGTCGCGTCACATTCGCATGGCATCGCTTCATATCGCACCTTATGTGCATCGCATCGCATTCTCATTAGTCACGTCGAGTCACATGCGCATGGCATCGCTTGATATCTCATCTTATGTGCTTCGCATCGCATGCGCATTGAGTCACGTCGCGACACATGCACATGGCATCGCTTATTATCGCATCTCATGTGCGTTGCATCGCATGCGCATTGAGCTGCATCACATTCGCATTGCATCGCTTGATATCGCATCTAATGTGCATTGCATCGCATGCGCATTAGTCACGTCGCGTCACGTGCGCATGGCATCGCTAAATATCGCATCTTATGGGCATCGCATCGCATGCACAGTGAGTCACGTCGCGTCACATGCGCATGGCATCGCTTGATATCGCATCTTATGTGCATCGCATCGCATGCGCATTGAGTCACAGCACGTCACATGCGCATGTAATCACGTGATTAGGCATGTTATGTGCATCGCATCCCATGCGCATTGAGTCACTTCGCATGACATGCGCATGGCATCGCTTGATATCGCATCTTATGTGCATCGCATCGCATGCGCATTCATTTACGTCGCATCGCATGCGCATAGCATTGCTTGATATCTCATCTTATGTGAATCGCATCGCAGCGCATTGAGTTACATCGCGTCACATAAGCATGCATCGCTCGACATCGCATCTTATGTGCATCGCATGCGCATTGAGCCACATCGCATCACACGCGCATGGCATCGCTCGACATTGCATCTTATGTGCATGGCATCGCATACGCATTGAGTCACATCGCGTCAAATGTACATGGCATCGCTTGATATTGCATCTTATGTGCATCGCATCGCATGCGCATTGAGTCACATCGCATCACTGGCACATGGCATCGCTTGATATCTCATCTTATGTGCTTCGCATCGCATGCGCATTGAGTCACGTCGCGACACATGCACATGGCATCGCTTATTATCGCATCTCATGTGCGTTGCATCGCATGCGCATTGAGCCACATCACATTCGCATTGCATCGCTTGATATTGCATCTTATGTGCATCGCATCGCATGCGCATTAGTCACGTCGCGTCACATACGCATGCATCGCTCGACATCGCATCTTATGTGCATCGCATGCGCATTGAGCCACATCGCATCACACGCGCATGGCATCGCTCGACATCGCATCTTATGTGCATGGCATCGCAGGCGCATTGAGTCACATCGCATCACATGCGCATGGCATCACTCGACAACGCATCTTTTGTGCATCGCATCGAGTCATGTCTCGTCACATTTCCATGGCATCGCTTGATATCGCATCCTATGTGCATGGTATCGCATGCGCATTGAGTCACGTCACGTCACATGCGCATGGAATCCCTTGATATCGCATCTTATGTGCTTCGCATCGCATGCGCATTAAGTCACGTCGCGACACATGCAGATGGCATCGCTTGATATCGCATCTCATGTGCATCGCATCGCATGCGCATTGAGTCGCATGACATTCGCATTGCATCGCTTGATATCGCATCTTATGTGCATCGCATCACATGCGCATTGAGTCGTTTCGCATCACATGCGCATGGCATCGCTATATATCGCATCTTATGTGCATCGCATCGTTTGCGCATTGAGTCACATCGCATATAATGCGCATGGCATCGCCCGACAAGGCATCTTATGTGCATCGCATCACATATGCATTGAGTCACGTCGCATCACATGCGCATGGCAGCGCTTGATATCGCATCTTATGTGTATCGCATCGCATGCGCATTGAGTCACATCGCATCACATGCGCATGGCATCACTCGACAACGCATCTTATGTGCATCGCATCGAGTCCTGTCTCGTCACATTTCCATGGCATCGATTGATATCGCATCTTATGTGCATCGCACCGCATGCGCATTCATTTACGTCGTGTCACGTGCGCATGGCATCGCTTGATATCGCATCTCATATGCATCGCATCGCATGTGCGTTGAGCCACGTAGCACCACATTCGCATGACATCGCTCGATATCGCATTCTTTGTGCATCGATTCGCATGCGCATTGAGTGACATCGCGTCATATGCGCATGGCATCGATTGGTATCGCATCTTATGTGCATCGCACCGCATGCGCATTCAGTTACGTCGTGTCACATGCGCATGGCATCGCTTGATATCGCATCTCATATGCATCGCATCGCATGTGCGTTGAGTCACGTAGCACCACATTCGCATGGCATCGCTTGATATCGCATCTTATGTGCATCGCGTTGCATGCGCATTGAGTCACGTCGCGGCACATGGCATCGCTTGATATCGCATCTCATGTACATCACATCGCATGCGCATTGAGTCACGTCGCATCACATACGCATGGCATCGCGTGATATCGCATCTTATGTGCATCGCATCGCATGCGCATTGAGTCACATCGCGTCACATGCGCATGGCATCAGTTGATATCGCATCTCATGTGCATCGCATCGCATGCGCATTGAGTAACGTCGCGTCACATGCGCATGGCATCGCTTGATATCGCATCTTATGTACATCGCAACGCATGCGCATTGAGTCACGTCGCGTAGCATGCGCATGGCATTGCCTGATATCGCATCTTATGTTCATCGCGTCGCATGTGCATTGAGTCACGTCGCACTACATGCGCATGACATCGCTCTATATCGCATCTTTTGTGCAACGCATTGAGTGACATCGCGTTATATGCGCATGGCATCGCTTGATATAGCATCTTATGTGCATCGTGTCGCATGCGCATTGAGTCACGTCGCTTCATATACGCATGGCATCGCTTGATATGGCATCTTATGAGCATCCCATCGCATGCGCATTGAGTCACGTCACGTCGCATGCGCATGGCATTGCTTGATATCACATCTTATGTTCATCGCATTGCATTCGCATTGAGTCGCTTCGCGTCACATGCGCATGGCATCGCTTGATATCGCATTTTATGTGCATCGCATCGCATGCGCATGGAGTCACGGCACGTCACATGCGCATGGCATCGCTTGATATCGCATCTTATGTGCATCGCATTGCATGCGCATTGAGTCAAGTCGCATCACATGCGCATGGCATCGCTTGATATCGGATCTTATGTGCATCGCATCGCATGCGCATTGAGACACTTCGCGTCGCATGCTTATGGCATTGCTTGATACCGCATCTTATGTTCATCGCATCGCATGCGCATAGAGTCACGTCGCACCACATGCGCAGGATATCGCTCGATATCGCATCTCATGTGCATCGGATCGCATGCGCATTGATTTACGTCGCATCGTATGCGCATGGCATTGCTTGATATCTCATCTTATGTTCATCTCATCGCATGTGCACATCATCGCATCTTTTGTGCATGCGCATCGAATGCGCATTGAGTGACATCGCGTTATATACGCATGGCATCGCTTGATATCGCATCTTATGTGAATCGCATCGCAGCGCATTGAGTTACATAGCGTCACATACGCATGCATCGCTCGACATCGCATCTTATGTGCATCGCATCGCATGCACATGGAGTCACGGCGCGTCAGATGCGCATGGCATCGCTTGATATCGCATCTTATGTGCATCGCATCGCATGCGCATTGAGTCAAGTCGCATCACATGCGCATGGCATCGCTTGATATCGGATCTTATGTGCATCGCATCGCATACGCATTGAGACACATCGCGTGGCATGCTTATGGCATTGCTTGATACCGCATCTTATGTTCATCGCATCGCATGCGCATAGAGTCACGTCGCACCACATGCCCAGGATATCGCTCGATATCGCATCTTTTAGGGATCGCATCGCATGCGCATTGAGTCACGTCGCGACGCATTCTCATGGCACTGCTTGATATCGCATCTTATGTGCATCGCATCGCATGTGCGTTGAGTCACGTAGCTCCACATGCGCCTGAGATCGCTCGATATCGTATCTTTTGTACATCGAATCGCATGCGCATTGAGTGACATCGCGTAATATGCGCATGGCATCGCTTGATATCGCATCTTATGTGCATCGCATCGCAGCGCATTGAGTCACATACGCATGCATCGCTCGACATCGCATCTTATGTGCATTGCATGCGCATAGATTCACATCGCATCACGCGCGCATGGCATCGCTCGACATCGCATCCTATGTGCATCGCATCGCAGGCGCATTTAGCCACATCGCTTCACATGCGCATGGCATCGCTTGATATCGCATCTTATGTGCATCGCATGCGCTTTTGAGTCACATCACGTCACATGCACATGGCATCGCTTGATATCGCATCTTATGTGCATCGCATCGCATGCGCATTGAGCCAAGTCGCATCACATACGCATGGCATCGCGTGATATCGCATCTTATGTGCATCGCATCTCATGCGCATTGAGTCACGTCCCGTCACATGCGCATGGAATCGCTTGATATCGCATATCATGTGCATCGGATCGCATGCGCATTGATTTACGTCGCATCGCATGCGCATGGCATTGCTTGATATCTCATCTTATGTTAATCTCATCGCATGTGCACATCATCGCATCTTTTGTGCATCGCATCGAATGCGCATTGAGTGACATCGCGTTATATACGTATGGCATCGCTTGATATCGCATCTTATGTGAATCGCATCGCAGCGCATTGAGTTACATAGCGTCACATACGCATGCATCGCTCGACATCGCATCTTATGTGCATCGCATGCGCATTGAGCCACATCACATCACACGCGCATTGCATCGCTCGACATCGCATCTTATGTGCATCGCATCGCATGCGCATTGAGTCACATCGCGTCACACGTACATGGCATCGCTTGATATCGTATCTTATGTGCATCGCATCGCATGCGCTTTTGAGTCACATCACGTCACATGCGCATGGCATCGCTTGATATCGCATCTTATGTGCATCGCGTTGCATGTGCATTGAGTCACGTCGCGGCACATGGCATCGCTTGATATCGCATCTCATGTGCATCACATCGCATGCGCATTGAGTCACGTCGCATCACATACGCATGGCATCGCGTGATATCGCATCTTATGTGCATCGCATCGCATGCGCATTGAGTCACATCGCGTCACATGCGCATGGCATCAGTTGATATTGCATCTTATGTACATCGCAACGAATGCGCATTGAGTCACGTCGCATCACATACGCATGGCATCGCGTGATATCGCATCTTATGTGCATCGCATCGCATGCGCATTGAGTCACATCGCGTCACATGCGCATGGCATCAGTTATATTGCATCTTATGTACATCGCAACGAATGCGCATTGAGTCACGTCGCATCACATACGCATGGCATCGCGTGATATCGCATCTTATGTGCATCGCATCGCATGCGCATTGAGTCACATCGCGTCACATGCGCATGGCATCAGTTGATATCGCATCTTATGTTCATCGCGTCGCATGTGCATTGAGTCACGTCGCACCACATGCGCATGACATCGCTCTATATCGCAACTTTTGTGCATCGCATTGAGTGACATCGCGTCATATGCGCATGACATCGCTTGATATCGCATCTTATGTGCATCGTGTCGCATGCGCATTGAGTCACATCGCTTCATATACGCATGGCATCGCTTGATATGGAATCTTATGAGCATCCCATCGCATGCGCATTGAGTCACGTCACGTCGCATGCGCATGGCATTGCTTGATATCACATCTTATGTTCATCGCATTGCATTCGCATTGAGTCGCTTCGCGTCACATGCGCATGGCATCGCTTGATATCGCATCTTATGTGCATCGCATCGCATGCGCATTGAGACACATCGCGACGCATGCTTATGGCATTGCTTGATACCGCATCTTATGTTCATCGCATCGCATGCGCATAGAGTCACGTCGCACCACATGCGCAGGATATCGCTCGATATCGCATCTTTTTGGGATCGCATCGCATGCGCATTGAGTCACGTCGCGACGCATTCTCATGGCACTGCTTGATATCGCATCTTATGTGCATCGCATCGCATGTGCGTTGAGTCACGTAGCACCACATGCGCCTGAGATCGCTCGATATCGCATCTTTTGTACATCGAATCGCATGCGCATTGAGTGACATCGCGTAATATGTGCATGGCATCGCTTGATATCGCATCTTATGTGCATCGCATCGCAGCGCATTGAGTCACATACGCATGCATCGCTCGACATCGCATCTTATGTGCATCGCATCGCATGCGCATTGAGCCACATCGCTTCACATGCGCATGGCATCGCTCGACATCGCATCCTATGTGCATCGCATCGCATGCGCATTGAGCCACATCGCTTCACATGCGCATGGCATCGCTTGATATCGCATCGTATGTGCATCGCATGCGCTTTTGAGTCACATCACGTCACATGCACATGGCATCGCTTGATATCGCATCTTATGTGCATCGCATCGCATGCGCATTGAGTCAAGTCGCATCACATACGCATGGCATCGCGTGATATTGCATCTTATGTGCATCGCATCTCATGCGCATTGAGTCACGTCCCGTCACATGAGCATGGAATCGCTTGATATCGCATATCATGTGCATCGGATCGCATGCGCATTGATTTACGTCGCATCGCATGCGCATGGCATTGCTTGATATCTCATCTTACGTTCATCTCATCGCATGTGCACATCATCGCATCTTTTGTGCATCGCATCGAATGCGCATTGATTGACATCGCGTTATATACGCATGGCATCGCTTGATATCGCATCTTATGTGAATCGCATCGCAGCGCATTGAGTTACATAGCGTCACATACGCATGCATCGCAAGACATTGCATCTTATGTGCATCACATGCGCATTGAGCCACATCGCATCACACGCGCATTGCATCGCTCGACATCGCATCTTATGTGCATCGCATCGCATGTGCATTGAGTCACATCGCGTCACACGCACATGGCATCGCTTGATATCGTATCTTATGTGCATCGCATCGCATGCGCTTTTGAGTCACATCACGTGACATGCGCGTGGAATCGCTTGAAATCGCATTTTATGTGCTTCACATCGCATTAGCATTGAGTCACGTCACGACACATGCACATGGCATCGCTTGATATCGCATCTCATGTGCATCGCATCGCATACGCATTGAGTCGCGTCACATTCGCATGGCATCGCTTGATATCGCATCTTATGTGCATCGCATCGCATGCGCATTAGTCACGTCGAGTCAGATGCGCATGGCATCGCTTAATATCGCATCTTATGTGCTTCGCATCGCATGCGCATTAAGTCACGTCGCGACACATGCACATGGCGTCGCTTGATATCGCATCGCATGTGCATCGCATCGCATGCGCATTGAGTCGCATCACATTCGCATTGCATCGCTAGATTTCACATTTATGTGCATCGCATAGCATGCGCAGTGAGTCAAGTCGCGTCACATGCGCATGGCATCGCTTGATATCGTATATTATGTGCATGGCATCGCATGCGCATTGAGTCACAGCGCGTCACATGCGCATCTAATCACTTGATATCGCATCTTATGTGCATCTCATCGCATTGAGTCACTTCGCATCACATGCGCATGGCATCACTTAATATCGCATCCTATGTGCACCGCATCGCATGCGCAGTGAGTCACGTCGCGTCACATGCGCATGGCATCGCTTGATATGGCATCTTATGAGCATCGCATCGCATGCGCATTGAGTCACAACGCCTCACATGCGCATGGCATCGCTTGATATCGCATCTTATGTGCATCGCTTCGCAGCGCATTGAGTTACATCGCGTCACATACGCATGCATTGCTCGACATCGCATCTTATGTGCATCGCATGCGCATTGAGTCACGTCGCGTCACATGCGCATGGCATCGCTTGATATCGCATCTTATGTGCATCGCATCACATGCGCATTGAGTCACGTCCTGTCACATGCGCATGGCATCGCTTGATATCGTATATTATGTGCATCATATCGCATGCACAATGAGTCACGTCGCATCACGTTCGCATGGCATCGCTTGATATCGCATCTTGTGTGCATCGCATCGGATGCGCATTAGTCACGTCGCGTCACACGCGCATGGCATCGCTTGATATCGCATCTTATGTGCATCGCATCGCATGAGCAGTGAGTCACGTCGCGTCACATGCGCATGGCATCGCTTCATATCGCATCTCAGGTGCATCGCATCGCATGCCAATTGAGTCACGTCGCATCACATGCGCATGGCATCGCTTGATATCGCATCTTATGTGCATTATATCGCATGCGCATTGAAACACATCGCGTCATATACGCACGCATCGCTCGACATGGCGTCTTATGTGCATCGCATGCGCATTGAGTCATGTCGCGTCACATGCGCATAGCATCGCTTGATATCACATTTTATGTGCATCGCATCGCATGTGCATTGAGTCTCGTCGCGTTACATGCGCATGGTATCGCGCGATATCGCATCTTATGTGCACCGCATCGCATGCGCAGTGAGTCACGTCGCGTCACATGCGCATGGCATCGCATGATATGGCATCTTATGAGCATCGCATCGCATGCGCATTGAGTCACAACGCGCCACATGCGCATGGCTTCGCTTGATATCGCATCTCATGTGCAGCGCATCGCATGCGCATTATTCACGTCGCGTCTTATGCGCACGGCTTCGCTTGATATCGCATCTTATGTGCATCGCATCGCATGCGCAGTGAGTCACGTCACGTCACATGCGCATGGCATCGCTTGATATGGCATCTTATGTGCGTCGCATCTCATGCTTATAGATTCACGTCGCGTCACATGCGCATGGCATCGCTTGATATCGCATATTGTATGCATCATATCACATGCGCAATGAGTCACGTCGCATCACGTTCGCATGGCATCGCTTGATATCGCATCTTATGTGCATCGCATCGCATGCGCTTTTGAGTCACATCACTTCACATGCGCATGACATCGCGTGATATCGCATCTTATATGCTTCGCATCGCATGCGCATTGAGTCACGTCGCGACACATGCACACGGCGTCGTTTGATATCGCATCTCATGTGCATCGCATCGCATGCGCATTGAGTTGCGTCCATTCACATGGCATCGCTTGATATCGCATCTTATGTGCATCGCATCGCATGCGCATTAGTCACGTCGCGACACATGCACATGGCATCGCTTGATATCGAATCTCATGTGCATCGCATCGCATGCGCATTGAGTCGCATCACATTCGCATTGCATCGCTAGATATGGCATCTTATGTGCATCGCATCGCATGCGCAGTGAGTCACGTCGCGTCACATGCGCCTGGCATCGCTTGATATGGCATTTTATGTGCGTCGCATCTCATGCTTATTGATTCACGTCGCGTCACATGCGCATGGCATCGCTTGATATCCCATATTATGTGCATCGCATGCGCTTTGAGTCACAGCGCGTCACATGCGCATGTAAGCACTTGATATCTCATCTTATTGGCATCGCATCGCATTGGGTCACTTCGCATCACATGCGAATGGCATCGCTTGATATCCCATCTTATGTGCATCGCATCGTATGCGCATTGAGTCACATCGCACACATGCGCATGGCATCGCTCGACAACGCATCTATGTGCATCGCAACACATGCGCATTGAGTCACGTCGCATCACATGCAAATGGCATTGCTTGATATCGCATCTTTTGTGCATCACATCACATGCGCATTGAGTCAAATCAAATCACATGCGCATGGCATCACTCGACATCGCATCATATGTTCATCGCATCGCATGCGAATTGAGCCATGTCTCATCACATTTCCATGGCATCGCGTGATATCGCATATTATGTGCATCGCATCGCATGCCCATTGAGTCACGTCGCATCACATGCGCATGGCATCGCTTGATATCGCATCTTATATGCATCGCATCGCATGCGCATTGAGTCACGTCGCGTCGCATTCGTAAGGCATTGCCTAATATCGCATCTTATGTTCATCGCGTCGCATGTGCATTGAGTCACGTCGCACCACATGCGCATGGCATTGCTTGATATCGCATCTTATGTGCACCGCATCGCATGCGCAGTGAGTCACGTCGTGTCACATGCGCATGGCATCGCTTGATATGGCATCTTATGAGCATCGCATCGAATGCGCATTGAGTCACAACGCGTCACATGCGCATGGCATCGCTTGATATCGCATCTTATGTGCATCGCTCAGCAGCGCATTGAGTCACATCGCGTCACATACGCATGCATTGCTCGACATCGCATCTTATGTGCATCGCATCGCATGCGCATTGACTCACTTCGCATCACATGCACATGGCATCGCTTGATATCGCATCTTATGTGCATCGCTCAGCAGCGCATTTAGTCACATCGCGTCACATACGCATGGATTGCTCGAAATCGCATCTTATGTGCATCGCATGCGCATTGAGTCACGTCGCGTCAGATACGCATGGCATCGCTTGATATCGCATCTTATGTGCATCATATCCTATGCGCAATTAGTCACGTCGCATCACTTTCGCATGGCATCGCTTGATATCGCATCTTATGTGCATCGCATCGCATGCGCATTTGCCACGTCGCGTCACATGCGCATGGTATCGCTAGATATGGCATCTTATGTGCATCGCATCGCATGCGCAGTGAGCCACGTCGCGTCACATGCGCCTGGCATCGCTTGATATGGCATTTTATGTGCGTCGCATCTCATGCTTATTGATTCACGTCGCGTCACATGCGCAAGGCATCGCTTGATATCCCATATTATGTGCATGGCATGCGCTTTGAGTCACAGCGCGTCACATGCGCATGTAAGCACTTGATATCTCATCTTATTGGCATCGCATCGCATTGGGTCACTTCGCATCACATGTGAATGGCATCGCTTGATATCGCATCTTATGTGCATCGCATCGTATGCGCATTGAGTCACATCGCACACATGCGCATGGCATCGCTCGACAACGCATCTTATGTGCATCGCAACACATGCGCATTGAGTCACGTCGCATCACATGCGCATGGCATTGCTTGGTATCGCATCTTTTGTGCATCACATCGCACGCGCATTCAGTTACGTCGCGTCACATGCGCCTGGCATCGCTTGATATCGCATCTCATGTGCATCGCATCGCATGCGCATTGAGTCACGTCGCGTCGCATTCGCATGACATTGCTTGATATCGCATCTTTTGTGCATCTCATCGCATGCGAATTGAGTGACATCGCGTCATATGCGCATGGCATCGCTTGATATCGCATCTTATGTGCACCGCATCGCATGCGCAGTGAGTCACGTCGCGTCACATGCGCATGGCATCGCATGATATGGCATCTTATGAGCATCGCATCGCATGCGCATTGAGTCACAACGCGTCACATGCGCATGGCTTCGCTTGATATCGCATCTCATGTGCAGCGCATCGCATGCGCATTATTCACGTCGCGTCTTATGCGCATGGCTTCGCTTGATATCGCATTTTATGTGCATCGCATCGCATGCGCAGTGAGTCACGTCACGTCACATGCGCATGGCATCGCTTGATATGGCATCTTATGTGCGCCGCATCTCATGCTTATAGATTCACGTCGCGTCACATGCGCATGGCATCGCTTGATATGGCATATTGTGTGCATCATATCACATGCGCAATGAGTCACGTCGCATCACGTTCGCATGGCATCGCTTGATATCGCATCTTATGTGCATCGCCTCGCATGCGCTTTTGAGTCACATCACTTCACATGCGTATGACGTGGCTTGATATCGCATCTTATATGTTTCGCATCGCATGCGCATTGAGTCACGTCGTGACACATGCACACGGCATCGTTTGATATCGCATCTCATGTGAATCGCATCGCATGCGCATTGAGTTGCGTCCATTCTCATGGCATCGCTTGATATCGCATCTTATGTGCAACGCATCGCATGCGCATTAGTCACGTCGGGACACATGCACATGGCATCGCTTGATATCGAATCTCATGTGCATCGCATCGCATGCGCAGTGAGTCACGTCGTGTCACATGCGCAATGGCATCGCTTGATATGGCATTTTATGTGCGCCGCATCTCATGCTTATATATTCACCTCGCGTCCCATGCGCATGGCATCGCTTGATATCGCATCTTATGTGCATCGCATCGCATGCGCATTGAGTCACAGCGCGCCATATGCGCATGTTATCACGTGATTACACATCTTATGTGCATCGCGTCGCATGCGCATTGAGTCACGTCACGTCACATGCGCATGGCATCGCTTGATATGGCATCTTATGTGCATCGCAACACATGCGCATTGAGTCACGTCGCATCACATGCGCATGGCATTGCTTGATATCGCATCTTTTGTGCATCACATCGCACGCGCATTCAGTGACGTCGCGTCACATGCGCATGGCATCGCTTGATATCGCATCTCATGTGCATCGCATCGAATGCGCATTGAGTCACGTCGCATCACATGCGCATGGCATCGCTTGATATCGCATCTTATATGCATCGCATCTTATGCGCATTGAGTCACGTCGCGTCGCATTCGCATGACATTGCTTGATATCGCATCTTTTGTGCATCTCATCGCATGCGCATTGAGTGACATCGCGTCATATGCGCATGGCATCGCTTGATATCGCATCTTATGTGCACCGCATCGCATGCGCAGTGAGTCTCGTCGCGTCACATGCGCATGGCATCGCATGATATGGCATCTTATGAGCATCGCATCGCATGCGCATTGAGTCACAACGCGTCACATGCGCATGGCTTCGCTTGATATCGCATCTCATGTGCAGCGCATCGCATGCGCATTATTCACGTCGCGTCTTATGCGCATGGCTTCGCTTGATATCGCATTTTGTGTGCATCGCATCGCATGCGCAGTGAGTCACGTCACGCCACATGCGCATGGCATCGCTTGATATGGCATCTTATGTGCGTCGCATCGCATGCGCAGTGAGTCACAACGCGTCACATGCGCATGGCTTCGCTTGATATCGCATCTCATGTGCAGCGCATCGCATGCGCATTATTCACGTCGCGTCTTATGCGCATGGCTTCGCTTGATATCGCATTTTGTGTGCATCGCATCGCATGCGCATTATTCACGTCGCGTCTTATGCGCACGGCTTCGCTTGATATCGCATCTTATGTGCATCGCATCGCATGCGCAGTGAGTCACGTCACGTCATATGCGCATGGCATCGCTTGATATGGCATCTTATGTGCGTCGCATCTCATGCTTATAGATTCACGTCGCGTCACATGCGCATGGCATCGCTTGATATCGCATATTGTATGCATCATATCACATGCGCAATGAGTCACGTCGCATCACGTTCGCATGGCATCGCTTGATATCGCATCTTATGTGCATCGCATCGCATGCGCTTTTGAGTCACATCACTTCACATGCGCATGACATCGCTTGATATCGCATCTTATATGCTTCGCATCGCATGCGCATTGAGTCACGTCGCGACACATGCACACGGCGTCGTTTGATATCGCATCTCATGTGCATCGCATCGCATGCGCATTGAGTTGCGTCCATTCACATGGCATCGCTTGATATCGCATCTTATGTGCATCGCATCGCATGCGCATTAGTCACGTCGCGACACATGCACATGGCATCGCTTGATATCGAATCTCATGTGCATCGCATCGCATGCGCATTGAGTCGCATCACATTCGCATTGCATCGCTAGATATGGCATCTTATGTGCATCGCATCGCATGCGCAGTGAGTCACGTCGCGTCACATGCGCCTGGCATCGCTTGATATGGCATTTTATGTGCGTCGCATCTCATGCTTATTGATTCACGTCGCGTCACATGCGCATGGCATCGCTTGATATCCCATATTATGTGCATCGCATGCGCTTTGAGTCACAGCGCGTCACATGCGCATGTAAGCACTTGATATCTCATCTTATTGGCATCGCATCGCATTGGGTCACTTCGCATCACATGCGAATGGCATCGCTTGATATCCCATCTTATGTGCATCGCATCGTATGCGCATTGAGTCACATCGCACACATGCGCATGGCATCGCTCGACAACGCATCTATGTGCATCGCAACACATGCGCATTGAGTCACGTCGCATCACATGCAAATGGCATTGCTTGATATCGCATCTTTTGTGCATCACATCACATGCGCATTGAGTCAAATCAAATCACATGCGCATGGCATCACTCGACATCGCATCATATGTTCATCGCATCGCATGCGAATTGAGCCATGTCTCATCACATTTCCATGGCATCGCGTGATATCGCATATTATGTGCATCGCATCGCATGCCCATTGAGTCACGTCGCATCACATGCGCATGGCATCGCTTGATATCGCATCTTATATGCATCGCATCGCATGCGCATTGAGTCACGTCGCGTCGCATTCGTAAGGCATTGCCTAATATCGCATCTTATGTTCATCGCGTCGCATGTGCATTGAGTCACGTCGCACCACATGCGCATGGCATTGCTTGATATCGCATCTTATGTGCACCGCATCGCATGCGCAGTGAGTCACGTCGTGTCACATGCGCATGGCATCGCTTGATATGGCATCTTATGAGCATCGCATCGAATGCGCATTGAGTCACAACGCGTCACATGCGCATGGCATCGCTTGATATCGCATCTTATGTGCATCGCTCAGCAGCGCATTGAGTCACATCGCGTCACATACGCATGCATTGCTCGACATCGCATCTTATGTGCATCGCATCGCATGCGCATTGACTCACTTCGCATCACATGCACATGGCATCGCTTGATATCGCATCTTATGTGCATCGCTCAGCAGCGCATTTAGTCACATCGCGTCACATACGCATGGATTGCTCGAAATCGCATCTTATGTGCATCGCATGCGCATTGAGTCACGTCGCGTCAGATACGCATGGCATCGCTTGATATCGCATCTTATGTGCATCATATCCTATGCGCAATTAGTCACGTCGCATCACTTTCGCATGGCATCGCTTGATATCGCATCTTATGTGCATCGCATCGCATGCGCATTTGCCACGTCGCGTCACATGCGCATGGTATCGCTAGATATGGCATCTTATGTGCATCGCATCGCATGCGCAGTGAGCCACGTCGCGTCACATGCGCCTGGCATCGCTTGATATGGCATTTTATGTGCGTCGCATCTCATGCTTATTGATTCACGTCGCGTCACATGCGCAAGGCATCGCTTGATATCCCATATTATGTGCATGGCATGCGCTTTGAGTCACAGCGCGTCACATGCGCATGTAAGCACTTGATATCTCATCTTATTGGCATCGCATCGCATTGGGTCACTTCGCATCACATGTGAATGGCATCGCTTGATATCGCATCTTATGTGCATCGCATCGTATGCGCATTGAGTCACATCGCACACATGCGCATGGCATCGCTCGACAACGCATCTTATGTGCATCGCAACACATGCGCATTGAGTCACGTCGCATCACATGCGCATGGCATTGCTTGGTATCGCATCTTTTGTGCATCACATCGCACGCGCATTCAGTTACGTCGCGTCACATGCGCCTGGCATCGCTTGATATCGCATCTCATGTGCATCGCATCGCATGCGCATTGAGTCACGTCGCGTCGCATTCGCATGACATTGCTTGATATCGCATCTTTTGTGCATCTCATCGCATGCGAATTGAGTGACATCGCGTCATATGCGCATGGCATCGCTTGATATCGCATCTTATGTGCACCGCATCGCATGCGCAGTGAGTCACGTCGCGTCACATGCGCATGGCATCGCATGATATGGCATCTTATGAGCATCGCATCGCATGCGCATTGAGTCACAACGCGTCACATGCGCATGGCTTCGCTTGATATCGCATCTCATGTGCAGCGCATCGCATGCGCATTATTCACGTCGCGTCTTATGCGCATGGCTTCGCTTGATATCGCATTTTATGTGCATCGCATCGCATGCGCAGTGAGTCACGTCACGTCACATGCGCATGGCATCGCTTGATATGGCATCTTATGTGCGCCGCATCTCATGCTTATAGATTCACGTCGCGTCACATGCGCATGGCATCGCTTGATATGGCATATTGTGTGCATCATATCACATGCGCAATGAGTCACGTCGCATCACGTTCGCATGGCATCGCTTGATATCGCATCTTATGTGCATCGCCTCGCATGCGCTTTTGAGTCACATCACTTCACATGCGTATGACGTGGCTTGATATCGCATCTTATATGTTTCGCATCGCATGCGCATTGAGTCACGTCGTGACACATGCACACGGCATCGTTTGATATCGCATCTCATGTGAATCGCATCGCATGCGCATTGAGTTGCGTCCATTCTCATGGCATCGCTTGATATCGCATCTTATGTGCAACGCATCGCATGCGCATTAGTCACGTCGGGACACATGCACATGGCATCGCTTGATATCGAATCTCATGTGCATCGCATCGCATGCGCAGTGAGTCACGTCGTGTCACATGCGCAATGGCATCGCTTGATATGGCATTTTATGTGCGCCGCATCTCATGCTTATATATTCACCTCGCGTCCCATGCGCATGGCATCGCTTGATATCGCATCTTATGTGCATCGCATCGCATGCGCATTGAGTCACAGCGCGCCATATGCGCATGTTATCACGTGATTACACATCTTATGTGCATCGCGTCGCATGCGCATTGAGTCACGTCACGTCACATGCGCATGGCATCGCTTGATATGGCATCTTATGTGCATCGCAACACATGCGCATTGAGTCACGTCGCATCACATGCGCATGGCATTGCTTGATATCGCATCTTTTGTGCATCACATCGCACGCGCATTCAGTGACGTCGCGTCACATGCGCATGGCATCGCTTGATATCGCGTCTCATGTGCATCGCATCGAATGCGCATTGAGTCACGTCGCATCACATGCGCATGGCATCGCTTGATATCGCATCTTATATGCATCGCATCTTATGCGCATTGAGTCACGTCGCGTCGCATTCGCATGACATTGCTTGATATCGCATCTTTTGTGCATCTCATCGCATGCGCATTGAGTGACATCGCGTCATATGCGCATGGCATCGCTTGATATCGCATCTTATGTGCACCGCATCGCATGCGCAGTGAGTCTCGTCGCGTCACATGCGCATGGCATCGCATGATATGGCATCTTATGAGCATCGCATCGCATGCGCATTGAGTCACAACGCGTCACATGCGCATGGCTTCGCTTGATATCGCATCTCATGTGCAGCGCATCGCATGCGCATTATTCACGTCGCGTCTTATGCGCATGGCTTCGCTTGATATCGCATTTTGTGTGCATCGCATCGCATGCGCAGTGAGTCACGTCACGCCACATGCGCATGGCATCGCTTGATATGGCATCTTATGTGCGTCGCATCTCATGCTTATAGATTCACGTCGCGTCACATGCGCATGGCATCGCTTGATATGGCATATTGTATGCATCATATCACATGCGCAATGAGTCACGTCGCATCACGTTTGCATGGCATCGCTTGATATCGCATCTTATGTGCATCGCCTCGCATGCGCTTTTGAGTCACATCACTTCACATGCGTATGACGTGGCTTGATATCGCATCTTATATGCTTCGCATCGCATGCGCATTGAGTCACGTCGTGACACATGCACACGGCATCGTTTGATATCGCATCTCATGTGCATCGCATCGCATGCGCATTGAGTTGCGTCCATTCACATGGCATCGCTTGATATCGCATCTTATGTGCAACGCATCGCATGCGCATTAGTCACGTCGCGACACATGCACATGGCATCGCTTGATATCGAATCTCATGTGCATCGCATCGCATGCGCATTGAGTCGCATCACATTCGCATTGCATCCCTAGATATGGCATCTTATGTGCATCGCATCGCATGCGCAGTGAGCCACGTCGCGTCACATGCGCCTGGCATCGCTTGATATCGCATCTTATGTGCATCGCATCGCATGCGCAGTGAGTCACGTCGTGTCACATGCGCAATGGCATCGCTTGATATGGCATTTTATGTGCGCCGCATCTCATGCTTATATATTCACCTCGCGTCCCATGCGCATGGCATCGCTTGATATCGCATCTTATGTGCATCGCATCGCATGCGCATTGAGTCACAGCGCGCCACATGCGCATGTTATCACGTGATTACACATCTTATGTGCATCGCATCGCATGCGCATTGAGTCACGTCACGTCACATGCGCATGGCATCGCTTGATATGGCATCTTATGTGCATCGCAACACATGCGCATTGAGTCACGTCGCATCACATGCGCATGGCATTGCTTGATATCGCATCTTTTGTGCATCACATCGCACGCGCATTCAGTTACGTCGCGTCACATGCGCATGGCATCGCTTGATATCGCATCTCATGTGCATCGCATCGAATGCGCATTGAGTCACGTCGCATCACATGCGCATGGCATCGCTTGATATCGCATCTTATATGCATCGCATCGCATGCGCATTGAGTCACGTCGCGTCGCATTCGCATGACATTGCTTGATATCGCATCTTTTGTGCATCTCATCGCATGCGCATTGAGTGACATCGCGTCATATGCGCATGGCATCGCTTGATATCGCATCTTATGTGCACCGCATCGCATGCGCAGTGAGTCTCGTCGCGTCACATGCGCATGGCATCGCATGATATGGCATCTTATGAGCATCGCATCGCATGCGCATTGAGTCACAACGCGTCACATGCGCATGGCTTCGCTTGATATCGCATCTCATGTGCAGCGCATCGCATGCGCATTATTCACGTCGCGTCTTATGCGCATGGCTTCGCTTGATATCGCATTTTATGTGCATCGCATCGCATGCGCAGTGAGTCACGTCACGTCACATGCGCATGGCATCGCTTGATATGGCATCTTATGTGCGTCGCATCTCATGCTTATAGATTCACGTCGCGTCACATGCGCATGGCATCGCTTGATATGGCATATTGTATGCATCATATCACATGCGCAATGAGTCACGTCGCATCACGTTCGCATGGCATCGCTTGATATCGCATCCTATGTGCATCGCCTCGCATGCGCTTTTGAGTCACATCACTTCACATGCGTATGACGTGGCTTGATATCGCATCTTATATGCTTCGCATCGCATGCGCATTGAGTCACGTCGTGACACATGCACACGGCATCGTTTGATATCGCATCTCGTGTGCATCGCATCGCATGCGCATTGAGTTGCGTCCATTCACATGGCATCGCTTGATATCGCATCTTATGTGCAACGCATCACATGCGCATTAGTCACGTCGCGACACATGCACATGGCATCGCTTGATATCGAATCTCATGTGCATCGCATCGCATGCGCATTGAGTCGCATCACATTCGCATTGCATCGCTAGATATGGCATCTTATGTGCATCGCATCGCATGCGCAGTGAGCCACGTCGCGTCACATGCGCCTGGCATCGCTTGATATGGCATTTTATGTCCGTCGCATCTCATGCTTATTGATTCACGTCGCGTCACATGCGCAAGGCATCGCTTGATATCCCATATTATGTGCATGGCATGCGCTTTGAGTCACAGCGCGTCACATGCGCATGTAAGCACTTGATATCTCATCTTATTGGCATCGCATCGCATTGGGTCACTTCGCATCACATGTGAATGGCATCGCTTGATATCGCATCTTATGTGCATCGCATCGTATGCGCATTGAGTCACATCGCACACATGCGCATGGCATCGCTCGACAACGCATCTTATGTGCATCGCAACACATGCGCATTGAGTCACGTCGCATCACATGCGCATGGCATTGCTTGGTATCGCATCTTTTGTGCATCTCATCGCATGCGAATTGAGTGACATCGCGTCATATGCGCATGGCATCGCTTGATATCGCATCTTATGTGCACCGCATCGCATGCGCAGTGAGTCACGTCGCGTCACATGCGCATGGCATCGCATGATATGGCATCTTATGAGCATCGCATCGCATGCGCATTGAGTCACAACGCGTCACATGCGCATGGCTTCGCTTGATATCGCATCTCATGTGCAGCGCATCGCATGCGCATTATTCACGTCGCGTCTTATGCGCATGGCTTCGCTTGATATCGCATTTTATGTGCATCGCATCGCATGCGCAGTGAGTCACGTCACGTCACATGCGCATGGCATCGCTTGATATGGCATCTTATGTGCGCCGCATCTCATGCTTATAGATTCACGTCGCGTCACATGCGCATGGCATCGCTTGATATGGCATATTGTATGCATCATATCACATGCGCAATGAGTCACGTCGCATCACGTTCGCATGGCATCGCTTGATATCGCATCTTATGTGCATCGCCTCGCATGCGCTTTTGAGTCACATCACTTCACATGCGTATGACGTGGCTTGATATCGCATCTTATATGCTTCGCATCGCATGCGCATTGAGTCACGTCGTGACACATGCACACGGCATCGTTTGATATCGCATCTCATGTGAATCGCATCGCATGCGCATTGAGTTGCGTCCATTCTCATGGCATCGCTTGATATCGCATCTTATGTGCAACGCATCGCATGCGCATTAGTCACGTCGGGACACATGCACATGGCATCGCTTGATATCGAATCTCATGTGCATCGCATCGCATGCGCATTGAGTCGCATCACATTCGCATTGCATCGCTAGATATGGCATCTTATGTGCATCGCATCGCATGCGCAGTGAGCCACGTCGCGTCACATGCGCCTGGCATCGCTTGATATCGCATCTTATGTGCATCGCATCGCATGCGCAGTGAGTCACGTCGTGTCACATGCGCAATGGCAACGCTTGATATGGCATTTTATGTGCGCCGCATCTCATGCTTATATATTCACCTCGCGTCCCATGCGCATGGCATCGCTTGATATCGCATCTTATGTGCATCGCATCGCATGCGCATTGAGTCACAGCGCGCCATATGCGCATGTTATCACGTGATTACACATCTTATGTGCATCGCGTCGCATGCGCATTGAGTCACGACACGTCACATGCGCATGGCATCGCTTGATATGGCATCTTATGTGCATCGCAACACATGCGCATTGAGTCACGTCGCATCACATGCGCATGGCATTGCTTGATATCGCATCTTTTGTGCATCACATCGCACGCGCATTCAGTGACGTCGCGTCACATGCGCATGGCATCGCTTGATATCGCATCTCATGTGCATCGCATCGAATGCGCATTGAGTCACGTCGCATCACATGCGCATGGCATCGCTTGATATCGCATCTTATATGCATCGCATCTTATGCGCATTGAGTCACGTCGCGTCGCATTCGCATGACATTGCTTGATATCGCATCTTTTGTGCATCTCATCGCATGCGCATTGAGTGACATCGCGTCATATGCGCATGGCATCGCTTGATATCGCATCTTATGTGCACCGCATCGCATGCGCAGTGAGTCTCGTCGCGTCACATGCGCATGGCATCGCATGATATGGCATCTTATGAGCATCGCATCGCATGCGCATTGAGTCACAACGCGTCACATGCGCATGGCTTCGCTTGATATCGCATCTCATGTGCAGCGCATCGCATGCGCATTATTCACGTCGCGTCTTATGCGCATGGCTTCGCTTGATATCGCATTTTGTGTGCATCGCATCGCATGCGCAGTAAGTCACGTCACGTCACATGCGCATGGCATCGCTTGATATGGCATCTTATGTGCGTCGCATCTCATGCTTATAGATTCACGTCGAGTCACATGCGCATGGCATCGCTTGATATGGCATATTGTATGCATCATATCACATGCGCAATGAGTCACGTCGCATCACGTTCGCATGGCATCGCTTGATATCGCATCTTATGTGCATCGCCTCGCATGCGCTTTTGAGTCACATCACTTCACATGCGTATGACGTGGCTTGATATCGCATCTTATATGCTTCGCATCGCATGCGCATTGAGTCACGTCGTGACACATGCACACGGCATCGTTTGATATCGCATCTCATGTGCATCGCATCGCATGCGCATTGAGTTGCGTCCATTCACATGGCATCGCTTGATATCGCATCTTATGTGCAACGCATCGCATGCGCATTAGTCACGTCGCGACACATGCACATGGCATCGCTTGATATCGAATCTCATGTGCATCGCATCGCATGCGCATTGAGTCGCATCACATTCGCATTGCATCCCTAGATATGGCATCTTATGTGCATCGCATCGCATGCGCAGTGAGCCACGTCGCGGCACATGCGCCTGGCATCGCTTGATATCGCATCTTATGTGCATCGCATCGCATGCGCAGTGAGTCACGTCGTGTCACATGCGCAATGGCATCGCTTGATATGGCATTTTATGTGCGCCGCATCTCATGCTTATATATTCACCTCGCGTCCCATGCGCATGGCATCGCTTGATATCGCATCTTATGTGCATCGCATCGCATGCGCATTGAGTCACAGCGCGCCACATGCGCATGTTATCACGTGATTACACATCTTATGTGCATCGCATCGCATGCGCATTGAGTCACGTCACGTCACATGCGCATGGCATCGCTTGATATGGCATCTTATGGGCATCGCAACACATGCGCATTGAGTCACGTCGCATCACATGCGCATGGCATTGCTTGATATCGCATCTTTTGTGCATCACATCGCACGCGCATTCAGTTACGTCGCGTCACATGCGCATGGCATCGCTTGATATCGCATCTCATGTGCATCGCATCGAATGCGCATTGAGTCACGTCGCATCACATGCGCATGGCATCGCTTGATATCGCATCTTATATGCATCGCATCGCATGCGCATTGAGTCACGTCGCGTCGCATTCGCATGACATTGCTTGATATCGCATCTTTTGTGCATCTCATCGCATGCGCATTGAGTGACATCGCGTCATATGCGCATGGCATCGCTTGATATCGCATCTTATGTGCACCGCATCGCATGCGCAGTGAGTCTCGTCGCGTCACATGCGCATGGCATCGCATGATATGGCATCTTATGAGCATCGCATCGCATGCGCATTGAGTCACAACGCGTCACATGCGCATGGCTTCGCTTGATATCGCATCTCATGTGCAGCGCATCGCATGCGCATTATTCACGTCGCGTCTTATGCGCATGGCTTCGCTTGATATCGCATTTTATGTGCATCGCATCGCATGCGCAGTGAGTCACGTCACGTCACATGCGCATGGCATCGCTTGATATGGCATCTTATGTGCGTCGCATCTCATGCTTATAGATTCACGTCGCGTCACATGCGCATGGCATCGCTTGATATGGCATATTGTATGCATCATATCACATGCGCAATGAGTCACGTCGCATCACGTTCGCATGGCATCGCTTGATATCGCATCTTATGTGCATCGCCTCGCATGCGCTTTTGAGTCACATCACTTCACATGCGTATGACGTGGCTTGATATCGCATCTTATATGCTTCGCATCGCATGCGCATTGAGTCACGTCGTGACACATGCACACGGCATCGTTTGATATCGCATCTCGTGTGCATCGCATCGCATGCGCATTGAGTTGCGTCCATTCACATGGCATCGCTTGATATCGCATCTTATGTGCAACGCATCACATGCGCATTAGTCACGTCGCGACACATGCACATGGCATCGCTTGATATCGAATCTCATGTGCATCGCATCGCATGCGCATTGAGTCGCATCACATTCGCATTGCATCGCTAGATATGGCATCTTATGTGCATCGCATCGCATGCGCAGTGAGCCACGTCGCGTCACATGCGCCTGGCATCGCTTGATATGGCATTTTATGTGCGTCGCATCTCATGCTTATTGATTCACGTCGCGTCACATGCGCAAGGCATCGCTTGATATCCCATATTATGTGCATGGCATGCGCTTTGAGTCACAGCGCGTCACATGCGCATGTAAGCACTTGATATCTCATCTTATTGGCATCGCATCGCATTGGGTCACTTCGCATCACATGTGAATGGCATCGCTTGATATCGCATCTTATGTGCATCGCATCGTATGCGCATTGAGTCACATCGCACACATGCGCATGGCATCGCTCGACAACGCATCTTATGTGCATCGCAACACATGCGCATTGAGTCACGTCGCATCACATGCGCATGGCATTGCTTGGTATCGCATCTTTTGTGCATCACATCGCACGCGCATTCAGTTACGTCGCGTCACATGCGCCTGGCATCGCTTGATATCGCATCTCATGTGCATCGCATCGCATGCGCATTGAGTCACGTCGCGTCGCATTCGCATGACATTGCTTGATATCGCATCTTTTGTGCATCTCATCGCATGCGAATTGAGTGACATCGCGTCATATGCGCATGGCATCGCTTGATATCGCATCTTATGTGCACCGCATCGCATGCGCAGTGAGTCACGTCGCGTCACATGCGCATGGCATTGCATGATATGGCATCTTATGAGCATCGCATCGCATGCGAATTGAGTGACATCGCGACATATGCGCATGGCATCGCTTGATATCGCATCTTATGTGCACCGCATCGCATGCGCAGTGAGTCACGTCGCGTCACATGCGCATGGCATTGCATGATATGGCATCTTATGAGCATCGCATCGCATGCGCATTGAGTCACAACACGTCACATGCGCATGGCTTCGCTTGATATCGCATCTCATGTGCAGCGCATCGCATGCGCATTATTCACGTCGCGTCTTATGCGCATGGCTTCGCTTGATATCGCATCTTATGTGCATCGCATCGCATGCGCAGTGAGTCACGTCACGTCACATGCGCATGGCATCGCTTGATATGGCATCTTATGTGCGTCGCATCTCATGCTTATAGATTCACGGCGCGTCACATGCGCATGGCATCGCTTGATATCGCATATTGTATGCATCATATCACATGCGCAATGAGTCACGTCGCATCACGTTCGCATGGCATCGCTTGATATCGCATCTTATGTGCATCGCCTCGCATGCGCTTTTGAGTCACATCACTTCACATGCGCATGACATCGCTTGATATCGCATCTTATATGCTTCGCATCGCATGCGCATTGAGTCACGTCGCGACACATGCACATGGCATCGCTTGATATCGCATCTTATGTGCATCGCATCGCATGCGCATTAGTCACGTCGCGACACATGCACATGGCATCGCTTGATATCGAATCTCATGTGCATCGCATCGCATGCGCATTGAGTCGCATCACATTCGCATTGTATCGCTAGATATGGCATCTTATGTGCATCGCATCCCATGCGCAGTGAGCCACGTCGCGTCACATGCGCCTGGCATCGCTTGATATGGCATTTTATGTGCGTCGCATCTCATGCTTATTGATTCACGTCGCGTCACATGCGCATGGCATCGCTTGATATCCCATATTATGTGCATCGCATGCGCTTTGAGTCACAGCGCGTCACATGCGCATGTAAGCACTTGATATCTCATCTTATTGGCATCGCATCGCATTGGGTCACTTCGCATCACATGTGAATGGCATCGCTTGATATCGCATCTTATGTGCATCGCATCGTATGCGCATTGAGTCACATCGCACACAAGCGCATGGCATCGCTTGATATCGCATCTTATGTGCATCGCCTCGCATGCGCTTTTGAGTCACATCACTTCACATGCGTATGACGTGGCTTGATATCGCATCTTATATGCTTCGCATCGCATGCGCATTGAGTCACGTCGTGACACATGCACACGGCATCGTTTGATATCGCATCTCATGTGCATCGCATCGCATGCGCATTGAGTTGCGTCCATTCACATGGCATCGCTTGATATCGCATCTTATGTGCAACGCATCGCATGCGCATTAGTCACGTCGCGACACATGCACATGGCATCGCTTGATATCGAATCTCATGTGCATCGCATCGCATGCGCATTGAGTCACGTCGCGTCGATTTCGCATGACATTGCTTGATATCGCATCTTTTGTGCATCTCATCGCATGCGCATTCAGTTACGTCGCGTCACATGCGCATGGCATCGCTTGATATCGCATCTCATGTGCATCGCATCGAATGCGCATTGAGTCACGTCGCATCACATGCGCATGGCATCGCTTGATATCGCATCTTATATGCATCGCATCGCATGCGCATTGAGTCACGTCGCGTCGATTTCGCATGACATTGCTTGATATCGCATCTTTTGTGCATCTCATCGCATGCGCATTGAGTGACATCGCGTCATATGCGCATGGCATCGCTTGATATCGCATGTTATGTGCATCGCATCGCAGCGCATTGAGTCACATACGCATGTATCGCTCGACATCGCATTTTATGCGCATTGCATCGCATTTCGCATTGAGCCACATCGCTTCACATGCGCATGGCATCGCTTGATATCGCATCTTATGTGCATCGCGTTGCATGCGCATTGAGTCACGACGCGTCACATGCGCATGGCATCGCTTGATATTGCATCTAATGTGCATCGCATCGCATGCGCATTGAGTCACATCGCGTCACATGCGCATGGCATCAGTTGATATCGCATCTCATGTGCATTGCATCGCATGCTTATTGAGCCACGTCGCGTCGCATTCGCATGGCATTGCTTGATATCGCAACTTATGTTCATCGCTTCGCATTTGCATTGAGTCACGTCGCACCACATGCGCATGTCATCGCTCGATATCGCATTTTTGTGCATCGCATCGCATGCGCATTGAGCGAAATCGCGTCATATGGGCATCGCATCGCTTGATGTCACATCTTATGTGCATCGCATCGCATGCGCAGTGAGTCGCGTCGTGTCACATGCGCAATGGCATCGCTTGATATCGCATCTTATGTGCATCGCATCGCATGCGCATTGAGTCACAGCGCTCCACATGCGCATGTTATCACGTGATTTCACATCTTATGTGCATCGCATCGCATACGCATTGAGTCACGTCACGTCACATGCGCATGGCATCGCTTGATATGGCATCTTATGTGCATCGCAACACATGCGCATTGAGTCACGTCGCATCACATGCGCATGGCATTGCTTGATATCGCATCTTTTGTGCATCACATCGCACGCGCATTCAGTGACGTCGCGTCACATGCGCATGGCATCGCTTGATATCGCATCTCATGTGCATCGCATCGAATGCGCATTGAGTCACGTCGCATCACATGCGCATGGCATCGCTTGATATCGCATCTTATATGCATCGCATCGCATGCGCATTGAGTCACGTCGCGTCGCATTCGCATGACATTGCTTGATATCGCATCTTTTGTGCATCTCATCGCATGCGCATTGAGTGAGATCGCGTCATATGCGCATGGCATCGCTTGATATCGCATCTTATGTGCACCGCATCGCATGTGCAGTGAGTCTCGTCGCGTCACATGCGCATGGCATCGCATGATATGGCATCTTATGAGCATCGCATCGCATGCGCATTGAGTCACAACGCGTCACATGCGCATGGCTTCGCTTGATATCGCATCTCATGTGCAGCGCATCGCATGCGCATTATTCACGTCGCGTCTTATGCGCATGGCTTCGCTTGATATCGCATTTTATGTGCATCGCATCGCATGCGCAGTGAGTCACGTCACGTCACATGCGCATGGCATCGCTTGATATGGCATCTTATGTGCGTCGCATCTCATGCTTATAGATTCACGTCGCGTCACATGCGCATGGCATCGCTTGATATGGCATATTGTATGCATCATATCACATGCGCAATGAGTCACGTCGCATCACGTTCGCATGGCATCGCTTGATATCGCATCTTATGTGCATCGCCTCGCATGCGCTTTTGAGTCACATCACTTCACATGCGTATGACGTGGCTTGATATCGCATCTTATATGCTTCGCATCGCATGCGCATTGAGTCACGTCGTGACACATGCACACGGCATCGTTTGATATCGCATCTCATGTGAATCGCATCGCATGCGCATTGAGTTGCGTCCATTCACATGGCATCGCTTGATATCGCATCTTATGTGCAACGCATCGCATGCGCATTAGTCACGTCGGGACACATGCACATGGCATCGCTTGATATCGAATCTCATGTGCATCGCATCGCATGCGCATTGAGTCGCATCACATTCGCATTGCATCGCTAGATATGGCATCTTATGTGCATCGCATCGCATGCGCAGTGAGCCACGTCGCGTCACATGCGCATGGCATCGCTTGATATCGCATCTTATGTGCATCGCCTCGCATGCGCTTTTGAGTCACATCACTTCACATGCGCATGACATCGCTTGATATCGCATCTTATATGCTTCGCATCGCATGCGCATTGAGTCACGTCGCGACACATGCACACGGCATCGTTTGATATCGCATCTCATGTGCATCGCATCGCATGCGCATTGAGTTGCGTCCATTCACATGGCATCGCTTGATATCGCATCTTATGTGCATCGCATCTCATGCGCATTAGTCACGTCGCGACACATGCACATGGCATCGCTTGATATCGAATCTCATGTGCATCGCATCGCATGCGCATTGAGTCGCATCACATTCGCATTGTATCGCTAGATATGGCATCTTATGTGCATCGCATCCCATGCGCAGTGAGCCACGTCGCGTCACATGCGCCTGGCATCGCTTGATATGGCATTTTATGTGCGTCGCATCTCATGCTTATTGATTCACGTCGCGTCACATGCGCATGGCATCGCTTGATATCCCATATTATGTGCATCGCATGCGCTTTGAGTCACAGCGCGTCACATGCGCATGTAAGCACTTGATATCTCATCTTATTGGCATCGCATCGCATTGGGTCACTTCGCATCACATGTGAATGGCATCGCTTGATATCGCATCTTATGTGCATCGCATCGTATGCGCATTGAGTCACATCGCACACATGCGCATGGCATCGCTTGATATCGCATCTTATGTGCATCGCCTCGCATGCGCTTTTGAGTCACATCACTTCACATGCGTATGACGTGGCTTGATATCGCATCTTATATGCTTCGCATCGCATGCGCATTGAGTCACGTCGTGACACATGCACACGGCATCGTTTGATATCGCATCTCATGTGCATCGCATCGCATGCGCATTGAGTTGCGTCCATTCACATGGCATCGCTTGATATCGCATCTTATGTGCAACGCATCGCATGCGCATTAGTCACGTCGCGACACATGCACATGGCATCGCTTGATATCGAATCTCATGTGCATCGCATCGCATGCGCATTGAGTCACGTCGCGTCGATTTCGCATGACATTGCTTGATATCGCATCTTTTGTGCATCTCATCGCATGCGCATTCAGTTACGTCGCGTCACATGCGCATGGCATCGCTTGATATCGCATCTCATGTGCATCGCATCAAATGCGCATTGAGTCACGTCGCATCACATGCGCATGGCATCGCTTGATATCGCATCTTATATGCATCGCATCGCATGCGCATTGAGTCACGTCGCGTCGATTTCGCATGACATTGCTTGATATCGCATCTTTTGTGCATCTCATCGCATGCGCATTGAGTGACATCGCGTCATATGCGCATGGCATCGCTTGATATCGCATGTTATGTGCATCGCATCGCAGCGCATTGAGTCACATACGCATGTATCGCTCGACATCGCATTTTATGCGCATTGCATCGCATTTCGCATTGAGCCACATCGCTTCACATGCGCATGGCATCGCTTGATATCGCATCTTATGTGCATCGCGTTGCATGCGCATTGAGTCACGACGCGTCACATGCGCATGGCATCGCTTGATATTGCATCTAATGTGCATCGCATCGCATGCGCATTGAGTCACATCGCGTCACATGCGCATGGCATCAGTTGATATCGCATCTCATGTGCATTGCATCGCATGCTTATTGAGCCACGTCGCGTCGCATTCGCATGGCTTTGCTTGATATCGCAACTTATGTTCATCGCTTCGCATTTGCATTGAGTCACGTCGCACCACATGCGCATGTCATCGCTCGATATCGCATTTTTGTGCATCGCATCGCATGCGCATTGAGCGAAATCGCGTCATATGGGCATCGCATCGCTTGATGTCACATCTTATGTGCATCGCATCGCATGCGCAGTGAGTCGCGTCGTGTCACATGCGCAATGGCATCGCTTGATATGGCATTTTATGTGCGCCGCATCTCATGCTTATATATTCACCTCGCGTCCCATGCGCATGGCATCGCTTGATATCGCATCTTATGTGCATCGCATCGCATGCGCATTGAGTCACAGCGCTCCACATGCGCATGTTATCACGTGATTTCACATCTTATGTGCATCGCATCGCATACGCATTGAGTCACGTCACGTCACATGCGCATGGCATCGCTTGATATGGCATCTTATGTGCATCGCAACACATGCGCATTGAGTCACGTCGCATCACATGCGCATGGCATTGCTTGATATCGCATCTTTTGTGCATCACATCGCACGCGCATTCAGTGACGTCGCGTCACATGCGCATGGCATCGCTTGATATCGCATCTCATGTGCATCGCATCGAATGCGCATTGAGTCACGTCGCATCACATGCGCATGGCATCGCTTGATATCGCATCTTATATGCATCGCATCGCATGCGCATTGAGTCACGTCGCGTCGCATTCGCATGACATTGCTTGATATCGCATCTTTTGTGCATCTCATCGCATGCGCATTGAGTGAGATCGCGTCATATGCGCATGGCATCGCTTGATATCGCATCTTATGTGCACCGCATCGCATGTGCAGTGAGTCTCGTCGCGTCACATGCGCATGGCATCGCATGATATGGCATCTTATGAGCATCGCATCGCATGCGCATTGAGTCACAACGCGTCACATGCGCATGGCTTCGCTTGATATCGCATCTCATGTGCAGCGCATCGCATGCGCATTATTCACGTCGCGTCTTATGCGCATGGCTTCGCTTGATATCGCATTTTATGTGCATCGCATCGCATGCGCAGTGAGTCACGTCACGTCACATGCGCATGGCATCGCTTGATATGGCATCTTATGTGCGTCGCATCTCATGCTTATAGATTCACGTCGCGTCACATGCGCATGGCATCGCTTGATATGGCATATTGTATGCATCATATCACATGCGCAATGAGTCACGTCGCATCACGTTCGCATGGCATCGCTTGATATCGCATCTTATGTGCATCGCCTCGCATGCGCTTTTGAGTCACATCACTTCACATGCGTATGACGTGGCTTGATATCGCATCTTATATGCTTCGCATCGCATGCGCATTGAGTCACGTCGTGACACATGCACACGGCATCGTTTGATATCGCATCTCATGTGAATCGCATCGCATGCGCATTGAGTTGCGTCCATTCACATGGCATCGCTTGATATCGCATCTTATGTGCAACGCATCGCATGCGCATTAGTCACGTCGGGACACATGCACATGGCATCGCTTGATATCGAATGTCATGTGCATCGCATCGCATGCGCATTGAGTCGCATCACATTCGCATTGCATCGCTAGATATGGCATCTTATGTGCATCGCATCGCATGCGCAGTGAGCCACGTCGCGTCACATGCGCATGGCATCGCTTGATATCGCATCTTATGTGCATCGCCTCGCATGCGCTTTTGAGTCACATCACTTCACATGCGCATGACATCGCTTGATATCGCATCTTATATGCTTCGCATCGCATGCGCATTGAGTCACGTCGCGACACATGCACACGGCATCGTTTGATATCGCATCTCATGTGCATCGCATCGCATGCGCATTGAGTTGCGTCCATTCACATGGCATCGCTTGATATCGCATCTTATGTGCATCGCATCGCATGCGCATTAGTCACGTCGCGACACATGCACATGGCATCGCTTGATATCGAATCTCATGTGCATCGCATCGCATGCGCATTGAGTCGCATCACATTCGCATTGTATCGCTAGATATGGCATCTTATGTGCATCGCATCCCATGCGCAGTGAGCCACGTCGCGTCACATGCGCCTGGCATCGCTTGATATGGCATTTTATGTGCGTCGCATCTCATGCTTATTGATTCACGTCGCGTCACATGCGCATGGCATCGCTTGATATCCCATATTATGTGCATCGCATGCGCTTTGAGTCACAGCGCGTCACATGCGCATGTAAGCACTTGATATCTCATCTTATTGGCATCGCATCGCATTGGGTCACTTCGCATCACATGTGAATGGCATCGCTTGATATCGCATCTTATGTGCATCGCATCGTATGCGCATTGAGTCACATCGCACACATGCGCATGGCATCGCTTGATATCGCATCTTATGTGCATCGCCTCGTATGCGCTTTTGAGTCACATCACTTCACATGCGTATGACGTGGCTTGATATCGCATCTTATATGCTTCGCATCGCATGCGCATTGAGTCACGTCGTGACACATGCACACGGCATCGTTTGATATCGCATCTCATGTGCATCGCATCGCATGCGCATTGAGTTGCGTCCATTCACATGGCATCGCTTGATATCGCATCTTATGTGCAACGCATCGCATGCGCATTAGTCACGTCGCGACACATGCACATGGCATCGCTTGATATCGAATCTCATGTGCATCGCATCGCATGAGCATTGAGTCACGTCGCGTCGATTTCGCATGACATTGCTTGATATCGCATCCTTTGTGCATCTCATTGCATGCGCATTCAGTTACGTCGCGTCACATGCGCATGGCATCGCTTGATATCGCATCTCATGTGCATCGCATCGAATGCGCATTGAGTCACGTCGCATCACATGCGCATGGCATCGCTTGATATCGCATCTTATATGCATCGCATCGCATGCGCATTGAGTCACGTCGCGTCGATTTCGCATGACATTGCTTGATATCGCATCTTTTGTGCATCTCATCGCATGCGCATTGAGTGACATCGCGTCATATGCGCATGGCATCGCTTGATATCGCATGTTATGTGCATCGCATCGCAGCGCATTGAGTCACATACGCATGTATCGCTCGACATCGCATTTTATGCGCATTGCATCGCATTTCGCATTGAGCCACATCGCTTCACATGCGCATGGCATCGCTTGATATCGCATCTTATGTGCATCGCGTTGCATGCGCATTGAGTCACGACGCGTCACATGCGCATGGCATCGCTTGATATTGCATCTAATGTGCATCGCATCGCATGCGCATTGAGTCACATCGCGTCACATGCGCATGGCATCAGTTGATATCGCATCTCATGTGCATTGCATCGCATGCTTATTGAGCCACGTCGCGTCGCATTCGCATGGCATTGCTTGATATCGCAACTTATGTTCATCGCTTCGCATTTGCATTGAGTCACGTCGCACCACATGCGCATGTCATCGCTCGATATCGCATTTTTGTGCATCGCATCGCATGCGCATTGAGCGAAATCGCGTCATATGGGCATCGCATCGCTTGATGTCACATCTTATGTGCATCGCATCGCATGCGCAGTGAGTCGCGTCGTGTCACATGCGCAATGGCATCGCTTGATATGGCATTTTATGTGCGCCGCATCTCATGCTTATATATTCACCTCGCGTCCCATGCGCATGGCATCGCTTGATATCGCATCTTATGTGCATCGCATCGCATGCGCATTGAGTCACAGCGCTCCACATGCGCATGTTATCACGTGATTTCACATCTTATGTGCATCGCATCGCATACGCATTGAGTCACGTCACGTCACATGCGCATGGCATCGCTTGATATGGCATCTTATGTGCATCGCAACACATGCGCATTGAGTCACGTCGCATCACATGCGCATGGCATTGCTTGATATCGCATCTTTTGTGCATCACATCGCACGCGCATTCAGTGACGTCGCGTCACATGCGCATGGCATCGCTTGATATCGCATCTCATGTGCATCGCATCGAATGCGCATTGAGTCACGTCGCATCACATGCGCATGGCATCGCTTGATATCGCATCTTATATGCATCGCATCGCATGCGCATTGAGTCACGTCGCGTCGCATTCGCATGACATTGCTTGATATCGCATCTTTTGTGCATCTCATCGCATGCGCATTGAGTGAGATCGCGTCATATGCGCATGGCATCGCTTGATATCGCATCTTATGTGCACCGCATCGCATGTGCAGTGAGTCTCGTCGCGTCACATGCGCATGGCATCGCATGATATGGCATCTTATGAGCATCGCATCGCATGCGCATTGAGTCACAACGCGTCACATGCGCATGGCTTCGCTTGATATCGCATCTCATGTGCAGCGCATCGCATGCGCATTATTCACGTCGCGTCTTATGCGCATGGCTTCGCTTGATATCGCATTTTATGTGCATCGCATCGCATGCGCAGTGAGTCACGTCACGTCACATGCGCATGGCATCGCTTGATATGGCATCTTATGTGCGTCGCATCTCATGCTTATAGATTCACGTCGCGTCACATGCGCATGGCATCGCTTGATATGGCATATTGTATGCATCATATCACATGCGCAATGAGTCACGTCGCATCACGTTCGCATGGCATCGCTTGATATCGCATCTTATGTGCATCGCCTCGCATGCGCTTTTGAGTCACATCACTTCACATGCGTATGACGTGGCTTGATATCGCATCTTATATGCTTCGCATCGCATGCGCATTGAGTCACGTCGTGACACATGCACACGGCATCGTTTGATATCGCATCTCATGTGAATCGCATCGCATGCGCATTGAGTTGCGTCCATTCACATGGCATCGCTTGATATCGCATCTTATGTGCAACGCATCGCATGCGCATTAGTCACGTCGGGACACATGCACATGGCATCGCTTGATATCGAATCTCATGTGCATCGCATCGCATGCGCATTGAGTCGCATCACATTCGCATTGCATCGCTAGATATGGCATCTTATGTGCATCGCATCGCATGCGCAGTGAGCCACGTCGCGTCACATGCGCATGGCATCGCTTGATATCGCATCTTATGTGCATCGCATCGCATGCGCAGTGAGTCACGTCGTGTCACATGCGCAATGGCATCGCTTGATATGGCATTTTATGTGCGCCGCATCTCATGCTTATATATTCACCTCGCGTCCCATGCGCATGGCATCGCTTGATATCGCATCTTATGTGCATCGCATCGCATGCGCATTGAGTCACAGCGCGCCATATGCGCATGTTATCACGTGATTACACATCTTATGTGCATCGCGTCGCATGCGCATTGAGTCACGTCACGTCACATGCGCATGGCATCGCTTGATATGGCATCTTATGTGCATCGCAACACATGCGCATTGAGTCACGTCGCATCACATGCGCATGGCATTGCTTGATATCGCATCTTTTGTGCATCACATCGCACGCGCATTCAGTTACGTCGCGTCACATGCGCATGGCATCGCTTGATATCGCATCTCATGTGCATCGCATCGAATGCGCATTGAGTCACGTCGCATCACATGCGCATGGCATCGCTTGATATCGCATCTTATATGCATCGCATCGCATGCGCATTGAGTCACGTCGCGTCGCATTCGCATGACATTGCTTGATATCGCATCTTTTGTGCATCTCATCGCATGCGCATTGAGTGACATCGCGTCATATGCGCATGGCATCGCTTGATATCGCATCTTATGTGCACCGCATCGCATGCGCAGTGAGTCTCGTCGCGTCACATGCGCATGGCATCGCATGATATGGCATCTTATGAGCATCGCATCGCATGCGCATTGAGTCACAACGCGTCACATGCGCATGGCTTCGCTTGATATCGCATCTCATGTGCAGCGCATCGCATGCGCATTATTCACGTCGCGTCTTATGCGCATGGCTTCGCTTGATATCGCATTTTGTGTGCATCGCATCGCATGCGCAGTGAGTCACGTCACGTCACATACGCATGGCATCGCTTGATATGGCATCGTATGTGCGTCGCATCTCATGCTTATAGATTCACGTCGCGTCACATGCGCATGGCATCGCTTGATATGGCATATTGTATGCATCATATCACATGCGCAATGAGTCACGTCGCATCACGTTCGCATGGCATCGCTTGATATCGCATCTTATGTGCATCGCCTCGCATGCGCTTTTGAGTCACATCACTTCACATGCGTATGACGTGGCTTGATATCGCATCTTATATGCTTCGCATCGCATGCGCATTGAGTCACGTCGTGACACATGCACACGGCATCGTTTGATATCGCATCTCATGTGCATCGCATCGCATGCGCATTGAGTTGCGTCCATTCACATGGCATCGCTTGATATCGCATCTTATGTGCAACGCATCGCATGCGCATTAGTCACGTCGCGACACATGCACATGGCATCGCTTGATATCGAATCTCATGTGCATCGCATCGCATGCGCATTGAGTCGCATCACATTCGCATTGCATCGCTAGATATGGCATCTTATGTGCATCGCATCGCATGCGCAGTGAGCCACGTCGCGTCACATGCGCCTGGCATCGCTTGATATCGCATCTTATGTGCATCGCATCGCATGCGCAGTGAGTCACGTCGTGTCACATGCGCAATGGCATCGCTTGATATGGCATTTTATGTGCGCCGCATCTCATGCTTATATATTCACCTCGCGTCCCATGCGCATGGCATCGCTTGATATCGCATCTTATGTGCATCGCATCGCATGCGCATTGAGTCACAGCGCGCCACATGCGCATGCTTTCACGTGATTACACATCTTATGTGCATCGCATCGCATGTGCATTGAGTCACGTCACGTCACATGCGCATGGCATCGCTTGATATGGCATCTTATGTGCATCGCAACACATGCGCATTGAGTCACGTCGCATCACATGCGCATGGCATTGCTTGATATCGCATCTTTTGTGCATCACATCGCACGCGCATTCAGTTACGTCGCGTCACATGCGCATGGCATCGCTTGATATCGCATCTCATGTGCATCGCATCGAATGCGCATTGAGTCACGTCGCATCACATGCGCATGGCATCGCTTGATATCGCATCTTATATGCATCGCATCGCATGCGCATTGAGTCACGTCGCGTCGCATTCGCATGACATTGCTTGATATCGCATCTTTTGTGCATCTCATCGCATGCGCATTGAGTGACATCGCGTCATATGCGCATGGCATCGCTTGATATCGCATCTTATGTGCACCGCATCGCATGCGCAGTGAGTCTCGTCGCGTCACATGCGCATGGCATCGCATGATATGGCATCTTATGAGCATCGCATCGCATGCGCATTGAGTCACAACGCGTCACATGCGCATGGCTTCGCTTGATATCGCATCTCATGTGCAGCGCATCGCATGCGCATTATTCACGTCGCGTCTTATGCGCATGGCTTCGCTTGATATCGCATTTTATGTGCATCGCATCGCATGCGCAGTGAGTCACGTCACGTCACATGCGCATGGCATCGCTTGATATGGCATCTTATGTGCGTCGCATCTCATGCTTATAGATTCACGTCGCGTCACATGCGCATGGCATCGCTTGATATGGCATATTGTATGCATCATATCACATGCGCAATGAGTCACGTCGCATCACGTTCGCATGGCATCGCTTGATATCGCATCTTATGTGCATCGCCTCGCATGCGCTTTTGAGTCACATCACTTCACATGCGTATGACGTGGCTTGATATCGCATCTTATATGCTTCGCATCGCATGCGCATTGAGTCACGTCGTGACACATGCACACGGCATCGTTTGATATCGCATCTCATGTGCATCGCATCGCATGCGCATTGAGTTGCGTCCATTCACATGGCATCGCTTGATATCGCATCTTATGTGCAACGCATCACATGCGCATTAGTCACGTCGCGACACATGCACATGGCATCGCTTGATATCGAATCTCATGTGCATCGCATCGCATGCGCACTGAGTCGCATCACATTCGCATTGCATCGCTAGATATGGCATCTTATGTGCATCGCATCGCATGCGCAGTGAGCCACGTCGCGTCACATGCGCCTGGCATCGCTTGATATGGCATTTTATGTGCGTCGCATCTCATGCTTATTGATTCACGTCGCGTCACATGCGCATGGCATCGCTTGATATCCCATATTATGTGCATGGCATGCGCTTTGAGTCACAGCGCGTCACATGCGCATGTAAGCACTTGATATCTCATCTTATTGGCATCGCATCGCATTGGGTCACTTCGCATCACATGTGAATGGCATCGCTTGATATCGCATCTTATGTGCATCGCATCGTATGCGCATTGAGTCACATCGCACACATGCGCATGGCATCGCTCGACAACGCATCTTATGTGCATCGCAACACATGCGCATTGAGTCACGTCGCATCACATGCGCATGGCATTGCTTGATATCGCATCTTTTGTGCATCACATCGCACGCGCATTCAGTTACGTCGCGTCACATGCGCCTGGCATCGCTTGATATCGCATCTCATATGCATCGCATCGCATGCGCATTGAGTCACGTCGCGTCGCATTCGCATGACATTGCTTGATATCGCATCTTTTGTGC
Organism: Tenodera sinensis; assembly: GCA_030765045.1. Classification (NCBI taxonomy): domain Eukaryota; kingdom Metazoa; phylum Arthropoda; class Insecta; order Mantodea; family Mantidae; genus Tenodera; species Tenodera sinensis. Next base: position 120,408,799 of record CM060968.1, read on the forward strand.
ATCTAATCGCATGCGAATTGAGTGACATCGCGTCATATGCGCATGGCATCGCTTGATATCGCATCTTATGTGCACCGCATCGCATGCGCAGTGAGTCACGTCGCGTCACATGCGCATGGCATTGCATGATATGGCATCTTATGAGCATCGCATCGCATGCGCATTGAGTCACAACGCGTCACATGCGCATGGCTTCGCTTGATATCGCATCTCATGTGCAGCGCATCGCATGCGCATTATTCACGTCGCGTCTTATGCGCATGGCTTCGCTTGATATCGCATCTTATGTGCATCGCATCGCATGCGCAGTGAGTCACGTCACGTCACATGCGCATGGCATCGCTTGATATGGCATCTTATGTGCGTCGCATCTCATGCTTATAGATTCACGGCGCGTCACATGCGCATGGCATCGCTTGATATCGCATATTGTATGCATCATATCACATGCGCAATGAGTCACGTCGCATCACGTTCGCATGGCATCGCTTGATATCGCATCTTATGTGCATCGCCTCGCATGCGCTTTTGAGTCACATCACTTCACATGCGCATGACATCGCTTGATATCGCATCTTATATGGTTCGCATCGCATGCGCATTGAGTCACGTCGCGACACATGCACACGGCATCGTTTGATATCGCATCTCATGTGCATCGCATCGCATGCGCATTGAGTTGCGTCCATTCACATGGCATCGCTTGATATCGCATCTTATGTGCATCGCATCGCATGCGCATTAGTCACGTCGCGACACATGCACATGGCATCGCTTGATATCGAATCTCATGTGCATCGCATCGCATGCGCATTGAGTCGCATCACATTCGCATTGTATCGCTAGATATGGCATCTTATGTGCATCGCATCCCATGCGCAGTGAGCCACGTCGCGTCACATGCGCCTGGCATCGCTTGATATGGCATTTTATGTGCGTCGCATCTCATGCTTATTGATTCACGTCGCGTCACATGCGCATGGCATCGCTTGATATCCCATATTATGTGCATCGCATGCGCTTTGAGTCACAGCGCGTCACATGCGCATGTAAGCACTTGATATCTCATCTTATTGGCATCGCATCGCATTGGGTCATTTCGCATCACATGTGAATGGCATCGCTTGATATCGCATCTTATGTGCATCGCATCGTATGCGCATTGAGTCACATCGCACACATGCGCATGGCATCGCTCGACAACGCATCTTATGTGCATCGCAACACATGCGCATTGAGTCACGTCGCATCACATGCGCATGGCATTGCTTGATATCGCATCTTTTGTGCATCACATCGCACGCGCATTCAGTTACGTCGCGTCACATGCGCATGGCATCGCTTGATATCGCATCTCATGTGCATCGCATCGAATGCGCATTGAGTCACGTCGCATCACATGCGCATGGCATCGCTTGATATCGCATCTTATATGCATCGCATCGCATGTGCATTGAGTCACGTCGCGTCGATTTCGCATGACATTGCTTGATATCGCATCTTTTGTGCATCTCATCGCATGCGCATTGAGTGACATCGCGTCATATGCGCATGGCATCGCTTGATATCGCATGTTATGTGCATCGCATCGCAGCGCATTGAGTCACATACGCATGTATCGCTCGACATCGCATTTTATGCGCATTGCATCGCATTTCGCATTGAGCCACATCGCTTCACATGCGCATGGCATCGCTTGATATCGCATCTTATGTGCATCGCGTTGCATGCGCATTGAGTCACGACGCGTCACATGCGCATGGCATCGCTTGATATTGCATCTAATGTGCATCGCATCGCATGCGCATTGAGTCACATCGCGTCACATGCGCATGGCATCAGTTGATATCGCATCTCATGTGCATTGCATCGCATGCTTATTGAGTCACGTCGCGTCGCATTCGCATGGCATTGCTTGATATCGCAACTTATGTTCATCGCTTCGCATTTGCATTGAGTCACGTCGCACCACATGCGCATGTCATCGCTCGATATCGCATTTTTGTGCATCGCATCGCATGCGCATTGAGCGAAATCGCGTCATATGGGCATCGCATCGCTTGATGTCACATCTTATGTGCATCGCATCGCAGCGCATTGAGTCACATACGCATGAATCGCTTGACCTCGCATCTTATGTGCATCGCATGCGCATTGAGTCACTTCGTATCACACGCGCATGGCACCGCTGGACATCGCATCTTATGTGCATCGCATCACATGCGCATTGAGTCACATCGCTTCACGTGTGCATGGCATCGCTTGATATCGCATCTTATAGACATCGCGTCGCATGCGCTTTTAGACAGGTCGCGTCACATGCACATGGCATCGCTTGATATCGCATCTCATGTGCATCGCATCGCATGCGCATTGAGTCACGTCGCATCACATGCGCATGGCATCGCGTGATATCGCATCCTATGTGCATCGCATCTCATGCGCTTTTGAGTCACATCACGTCACATGCGCATGGCATCACTTGATATCGCATCTTATGTGCATCGCATCGCATGCGCATTGAGTCACTTCGCATCTGATGCACATGGCATCGCTTGATATCCCATTTTATGTGCATCGCATGCACATTGAGTCACGTCGCGTCACATGCGCATGGCATCGCTTGATATCGCATCTTATGTGCATCGCATCGCATGCGCATTTAGTCACGTCGCGTCACATGCGCATGGCATCGCTTAATATCGCATCTTATGTGCATCGCATCGCATGCGCATGGAGTCACGTCGCGTCACATGCGCAGTGCATCGCTTGATATCACATCTTATGTGCATCGCATCGCATGCGCATTGAGTCACGTCGCATCACACGCGCATGACATCGCTCGACATCACATCTTATGAGCATCGCATCGCATGCGCATTGAGTCACATCGCGTCACATGCACATGGCATCGCTTGATATCGCATCTTATGCGCATCGCATCGCATGCGCTTTTGAGTCAGATCACGTCACATGCGCATGGCATCGCTTGATATCGCATCTTATGTGCATCGCATCGCATGCGCTTTTGAGTCACATCACGTCACATGCGCATGGCATCGCTTGATATCGCATCTAATGTGCATCGCATCTTAGCGCATTGAGTCACATCGCGTCACATACGCATGCATCGCTTGACATCGCATCTTATGTGCATCGCATGCGGATTGAGTCAAGTCGCGTCACGTGCGCATGGCATTGCTAGATATCGCATGTTATGTGCATCGCATCGCATGCGCATTGAGTCACGTCGCATCGCATGCGCATGGCATTGCTTGATACCGCGTATTATGTTCATCTCATCGCATGGGCATTTAGTCATGTCGCATCACACGCGCATGGCATCGCTCGACATCGCATCTTATGTGCATCGCATCGCATGCGCTTTTGTGTCATATCACGTCACATGCGCATGGCATCGCTTGATATCGCATCTTATGTGCTTCTCATCGCATGCGCATTGAGTCACGTCGCCACACATGCACATGGCATCGCTTGATATTGCATCTCATGTGCATTGCATCGCATGCGCATTGAGTCACGTCGCGTTACATGCGCATGGCATCGCTTGTTATTGCATCTTATGTGCATCGCATCGCCAGCTCATTGAGTCATCTCGCATCACATGCGCATGGCATCGCTTGATATGGCATCTTGTGTGTATCGCATCGGATGCTTATTGATTCACGTCGCGTCACATGCGCATGGCATCGCTTGATATCGCATCTTATGTGCATCGCATCCCATGCGAATTGAGTCACAGCGCGTCACATGCGCATGGCATCACTTGATATCGCAGCTTATGTGCATCGCATCGCGTGCGCATTGAGCCATGTCAGGTCACATTTGCATGGCATCGCTTGATATCGCATCTTATGTGCATCGCATCGCATGCGCATTGAGTCACGTCGCGTCACATGCGCATGGCATCGCTTGATATCGCATCTTATATGCATCGCATCGCATGCGCATTGAGTCACGTCGCGTCGCATTTGCATGGCATTGCTTGATATCGCAAGTTATGTTCATCGCATCGCAGTTGCATTGAGTCACGTCGCACCACATGCCCATGTCATCGCTCGATATCATATCTTTTGTGCATCACATCGCATGCGCATTGAGTCACATCGCGTCATATGCGCATGGTATCGCTTGATATCGCATCTTATGTGCATCGCATTGCATGCGCATTGAGTCACATCGCTTCACATGCGCATGGCATCGCTTGATATCGCATCTTAAGTGCATCGCATCGCATGCGCTTTTGAGCCACATCACGTCACATGCGCATGGCATCGCTTGATATCGCATTTTATAGACATCGCGTCGCATGCGCATTGAGTCACGTCGCGTCATATGCACATGGCATCGCTTAATATCGCATCTCATGTGCGTCGCATCGCATGCGCATTGAGTCACGTCGCATCACATGCGCATGACATCGCGTGATATCGCATCCTATGTGCATCGCATCGCATGCGCTTTTGAGTCACATCACGTCACATGCGCATGGCATCACTTGATATCGCATCTTATGTGCATCGCATCCCATGCGAATTGAGTCACAGCGCGTCACATGCGCATGGCATCACTTGATATCGCAGCTTATGTGCATCGCATCGCGTGCGCATTGAGCCATGTCAGGTCACATTTGCATGGCATCGCTTGATATCGCATCTTATGTGCATCGCATCGCATGCGCATTGAGTCACGTCGCGTCACATGCACATGGCATCGCTTGATATTGCATCTCATGTGCATCGCATCGCATGCGCATTGAGTCACAAGGCGTAACATGCGCATGGCATTTTTTATTTTTTTTTTTTTTTTTTGGACTGGCCCCTCCTCCGCCAGCCCAGGTGACGATCATCCGAAAGGGATCTACATCGCCTGCCCTACCATGCACTATCTACGCTACAGTGAAGGGTAGGAAAAGTGGTAAGTGGTGTCCGGTACCGCCGAAGCAAACCGAATGTTAGTGGGTGATTTCTAGATAGGCACCTGCATCCAAGAGAGTATGCAGGCAGAGTGGGGATTAGGTACTGATCTTGACCGGAGCCCAGATCAGGGACCTATTGTTAGTAGTGGTACTTCATGCTCATGCAGAAGGAGCGGTTTCGAGGTGTCATGCTTATATGTTATTGTGGGTACTTATCTGAGTCTTGTGGCTTCAACTGGAGTGGGAGTTGACTTCGTGATTCCTCAGCTGGTCGCTGTTGGTCCTGAAACACACAGTATCTGGGGGGGGGGGGGGGGAGCATCTACAGAGGGAGATTGGTTGGGACACAATGTATATTTATTCATATTTACACTTCTGGCAATCCTACAGCTGGTCGCTGCTGGTCCTGTAACAAACAAGTGGGGACAACATATACATAGGGAGGAGGTTGTCTACGTGCTACAGAATATATCTGTTTATATGTATTTTAAATGTTTAACATGTATATATTATTTTTTTTAATTGTAATTATTTTTTTTATTATTTTTTTTTATTTTTTCATTTTCTTTTTATTACTTTTTTTTGTTTTCTTCTTCCTAAGCTAATTATTCCGTTCAAGTCCTTCTATTTTGCCAGGTCATCATTGTGTTGGGGGGCACCCGAGGCCCTCCGGTCCGCCCAGGGAGGGGATGTCATCCTTCCCGGGACTTGCGGGCAACTATGGTGGGACTAAGTTATTAAGGTACTGTCTGATGGCTTCGTCGTCGTCTGTACTGTGCCTGTTCAGGGGGATGGTCCTGTCAAACAGCGATAGTGGTCTTTTATGTTTATCTGCGGAGTGATCGTAATTGCCTAGTGTGCTTATGGCCGCGTTATGACTTATTTTTGCTTGCTTGTACATGTTTGCTGCGAGCTTTTTAATAAACTGCTCTAATGTGTGCATTTTCGTGTCCTCATGGAGTATGTCCAATGGGGCCGACTTGGGCACTTTTGTAATTATTCTTAGAGCTCTGTTTTGCATTAGTTGCAATTTCTTGATATGAGTCTTAGCGCAGTGGCCCCATGCGGGTGCTGCGTAAGTCATGACTGGCCTAATTAGGCTCTTGTATAGGGTCAGCCCCATTTGCTTGCTTAGTGCACTTTTTCGATTTCGAATGGGATATATTGCGCCAAGTTGCTGATTTGCTTTTCGCCTCACGTTGGTAGTATGTTCGTTGAATGTGAGCTTGGAGTCCAGCGTAACTCCGAGGTACTTTGCTGTATTTTTCCAGATTATTCTTTCTCCGAATAGCATGATATTTGGCGCTTTGTTTGAGTGGGAGTGTTTTTTGGTGAAGAATACGGCTTGTGATTTGGCTGTGTTTACTTTTATTCTCCATTTTTTCAGCCATGGTTCTAGGACTGTTAGCGCGTTCTGCAGTCTGCGGCCTATCGCGGCGGGCCGCCATGACTGGGCTGCAATTGCAGTGTCGTCCGCGTAGATGGAGAGTTTTGTATCCGGGTTTTTGGGTATGTCGTTTATATATATATATTGAACAGCGTGGGCCCCAGTAAACTACCTTGTGGGACCCCGGCCATAATTTCTCGCGCCTAGGTGCTTTTGCCTTGGAGAGTTACCGTAAAAGTTCTACCGGTAAGGTAGTGCGCGATCAGTTTGACCATGACGTCTGGGAAATTCAGATCTTTCAGCTTGCGTATTAGGCCTGCATGGTACACAGTATTGAAGGCACGTTCCACATCTAGGAATATTACCCCTGTGAATTTGTTTTCGTTGAAACCCCTTGTTATATACTCTATTTTTCGGGTTAATTGCAGCGTTGTGGAATGATTTGCACGAAACCCGAATTGTTGCTCTATTATAATGTTATTCTTTTTAATATGTGAGCTCATGCGTTTCTGTAGCACTTTTTCCGCTACCTTGCTCACCGTTTTTAGCAGGCTAATTGGCCTATAGTTGTTTGGTTCAGCTCTGTCTTTGCCTGGTTTTGGGAACATAAGCACATTTGCTTGTTTCCAGCATGTAGGATAGTAACCTTGTTGCAGGCAGTAATTGCATATGTCGCTTAGGAGCTGTAGCGCTTTGGTCGTGAGGTGTTTTAGTACCAAATTTGGTATTTGGTCTGACCCTGGAGCTTTGTGGTCTTGAAGGTGTTTGATTATCCACCTCAGCTCTCCTGGGTTGGTTTTCCTGCACCTGTTATGTGCTGGGTTGGCAAGCGTGTCTTTCATTTCGCTCTCCAGAAGGGAGTAAAGTTGTATGCCTTGCTGACCGTCATTGGGTGTGCAAGTTCTTTTAAGGGTGTCGGCCAGCACGTTGGCCTTTTCCTCGTCGCTTTCAGCGTAGTTATTTGTGCCCGATTGCTTGAGTGGTGGGATGTTTATTGGTTCTCTTTTTAAAGCCCTTACTAGCTGCCATACTTTATGATTGCCGGGCTGTAGCCCGGCTAGTGTTTGGTCCCATTGATCTTGGGCCTGGGCATTTATACGCGTTTTTATTGCACTGTTTAGTGTTGCCATGTTTACTTTGTGGACTAGGTTTCTGGTTCGCTGCCATCTTCGCCTCTCATGGTCTCTTTCGTGAATGAGAACCATGAGATCCGGCGGGTACGTAATTACGTGTTTCGCCGGGGGTTTTGGTGGCACTGCAATATGAATTGCAGCTTGGATGGCCTCCTCAAGAAGTTCAGCGGCGCGGTCCACTGCTTGATGGTTCGTCAGAGCTACAGGGAGCTCTAGAACTCTGTCTAGGTGTATGGCAAACTTTTCCCAGTTGGCCGTGTCTTAGTTTAATCGTATTGGAGGAGGTTGAAAGATTGGTGGCGCTTCGATGTCTATTTGGACCGCAAAGTGGTCTGAGGCAAGTGCTTCTACCGTTTTCATGGTGTAGCAAAAATCTGTATTTTTAAAGAGGGCGATGTCCAGGGTGCAAGTTGCGTGATTTGGTTGTTGCGGTATGTACGTCGGTGTCCCTGGATGATCTATGATGTAGTCATTGTTCAACATATGGTTGAACAATGCTCTCCCTGCAGTATTTGCAGCTTCACAACCCCAAGCTTAGTGCTTAGCATTGAGGTCGCCTGCAGCCACGACTATATTGTCTATTTGTAGGATGATGTCTAAGTCTCTGAGGTTTAGGTTCGTTGGCGAGAAGTACATACTTGCCAGTGTGACTGTTCGGTTTTGTATGGTAAGGGAGATAGCCGTGGCTTCCGCTTCTCTTAGTGGTGGAACGTGTTTGTGTTTATGTGTTAGGTTTTCATGGACCACTATCGCTGTGCCTCCATGAGGTCTTCCGTCTTGTCTGTCATTTCGGTATATTTTGTAGCCTGGGATGCGGAATCTTGCTTTTGGTGTTAATAGTGTCTCGTTTAGTAATGCTACTGTTATGTTGTGTTGATATAAGTATTGTTTGAGCTCGTTAAGGTGTCGCCGCGCCCCCCTGATGTTCCAGTATGTTATTTTATGTGTAGTTGTTTGTTCATTGTCTGTTGCGTGTGCCATGATTCTGATTAGTGTGTAGGGTGTCTCTCTCTCTTTTTATTTTTTTCTCTTTTCTCTGGTTTTGTGTTTCTCCTTTGGCCCTTTACTTATTGCTTGTGGTTGGCTTTAGTGGATACATAATGCATTAGTTTTTTCAACCAGTTCATTGAAGCCTTCTATAAAACAAAGCATGTGCATTTGTCTGTCTTCCTCACTCTTCCAGGCGTTGTCTCTGAAAAAGGCCGCGTATGCTTCCATTAGTGTTTCGTACCCTCTCATGTATACTCCGTTACCTAGGAGTAGTAGTGTCATTTTGGCGTTTGGCTGGAGGTTCAGCGCAGGTTGCCCGTCTTTATTTATTTTGAAGTGTAGTGGTCTGTTTGGATAATGCTTTCTTGTCAATCTCTCGTTTTGTGCTTTGATGTCTTCTGGGCGCTTGGAGTTTTGTGGGTTTTCCGCCGTTTGCGCTACTACGCCGGTCTCTGTTTGAGTGCTCGCAGACCGCTTGTTAGTTTGTGCGTTTCTTTCAATGGGTGCGCGGGATTTTCTCCTATCTTGCCTATCCACTGGGGGGACATTTTGATAGTAACCGCTTCTTTGTTGAAAAATTGCTTGCGCGTTTGGTGGAGGTGCATGGGCCTCTGGTCCATCATACCTGCGTTCTGTAGCAGTTGGATGGTTACTTCTTGTGATATGCGCGAAGGAGCCCCTGTCTTGGGAGTAAATGCCACGAAGATGCGGTGGGATGACACGCCCTGTTGCTTGGGGGGTGGGGTATGCCAGGTTTAGGAAAACTGGGCATCCCCTCCATCTTGCCCCGTGCTCCGAAGAGTTGCAGAGCGCGCATCTCCTATGTTCACTACGGCACTGGCTCACATGGTGGCCGCCCGCACAGCGAGAGCATATTTGTGGTGCGTCACAGTTTTTTGTAAGATGGCGAAATCGTAGACATCTTCCGCATTGCGGGAAACCACTGGGGTTGCGATAGTCCTCCACTTTTATCTTGCAGTGGAACAGTTCGGGTATTCTTTTGATGGCATCAGAGCATTCTTTGTTTCGCTGTTCCACTAGAAAGATCGGTATGTAAGTTCTAGTTCTTTTTTAAAACAGCCTGGATACTTTAATTGGCTCCAGCCCCAGCGCCTCAAGTTCTCGTTTGAGTTCTGCTGGGTCTTCACTAGGGTGTAAGCCTTTAATGACCACCTTGTAAGTTCTCTGGGCAGTTGGTGTTGTGATGTGGAATGGCACTTTATTATTTTTGCAATAGCTTACAAAGCTGTTGTAATCCTGCAATGTTTGAAATTGGAAATTATGGTACCCATCTCTATACGCTACTTGGTACGTGTTTGGCCTGTATATTTTGTCAACTTCTCCCGTGAGCGAGGCTAAGCTCTTAGGGCAGTAGTCTGCTACAAACACTCTCGGGATATTGTGCCTTTCGTTTGCAAGGTATCCATTTGTGGTGTTATTATTGTTAGTGTGCTCTGCTTCAGTTGCTTGTGTGGCCGTTATCCCTCTAGATGTGCTCGCTATAGGTTCAGGGGGTACTGCAGTTTCTGTTGCATTTGTGCACGCTGCCGTTTCTGTGGGCGCGGCCGTGTCTGTGGTTGTTATGGTTGGGGTCATGCTCGCTACCGTTTCTGAGGGTGCGGCTGTGTCTGGTTCTGCAGTGGTTAGGCTACTGAACATGGCATCACTTGATATCGCATCTTATGTGCATCGCATCGCATGCGCATTGAGTCACTTCGCATCTCATGCACATGGCATTGCTTGATATCGCATCTTATGTGCATCGCATCGCATGCGCATTGAGTCACATCGCATCACATGCGCATGGCATCGCTAGACAACGCATCTTTGTGCATCGCATCGCATGCGCTTTGAGCCATTTCTCGTCACATTTGCATGTCATCGATTGTTATCGCATCTTATGTGCATCGCATCGCATGCGGATTGAGTCACGTCGCATCACATGCGCATGCCATCGCTTGAAATCGCATCTTATGTGCATCGCATCGCATGCGCATTTAGTCATGTCTCGTCACATTTGCATCGCTTGATATCGCATCTTATGTGCATCGCATCGCATGCGCTTTGAGTCACGTCGCGTCATATGCGCATGGCATCGCTTGATATCGCATCTCATGTGCATCGCATCGCATGCGCATTGAGCCACGTCGCATCACATGCGCTTGGCATCGCTTGATATCGCATCTTATGTTCATCGCATCGCATGTGCATTGAGTCACATCGCGCCACATGCGCATGACATCGCTCGATATCGCATCTTTTGTGCATCGCATTGCATGCGCATTGAGTGACATCGCGTCATATGCGCATGGCATCGCTTGATATCGCATCATATGTGCATCGCATCGCAGCGCATAGAATCACATCGCGTCAAATACGCATGCATCGCTCGACATCGCGTCTTATGTGCATCGCATGCGCATTGAGTCACCTCGCGTCCCATGCGCATGGCATTGCTTGATATCGCATCTTATGTTCAGCTCACCGCATGTGCATTGAGTCACGTCGCATCACACGCACATGGCACCGCTCGACATCGCATCTTGTGCGCATCGCATCGCCTGCGCATTGAGTCACATCGCGTCACATTCCCATGGCATCACTTGATATCGCATCTTATGTGCATCGCATCGCATGCGCTTTTGAGTCAGATCACGTCACATGCGCATGGCATCGCTTGATATCGCATCTTATGTGCATCGCATCGCATGCGCTTTTGAGTCAGATCACGTCACATGCGGATGGCATCGCTTGATATCGCATCTTATGTGCATCGCATGCGCTTTTGAGTCACATTACGTCACATGCGCATGGCATCGCTTGATATCGCATCTTATGTGCTTCGCATCGCATGCGCATTGAGTCACGTCGCCACACATGCACATGGCATCGCTTGATATTGCATCTCATGTGCATTGCATCGCATGCTAATTGAGTCACGACGCGTCACATTCGCATTTCATCGCTAGATATCGCATCTCATGTGCATCGCATCGCATGCGCATTGAGTCACGTCGCATCACATGCGGATGGCATCGCTTGATATCGCATCTTATGTGCATTGCATCGCATGCGCATTGAGTGACGTCACGTCACATGCGCATGGCATCGCTTGATATCGCATCTTATGTGCATCGCACCGCATGCGCATTCAGACACGTCGCGTCACATGCGCATGGCATCGCTTGATATCGAATCTAATGTGCTTCGCATCGCATGCGCATTGAATCACGTCGCCACACATGCACATGGCATCGCTTGATATCGCATCTTATGTGCCTCTAATCGCATGCGCATTAGGTCACGTCGGATCACAAGCGCATGGCATCGCTTGTTATCGCATCTTATGTGCATCGCATCGCATGCTCATTGAGTCATCTCGCGTCACATGCGCATGGCATTGCTTGATATTATATCTTATGTGCATCGCATCATATGCTTATTAATTCACGTCGCGTCACATGCGCATGGCATCGCTTGATATTGCATTTTATGTGCATCGCATCAAATGCGAATTGAGTCACAGATCGTCACATGCGCATGGCATCATTTGATATCGCACCTTATGTGCATCGCATCGCATGCGCATTGAGTCACATCGCATCACATGCGCATGGCATCGCTATATATCGCATCCTATGTGCATCGCATCGTATGCGCATTGAGTCACATCGCATCACATGCGCATGGCATCGCTCGACAACGCATCCTATGTGCATCGCATCGCATGCGCATTGAGCCATGTCAGGTCACATTTGCATGGCATCGCTTGATATCGCATCTTATGTGTATCGCATGCGCATTAAGTCACGTCGCGTCACAAGAGCATGGCCTCGCTTGATATCGCATCTTATGTGCATCGCACCGCATGCGCGTTCAGACACGTCGCGTCACATGCGCATGGCATCGCTTGATATCGCATCTCATGTGCATCGCATCGCATGCGCATTGAGTCACGTCGCATCACATGCGCATTGCATCGCTTGATATCGCATCTTATATGCATCGCATCGCATGCGCATTGAGCCACGCCGCGTCGCATTCGCATGGCATCGCTTGATATCGCATCTTAAGTGCATCGCATCGCATGCGCTTTTCAGTCACATCACGTTACATGCGCATGGCATCGCTTGATCTCGCATTTTATAGACATCGCGTCACATGCGCATTACGTCACGTCGCGTCACATGCACATGGCATCGCTTGATATCGCATCTCATGTGCATCGCATCGCATGCGCATTGAGAAACGTCGCATCACATGCGCATGGCATCGCGTGATATCGCATCCTATGTGCATCGCATCGCAAGTGCATTGAGCCACGTCGCGACACATGCGCAAGGTATCGCTTGATATCGCATCTTATGTGCACCGCATCGCATGCGCATGGCATTGCTTGATATCGCATATTATGTTCATGTCATCCCATGTGCATTGAGACACGTCGCATCACACGCGCATGGCATCGCTCGACATCGCATCTTGTGCGCATCGCATCGCATGCGCATTGCGTCACATGCCCATGGCATCGCTTGATATCGCATCTTATGTGCATCGCATCGCATGCGCTTTTGAGTCACATCACGTCACATGCGCATGGCATCGCTTGATATCGCATCTTATGTGCATCGCTTCGCATGCGCTTTTGAGTCACATCACGTCACATGCGCATGGCATCGCTTGATATCGCACCTTATGTGCTTCGCATCGCAGGCGCATTGAGTCACGTCGCCACACATGCACATGGCATCGCTTGATATTGCATCTCATGTGCATTGCATCGCATGCGAATTGAGTCACGTCGCATCACATGCGCATGGCATCGCTCGACAACGCATCTTATGTGCATCGCATCGTATTCGCATTGAGCCATGTCAGGTCACATTTGCATGGCATCGCTTGATATCGCATCTTATGTGGAACGCATCGCATGCGCATTGAGTCACGGCGCGTCACATGCGCATGGCATCGCTTGATATCCCAACTTATGTGCATCGCATCGCATGCTCATTAAGACATCTCGCGTCACATGCGCACGGCATCGCTTGATATCGCATCTTATGTGCATCGCATCGCATGCGCATTGAGTCACGTCGCGTCACATGCGCATGCCATCGCTTGTTATCGCATCTTATGTGCATCGCGTCGCATGCTCATTGAGTCATCTCGCGTCACATGCGTATGGCATCGCTTGATATCGCATCTTATGTGCATCGCATCGCATGTTTATTGATTCACGTCGCGTCACATGCGCATGGCATTGCTTGATATCTCATCTTATGTGCATCGCATCGCATGCGAATTGAGTCACAGATCGTCACATGCGCATGGAATCACTTATTATCGCACCTTATGTGCATCGCATCGAATGCGCATTGAGTCACATCGCATCACATGGGCATGGCATCGCTATATATCGCATCCTATGTGTATGCATCGTATGCGCATTGAGTCACATCGCATCACATGCGCATGGCATCGCTCGACAACGCATCTTATGTGCATCGCATCGTATCCGCATTGAGCCATGTCAGGTCACATTTGCATGGCATCGCTTGATATCGCATTTTATGTGCATCGCATCGCATGCGCATTGAGTCACGTCACCACACATGCACATGGGATCGCATGATATTGCATCTCATGTGCATTGCATCGCATGCTAATTGAGTCACGACGCGTCACATTCGCATTTCATCGCTTGATATCGCATCTTATGTGCATCGCATCGCATCCGCATTGAGTCACGTCGCGTCACATGCGGATGGCATCGCTTGTAATCGCATCTTATGTGCATCGCATCGCATGCTCATTGAGTCATCTCGCGTCACATGCGCATGGTATCGCTTGATATGGCATCTTATGTGCATCGCATCGCATGTTTATTCACACACGCCGCGTCATAAGCGCATGGCATCGCTTGATATCGCATCTTATGTGCTTCGCATCGCATGCGCATTGAGTCACGTCGCCACACATGCACATGGCATCGCTTGATATCGCATCTTATGTGCCTCGCATCGCATGCGCTTTAGATCACGTCGGATCACATGCGCATGGCATCGCTTGTTATCGCATCTTATGTGCATCGCATCGCATGCTCATTGAGTCATCTCGCGTCACATGCGCATGGCATTACTTGATATTGCATCTTATGTGCATCGCATCGCATGCGCATTGAGTCACGTCGCATCACACGCGCATGGCATCGCTCGACATCGCATCTTGTGCGCATCGCATCGCCTGCGCATTGAGTCACATCGGGTCACATGCCCATGGCATCGCTTGATATCGCAATTTATGTGCATCGCATCGCATGCGCCTTTGAGTCAGATCACGTCACATGCGCATGGCATCGCTTGATATCGCATCTTATGTGTATCGCATCGCATCCGCTTTTGAGTCAGATCACGTCACATGCACATGGCATCGCTTGATATCGCATCTTATGTGCATCGCATCGCATGCGCTTTTGAGTCACATTACGTCACATGCGCATGGCATCGCTTGATATCGCATCTTATGTGCTTCGCATCGCATGCGCATTGAGTCACGTCGCCACACATGCACATGGCATCGCTTGATATTGCATCTCATGTGCATTGCATCGCATGCTAATTGAGTCACGACGCGTCACATTCGCATTTCATCCCTTGATATCGCATCTCATGTGCATCGCATCGAATGCGCATTGAGTCCCGTCGCATCACCTGCGGATGGCATCGCTTGATATCGCATCTTATGTGCATCGCATCGCATGCGCATTGAGACACGTCACGTCACATGCGCATGGCATCGCTTGATATCGCATCTCATGTGCATCGCACCGCATGCGCATTCAGACACGTCGCGTCACATGCGCATGGCATCGCTTGATATCGCATCTTATGTGCTTCGCATCGCATGCGCAATGAATCACGTCGCCACACATGCACATGGCATCGCTTGATATCGCATCTTATGTGCCTCGCATCGCATGCGCATTAGGTCACGTCGGATCACATGCGCATGGCATCGCTTGTTATCGCATATTATGTGCATCGCATCGCATGCTCATTGAGTCTTCTCGCGTCACATGCGCATGGCATTGCTTGATATCGCATCTTATGTGCATCGCATCAAATGCGAATTGAGTCAATGATCGTCACATGCGCATGGCATCATTTGATATCGCACCTTATGTGCATCGCATACGCATTGAGTCACATCGCATCACATGCGCATGGCATCGCTATATATCGCATCCTATGTGCATCGCATCGTATGCGCATTGAGTCACATCGCATCACATGCGCATGGCATCGCTCGACAACGCATCCTATGTGCATCGCATCGCATGCGCATTGAGCCATGTCAGGTCACATTTGCATGGCATCGCTTGATATCGCAACTTATGTGCATCGCATCGCATGCGCATTGAGTCACGTCGCGTCACAAGCGCATGGCATCGCTTGATATCGCATCTTATGTGCATCGCACCGCATGCGCATTCAGACACGTCGCGTCACATGCGCATGGCATCGCTTGATATCGCATCTCATGTGCATCGCATCGCATGCGCATTGAGTCACGTCGCATCACATGCGCATTGCATCGCTTGTTATCGCATCTTATATGCATCGCATCGCATGAGCATTGAGCCACGTCGCGTCGCGTTCGCATGGCATCGCTTGATATCGCATCTTAAGTGCATCGCATCGCATGCGCTTTTCAGTCACATCACGTTACATGCGCATGGCATCGCTTGATCTCGCATCTCATAGACATCGCGTAACATGCGCATTAAGTCACGTCGCGTCACATGCACATGGCATCGCTTGATATCGCATCTCATGTTCATGGCATCGCATGCGCATTGAGAAACGTCGCATCACATGCGCATGGCATCGCTTGATATCGCATCTTATGTGCATCGCATCGCACGCGGATTGAGTCACGTCGCGTTACATACGCTTGGCATCGCTTGATATCGCATCTTATGTGCACCGCATCGCATGCGCATGGCATTGCTTGATATCGCATATTATGTTCATGTCATCGCATGTGCATTGAGACACGTCGCATCACACGCGCATGGCATCGCTCGACATCGCATCTTATGCGCATCGCATCGCATGCGTATTGCGTCACATCGCGTCACATGCCCATGGCATCGCTTGATATCGCATCTTATGTGCATCGCATCGCATGCGCTTTTGAGTCACATCACGTCACATGCGCATGGCATCGCTTGATATCGCATCTTATGTGCATCGCTTCGCATGCGCTTTTGAGTCACATCACGTCACATGCGCATGGCATCGCTTGATATCGCACTTTATGTGCTTCGCATCGCATGCGCATTGAGTCACGTCGCCACACATGCACATGGCATCGCTTGATATTGCATCTCATGTGCATTGCATCGTATGCGAATTGAGTCACGTCGCATCACATGCGCATGGCATCGCTCGACAACGCATCTTATGTGCATCGCATCGTATTCGCCTTGAGCCATGTCAGGTCACATTTACATGGCATCGCTTGATATCGCATCTTATGTGCAACGCATCGCATGCGCATTGAGTCACGGCGCGTCACATGCGCATGGCATCGCTTGATATCCCAACTTATGTGCATCGCATCGCATGCTCATTAAGTCATCTCGCGTCACATGCGCACGGCATCGCTTGATATCGCATCTTATGTGCATCGCATCGCATGCGCATTGAGTCACGTCGCGTCACATGCGCATGCCATCGCTTGTTATCGCATCTTATGTGCATCGCATCGCATGCTCATTGAGTCATCTCGCGTCACATGCGCATGGCATCGCTTGATATCGCATCTTATGTGCATCGCATCGCATGCTTATTGATTCACGTCGCGTCACATGCGCATGGCATCGCTTGATATCTCATCTTATGTGCATCGCATCGCATGCGAATTGAGTCACAGATCGTCACATGCGCATGGCATCACTTATTATCGCACCTTATGTAAATCGCATCGAATGCGCATTGAGTCACATCGCATCACATGGGCATGGCATCGCTATATATCGCATCCTATGTGTATGCATCGTATGCGCATTGAGTCACATCGCATCACATGCGCATGGCATCGCTCGACAACGCATCTTATGTGCATCGCATCGTATCCGCATTGAGCCATGTCAGGTCACATTTGCATGGCATCGCTTGATATCGCATCTTATGTGCATCGCATCGCATGCGCATTGAGTCACGTCACCACACCTCCACATGGCATCGCTTGATATTGCATTTCATGTGCATTGCATCGCATGCTAATTGAGTCACGACACGTCACATTCGCCTTTCATCGCTTGATATCGCATCTTATGTGCATCGCATCGCATGCGTTTTGAGTCACGTCACGTCACATGCGGATGGCATCGCTTGTTATCGCATCTTACGTGCATCGCACCGCATGCGCATTCAGACACGTCGCGTCACATGCGCATGGCATCGCTTGATATCGCATCTTATGTGCTTCGCGTCGTATGCGCATTGAGTCACGTCACGTCACATGCGCATGGCATCGCTTGATATGGCATCTTATGTGCATCGCACCGCATGCGCATTCAGACACGTCGCGTCACATGCGCATGGCATCGCTTGATATCGCATCTTATGTGCTTCGCATCGCATGCGCATTGAGTCACGTCGCCACACATGCACATGGCATCGCTTGATATCGCATCTTATGTGCCTCGCATCGCATGCGCATTAGGTCACGTCGGATCACATGCGCATGGCATCGCTTGTTAGCGCATCTTATGTGCATCGCATCGCATGCTCATTGAGCCATCTCGCGTCACATGCGCATGGCATTGCTTGATATTGCATCTTATGTGCATCGCATCGCATGCTTATTAATTCACGTCGCGTCACATGCGCATGGCATCGCTTGATATCGCATCTTATGTGCATCGCATCAAATGCGAATTGAGTCACAGATCGTCACATGCAGATGGCATCATTTGATATCGCACCTTATGTGCATCGCATCGCATGCGCATTGAGTCACATAGAATCACATGCGCATGGCATCGCTATATGTCGCATCCTATGTGCATCGCATCGTATGCGCATTGAGTCACATCGCATCACATGCGCATGGCATCGCTCGACAACGCATCCTATGTGCATCGCATCGCATGCGCATTGAGCCATGTCAGGTCACATTTGCATGGCATCGCTTGATATCGCATCTTATGTGCATCGCATCGCATGCGCATTGAGTCACGTCGCGTCACAAGCGCATGGCATCGCTTGATATCGCATCTTATGTGCATCGCACCGCATGCGCATTCAGACACATCGCGTCACATGCGCATGGCATCGCTTGATGTCGCATCTCATGTGCATCGCATCGCATGCGCATTGAGTCACGTCGCATCACATGCGCATTGCATCGCTTGATATCGCATCTTATATGCATCGCATCGCATGCGCATTGAGCCACGTCGCGTCGCATTCGCATGGCATCGCTTGATATCGCATCTTAAGTGCATCGCATCGCATGCGCTTTTCAGTCACATCACGTTACATGCGCATGGCATCGCTTGATCTCGCATCTGATAGACATCGCGTCACATGCGCATTAAGTCACGTCGCGTCACATGCACATGGCATCGCTTGATATCGCATCTCATGTGCATCGCATCGCATGCGCATTGAGAAACGTCGCATCACATGCGCATGGCATCGCTTGATATCGCATCTTATGTGCATCGCATCGCACATGCATTGAGTCACGTCGCGTAACATGCGCGTGGCATCGCTTGATATCGCTTCTTATGTGCACCGCATCGCATGCGCATGGCATTGCTTGATATCGCATACTATGTTCATGTCATCGCATGTGCATTGAGACACGTCGCATCACACGCGCATGGCATCGCTCGACATCGCATCTCATTCGCATCGCATCGCATGCGCATTGCGTCACATCGCGTCACATGCCCATGCATCGCTTGATATCGCATCTTATGTGCATCGCATAGCATGCGCTTTAGAGTCACATCACGTCACATGCGCATGGCATCGCTTGATATCGCATCTTATGTGCATCGCTTCGCATGCGCTTTTGAGACACATCACGTCACATGCGCATGGCATCGCTTGATATCGCACTTTATGTGCTTCGCATCGCATGCGCATTGAGTCACGTCGCCACACATGCACATGGCATCACTTGATTTTGCATCTCATGTGCATTGCATTGCATTCGAATTGAGTCACGTCGCATCACATGCGCATGGCATCGCTCGACAACGCATCTTATGTGCATTGCATCGTATTCGCATTGAGCCATGTCAGGTCACATTCGCATGGCATCGCTTGATATCGCATCTTATGTGCAACGCATCGCATGCGCATTGAGTCACGGCGCGTCACATGCGCATGGCATCACTTGATATCCCAACTTATGTGCATCGCATCGCATGCTCATTAAGTCATCTCGCGTCACATGCGCGTGGCATCGCTTGATATCGCATCTTATGTGCATCGCATCGCATGCGCATTGAGTCACGTCGCGTCACATGCGCATGCCATCGCTTGTTATCGCATCTTATGTGCATCGCATCGCATGCTCATTGAGTCATCTCGCGTCACATGCGCATGGCATCGCTTGATATCGCATCTTATGTGCATCGCATCGCATGCTTATTGATTCACGTCGCGTCACATGCGCATGGCATCGCTTGAAATCGCATCTTATGTGCATCGCATCGCATGCGCATTGAGTCACGTTGCGTCATATGAGCATGGCATCGCTTGATATCGCATATCATGTGCATCGCATCGCATGCGCATTGAGTCACGTCGCGTCACATGCGCATGGCATCGCTTGATATCGCATCTTATGTGCATCGCTTCGCATGCGCTTTTGAGACACATCACGTCACATGCGCATGGCATCGCTTGATATCGCACTTTATGTGCTTCGCATCGCATGCGCATTGAGTCACGTCGCCACACATGCACATGGCATCACTTGATTTTGCATCTCATGTGCATTGCATTGCATTCGAATTGAGTCACGTCGCATCACATGCGCATGGCATCGCTCGACAACGCATCTTATGTGCATCGCGTGCGCATTGAGCCACGTCGCGTCACATGCGCATGGCATCGCTTGATATCGCATCTTATGTGCATCGCGTCGCATGCGCATTGAGTCGCGTCGCGTTACATGCGCATGGCATCGCTTGATATCGCATCTTACGTGCACCGCATCGCATGCGCAGTGAGTCACGTCACGTCACATGCGCATGGCATCGCTTGATATGGCATCTTATGAGCATCGCGTCGCATGCTTATTGAGCCACGTCGCGTCACATGCGCATGCCATCGCTTGTTATCGCATCTTATGTGCATCGCATCGCATGCTCATTGAGTCATCTCGCGTCACATGCGCATGGCATCGCTTGATATCGCATCTTATGTGCATCGCATCGCATGCTTATTGATTCACGTCGCGTCACATGCGCATGGCATCGCTTGAAATCGCATCTTATGTGCATCGCATCGCATGCGCATTGAGTCACGTTGCGTCATATGAGCATGGCATCGCTTGCTATCGCATATCATGTGCATCGCATCGCATGCGCATTGAGTCACGTCGCGTCGCATTCGCATGGCATTGCCTGATATCGCATGTTATGTTCATCGCATCGCATGTGCATTGAGTCACATCGTGCCACATGCACATGCATCGCTCGACATCGCGTCTTATGTGCATCGCGTGCGCATTGAGCCACGTCGCGTCACATGCGCATGCCATCGCTTGTTATCGCATCTTACGTGCACCGCATCGCATGCGCAGTGAGTCACGTCAGGTCACATGCGCATGGCATCGCTTGATATGGCAACTTATGAGCATCGCGTCGCATGCTTATTGAGCAACGTCGCGTTACATGCGCATGGCATCACTTGATATCGCATCTTATGTGCATCGCATCGCATGCGCACTGAGTCACATCGCGTCATATGCGCATGGCATCGCTTGATATTGCATCTTATGTGCATCGCTTCGCAGCGCATTGCGTCACATCGCGTCACATACGCGTGCATCGCTCGACATCGCATCTGTTGTGCATCGCATCGCATGCGCATTGAGTGACATCGCGTCATATACGCATGGCACGCTTGATATGGCTTCTTATGTGCATCGCATCGCAGCGCATTGAGTTACATCGCGTCACATGCACATGGCATCGCTTGATATTGCATCTTATGTGCATCGCGTCGCATGCGCATTGAGCCACGTCGCATCACATGCGCATGGCATCGCTTGATATCGCATCTTATGCGTATCGCATCCGTTGCGCATTGAGTCACATCGCGTCACATGCGCATGGCATTGCCTGATATCGCATCTTATGGTCATCACATCGCATTTGCATTGAGCTACGTCACACCACATGCGCATGACATCGCTCGATATCGCATATTTGTGCATCGCATCGCATGCGCATTGAGTGACATCGCGTCACATGTGCATGGCATCGCTTGATATCTCATTTTATATGCATCGCATCGCATGTGCATTGAGTCAGGTAGCGTCACATGCGCGTGGCATCGCTTGATATCGCATCTTATGTGCATCGCATTGCATGCGCATTGAGTCACGTCACGTCACATGCGCATGGCATCGCTTGATATCGCATCTTATGTGCACCGCATCGCATGCGCAGTGAGTCACTTCGTGTCACATGCGCATGGCATCGCTTGATATGGCATCTTATGAGCATCGCGTCGCATGCTTATTGAGCCACGTCGCGTCACATGCGCATGGCATCACTTGATAACGCATCCTATGTGCATCGCAGGGCATGCGCATTGAGTCACAACGCGTCACATGCGCATGGCATCACTTGATATCGCATCTTATGTGCATCGCATCGCATGCGCATTGAGTCACTTCGCATCACATGTACATGGCATCGCTTGATATCGCATCTTATGTGCACAGCATCGCATGCGCAGTGAGTCACTTCGTGTCACATGCGCATGGCATCTCTTGATATGGCATCTTATGAGCATCGCGTTGCATGCTTATTGAGCCACGTCGCGTCACATGCGCATGGCATCACTTGATATCGCATCTTATGTGCATCGCATCGCATGCGCATTGAGTCACATCACGTCACATACGCATGCATCGCTCGACATCGCATCTTATGTGCATCGCATGCGCATGAGTCACGTCGCGTCACATGCGCATGGCATCGCTTGATATCGCATCTTACGTTCATCTAGTCGTATGTGCATTAAGTCACGTAGCACCACATGCGGATGACATCGCTCGACATCGCATCTTTTGTGCATCGCATCGCATGCGCATTGAGTCACTTCGCATCACATGCACATGGCATCGCTTGATATCGCATCTTATGTGCATCGCATCGCATGCGCATTGAGTCACATCCCATCACATGCGCATGGCATCGCTCGACAACGCATCTTATGTGCATCGCATCGCATGCGCATTGAGTCATGCCTCGTCACATTTGCATGGCATCGCTTGATATCGCATCTTATGTGCATCGCATCGAATGCGCTTTGAGCCACGTCGCGTCACATGCGCATGGGATCGCTTGATATCGCATCTTATGTGCATCGCATCGCAGGCGCATTGAGTTACGTCGCGTCACATGCGCATGGCATCGCTTGATTTCACATATTATGTGCATCGCATCACATGCGAATTGAGTCACATCGCATCACATGCGCATGGCATTGCTTGATATCGCATCTTATGTGCATCGCATCGCATGCGCATTGAGTCACATCGCATCACATGCGCATGGCATCACTCGACAACGCATCTTATGTGCATCGCATCGCATGCGCATTGTGTCATCTCTCGTCACATTTCCATGGCATCGCTTGATATCGCATCTTATGTGCATCGCGTCGCATGCGCATTGAGTCACGTCACGTCACATGCGCATGGCATAGCTTGATATCGCATCTTATTTGCATCGCACCACATGCGCATTCAGTTACGTCGTGTCACATGCGCATGGCATCGCCTGATATCGCATCACATGTACATCGCATCGGAAGCGCATTGAGTCACGTCGCATCACATGCGCATGACATCGCTCGATATCGCATCTTTTGTGCATCGAAACGCATGCGCATTGGGTGACATCGCGTCATATGCGCATGGCATCGCTTGATATCGCATCTTATGTGGATCGCATCGCATGCGCATTGAGTCACAACGCGTTACATGCGCATCGGATCACTTGATATCGCGTCTTATGTGCATCGCATCGCATGCGCATTGAGTCACTTCGCATCACATGCACATGGCATCACTCGACATTGCATCTTGTGTGCATCGCTTCGCAGCGCATTGAGTCATATCACGTCACATACGTATGCATCGCTCGACATCGCAACTTTTGTGCATCGCATGCGCATGAGTCACGTCGCGTCACATGCGCATGGCATCGCTTTATATCGCACGTTATGTGCATCGCATCGCGTGCGCATTGAGTCACGTCGCGTCACATGCGCATGGCATTGCTTCAGATCGCATCTTATTTCATCCAATCGTATGTGCATTGAGACACGTCGCACCACATGCGGATGACATCGCTCGACATCGCATTTTTGTGCATCGCATCGCTTGCGCATTGAGTGACATCGCGTCATATGCGCATCGCATCGCTTGATATCGCATCTTATGTGCATCGCATCGCAGCGCATTGAGTCACATCGCGTCACATACGCATGCATCGCTCGACATCGCGTCTTATGTGCATCTCATGCGCATTGAGTCACGTCGCGTCACATGCGCATGGCATCGCTTGATATCGCATTTTATGAGCATCGCATCGCATGCGCATTGAGTCACGTCGCATCGCATGCGCATGGCATTGTTTGAGATCGCATCTTATGTTCATCTAATCGTAAGTGCATTGAGTCACGTCGCACCACATGCGGAGGACTTCGCTCAACATAGCATTTTTGTGCATCGCATCGCATGCGCATTGAGTCACTTGGCATCACATGCACATGGCATCGCTTGATATCGCATCTTATGTGCATCGCACCACATGCGCATTGAGTCACTTCGCATCACATGCGCATGGCGTCGCTTGATATCGCATCTTATGTGCATCGCATCGCAGCGCAGTGAGTTACATCGCGTCACATACCAATGCATCGCTCGACATCGCATCTTATGTGCATCGCATGCGCATTGAGTCACATCGCATCACACGCGCATGGCATCGCTCGACATCGCATCTTATGTGCATCGCATCACATGCGCAATAACTTACATCGCGTCACTTGCACGTGCCATCGCTTGATATCGCATCTTATGTGCATCGCATCGCATGCGCTTTTGAGTCACATCACGTCACATGCACATGGCATCGCTTGCTATCGCATCTTGTGTGCATCGCATCGCATGCGCTTTTGAGTCACATCACGTCACATGCGCATGGCATCGCTTGATATCGCATCTTATGTGCTTCGCATCGCATGCGCATTGAGTCACGTCGCGACACATGCACATGGCATCGCTTGATATCACATCTCATGTGCATCGCATCGCATGCGCAGTGAGCCATGACGCGTCACATTCGCATGGCTTCGCTTGATATCGCATTTTATGTGCATCGCAGCGCATGTGCATAGAGTGACGTCGCGTTACATGCGCATGGCATCGCATGATATCGCATCTTATGTGCATCGCAGCGCATGTGCATAGAGTGACGTCACGTTACATGCGCATGGCATCGCTTGATATCGCATCTTATGTGCATCGCATAGCATGCGAATTGAGTCACTTAGCATCACATGCGCATGGCATCGCTTCATATCGCATCTTATGTGCATCGCATCGTATGCGCACTGAATTACATCGCATCTCATGCGCATGGCATTGCTCGACAACGCATCTTATGTGCATCGCATCGCATGCACACTGAGCCATGTCACGTCACATTTGCATGGCATCGCTTGATATCGCATTTTATGTGCATCTCATCGCATGCGCATTGAGTCACGTACGTCACATGCGCATGACATGGCTTGATATCGCATCTTATTTGCATCGCACCGCATGCGCATTCAGTCACGTCACGTCACATGCGCATGGCATCGCTTGATATCGCATCTTATGTGCATTGCATCGCATGCGCATTGAGTCACGTAGCACCACATGCGCATGACATCGCTCGATATCGCATCTTTTTGTGAATCGCACCGCATGCGCATTGAGTGACATCGCGTCATATGCGCATGGCATCGCTTGATATCGCATCTTGTGTGCATCGCATCGCAGCGCAATGAGTCACATACGCATGCATCGCTCGACATCGCATCTTATGTGAATCGCATCGCAGGCGCTTTTGAGTCACATCACATCACATGCGCATGGCATCACTTGATATCGCATCTTATGTGCATCGCGTCGCATGCGTATTGAGTCACGTCGCGTCACATGCGAATGGCATCGCTTGACATCGCATCTGATGTGCATTGCATCGCATACTCATTGAGTCACGTCGCGTCACATGCACATGGCATCGCTTGATATCACAT
The DNA here is from genome assembly GCA_030765045.1 of Tenodera sinensis. NCBI lineage: Eukaryota > Metazoa > Arthropoda > Insecta > Mantodea > Mantidae > Tenodera > Tenodera sinensis. The sequence continues at coordinate 120,434,827 of CM060968.1, forward strand.
CTTTCTGCATCGCTTCGCGTGCGCATTGAGTCACGTCGCATGACATGCGCATGGCATCGCGTGATATCGCATCTTATGTGCATCGCATCGCATGCGTATTGAGTCACGTCGCGTCACATGCGAATGGCATCGCTTGACATCGCATCTGATGTGCATTGCATCGCATACTCATTGAGTCACGTCGCGTCACATACGCATTCCTTCGCTTAATATCGCATCTCATGTGCATCGCATCGCATGCGCATTGAGTCTCGTCGCATCACATGCGCATGGCATCGCTTGATATCGCATCTTATGTGCATCCCATCGCATGCGCATTGAGTCACGTCGCAACGCATAAGCATGGCACAACCTGATATCACATCTTATATTCATCGCAACGTATGCGCATTGAGTCACGTCGCATCACATGCGAATGGCATCGCTTGATATCACATCTTATGTGCATCGCATCGCAGCGCATTGAGTAACATCGCGTCACATACGCATGCCTCGCTCGACATCGCGTCTGATGTGCATCGGATGCGCATTGAGTCACGTCGCGTCACATGCGCATGGCATCGCTTGATATCGCATTTTATGTGCACCGAATCGCATGGGCATTGAGTCACGTCGCATCGCATGCGCATGGCATTGCTTGATACCGCATCTTATGTTCATCTCATCGCATGTGCATTGAGTTACGTCGCATTACATCGCTCGAAATCGCATCTTTTGTGCATCGCATCGCATGCGCATTGAGTGACATCGCGTCATATGCGCATGGCATCGCTTGATATCGCATCTTATGTGCATCGCATCGCATGTGCATTGAGTCACGTCGCGTTACATGCGCATGGCATCGCTTGATATCGCATCTTATGTGCACCGCATCGCATGCGCAGTGAGTCACTTCGTGTCACATGCGCATGGCATCGCTTGATATGGCATCTTATGTGCATCGCATCGCATGCGCATTGAGTCACAACGCGTCACATGCGCATGGGATCACTTGATATCACATCTTATGTGCATCGCATCGCATGCGCATTGAGTCACTTCACATCACATGCACATGGCATCACTCTACAACGCATCTTGTGTGCATCGCTTCACACCGCATTGAGTCACATCACGTCACATACGCATGCATCGCTCGACATCACGTCTTATGTGCATCGCATGCGCATTGAGTCACTTCGCGTTACATGCGCTTGACATTGCTTGATATCGCATCCTATATGCACCGCATCGCATGCGCAGTGAGTCACGTCACGTCAAACGCGCATGGCGTCGCTTGATATCGCATCTTATGTGCATCGCATCGCATGCGCATTGAGTGGTTACGCATCACATGCACATGGCAGCGCTTGATATCGCATATTATGTGCATCGCATCGCATGCGCATTGAGTCACGTCGCGCTACATGCGCATGGCATCGCTTGATATCGCATCTTATGTGCACCGCATCGCATGCGCAGTGAGTTACTTCGCGTTACATGCGCATGGCATCGCTTGATATCGCATCTTATATGCACCGCATCAGATGCGCAGGGAGTCACGTCGCGTCAAACGCGTATGGCATCGCTTGATATCGCATCTTATGTGCATCATATCGCATGCGCATTGAGTCACGTTGCATCACATGTGCATCGCATCGCTTGATATCGCATCTTAGGTGCATCGCATCGCTATCGCATTGAGTCACTTCGCATCGCATGCGCATGGCATCGCTTGATATCGCATCTTTTTGTGCATCGCAGCGCAATGAGTCACATACGCATGCATCGCTCGACATCGCAACTTATGTGAATCGCATGCGCATTGAGTCACATCGCATCACACGCGCATGGCATCGCTCGACATCACATCTTATGTGCATCGCATCGCAGGCGCATTGAGTCACATTGCTTCACATGCGCATGGCATCGCTTGATATCGCATCTTATGTGCATCGCACTGCATGCGTATTTGAGTCACATCACGTCATATGCGCATGGCATGGCTTGATATCGCATCTTATGTGCATCGAATCGCATGCGCATTGTGTCACGTCGCATCGCATGCGCATGGCATTGCTTGATATCGCATCTTATGTGCATCGCATCGCATGCGCATTGAGTGGTTACGCATCACATGCACATGGCAGCGCTTGATATCGCATATTATGTGCATCGCATCGCATGCGCATTGAGTCACGTAGCACCACATGCGCATGACATCGCTCGATATCGCATCTTTTTGTGAATCGCACCGCATGCGCATTGAGTGACATCGCGTCATATGCGCATGGCATCGCTTGATATCGCATCTTGTGTGCATCGCATCGCAGCGCAATGAGTCACATACGCATGCATCGCTCGACATCGCATCTTATGTGAATCGCATCGCAGGCGCTTTTGAGTCACATCACATCACATGCGCATGGCATCACTTGATATCGCATCTTATGTGCATCGCGTCGCATGCGCATTGAGTCACGTCGCGTCACATGCACATGGCATCGCTTGATATCACATCTTTCTGCATCGCTTCGCGTGCGCATTGAGTCACGTCGCATGACATGCGCATGGCATCGCGTGATATCGCATCTTATGTGCATCGCATCGCATGCGTATTGAGTCACGTCGCGTCACATGCGAATGGCATCGCTTGACATCGCATCTGATGTGCATTGCATCGCATACTCATTGAGTCACGTCGCGTCACATACGCATTCCTTCGCTTAATATCGCATCTCATGTGCATCGCATCGCATGCGCATTGAGTCTCGTCGCATCACATGCGCATGGCATCGCTTGATATCGCATCTTATGTGCATCCCATCGCATGCGCATTGAGTCACGTCGCAACGCATAAGCATGGCACAACCTGATATCACATCTTATATTCATCGCAACGTATGCGCATTGAGTCACGTCGCATCACATGCGAATGGCATCGCTTGATATCACATCTTATGTGCATCGCATCGCAGCGCATTGAGTAACATCGCGTCACATACGCATGCCTCGCTCGACATCGCGTCTGATGTGCATCGGATGCGCATTGAGTCACGTCGCGTCACATGCGCATGGCATCGCTTGATATCGCATTTTATGTGCACCGAATCGCATGGGCATTGAGTCACGTCGCATCGCATGCGCATGGCATTGCTTGATACCGCATCTTATGTTCATCTCATCGCATGTGCATTGAGTTACGTCGCATTACATCGCTCGAAATCGCATCTTTTGTGCATCGCATCGCATGCGCATTGAGTGACATCGCGTCATATGCGCATGGCATCGCTTGATATCGCATCTTATGTGCATCGCATCGCATGTGCATTGAGTCACGTCGCGTTACATGCGCATGGCATCGCTTGATATCGCATCTTATGTGCACCGCATCGCATGCGCAGTGAGTCACTTCGTGTCACATGCGCATGGCATCGCTTGATATGGCATCTTATGTGCATCGCATCGCATGCGCATTGAGTCACAACGCGTCACATGCGCATGGGATCACTTGATATCACATCTTATGTGCATCGCATCGCATGCGCATTGAGTCACTTCACATCACATGCACATGGCATCACTCTACAACGCATCTTGTGTGCATCGCTTCACACCGCATTGAGTCACATCACGTCACATACGCATGCATCGCTCGACATCACGTCTTATGTGCATCGCATGCGCATTGAGTCACTTCGCGTTACATGCGCTTGACATTGCTTGATATCGCATCCTATATGCACCGCATCGCATGCGCAGTGAGTCACGTCACGTCAAACGCGCATGGCGTCGCTTGATATCGCATCTTATGTGCATCGCATCGCATGCGCATTGAGTGGTTACGCATCACATGCACATGGCAGCGCTTGATATCGCATATTATGTGCATCGCATCGCATGCGCATTGAGTCACGTCGCGCTACATGCGCATGGCATCGCTTGATATCGCATCTTATGTGCACCGCATCGCATGCGCAGTGAGTTACTTCGCGTTACATGCGCATGGCATCGCTTGATATCGCATCTTATATGCACCGCATCAGATGCGCAGGGAGTCACGTCGCGTCAAACGCGTATGGCATCGCTTGATATCGCATCTTATGTGCATCATATCGCATGCGCATTGAGTCACGTTGCATCACATGTGCATCGCATCGCTTGATATCGCATCTTAGGTGCATCGCATCGCTATCGCATTGAGTCACTTCGCATCGCATGCGCATGGCATCGCTTGATATCGCATCTTTTTGTGCATCGCAGCGCAATGAGTCACATACGCATGCATCGCTCGACATCGCAACTTATGTGAATCGCATGCGCATTGAGTCACATCGCATCACACGCGCATGGCATCGCTCGACATCACATCTTATGTGCATCGCATCGCAGGCGCATTGAGTCACATTGCTTCACATGCGCATGGCATCGCTTGATATCGCATCTTATGTGCATCGCACTGCATGCGTATTTGAGTCACATCACGTCATATGCGCATGGCATGGCTTGATATCGCATCTTATGTGCATCGAATCGCATGCGCATTGTGTCACGTCGCATCGCATGCGCATGGCATTGCTTGATATCGCATCTTATGTGCATCGCATCGCATGCGCATTGAGTGGTTACGCATCACATGCACATGGCAGCGCTTGATATCGCATATTATGTGCATCGCATCGCATGCGCATTAAGTGACATCGCGTCATATGCGCATGGCATCGCTTGATGTCGCATCTTATGTGCATCGCATCGCATGCGCATTGAGTCACAACGCGTTACATGCGCATCGGATCACTTGATATCGCGTCTTATGTGCATCGCATCGCATGCGCATTGAGTCACTTCGCATCACATGCACATGGCATCACTCGACATTGCATCTTATGTGCATCGCATCGCAGCGCATTGAGTCACATCACGTCACATACGTATGCATAGCTCGACATCGCAACTTATGTGCATCGCATGCACATGAGTCACGTCGCGTCACATGCGCATGGCATCGCTTGATATCGCACGTTATGTGCATCGCATCGCATGCGCATTGCGCCACGTCGCATCACATGCGCAGGGCATCGCTTGATATCGCATCTTATGCGCATAGCATCGCATGCGCATTGAGTCACGTCGCGTCTCATGCGCATGGCATTGCCTTATATCGCATCTTATGGTCATCGGATCACATGTGCATTGAGTTAAGTCGCACCACATGCGCATGACATCGCTCGATATCGCATCTTTTGTGCATCGCATCGCAAGCGCATTGAGTTACATCGCGTCATATGCGCATGGCATCGCTTGATATCGCATCTAATGTGTATCGCATCGCATGCGCAGTGAGTCACGTCGCGTCACATGCGCATGGCATCGCTTGATATCGCATCTTATGTGCATCGCATCGCATGCGCATTGAGTGGCTACGCATCACATGCACATGGCAGCGCTTGATATCGAATCTTATGTGCATCGCATCGCATGCGCATTGAGTCACATCGCGTCATATGCGCATGGCATCGCTTGATATCGCATCTTATGTGCATCACATCGCATGCGCATTGAGTGACATCGCGTCATATGCGCATGGCATAGCTTGATGTCGCATCTTATGTGCATCGCATCGCATGCACATTGAGTCACAACGCGTTACATGCGCATCGGATCACTTGATATCTTGTCTTATGTGCATCGCATCGCATGCGCATTGAGTCACTTCGCATCACATGCACATGGCATCACTCGACATTGCATCTTATGTGCATCGCTTCGCAGCGCATTGAGTCACATCACGTCACATACGTATGCATCGCTCGACATCATAACTTATGTGCATCGCATGCACATGAGTCACGTCGCGTCACATGCGCATGACATCGCTTGATATCGCACGTTATGTGCATCGCATCGCGTGCGCATTGAGTCACGTCGCGTCACATGCGCATGGCATTGCTTGAGATCGCATCTTATTTCATCCAATCGTATGTGCATTGAGACCCATCGCACCACATGCGGATGACATCGCTCGACATCGCATCTTTTGTGCATCGCATCGCTTGCGCATTGAGTGACATCGCGTCATATGCGCATCGCATCGCTTGATATCGCATCTTATGTGCACCGCATCGCATGCGCAGTGAGAGACTTCGTGTCACATGCGCATGGCATCGCTTGATATGGCATCTTATGTGCATCGCATCGCATGCGCATTGAGTCAACGCGTCACATGCGCATGGGATCACTTGATATCGCATCGTATGTGCATCGCTTCGCATGCGCATTGCGCCACGTCGCATCACATGCGCATGGCATCGCTTGATATCGCATCTTATGCGCATAGCATCGCATGCGCATTGAGTCACGTCGCGTCGCATGCGCATGGCATTGCCTTATATCGCATCTTATGGTCATCGGATCACATGTGCATTGAGTTAAGTCGCACCACATGCGCATGACATCGCTCGATATCGCATCTTTTGTGCATCGCATCGCATGCGCATTGAGTTACATCGCGTCATATGCGCATGGCATCGCTTGATAATGCATCTAATGTGCATCGCATCGCATGCGCAGTGAGTCACGTCGCGTCACATGTGCATGGCATCGCTTGATATCGCATCTTATGTGCATCGCATCGCATGCGCATTGAGTGGCTACGCATCACATGCACATGGCAGCGCTTGATATCGAATCTTATGTGCATCGCATCGCATGCGCATTGAGTCACATCGCGTCATATGCGCATGGCATCGCTTGATATCGCATCTTATGTGCATCACATCGCATGCGCATTGAGTCACGTCGCGTCACATGCGCATGGCATCGCTTGATGTCGCATCTTATGTGCATCGCATCGCATGCGCACTGAGTCACTTCGCATCACATGCACATGGCATCACTCGACAACTCATCTTTTGTGCATCGCCTCGCAGCGCATTTAGTCACATCACGTCACATACGGATGCATCGCTCGACATCGCAACTTATGTGCATAGCATTCGCATGTGTCACGTCGCGACATATCCGCATGGCATCGCTTGATATCGCACGTAATGTGCATCGCATGGCGTGCGCATTGAGTCACGTCGCGTCACATGCGCATGCAATAGCTTGATATCGCATCTTATGTGCATCATAAAGTATGCGCTTTGAGTCACGCCGCATCGCATGCGCATGGCATTGCCTGATATCGCATCTTATGGTCATCGGATCGCATGTGCATTGAGTCACGTCGCGTCGCATGCGCATGGCATCACTCTACAACGCATCTTATGTGCATCGCTTCGCACCGCATTGAGTCACATCACGTCACATACGCATGCATCGCTCGACATCACGTCTTAAGTGCATCGCATGCGCAGTGAGTCACTTCGCGTTACATGCGCTTGGCATTGCTTGATATCGCATCGTATGTGCATCGCTTCGCATGCGCATTGCGCCACGTCGCATCACATGCGCATGGCATCGCTTGATATCGCATCTTATGCGCATAGCATCGCATGCGCATTGAGTCACGTCGCGTCGCATGCGCATGGCATTGCCTTATATCGCATCTTATGGTCATCGGATCACATGTGCATTGAGTTAAGTCGCACCACATGCGCATGACATCGCTCGATATCGCATATTTTGTGCATCGCATCGCATGCGCATTGAGTTACATCGCGTCATATGCGCATGGCATCGCTTGATATCGCATCTAATGTGCATCGCATCGCATGCGCAGTGAGTCACGTCGCGTCACATGCGCATGGCATCGCTTGATATCGCATCTTATGTGCATCGCATCGCATGCGCATTGAGTGGCTACGCATCACATGCACATGGCAGCGCTTGATATCGAATCTTATGTGCAACGCATCGCATGCGCATTGAGTCACATCGCGTCATATGCGCATGGCATCGCTTGATATCGCATCTTATGTGCATCACATCGCATGCGCATTGAGTCACGTCGCGTCACATGCGCATGGCATCGCTTCATGTCGCATCTTAGGTGCATCGCATCGCATGTGCATTGAGTCACGTCGCGTTACCTGCGCATGGCATCACTTGATATCGCATCTTATGTGCATCGCATCGCATGCGCACTGAGTCACTTCGCATCACATGCACATGGCATCACTCGACAACTCATCTTTTGTGCATCGCCTCGCAATGCATTTAGTCACATCACGTCACATACGGATGCATCGCTCGACATCGCAACTTATGTGCATAGCATTCGCATGTGTCACGTCGCGACATATCCGCATGGCATCGCTTGATATCGCACGTAATGTGCATCGCATCGCGTGCACATTGAGTCACGTCGCGTCACATGCGCATGCAATAGCTTGATATCGCATCTTATGTGCATCATAAAGTATGCGCTTTGAGTCACGCCGCATCGCATGCGCATGGCAATGCCTGATATCGCATCTTATGGTCATCGGATCGCATGTGCATTGAGTTACGTCGCACCACATGCGCATGACATCGCTCGATATCGCATCTTTTATGCATCGCATGCGCATTGAGTTACATCGCATCATATGCGCATGGCATCGCTTGATATCGCATCTTATGTGCTACGCATCGCATGCGCAGTGAGTCACGTAGCGTCACATGCGCATGGCACCGCTTGATGTCGCATCTTATGTGCATCGCATCGCATGCGCATTGAGTGGCTACGCATCACATGCACATGGCAGCGCTTGATATTGCATCTTATGTGCATCGCATCGCATGCGCATTGAGTGACATCGCGTCATATGCGCATGGCATCATTTGATATCGCATCTTATGTGCATCGCTTCGCAGCGCATTGAGTCACATCGCATCGCATGCGCATGGCATTGCTTGATATTGCATCTCATGTTCATCTCATCGCATGTGCATTGAGACACGTCGCACTACATGCGGATGACATCGCTCGACATCGCATCTTATGTGCACCGCATCGCATGCGCAGTGAGTCACGTCGCGTCACATGCGCATGGCATCGCTTGATATCGCATCTTATGTGCATCGCATCGCATGCGCATTGAGTTACATCGCGTCATATGCGCATGGCATCGCTTGATATCGCATCTTATGTGCATCGCAACGCATGTGCATTGAGTCACGTCGCGTTACATGCGCATGGCATCGCTTGATATCGCATCTTATGTGCACCGCATCGCATGCGCAGCGAGTCACGTCGCGTCACATGCGCATGGCATCGCTTGATATCGCATCTTATGTGCATCGCATCGCATGCGCATTGAGTGGCTACGCATCACATGCACATGGCAGCGCTTGATATCGCATCTATTGTGCATCGCATCGCATGCGCATTGAGCCACATCGCGTCATATGCGCATGGCATCGCTTTATATCGCATCTTATGTGCATCGCTTCGCAGCGCATTGAGTCACGTCGCATCGCATGCGCATGGCATTGCGTGATATTGCATCTCATGTTCATCTCTTCGCATGTGCATTGAGACACGTCGCACTACATGCGCATGACATCGCTCGACATCGCATCTTTTGTGCATCGCATCGCATGCGCATTGAGTGACATCGCGTCATATGCGCATGGCATCGCTTGATATCGCATCTTATGTGCATCGCATCGCATGTGCATTGAGGCACGTCGTGTTACATGCGCATGGCATCGCTTGATACCCCATCTTATGTGCACCGCATCGCATGCGCAGTGAGTCACTTCGTGTCACATGCGCATGGCATCGCTTTATATGGCATCTTATGTGCATCGCATCGCATACGCATTGAGTCACTTCGCGTCACATCCCCATGGCATCGCTTGATATCGCACGTTATGTGCATCGCATCGCGTGCGCATGGAGTCACGTCGCGTTACATGCGCATGCAATAGCTTGATATCGCATCTTATGTGCATCATATCGTATGCGCTTTGAGTCACGCCGCATCGCATGCGCATGGCATTGCTTGAGATCCCATCTTATGTTCATCTAATCGTATGTGCATTGAGTCACGTCGCACCACATGCGGATGACATCGCTCGACATCGCATCTTTTGTGCATCGCATCGCTTGCGCATTGAGTGACATCGCGTTATATGCGCATCGCATCGCTTGATATCGCATGTTATGTGCATCGCATCGCAGCGCATTCAGTCACATCGCGTCACATACGCATGCATTGCTCGACATCGCGTCTTATGTGCATCCAATGCGCATTGAGTGACGTCGCGTCACATGCGCATGGCATCGCTTGATCTCGAATTTTATGTGCATCGCAGCGCATGTGCATAGAGTGACGTCGCGTTACATGCGCATGGCATTTCTTGATATCGCATCTTATGTGCATCGCATCGCATGCGCATTGAGTCACGTCGCGTCACCTGCGCATGGCATCGCTTGATATCGCATCTTATGTGCATCGCATAGCATGCGAATTGAGTCACAGCGCGTCACATGCGCATGGCATCACTTGATATCGCATCCTATGTGCATCGCATCCAATGCGCATTGAGTCGCTTAGCATCACATGCGCATGGCATCGCTTCATATCCTATCTTATGTGCATCGCATCGTATGCGCACTGAGTTACATCGCATCTCATGCGCATGACATCGCTCGGCAGCGCATCTTATGTGAATCGCATCGCATGCCCATTGAGCCATGTCACGTCACATTTGCATGGCATCGCTTGATATCGCATCGTATGTGCATCTCATCGCATGCGCATTGAGTCATGTACGTCACATGCGCATGACATGGCTTGATATCGCATCTTATTTGCATCGCACCACATGCGCATTCAGCCAGGTCACTTCACATGCGTATGGCATCGCTTGATATCGCACCTAATGGGCATCGCATGCGCATTGAGCCACGTCGCGTCAAATGCGCATGGCATCGCTTGATATCGCATCAAATGTGCATCGCATGCGCATGCCATCGCTTGATAACGCATCTTATGTACATCGCATCGCATGCGCATTGAGTCACGTCGCAACGCATAAGCATGGCATTGCCTGAATTCGCATCTTATGTTCATCGCAACGTATGTGCATTGAGCCACGTCGCACCACATGCGCATGACATCGCTCGATATCGCATATTTTGTGCAGCGCATCGCATTGAGCCACGTCGCGTCACATGCGCATGGCATCGCTTGATGTCGCATCTCATGTGCATCGCATGCGCATTGAGCCACGTCGCGTCACATGCGCATGACATCGCTTGATATCGCATCTCATGTGCATCGCATGCGCATTGAGCCACGTGGCGTCACATGCGCATGGCATCGCTTGATATCGCATCTCATGTGCATCGCATGCGCATGGACCCACGTCGCGTCACATCCGCATGGCATCGCTTGATATCGCATCTTATGTGCATCGCGTCGCATGCGCATTGAGTCATGTCTCGTCACATTTGCATGGCATCGCTTGATATCGCATCTTATGTGCATCGCGTGCGCATTGAGTCACGTCGCGTCACATGCGCATGCAATAGCTTGATATCGCATCTTATGTGCATTATATCGTATGCGCTTTGAGTCACGCCACATCGCATGCGCATGGCATTGCTTGAGATCGCATCTTATGTTCATCTAATCGTATGTGCATTGAGTCACGTCGCACCACATGCGGATGACATCGCTCGACATCGCATCTTTTGTGCATCGCATCGCTTGCGCATTGATTGACATCGCGTCATATGCGCATCGCATCGCTTGATATCGCATGTCATGTGCATCGCATCGCAGCGCATTCAGTCACATCGCCTCACATACGCATGCATCGCTCGACATCGCGTCTTATGTGCATCGCATGCGCATTGGGTCACGTCGCGTCACATGCGCATGGCATCGCTTGATATCGCATCTTATGCGCAACGCATCGCATGCGCATTGAGCCAATTCGCGTTACACACGCATGTCATCGCTTGATATCGCATCTTATATGCACCGCATCGCTTGCGCAGTGAGTCACGTCGCGTCAAATGCGCATGGCATCGCTTGATATTGCATATTATGTGCATCGCATCGCATGCGCATTGGGTCACATCGCGTCACATGCACATGGCATCGCTTGATATCTTATCTTATGTGCATCACATCGCATGCGCTTTTGAGTCACATCACGTCACATGCGCACTTCATCGCTTGATATCGCATCATATGTGCATCGCATCGTATGCGCTGTGAGTCACGTCGCGTCACATGCGCGTGGTATCGCTTGATATCGCATCGTATGTGCATGGCTTCGCATGCGCATTGAGCCACGTCGCATCACATGCGCATGGCATCGCTTGATATCGCATCTTATGCGCATCGCATCGCATGCGCAATGAGTCACGTCGCGTCGCATGCGCATGGCATTGCCTGATATCGCATCTTATGGTCATCGGATCACATGTGCATTGAGTTAAGTCGCACCACATGCGCATGACATCGCTCGATATCGCATCTTTTGTGCATCGCATCGCATGTGCATTGAGTCACGTCGCGTTACATGCGCATGGCATCGCTTGATATTGCATCTAATGTGCATCGCATCGCATGCACATTGAGTGGCTATGCATCACATGCACATGGGAGCGCTTGATATCGCATCTTATGTGCATCGCATCGCATGCGCATTGAGTTACATCGCGTCATATGCGCATGGCATCGCTTGATATCGCATCTTATGTGCATCGCATCGCATGCGCAGTGAGTCACGTCGCGTCACATGCGCATGGCATCGCTTGATATCGCATCTTATGTGCATCGCATCGCATGCGCATTGAGTGGCTACGCATCACATGCACATGGCAGCGCTTGATATCGCATCTATTGTGCATCGCATCGCATGCGCATTGAGCCACATCGCGTCATATGCGCATGGCATCGCTTTATATCGCATCTTATGTGCATCGCTTCGCAGCGCATTGAGTCACGTCGCATCGCATGCGCATGGCATTGCGTGATATTGCATCTCATGTTCATCTCTTCGCATGTGCATTGAGACACGTCGCACTACATGCGCATGACATCGCTCGACATCGCATCTTTTGTGCATCGCATCGCATGCGCATTGAGTGACATCGCGTCATATGCGCATGGCATCGCTTGATATCGCATCTTATGTGCATCGCATCGCATGTGCATTGAGGCACGTCGTGTTACATGCGCATGGCATCGCTTGATACCCCATCTTATGTGCACCGCATCGCATGCGCAGTGAGTCACTTCGTGTCACATGCGCATGGCATCGCTTTATATGGCATCTTATGTGCATCGCATCGCATACGCATTGAGTCACTTCGCATCACATCACATGGCATCACTCGACAACGCATCTTATGTGCATCGCTTCGCAGCGCATTGAGTCACATCACGTCACATACGGATGCATCGCTCGACAACGCAACTTATGTGCATCGCATTCGCATGTGTCACGTCGCGTCACATCCCCATGGCATCGCTTGATATCGCACGTTATGTGCATCGCATCGCGTGCGCATGGAGTCACGTCGCGTTACATGCGCATGCAATAGCTTGATATCGCATCTTATGTGCATCATATCGTATGCGCTTTGAGTCACGCCGCATCGCATGCGCATGGCATTGCTTGAGATCCCATCTTATGTTCATCTAATCGTATGTGCATTGAGTCACGTCGCACCACATGCGGATGACATCGCTCGACATCGCATCTTTTGTGCATCGCATCGCTTGCGCATTGAGTGACATCGCGTTATATGCGCATCGCATCGCTTGATATCGCATGTTATGTGCATCGCATCGCAGCGCATTCAGTCACATCGCGTCACATACGCATGCATTGCTCGACATCGCGTCTTATGTGCATCCAATGTGCATTGAGTGACGTCGCGTCACATGCGCATGGCATCGCTTGATCTCGAATTTTATGTGCATCGCAGCGCATGTGCATAGAGTGACGTCGCGTTACATGCGCATGGCATCGCTTGATATCGCATCTTATGTGCATCGCATAGCACGCGAATTGAGCCACAGCGCGTCACATGCGCATGGCATCACTTGATATCGCATCCTATGTGCATCGCATCCAATGCGCATTGAGTCGCTTAGCATCACATGCGCATGGCATCGCTTCATATCCTATCTTATGTGCATCGCATCGTATGCGCACTGAGTTACATCGCATCTCATGCGCATGACATCGCTCGGCAGCGCATCTTATGTGAATCGCATCGCATGCCCATTGAGCCATGTCACGTCACATTTGCATGGCATCGCTTGATATCGCATCGTATGTGCATCTCATCGCATGCGCATTGAGTCATGTACGTCACATGCGCATGACATGGCTTGATATCGCATCTTATTTGCATCGCACCACATGCGCATTCAGCCACGTCACTTCACATGCGTATGGCATCGCTTGATATCGCACCTAATGGGCATCGCATGCGCATTGAGCCACGTCGCGTCAAATGCGCATGGCATCGCTTGATATCGCATCAAATGTGCATCGCATGCGCATGCCATCGCTCGATAACGCATCTTATGTACATCGCATCGCATGCGCATTGAGTCACGTCGCAACGCATAAGCATGGCATTGCCTGAATTCGCATCTTATGTTCATCGCAACGTATGTGCATTGAGCCACGTCGCACCACATGCGCATGACATCGCTCGATATCGCATATTTTGTGCAGCGCATCGCATTGAGCCACGTCGCGTCACATGCGCATGGCATCGCTTGATGTCGCATCTCATGTGCATCGCATGCGCATTGAGCCACGTCGCGTCACATGCGCATGACATCGCTTGATATCGCATCTCATGTGCATCGCATGCGCATTGAGCCACGTGGCGTCACATGCGCATGGCATCGCTTGATATCGCATCTCATGTGCATCGCATGCGCATGGACCCACGTCGCGTCACATCCGCATGGCATCGCTTGATATCGCATCTTATGTGCATCGCGTCGCATGCGCATTGAGTCATGTCTCGTCACATTTGCATGGCATCGCTTGATATCGCATCTTATGTGCATCGCGTGCGCATTGAGTCACGTCGCGTCACATGCGCATGCAATAGCTTGATATCGCATCTTATGTGCATTATATCGTATGCGCTTTGAGTCACGCCGCATCGCATGCGCATGGCATTGCTTGAGATCGCATCTTATGTTCATCTAATCGTATGTGCATTGAGTCACGTCGCACCACATGCGGATGACATCGCTCGACATCGCATCTTTTGTGCATCGCATCGCTTGCGCATTGAGTGACATCGCGTCATATGCGCACCGCATCGCTTGATATCGCATGTCATGTGCATCGCATCGCAGCGCATTCAGTCACATCGCCTCACATACGCATGCATCGCTCGACATCGCGTCTTATGTGCATCGCATGCGCATTGGGTCACGTCGCGTCACATGCGCATGGCATCGCTTGATATCGCATCTTATGCGCAACGCATCGCATGCGCATTGAGCCAATTCGCGTTACACACGCATGTCATCGCTTGATATCGCATCTTATATGCACCGCATCGCTTGCGCAGTGAGTCACGTCGCGTCAAATGCGCATGGCATCGCTTGATATTGCATATTATGTGCATCGCATCGCATGCGCATTGGGTCACATCGCGTCACATGCACATGGCATCGCTTGATATCTTATCTTATGTGCATCACATCGCATGCGCTTTTGAGTCACATCACGTCACATGCGCACTTCATCGCTTGATATCGCATCATATGTGCATCGCATCGTATGCGCTGTGAGTCACGTCGCGTCACATGCGCGTGGCATCGCTTGATATCGCATCGTATGTGCATCGCTTCGCATGCGCATTGAGCCACGTCGCATCACATGCGCATGGCATCGCTTGATATCGCATCTTATGCGCAACGCATCGCATGCGCAATGAGTCACGTCGCGTCGCATGCGCATGGCATTGCCTGATATCGCATCTTATGGTCATCGGATCACATGTGCATTGTGTTAAGTCGCACCACATGCGCATGACATCGCTCGATATCGCATCTTTTGTGCATCGCATCGCATGTGCATTGAGTCACGTCGCGTTACATGCGCATGGCATCGCTTGATATTGCATCTAATGTGCATCGCATCGCATGCGCATTGAGTGGCTATGCATCACATGCACATGGGAGCGCTTGATATCGCATCTCATGTGCATCGCATGCGCATGGACCCACGTCGCGTCACATCCGCATGGCATCGCTTGATATCGCATCTTATGTGCATCGCGTCGCATGCGCATTGAGTCATGTCTCGTCACATTTGCATGGCATCGCTTGATATCGCATCTTATGTGCATCGCGTGCGCATTGAGTCACGTCGCGTCACATGCGCATGCAATAGCTTGATATCGCATCTTATGTGCATTATATCGTATGCGCTTTGAGTCACGCCGCATCGCATGCGCATGGCATTGCTTGAGATCGCATCTTATGTTCATCTAATCGTATGTGCATTGAGTCACGTCGCACCACATGCGGATGACATCGCTCGACATCGCATCTTTTGTGCATCGCATCGCTTGCGCATTGAGTGACATCGCGTCATATGCGCATCGCATCGCTTGATATCGCATGTCATGTGCATCGCATCGCAGCGCATTCAGTCACATCGCCTCACATACGCATGCATCGCTCGACATCGCGTCTTATTTGCATCGCATGCGCATTGGGTCACGTCGCGTCACATGCGCATGGCATCGCTTGATATCGCATCTTATGCGCAACGCATCGCATGCGCATTGAGCCAATTCGCGTTACACACGCATGTCATCGCTTGATATCGCATCTTATATGCACCGCATCGCTTGCGCAGTGAGTCACGTCGCGTCAAATGCGCATGGCATCGCTTGATATTGCATATTATGTGCATCGCATCGCATGCGCATTGGGTCACATCGCGTCACATGCACATGGCATCGCTTGATATCTTATCTTATGTGCATCACATCGCATGCGCTTTTGAGTCACATCACGTCACATGCGCACTTCATCGCTTGATATCGCATCATATGTGCATCGCATCGTATGCGCTGTGAGTCACGTCGCGTCACATGCGCGTGGCATCGCTTGATATCGCATCGTATGTGCATCGCTTCGCATTCGCATTGAGCCACGTCGCATCACATGCGCATGGCATCGCTTGATATCGCATCTTATGCGCATCGCATCGCATGCGCAATGAGTCACGTCGCGTCGCATGCGCATGGCATTGCCTGATATCGCATCTTATGGTCATCGGATCACATGTGCATTGTGTTAAGTCGCACCACATGCGCATGACATCGCTCGACATCGCATCTTTTGTGCATCGCATCGCATGCGCATTGAGTGACATCGCGTCATATGCGCATGGCATCGCTTGATATCGCATCTTATGTGCATCGCATCGCATGTGCATTGAGGCACGTCGTGTTACATGCGCATGGCATCGCTTGATACCCCATCTTATGTGCACCGCATCGCATGCGCAGTGAGTCACTTCGTGTCACATGCGCATGGCATCGCTTTATATGGCATCTTATGTGCATCGCATCGCATACGCATTGAGTCACTTCGCATCACATCACATGGCATCACTCGACAACGCATCTTATGTGCATCGCTTCGCAGCGCATTGAGTCACATCACGTCACATACGGATGCATCGCTCGACAACGCAACTTATGTGCATCGCATTCGCATGTGTCACGTCGCGTCACATCCCCATGGCATCGCTTGATATCGCACGTTATGTGCATCGCATCGCGTGCGCATGGAGTCACGTCGCGTTACATGCGCATGCAATAGCTTGATATCGCATCTTATGTGCATCATATCGTATGCGCTTTGAGTCACGCCGCATCGCATGCGCATGGCATTGCTTGAGATCCCATCTTATGTTCATCTAATCGTATGTGCATTGAGTCACGTCGCACCACATGCGGATGACATCGCTCGACATCGCATCTTTTGTGCATCGCATCGCTTGCGCATTGAGTGACATCGCGTTATATGCGCATCGCATCGCTTGATATCGCATGTTATGTGCATCGCATCGCAGCGCATTCAGTCACATCGCGTCACATACGCATGCATTGCTCGACATCGCGTCTTATGTGCATCCAATGTGCATTGAGTGACGTCGCGTCACATGCGCATGGCATCGCTTGATCTCGAATTTTATGTGCATCGCAGCGCATGTGCATAGAGTGACGTCGCGTTACATGCGCATGGCATCGCTTGATATCGCATCTTATGTGCATCGCATAGCACGCGAATTGAGCCACAGCGCGTCACATGCGCATGGCATCACTTGATATCGCATCCTATGTGCATCGCATCCAATGCGCATTGAGTCGCTTAGCATCACATGCGCATGGCATCGCTTCATATCCTATCTTATGTGCATCGCATCGTATGCGCACTGAGTTACATCGCATCTCATGCGCATGACATCGCTCGGCAGCGCATCTTATGTGAATCGCATCGCATGCCCATTGAGCCATGTCACGTCACATTTGCATGGCATCGCTTGATATCGCATCGTATGTGCATCTCATCGCATGCGCATTGAGTCATGTACGTCACATGCGCATGACATGGCTTGATATCGCATCTTATTTGCATCGCACCACATGCGCATTCAGCCACGTCACTTCACATGCGTATGGCATCGCTTGATATCGCACCTAATGGGCATCGCATGCGCATTGAGCCACGTCGCGTCAAATGCGCATGGCATCGCTTGATATCGCATCAAATGTGCATCGCATGCGCATGCCATCGCTCGATAACGCATCTTATGTACATCGCATCGCATGCGCATTGAGTCACGTCGCAACGCATAAGCATGGCATTGCCTGAATTCGCATCTTATGTTCATCGCAACGTATGTGCATTGAGCCACGTCGCACCACATGCGCATGACATCGCTCGATATCGCATATTTTGTGCAGCGCATCGCATTGAGCCACGTCGCGTCACATGCGCATGGCATCGCTTGATGTCGCATCTCATGTGCATCGCATGCGCATTGAGCCACGTCGCGTCACATGCGCATGACATCGCTTGATATCGCATCTCATGTGCATCGCATGCGCATTGAGCCACGTGGCGTCACATGCGCATGGCATCGCTTGATATCGCATCTCATGTGCATCGCATGCGCATGGACCCACGTCGCGTCACATCCGCATGGCATCGCTTGATATCGCATCTTATGTGCATCGCGTCGCATGCGCATTGAGTCATGTCTCGTCACATTTGCATGGCATCGCTTGATATCGCATCTTATGTGCATCGCGTGCGCATTGAGTCACGTCGCGTCACATGCGCATGCAATAGCTTGATATCGCATCTTATGTGCATTATATCGTATGCGCTTTGAGTCACGCCGCATCGCATGCGCATGGCATTGCTTGAGATCGCATCTTATGTTCATCTAATCGTATGTGCATTGAGTCACGTCGCACCACATGCGGATGACATCGCTCGACATCGCATCTTTTGTGCATCGCATCGCTTGCGCATTGAGTGACATCGCGTCATATGCGCATCGCATCGCTTGATATCGCATGTCATGTGCATCGCATCGCAGCGCATTCAGTCACATCGCCTCACATACGCATGCATCGCTCGACATCGCGTCTTATGTGCATCGCATGCGCATTGGGTCACGTCGCGTCACATGCGCATGGCATCGCTTGATATCGCATCTTATGCGCAACGCATCGCATGCGCATTGAGCCAATTCGCGTTACACACGCATGTCATCGCTTGATATCGCATCTTATATGCACCGCATCGCTTGCGCAGTGAGTCACGTCGCGTCAAATGCGCATGGCATCGCTTGATATTGCATATTATGTGCATCGCATCGCATGCGCATTGGGTCACATCGCGTCACATGCACATGGCATCGCTTGATATCTTATCTTATGTGCATCACATCGCATGCGCTTTTGAGTCACATCACGTCACATGCGCACTTCATCGCTTGATATCGCATCATATGTGCATCGCATCGTATGCGCTGTGAGTCACGTCGCGTCACATGCGCGTGGCATCGCTTGATATCGCATCGTATGTGCATCGCTTCGCATGCGCATTGAGCCACGTCGCATCACATGCGCATGGCATCGCTTGATATCGCATCTTATGCGCAACGCATCGCATGCGCAATGAGTCACGTCGCGTCGCATGCGCATGGCATTGCCTGATATCGCATCTTATGGTCATCGGATCACATGTGCATTGTGTTAAGTCGCACCACATGCGCATGACATCGCTCGATATCGCATCTTTTGTGCATCGCATCGCATGTGCATTGAGTCACGTCGCGTTACATGCGCATGGCATCGCTTGATATTGCATCTAATGTGCATCGCATCGCATGCGCATTGAGTGGCTATGCATCACATGCACATGGGAGCGCTTGATATCGCATCTCATGTGCATCGCATGCGCATGGACCCACGTCGCGTCACATCCGCATGGCATCGCTTGATATCGCATCTTATGTGCATCGCGTCGCATGCGCATTGAGTCATGTCTCGTCACATTTGCATGGCATCGCTTGATATCGCATCTTATGTGCATCGCGTGCGCATTGAGTCACGTCGCGTCACATGCGCATGCAATAGCTTGATATCGCATCTTATGTGCATTATATCGTATGCGCTTTGAGTCACGCCGCATCGCATGCGCATGGCATTGCTTGAGATCGCATCTTATGTTCATCTAATCGTATGTGCATTGAGTCACGTCGCACCACATGCGGATGACATCGCTCGACATCGCATCTTTTGTGCATCGCATCGCTTGCGCATTGAGTGACATCGCGTCATATGCGCATCGCATCGCTTGATATCGCATGTCATGTGCATCGCATCGCAGCGCATTCAGTCACATCGCCTCACATACGCATGCATCGCTCGACATCGCGTCTTATTTGCATCGCATGCGCATTGGGTCACGTCGCGTCACATGCGCATGGCATCGCTTGATATCGCATCTTATGCGCAACGCATCGCATGCGCATTGAGCCAATTCGCGTTACACACGCATGTCATCGCTTGATATCGCATCTTATATGCACCGCATCGCTTGCGCAGTGAGTCACGTCGCGTCAAATGCGCATGGCATCGCTTGATATTGCATATTATGTGCATCGCATCGCATGCGCATTGGGTCACATCGCGTCACATGCACATGGCATCGCTTGATATCTTATCTTATGTGCATCACATCGCATGCGCTTTTGAGTCACATCACGTCACATGCGCACTTCATCGCTTGATATCGCATCATATGTGCATCGCATCGTATGCGCTGTGAGTCACGTCGCGTCACATGCGCGTGGCATCGCTTGATATCGCATCGTATGTGCATCGCTTCGCATTCGCATTGAGCCACGTCGCATCACATGCGCATGGCATCGCTTGATATCGCATCTTATGCGCATCGCATCGCATGCGCAATGAGTCACGTCGCGTCGCATGCGCATGGCATTGCCTGATATCGCATCTTATGGTCATCGGATCACATGTGCATTGTGTTAAGTCGCACCACATGCGCATGACATCGCTCGATATCGCATCTTTTGTGCATCGCATCGCATGTGCATTGAGTCACGTCGCGTTACATGCGCATGGCATCGCTTGATATTGCATCTAATGTGCATCGCATCGCATGCGCATTGAGTGGCTATGCATCACATGCACATGGGAGCGCTTGATATCGCATCTTATGTGCATCGCATCGCATGCGCATTGAGTTACATCGCGTCATATGCGCATGGCATCGCTTGATATCGCATCTTATGTGCATCGCATCGCATGCGCAGTGAGTCACGTCGCGTCACATGCGCATGGCATCGCTTGATATCGCATCTTATGTGCATCGCATCGCATGCGCATTGAGTGGCTACGCATCACATGCACATGGCAGCGCTTGATATCGCATCTTATGTGCATCGCATCGCATGCGCATTGAGTCACATCGCGTCATATGCGCATGGGATCGCTTGATGTCGCATCTTATGTGCATCGCATCGCATGTGCATTGAGTCACGTCGCGTTACATGCGCATGGCATCACTTGATATCGCATCTTATGTGCATCGCATCGCATGAGCACTGAGTCACTTCGCATCACATGCACATGGCATCACTCGACAACTCATCTTATGTGCATCGCCTCGCAGCGCATTTAGTCACATCACGTCACATACGGATGCATCGCTCGACATCGCAGCTTATGTGCATAGCATTCGCATGTGTCACGTCGCGACATATCCGCATGGCATCGCTTGATATCGCACGTTATGTGCATCGCATCGCGTGCGCATTGAGTCACGTCGCGTCACATGCGCATGCAATAGCTTGATATCGCATCTTATGTGCATCATATCGTATGCGCTTTGAGTCACGCCGCATCGCATGCGCATGGCATTGCTTGAGATCGCATCTTATGTTCATCTAATCGTATGTGCATTGAGTCACGGCGCACCACATGCGGATGACATCGCTCGACATCGCATCTTTTGTGCATCGCATCGCTTGCGCATTGAGTCACGTCGCGTCGTATGCGCATGGCATTGTCTGATATCGCATCTTATGGTCATCGCATCGCATGCGCAGTGAGTCACGTAGCGTCACATGCGCATGGCATCGCTTGATGTCGCACGTTATGTGCATCGCATCGCGTGCGCATTGAGTCACGTCGCGTTACATGCGCATGGCATCGCTTGATATCCCATCTTATGTGCATCGCATCGCATGCGCAGTGAGTCACGTAGCGTCACATGCGCATGGCATCGCTTGATATCGCATCTTATGTGCACCGCATCGCATTCGCATTGAGTGACATCGCGTCATATGCGCATGGCATCATTTGATATCGCATCTTATGGTCATCGGATCACATGTGCATTGAGTCACGTCGCATCGCATGCGCATGGCATTGCTTGATATTGCATCTCATGTTCATCTCATCGCATGTGCATTGAGACACGTCGCACTACATGCGCATGACATCGCTCGATATCGCATCTTTTGTGCATCGCATCGCATGCGCATTGAGTTACATCGCGTCATATGCGCATGGCATCGCTTGATATCGCATCTTATGTGCATCGCATCGCATGTGCATTGAGTCACGTCGCGTTACATGCGCATGGCATCGCTTGATATCGCATCCTATGTGCACCGCATCGCATGCGCAGTGAGTCACGTCGCGTCACATGCGCATGGCATCGCTTGATATCGCATCCATTGTGCATCGCATCGCATGCGCATTGAGTGGCTACGCGTCACATGCACATGGCAGCGCTTGATATCGCATCTATTGTGCATCGCATCGCATGCGCATTGAGCCACATCGCGTCATATGCGCATGGCATCGCTTTATATCGCATCTTATGTGCATCGCTTCGCAGCGCATTGAGTCACGTCGCATCGCAAGCGCATGGCATTGCTTGATATTGCATCTCATGTTCATCTCTTCGCATGTGCATTGAGACACGTCGCACTACATGCCTATGACATCGCTCGACATCGCATCTTTTGTGCATCGCATCGCATGCGCATTGAGTGACATCGCGTCATATGCGCATGGCATCGAATGATATCGCATCTTATGTGCATCGCATCGCAGCGCATTTAGTCACATCGCGTCACATCTGCATGCATCGCTCGACATCGCGTCAAATGTGCATCGCATGCGCATTGAGTCACGTCGCGTCACATGCGCATGGCATTGCTTGATATCGCATCTTATGTGCATCGCATCGCATGTGCATTAAGGCACGTCGAGTTACATGCGCATGGCATCGCTTGATACCCCATCTTATGTGCACCGCATCGCATGCGCAGTGAGTCACTTCGTGTCACATGCGCATGGCATCGCTTGATATGGCATCTTATGTGCATTGCATCGCATACGCATTGAGTCACTTCGCATCACATGCACATGGCATCACTCGACAACGCATCTTATGTGCATCGCTTCGCAGCGCATTGAGTCACATCACGTCACATACGGATGCATCGCTCGACATCGCAACTTATGTGCATCGCATTCGCATTGTCACGTCGCGTCACATCCGCATGGCATCGCTTGATATCGCACTTTATGTGCATCGCATCGCGTGCGCATTGAGTCACGTCGCGTCACATGCGCATGCAATAGCTTGATATCGCATCTTATGTGCATCATATCGTATGCGCTTTGAGTCACGCCGCATCGCATGCGCATGGCATTGCTTGAGACCGCATCTTATGTTCATCTAATCGTATGTGCATTGAGTCACGTCGCACCACATGCGGATGACATCGCTCGACATCGCATCTTTCGTGCATCGCATCGCTTGCGCATTGAGTGACATCAAGTTATATGCGCATCGCATCGCTTGATTTCGCATGTTATGTGCATCGCATCGCAGCGCATTCAGTCACATCGCGTCACATACGGATGAATCGCTCAACATCGCATCTTATGTGCATCGCATGCGCATGAGTCACGTAGCGTCACATGTGCATGGCATCGCTTGATATCGCATTTTATGTGCATCGCAGCGCATGTGCATAGAGTGACGTCACGTTACATGCGCATGGCATTTCTTGATATCGCATCTTATGTGCATCGCATGGCATGCGCATTGAGTCACGTCGCGTCACATGCGCATGGCATCGCTTGATATCGCATCCTATGTACATCGCATAGCATGCGAATTGAGTCACATCGCGTCACATGCGCATGGCATCGCTTGATATCGCATCTTATGTACATCGCATCGCATGCGCATTGAGTCACGTCGCAACGCATAAGAATGGCATTGCCTGATATCGCATTTTATGTTCATCGCAACGTATGTGCATTGAGCCACGTCGCACCGCATGCGCATGACATCGCTCGATATCGCAACTTTTGTGCATCGCATCGCTTGCGCATTGAGTGACATCGGGTCATATGCGCATCGCATCGCTTGATATCGCATCTTATGTGCATCGCATCGCAGCGCATTGAGTCACATCGCGTCACATACGCATGCATCGCTCGAAATCGCGTCTTATGTGCATCGCATGCGCATTGAGTCACGTCGCGTCACATGCGCATGGCATCGCTTGATATCGCATTTTATGTGCAACGCATCGCATGCGCATTGAGTCACTTCGCGTTACATGCGCATGGCATCGCTTGATATCACATATTATATGCACCGCATCGCATGCGCATTGAGTGACATCGCGTCACATACGCATGCATCGCTCGACATCGGATCCTATGTGCATCGCATGCGCATTGAGTCACATCGCATCACACGCGCATGGTATCGCTCGACATCGCATTTTATGTGCATCGCATCGCATGTGCATTGAGTCACATCGCCTCACATGCATATGGCATCGCTTGGTATTGCATCTTATGTGCATCGCTTCGCATGCGCATTGAGGCACATCGCATCACATGCTTATGGCATCGCTTGATATCGCATCGTATGTGCATATCATCGCATGCGCATTGAGTCACATCGCATCACATGCGTATGGCATCGCTTGATATCGCATCGTATGTGCATCGCATCGCATGCGCATTGAGTCACATCGCATCACATGCTTATGGCATCGCTTGATATCATATCTTATGTGCATCGCATCGCATGTGCATTGAGTCACGTCGCGTTACATGCGCATGGCATCGCTTGATATCGCATCTTATGTGCATCGCATCGCATGCGTATTGAGTCACTTCGCATCACATGCACATGGCATCACTCGA
Organism: Tenodera sinensis; assembly: GCA_030765045.1. Classification (NCBI taxonomy): domain Eukaryota; kingdom Metazoa; phylum Arthropoda; class Insecta; order Mantodea; family Mantidae; genus Tenodera; species Tenodera sinensis. The sequence goes on from CM060968.1 coordinate 120,460,550, forward strand.
CAACGCATCTTATGTGCATCGCTTCGCAGCGCATTGAGTCACATCACGTCACATACGGATGAATCGCTCAACATCGCATCTTATGTGCATCGCATGCGCATGAGTCACGTAGCGTCACATGCGCATTGCATCGATTGATGTCGCACGTTATGTGCATCGCATCGCGTGCGCATTGAGTCACGTCGCGTTACATGCGCATGGCATCGCTTGATATCGCATCTTATGTGCATCGCATCGCATGCGCATTGAGTGGTTACGCATCACATGCACATGGCAGCGCTTGATATCGCATATTATGTGCATCGCATCGCATGCGCATTGAGTCACATCGCGTCATGTGCGCATGCCGTCGCTTGATATCGCATCGTATGTGCATCGCTTCGCAGCGCAATGAGTCACGTCGCATCGCATGCGGATGGCATTGTTTGAGATCGCATCTTATGTTGATCTAATCGTATGTGCATTGAGTCACGTCGCACCACATGCGGATGACTTCGCACGACATCGCATCTTTTGTGCATCGCATCGCATGCGCATTGAGTCACTTCGCATCACATGCACATGGCATCGCTTGATATCGCATCTTATGTGCATCATATCGCATGCGCTTTGAGTCGCGTCGCATAACATGCACATGGCATCGCTTGATATCGTATCTTATGTGCATCGCATCGCAGCGCATTGAGTCACATCGCGCCACATACGCATGCATCGCTCGAAATCGCGTCTTATGTGCATCGCATGCGCATTGAGTCACGTCGCGTCACATGCGCATGGCATCGCTTGATATCGCATTTTATGTGCATCGCATCGCATGTGCATTGAGACACGTCGCACAACATGTGCATGACATCGCTCGACATCGCATTTTTGTGCATCGCATCGCATGCGCATTGAGTCACGTCGCGTCACATGCACATGGCATCGCTTGATATCGCATCTTATGTGCATCGCATCGCATGCGTATTGAGTCACAACGCGCCACATGCGCATGGCATCACTTGATATCGCATTTTATATGCTTCGCATCGCATGCGCATTGAGTGTATTCGCATCACATTCACATGGCATCGCTTGATATCCCATCTTATGTGCATCGCGTCGCATGCGCATTGAGTCGCGTCGCTTCGCATGCGCTTCGCATTGCTTGATATCGCATCTTATTATCTTCGCATCGCATGTGCATTGAGTCACGTCATACCACATGCGCATGACATCGCTCGACATCGCATCATATGTGCATCGCATCGCAGCGCATTGAGTCACATCGCGTCACATACGCATGGCATCGCTTGATATCAAATCTTATGTGCATCGCATCGCATGCGCATTCAGTCACGTTGCGTTACATGCGCATGGCATCACTTGATATTGCATTTTATGTGCATTGCATCGCATGCGCAGTGAGTCACGTCGCGTTACATGCGGATGGCATCGCTTGATATCGCATCTTATGTGCATTGCATCGCATGCGCAGTGAGTCACGTCCCGTCATATTTGCATGGCATCGCTTGATATCGCATCTTATGTGCATCGCATTGCACACGCATTGAGACACGTCGCGTCACATGCGCATGGCATCGCATGATATAGCATCTAATGTGCACCGCATCGCATGCGCATTGAGTCACATCGCGTCACATGCCCATCCATCGCTCGAAATCGCATCTTAGGTGCATCGCATGCGCATTGAGTCACATCGCATCACATGTGCATGGCATCGCTGGACATCACAACTTATGTATATCGCATCGCATGCGCATTGAGTCACATCGCATCACATGCGTATGGCGTCGCTTGATATCGCATCTTATGTGCATCGCATGCGCATTGAGTCACGTCGCATCACACACTCATATCATTGCTCGACATCGCCTTTATGTGCATCGTATCGCATGCGCATTGAGTCATGTCTCGTCACATTTGCAAGGCATCGCTTGATATCGCATCTTATGTGCATCGCACCGCATGCGCATTGAGCCAAGTCGCGTCACATGCGCATGGCATCGCTTGATATCGCATCTTATGTGCATCGCATCGCAGCGCATTGTGTCACATTGCGTCACATGCGCATGCATCGTTCGACATCGCACCTTATGTGCATCGCATGCGCATTGAGTCACGTCGTATCACACGCTCATGTCATTGCTCGACATCGCTTTTATGTGCATCGCATCGCATGCGCATTGAGTCATGTGTCGTCACATTTGGAAGGCATCGCTTGATGTCGCATCTTATGTGCATCGCATCGCATGCGAATTGAGCCACGTCGCGTCACATGCGCATGGCATCGCTTGATATCGCATCTTATGTGCATCGCATCGCATGCGAATTGAGTCACGTGGCGTCAGATGCGCATGGCATCGCTTGATATCGCCTCTCATCTTCATCGCATCGCATGCGCATTGTGTCACGTCGCATGGCATCGCTTGATATCGCATCTTATGTGCATCGCATCGCATGCGCATTGAGCAACTCCGTGTCACATGCGCATGGCATCGCTTGATATCGCATCTTATGTGGATCGCGTCGCATGCGCATTGAGTCAGGTCGCGTCACATGCGCATATCTTCACTTTATATCGCATCTTATGTGCATCAAGTCGCATGCGCATTCAGTCACGTCGCGTCGCATGCGCTTTTCATTGCTTAATATCGCATCTTAGGTTCATTGGATCGCATGTGCATTGAGTCACATCGCATCACACGCGCATGGCATCGCTCGACATTGCATCTTATGTGCATCGCATCGCAGCGCATTGAGTCACATCGCGTCACATACGCATGGCATCGCTTGATATCGCATTTTCTGTGCATCGCATTGCATGCGCATTGAGTCACGTCGCGTCACATGCGCATGGCACCGCTTGATATCGCATCTTATGTGCATCGCATTGCATGCCCATTGAGTCATGTTGCGTCACATTTGCATGGCATCGCTTGATATCGCATCTTATGTGATTCGCATCGAGTCACGTCGCGTCACATTTGCATGGCATCGCTTGATATCGCATTTTATGTTCATCGCATTGCATGCGCATTGAGCCCGTCGCGTCACATGCGCATGGCATCGCTTGTTATCGCATCTTATGTGCATCGCATCGCATGCGCATTGAGCCACGTCGCGTCAAATGCGCATGGCATCGCTTTATATCGCATCTTATGTGCATCGCATCGCATGCGCATTGAGTCACATCGCATCACATGCTTATGGCATCGCTTGATATCGCATCGTATGTGCATATCATCGCATGCGCATTGAGTCACATCGCATCACATGCGTATGGCATCGCTTGATATCGCATCGTATGTGCATCGCATCGCATGCGCATTGAGTCACATCGCATCACATGCTTATGGCATCGCTTGATATCGCATCGTATGTGCATATCATCGCATGCGCATTGGGTCACGTCGCATCACACGCGCATGGCTTCGCTCGACATCGCTTCTTATGTGAAACGCATCGCATGCGCATTGAGTCACCTCGCGTCACATGCGCATGGCATCGCTTGATATCGCATTTCATGTGCATCGCTTCGCATGCGCATTGAGTCACATCGCATCACATGCTTATGGCATCGCTTGATATCGAATCATATGTGCATCGCATCGCATGGGGTTGAGTCACATGACGTCACATGCGCATGGCATCGCTTCATATCGCACCTTATGTGCATCGCGTCGAATGCGCATTGAGTAACGTCGCGGCACATGCGCATGGCATCGCTTGATATCGCTTCTTACCTGCATCGCATCGCATACGCATTGAGTTACGTCGCACCACATGCGCGTGACATCGGTCGACATCGCATTTAATGTTCACCGCATCGCATGCGCATTGAGTCACATCGCGTCACATGCGCATGGCATCGCTTGATATCGCATCTTATGTGCACCGAATCGCAGCGCATTGAGTCACATCGCGTCACATACGCATGGCATCGCTCGACATTGCATCTTATGTGCATCGCATCGCAGCGCATTGAGTCACGTCGCGTCACATACGCATGGCACCGCTTGATATCGCATTTTCTGTGCATCGCATTGCATACGCATTGAGTCACGTCGCGTCACATGCGCATCGCATCGCTCGACATCGCATCTTAGGTGCATCGCATGCGCATTGAGTCACATCGCGTCACATGCGCATGGAATCGCTTGATATCGCATTTTATCTGCATCGCATCGCATGCGCATTGAGTCACGTCGCATCAAATGCGCATGGCATCACATGATATCGCATCTTATGTGCATCGCATCGCATGCGCATTGAGTCACATCGCATCACATGCGTATGGCATCGCTTGATATCGCATGGTATGTGCATCGCATCGCATGCGCATTGAGTCACATCCCATCACATGCGTATGGCATCGCTTGATATCGCATCGTATGTGCATCGCATCGCATGCGCATTGAGTCACATCGCATCACATGCGCATGGCATCGCACGACAACACATCTTATGTGCATCACATCGCATGCGCATTGGGTCACGTCGCATCACACGCGCATGGCATCGCTAGACATCGCTTCTTATGTGAAACGCATCGCATGCGCATTGAGTCACATCGCGTCACATGCGCATGGCATCGCTTGGTATCGCATTTCATGTGCATCGCATCGCGTGCGTATTGAGTAACGTCGCGTCACATGCGCATAGCATCGCTTGATATCGAATCATATCTGCATCGCATCGCATGGGGTTGAGTCACATGACGTCACATGCGCATGGCATCGCTTCATATCGCACCTTATGTGCATCGCATCGAATGCGCATTGAGTCGCGTCGCGGCACATGCCCATGGCATCGCTTGATATCGCATCTTACCTGCATCGCATCGCATACGCATTGAGTCACGTCGCATTACACGCCCATGTCATCGCTCGACATCGCCTTTTATGTGCATCGCATCGCATGCGCATTGAGTCATGTCTCGTCACATTTGCATGGCATCGCTTAATATCGCATCTTATGTGCATTGCATCGCATGCGCGTTGAGTCACGTCGCGTCTCATGCGCATGGCATCGCTTGATATGGCATCTTATGTGCATCGCATGCGCATTCAGTCACGTCGCGTCAGATGCGCATGGCATCGCTTGATATCGCCTCTCACCTTCATCGTATCGCATGCGCATTGAGTCACGTTACATCACATGCGCATGCAATCGCTTGAAAGCGTATCTCATGTGCATCGTATCGCTTTCGCATTGAGCCACGTCGAGTCACATGCGCATGGCATCGCTTTATATCGCATTTTATGTGCATCCCATCGCATGTGCATTGAGCAACTCCGCTTCACATGCGCATGGCATCGCTTGATATCGCATCTTATGTTCATCGCATCGCATGTGCATTGAGTCACGTCGCACCACATGCGCATGACATCGCCCGACATCGCATCTTTTGTGCATCGCATGCGCAATGAATGAAATCGCGTCATATGCGCATGGCATCGCTTTATATCACATCTTATGTGCATCGCATCCCAGCGCATTGAGTCACATCGCATCACACGCGCATGGCATCGCTCGACATCGCTCGACATCGCTTCTTATGTGAAACGCATCTCATGCGCATTTAGTCACATCGCGTCACATGCGCATAGCAGCGCTTGATATCGCATCTTATGTGCATCGCATTGCATGCTCATTGAGTCACGTCGCGTCACATGCGCATGGCATCGCTTGATATAGCATCTTATGTGCATCGCATTGCATGCCCATTGAGTCATGTCGCGTCACATTTGCATGGCAACGCTTGATATCGCACCTTATGTGCATCGCATCGAGTCACGTCGCGTCACATTTGCATGGCATCGCTTGATATCGCATTTTATTTTCATCGCATTGCATGCGCATTGAGCCCGTCGCGTCACATGCGCATGGCATCGCTTGTTATCGCATCTTATGTGCATCGCATCGCATGCGCATTGAGTCACGTCGCGTCAAATGCGCATGGCATCGCTTTATATCGCATCTTATGTGCATCGCATCGCAGCGCATTGAGTCAAATCGCGTCACATATGCATGCATCGCTCGACATCGCATCTTAAGTGCATCGCATGCGCATTGAGTCACATCGCATCACACGCGCATGGAGTCGCTTGACATCGCATCTTAATTGCATCGCATCGCATGCGCATTGAGTCACATCGCGTCACATGCGCATGGCGTCGCTTGATATCGCATCTTGTGTGCATCGCATTGCAGGCGCATTGAGTCACGTCGCGTCACATGTGCACGGCATCGCTTGATATCGCATCTTATGTGCATCGCATTGCATGCGCATTGAGTCATGTCATGTCCCCTCCGAAGGAGTGTCGCCTTGTCGTGGCGGAGGGGCTCAGTACCTGAGCCAGACGGCCTACTAAGATTCATTTTGATTACTGGTAGGCAAGAGGTGAGGGGAAGCAAAGAACATTCCAAACGGGTAGATGGGGCTCGTTAGTCTTGGTTGACGACTCATCTAGGAGAAGAGGACTCCGAAATCAAACTCCCCCAGGGGCTCCTACTATGGTAGGTACGGGTTTGGCGTACCCGGGGCCCCGAGCTATACTCTCGATTGGGTTCCTCCAAGAGGTGAGAGGGCACATGCCAAACGCCCAATCAACTTTGGTCCACTTTTGTGTTTGACCTCCCACCTATTACCTCCCTGTACACAGTCTGACGGATAACCTACGCGCGGGTTGGAGGATGGGGTGACGCAAGGGGTGACTGGGTAATCGCGTAAGTCCCAGCCCCTGGTTATCATGTAGGATCTGTGTACGTATCCGCTGATAAAGGTCAGTCCCGGGGAGGGGCCATTGCATGAGCTGATGCACTCCTGAAGGCGATTGGGTCCCTCTATCTATAGATTGGGAGGTGAGACCCTAGGGTGAGCAAGGTCCAGGCCAGGACTCTCACCTAAGCCGGGGTGGCGCCCAGGAAGTGAGCATGCCATCGGAGACATCTGCAATGGTGGAGGATGACATCGCCATGAGTTCACAAAAAACTCATAACAAAAAAAATTTTAAAGTTTCTGTAAAGGAAGTAGCTGAGTCGAGTGGTCCTCGCTACTTAGTTATATCTCGAACTGAGGGAGATAAGAAATTTTTGTCGGTGAGCCCATTTACTATCCAAAAGGGTTTAGATAACATTGCTGGTCCAGTCAAGTCATGCACTAGATCTCGAAATGGCACGCTCCTGGTTGAAGCACATTCAGCTACCCAGGCAGCTAAAATACTGAAAGCGAACATGCTAGCAAGTTATCCTGTACGTGTCGAGATGCACAGAACCTTGAACTCCTCGCGCGGTGTGATAAACACCCGTGCATTGGAAGGATTATCCAATGAGGAGATTCAAGAAAATCTGACGGAGCAAGGCGTCAATCACGTTTACCGGGTTCAACGTAAAGAAGGTGGTGAGTTAAAGCCAACTAATACCCTGTTCCTGACCTTTGATCGGGTAGATCTCCCGCAAAGGATTAAGGCAGGGTATGAATCCATCGAAGTTAGGCCGTTCATCCCGAACCCACTCAGGTGTTTTAAGTGCCAGCGCTTTGGACATACCAGCGAGCTTTGTAAGGGACTAGCTACATGCCCTCAATGTGGAGATGAATCCCACGATGGTGCATGTACTACAGCTCCTACATGTGTGAACTGCAGAGGTGAACATCCATCTAGTTCCCGAGACTGCCCCCGCTTTGTAGAGGAAAGAGCGATCCAAGAGATACGAGTCAAAGAGAAGGTGCCCTTCTCAGAAGCTCGGAAAATCTTGCGTCTACGCCAACCCTCTGTTCCTAGATCTGGAACCTATAGCTCAGTTGCAGCTAAAGCGGTAGCAAGCAGAGAGATCGCAACTCAGACCAGCGATTTCAATGGGGCAACAATTTCCGAAAAAACACTTGTTGCCCGCAGCTCTATACCAAAGCCCTCAACATCAGCGCGCACATCTGTATCAACGTGTACAAAATCTGTTGGTGAAAAAAATTCAACTGTTCGATCACCAACGAAAATGACAAACTCGACACAGAAGACTAGTAAACCTGTTATTTACAATGCCTCGCCGATAAAATTTAAGAAGAACTACACAAAGAACGATTTCCTCAAGGAAGATAAGGCTCATCCCAGTACATCAAAGGGATATAAGAGTCCAAGGAGATCCCCTCGAAGATCCTCTTCTGGGGAATCCTCAGGGGTGGACTCAGACCGGCGTCTTTCATCTTCGCCGGTCCCCATTAGCAACCGGTTCGAGACACTCGAACCCAAGTTTGCTATGGGAAGACGCACGTCCTCGGCAGAGGACATGGAACTAGAATCTGCCCACACTGGAAGACCCCCAGTGGAAAAGAGGCGCGAAAAAGCGTCCGAAAAGAACGTCAGCCCAAGAGAGAAAAGGGCTAAATTAGTTCGACAACCGCCTGCTCCAAAGTAATGAAGATTTATCTTGGAATTACCTATCCCACACACAATGCAATATGACTATCCTACAATGGAACGTACGTGGCATTCGAACTCAAAGGCCAGAACTTGAGCTCTTGCTCAAAGACAACGAACCTCTGGTCGCATGTTTGCAAGAGACTAAGCTGCGTCCTCAAGACGCTTTCTATCTAAGGCGATACACCCCAGTACGGTGTGATGTTACACCAGAAGAGGGTGTTCCGGCACATGGCGGCGCTATGATACTTGTTAGAGATGACGTGTATATGCAAACTCTACCATTGCACTCTGATATCCAATCAGTTGCAATAAGGATTGTACTGCCAGACATCCATTTCACCATCTGTAATATTTATTTGCCTCCGTCACATGACCTCTCGCACATTGATTTAGAAGATCTAGTTTCCCAGTTGCCAACACCGTTTCTGTTGGTGGGAGACTTCAATGCGCACCACCCACTTTGGGGTTCAAGTCGCGCCTGTGCGAGAGGTAAACTCATTTCCGATTTCTTGGACAGTCACAACCTAGCTCTCCTCAACACTGGAGAGCCTACATTCATTTCTGACTCCCACAGCACCTTCTCACACCTTGATCTTGCAGTTTGTTCACCTCAGTTGGCAGTCTCCTTACAATGGAATGTCATCTCTGATTTACACTCTAGTGACCACTTCCCATGTCTTATTAGTCTCTTGACGCAACATACATACTCCACACGTATCCCCAGGTGGCGTTTGGACCATGCGAACTGGAACCTTTACACCCAGTTGGCTGTCTTTACCTACAACGAGCATGACTCAGTAAATAATTTGGCGCAGCATCTCACGGAGACGATTCTCTCTGCTGCTGAACAATCGATTCCGCGGTCGACTACACACCCCCGTCGATTTCCCGTTCCCTGGTGGACGGAAGAATGTCGGAATGCCATTCGTGCTCGAAGGCGTGCACTTAGGGTTTTCCAACGTCACCCTACTTTGGAAAACCTAATCGAGTACAAGAAAATGCGCGCCAGGTCCAGACAAGTCATTAAGGATAGCAAAAAGTCATCATGGAGCAAATTTGTAGCTTCATTTAACCGACACACACCTTCGTCGGTTGTGTGGGATAGATTAAGGCGTGTTGCAGCTAAAACGACCCAAATACCAATAGCGGGACTAAAAACAGCCACAGGAGCTGTTGTTGATTCATTTGAAGTGGCCAATACCTTTGGCAGTGCTTTCGCACAAGTGTCTAGCTCGGAAAACTACTCCCCTGAGTTCCTTCCAATTAAAACTCAGGTGGAATCTCAAGGCTTCTCGTTTCGTTCTAGAAACGTAGAAGATTACAATCGCCTTTTCACCATGGCAGAGCTGGAGTATTCCCTGAAATCTTCGCGATGTTCAGCACCAGGACCGGACGGTATTCATGTACAAATGTTACAACAGCTCTCTCCTGTAGGTAAGGCATTCCTGCTCGAGGTCTATAACCGTGTTTGGGTGGACAGTATACTCCCAGAAAATTGGCGGGAGGCCACCGTTATTCCCATCTTGAAGGCTGGGAAGGACCGTCATCTTCCCTCCAGCTATCGTCCTATTTCCCTCACCAGTTGCGTTTGCAAGGTGATGGAACGCATGATCAATGGACGATTGGTATGGTGGTTAGAAAGTCGTAACCTACTGACTAACATCCAGTGTGGTTTTCGACGACGCCGTTCAACTGTTGACCATCTTGTGTCAATATCGACACAGATAATGGACGGCTTTATGAAGAACTGTCAAACCGTTGGCATATTTTTCGATCTTGAGAAGGCTTATGATACGTGCTGGCGAGCAGGGATTCTACGTTCCCTGTATGCCTGGAACATACGTGGACGCCTACCACTTTTCATTCAGGAGTTTATGAAGGACCGCTTTTTCCGAGTAAGGGTCGGCTCGGTTTTTTCTAATTCTTTTGTTCAGGAGGAGGGAGTACCTCAGGGTTCGGTGCTAAGTGTCACGCTCTTTGCTATAGCAATTAACTCCATCTGGAAATGTGTTCCACCTGGAGTTTCGTCATGCCTATTCGTAGACGACTTCGCTGTCTATTGCACTTCTCAGCGCACGGCGTTTTTACAACGGCGCCTGCAGCAATGTTTGGACAACCTCAGAGAATGGAGCGTGAAAAACGGCTTCCGTTTCTCAACTGAGAAGACAATCTGCGTTAATTTCTGGCGCCGTAGGAGACGATTACCACCTTCGCTCCGATTTGGTCCAGATTCACTTCCCTTCGCAGAAGAGACGCGCTTCCTGGGTTTGATCTTAGACAGGAAGCTTAGTTGGTCGTCGCATATTGCACAGCTAAGAGCGAGATGTGACCGTTCCCTAAATATTATGCGAGTACTGAATGGGGGAGCGGATCGGACAATTTTGTTGCGAATATATCGCGCATTGGTCCGATCCAAGCTAGACTATGGGTGTATTGTTTATTCGTCAGCACGACCATCTGTGCTGAGAAGATTAGACGTGGTCCACAATCGGGGCATCCGCATTGCAACAGGAGCTTTTCCAACAAGCCCAGTGGTGAGCCTTTACGCCGAGTCCGCAGAAGCTCCTCTGCAATATCGGCGTGAGATTCTCTTGGCAAATTATGGTTGTGCGCTTAGATGTATGCCTAAGCACCCAACGTTCGCTTCTTTTTTCACCACCACGCTAAGAGAACGATATAGAAATAGCTCCCTTAGTCCAAAGCCTGCGGGGTTCCGTTTCCAAGAGCTCCTAGTGAAGCTTGGAGTGGAACTGCCTGTGATGTTCGCCAAGTGTGAGAGACTTTACCCCCCTTGGCTATCTGGTACGCCCCATGTAGATCTTGGGATGACCATACACCAGAAGTCCACGATGCCTATTTCAAGTATCCGCACGTGTTTCTTAGAATTTTTGTCAGGTTACTCTGACCGTAGGTATATTTACACCGATGGATCAAAGAACACCAACGGTGTTGGATGTGCTTATGTTTATGGAACCGAACCATATACATTCGGTTTTCCAAATAGCACTTCCATTTTTACTGCAGAGCTTTATGCAATTTATCGAGCCGTTTTGTATGTTCGCCGTCGTAAATTAGGTGACTGCCTGATTTTGAGCGATTCCCTTAGTGCACTGCAGAGCCTTTGTCAGTTGTACAACCCCCACCCTATTGTACAACGTATCCAGGATGCCCTCCATGTTTTACACGCTTCTGGTGTTGACGTGGTGTGTGCATGGATTCCTGGTCACGTAGGTTTACCTGGGAATGAAATGGCAGATTTAGCAGCAAAGACGGCAACTACAGAACCCAGAATTATCATCTCACGTGTTACTTCGGAAGACTTTAGGCTTGAAGTGCGGAGAGCGGTGCTGTCGTCCTGGCACGACGAGTGGTCAGCTCTCCGCGGTAATAAGCTTAGAGAAGTGAAAGAACTTCCGATAAACTGGGTAACTTCCTGTCGCACATCTCGTCGCGAGGAGGTTAGTTTGGCTCGATTAAGAATAGGGCACTGCAATTTTTCGCATGGTTACCTATTTAAAAGGGACCCTGCGCCTCTATGTCCGCTGTGTGACAACGTTTTGTCGGTTCGCCACGTGCTCCTAGAGTGTTACTCTCTAGCGCACCTTCGGGATTCTCTGCAGCTGCCTGCCAGACTTGCAGAGGTCTTAGCGGACGACAAAACAGCGGTTGATAGAGTTTTTAATTTTTTAGCGCAGTGCAATATAAATTTGAGGATTTAAAATTTTTAATTATCTGTTTCTGATTTTGGACATATTTATCACTTTGTCTCATATCTGGCTATTGCCACTGCTTTTTACCTTTGTATATTTTTCTTGTTGCTAGTATTTTTATTTTTTGAGTGAAATTTATATCTGGCTATTGCCATGAGTCTGTTAAGGGCGCTAATGACCTAGAAGTTGAGCGCCCTTAAACCAAATCCAAATCCAAATTGAGTCATGTCGCGTCACATTTGCATGGCATCGCTTGATATTGCATCTTATGTGCATCGCATCGCATGCGCATTGAGTAACGTCGCCTCACGTTTGCATGGCATCGCTTGATATCGCAATTTATGTGCATCGCATTGCATGCGCATTGAGTCACGTCGCGTCACATGCATATGGCATCCCTTGATATCGCATCTCATGTGCATCGCATCGCATTCGCATTGAATCACTTCGCATCACATGCGTGTGGCATCGCTTGATATCGCATCGCATGTGCATCGCATCGTATGCGCATTGAGTCACATCGCTTCACATGCGCATGGCATTGCTTGATATCGCATCTTATTTGCACCGCATCGCATGCGCATTGAGTCACTGTCGCACCACATGCGCATGACATCGCTTGATTTTGCATCTTATATGCATCGCATCGCAGCGCATTATGTCACATCGCGTCACATGCGCATGGCATCGCTTGATTTCGCATCTCAAGTGCATCGCATGTGCATTGAGTCACGTCGCATCACATGCGCTTGGCATCGCTTGATAACGCATCTTATGTGCATCGGTTCGCATGCGCATTGAGTCACGTCGCGTCATATGCGCATGGCATCGCTTGATTTTGCATCTTATGTGCATTGCATCGCATGCGTATTGAGTAACGTCGCGTCACAGGCGCATGGCATCGCTTGATATCGCATCTTATTTGCACCGCATCGCATGCGCATTGAGTCACTGTCGCACCACATGTGCATGACATCGCTTGATTTTGCATCTTATGTGCATCGCATCGCAGCTCATTGTGTCACATCGCGTCACATGAGCATGCATCGCTCGACATCGCACCTTGTGTGCATCGCATGCTCATTGAGTCACATCGCATCACACGCCCATGTCATCGCTCGACATCGCCCTTTATTGTCATCGCATCGCATACGCATTTAGTCACGTCGCGTCACATGCGCATGGCTTCATTTGATATCGCAGCTTATGTGCATCGCATCGAATGCGCATTGCGTCACGTCGCGTTACATGCGCATGGCATCGCTTGATATCGCATCTTATGTGCATTGCATCGCATGCGCAGTAAGTCACGTCGCGTAATATGCGCATGGCATCGCTTGATATCGCATCTTATGTGCATTGCATCGCATGCGGATTGAGTCACATCGCATCACACGCGCATGGCATCGCTCGACATCGCAACTTATGTGCATCGCATCGCATGCGCATTGAGTCGAATCGCTTCACACGCGCATGGCATCGCTCGACATCGCATCTTATGTGCATTGCATCGCATGCGCTTTGAGTCAAATGGCTTCACACGCCCATGTCATCGCTCGACATCGCCTTTTATGTGCATCGCATCGCATGCGCATTGAGTCATATCTCGTCACATTTGCAAGGCATCGCTTGATATCGCATATTATGTGCATCGCATCGCATGCGCATTGAGTCACGTCGCGTCACCTGCGCATGGCATCGCTTGATATCGCATCTTTTTGTGCATCGCAGCGCAATGAGTCACATACGCATGCATCGCTCGACATGGCATCTTATGTGCATGAGCATCGCAGGCGCATTAAGTCACATTGCTTCACATGCGCATGGCATCGCTTGATATCGCATCTTATGTGCATCGCACCGCATGCGCTTTTGAGTCACATCACGTCATATGCGCATGGCATCGCTTGATATCGCATCTTATGTGCATCGCGTCGCATGCGCATTGAGTCACGTGGCGTAACATGCACATGGCATTGCTTGATATCGCATCTCATGTGCATCGCTTCGCGTGCGCATTGAGTCACGTCGCATGACATGCGCATGACATCACTCGATATCGCATCTTTAGTGCATCGCATCTCATGCGCATTGAGTGACATCGCGTCATATGCGCATCGCATCGGTTGATATCGCATCTTATGTGCATCGCATCGCAGCGCATTGAGTCACATCGCGTCACATACGCATGGCATCGCTTGATATCGCATCTTATGTTCATCGAATCGCATGCGCATTGAGTCACGTCGCATCGCATGCGCATGGCATTGCTTGATATCGCATCTTTTGTGCATCGCATCGCATGCGCATTGAGTGACATCGCGTCATATGCGCATGGCATCGCTTGATATCGCATCTTATGTGCATCGCATCGCATGCGCATTGAGTCACAACGCGTTACATGCGCATCGGATCACTTGATATCGCGTCTTATGTGCATCGCATCGCATGCGCATTGAGTCACTTCGCATCACATGCACATGGCATCACTCGACATTGCATCTTATGTGCATCGCTTCGCAGTGCATTGAGTCTTATGACGTCACATACGTATGCATCGCTCGACATCGCAACTTATGTGCATCGCATGCGCATGAGTCATGTCGCGTCACATGCGCATGGCATCGCTTGATATCGCACGTTATGTGCATCGCATCGCGTGCGCATTGAGTCACGTCACGTCACATGCGCATGGCATTGCTTGAGATCGCATCTTATTTCATCCAATCGTATGTGCATTGAGACACGTCGCACCACATGCGGATGACATCGCTCGACATCGCATCTTTTGTGCATCGCATCGCTTGCGCATTGAGTGACATCGCGTCATATGCGCATCGCGTCGCTTGATATCGCATCTTATGTGCATCGCGTCGCAGCGCATTGAGTCACATCGCGTCACATACGCATGCATCGCTCGCCATCGCGTCTTATGTGCATCGCATGCGCATTGAGTCACGTCGCGTCACATGCGCATGGCATCGCTTGATATCGCATCTTATGTGCATCGCATCGCATGCGTATTGAGTCACTTCGCGTTACATGCGCATGGCATCGCTTGAGATTGCATCTTATATGCACCGCATCGCATGCGCAGTGAGTCACGTCGCGTCAAACACGCATGGCATCGCTTGATATCGCATCTTATGTGCATTATATCGCATGCGCATTGAGTCACGTCGCATCACACGTGCATGGCATCGCTTGATATCGCATCTTGTGTGCATCGCATCGCATGCGCATTCAGTCAGTTCGCATCGCATGCGCATGCCATTGCTTGATATCGCATCTTATGTTCATCTCATCGCATGTGCATTGAGTCACGTCGCACCACATCCGCATGACATCGCTCGACATTGCATCTTTTGCGCATCTCTTTGCATGCGCATTGAGTGGCATCGCGTCATCTACGCATGGCATCGCTTGATATCGCATTTTATGTGCATCGCATCGCATGCGCATTGAGTCACGTCGCATCGCATGCGCATGGCATTGTTTGAGATCGCATCTTATGTTCATCTAATCGTAAGTGCATTGAGTCACGTCGCACCACATGCGGATGACTTCGCTCGAAATAGCATTTTTGTGCATCGCATCGCATGCGCATTGAGTCCTTTCGCATCACATGCACATGGCATCGCTTGATATCGCATCTTATGTGCATCGCACCACATGCGCATTGAGTCACTTCGCATCACATGCGCATGGCGTCGCTTGATATCGCATCTTATGTGCATCGCATCGCAGCGCATTGAGTCACATCGCGTGACATACGCATGCATCGCTCGACATCGCGTCTTATGTGCATCGCATGCGCATTGAGTCACGTCGCGTCACATGCGCATGGCATCGCTTGATATCGCATTTTATGTGCATCGCATCGCATGCGCATTGAGTCACTTCGCGTTACATGCGCATGGCATCGCTTGAGATTGCATCTTATATGCACCGCATCGCATGCGCAGTGAGTCACGTCGCGTCAAACACGCATGGCATCGCTTGATATTGCATCTTGTGTGCATCGCATCGCATGCGCATTGAGTCAGTTCGCATCGCATGCGCATGGCATTGCTTGATATCGCATCTTATGTTCATCTCATCGCATGTGCATTGAGTCACGTCGCACCACATCCGCATGACATCGCTCGACATTGCATCTTTTGCGCATCTCATTGCATGCGCATTGAGTGGCATCGCG
Source organism: Tenodera sinensis (assembly GCA_030765045.1). Lineage (NCBI taxonomy): Eukaryota > Metazoa > Arthropoda > Insecta > Mantodea > Mantidae > Tenodera > Tenodera sinensis. Next base: position 120,476,881 of record CM060968.1, read on the forward strand.
TCATATACGCATGGCATCGCTTGATATCGCATTTTATGAGCATCGCATCGCATGCGCATTGAGTCACGTCGAATCGCATGCGCATGGCATTGTTTGAGATCGCATCTTATGTTCATCTAATCGTAAGTGCATTGAGCCCGTCGCACCACATGCGGATGACTTCGCTCGACATAGCACTTTTGTGCATCGCATCGCATGCGCATTGAGTCACTTCGCATCACATGCGCATGGCGTCGCTTGATATCGCATCTTAAGTGCATCGCATCGCAGCGCATTGAGAAACATCGCGTCACAAACGCATGCCTCGCTAGACATCGCGTCTGATGTGCATCGCATGCGCATTGAGTCACGTCGCGTCACATGCGCATGGCATCGCTTGATATCGCATCTTATGTGCATCGAATCGCATGCGCATTGAGTCACGTCGCATCGCATGCGCATGGCATTGCTTGATACCGCATCTTATGTTCATCTCATCGCATGTGCATTGAGTCACGTCGCATGACATCGCTCGAAATCGCATCTTTTGTGCATCGCATCGCATGCGCATTGAGTGACATCGCGTCATATGCGCATGGCATCGCTTGATATCGCATCTTATGTGCATCGCATCGCATGTGCATTGAGTCACGTCGCGTTACATGCGCATGGCATCGCTTGATATCGCATCTTATGTGCACCGCATCGCATGCGCAGTGAGTCCCTTCGTGACACATGCGCATGGCATCGCTTGATATGGCATCTTATGTGCATCTCATCGCATGCGCATTGAGTCACTTCACATCACATGCACATGGCATCACTCTACAACGCATCTTATGTGCATCGCTTCGCACCGCATTGAGTCACATCACGTCACATACGCATGCATCGCTCGACATCACGTCTTATGTGCATCGCATGCGCATTGAGTCACTTCGCGTTACATGCGCTTGGCATTGCTTGATATCGCATCCTATATGCACCGCATCACATGCGCAGTGAGTCACGTCACGTCAAACGCGCATGGCGTCGCTTGATATCGCATCTTATGTGCATCGCATCGCATGCGCATTGAGTGGTTACGCATGACATGCGCATGGCATCGCTTGATATCGCATCTTATGTGCATCGCATCGCATGCGCATTGAGTGGTTACGCATCACATGCACATGGCAGCGCTTGATATCGGATATTACGTGCATCGCATCGCATGCGCATTGAGTAACATCGCGTCATGTGCGCATGACTTCGCTTGATATCGCATCTTATGTGCATCGCTTCGCAGCGCATTGAGTCACGTCGCATCGCATGCGCATGGCATTGCTTAATATTGCATCTTATGTTCATCTCATCGCATGTGAATTGAGACACGTCGCACCACATGCGCATGACATCGCTGGACATCGCATCTTTTGTGCATCGCATCGCATCGCATGCGCATTGAGTGACATCGCGTCATATAAGCATGCATCGCTTGATATCGTATTTTATGTGCATCACATCGCATGTGCATTGGGTCACGTCACGTTACATACGCATGGATCACTTGATAAGGTATCTTATGTGCATCGTATCGCATGCGCATTGAGTCACTTCGCATCACATGCACATGGCATTACTCGACAACGCATCTTATGTGCATCGCTTCGCAGCGCATTGAGTCACCTCACGTCACATACGGATGCATCGCTCAACATCGCATCATATGTGCATCGCATGCGCATGAGTCATGTAGCGTCAAATGCGCATGGCATCGCTTGATATCGCATCTTTTGTGCATCGCATCGCATGCGCATTCAGTCACTTCGCATCACATGCACATGGCATCGATTGATATCGCACCTTATGTGCATCGCACCACTTGCGCATTGAGCCACTTCGCATCACATGCGCATGGCATCGCTAGATATCGCATCTTATGTGCATCGCAGTGCAGCGCATTGAGTTACATCGCGTCACATACGCATGCATCGCTCGACATCGCATCTTATGTGCATCGCATGCGCATTGAGTCACATCGCATCACACGCGCATGGCATCGCTCGACATCGCATCTTATGTGCATCGCATCGCATGCGCAATGAGTCACATCGCGTCACATGCACGTGGCATCGCTTGATATCACATCTTATGTGCATCGCATCGCATGCGCTTTTGAGTCACATCACGTCACATGCGCATGACATCGCTTGATATCGCATCTTATGTGCATCGCATCACATGCGCTTATGAGTCACATCACGTCACATGCGCATGGCATCGCTTGATATCGCATCTTATGTGCTTCACATCACATGCGCATTGAGCCACGTCGCGTCACATTCGCATGGCATCTTTTGATATCGCATTTTATGTGCATCGCAGCGCATGTGCATAGAGTGACGTCGCGCTATATGCGCCTGGCATCGCTTGATATGGCATCTTATGTGCATCGCAGCGCACGTGCATAGAGTGACGTCGCGTTACATGCGCATGGCATCGCTTGATATCGCATCTTATGTGCATCGCATAGCATGCGAATTGAGTCAAAGCGCCTCACATGCGCATGGCATCACTTGATATCGCATCTTATGTTTATCGCATCGCATGCACATTGAGGCATGTCACTTCACATTTGCTTGGCATCGCTTTATATGGCATCTTATGTGCATCTCATCGCATTCGCATTGAGTCACGTACGTCACATGCGCATGGCATCGCTTGATATCGCATCTTATGTGCATCGCATCGCATGCGCATTGAGTCACATTGCTTCACATTGGCATGGCATCGCTTGATATCGCATTTTATGTGCATCGCATCGCAGCGCAATGAGTCACATACGCATGCATCGCTCGACATCGCATCTTATGTGAATCGCATGCGCATTGAGTCACATCGCATCACACGCGCATAGCATCGCTTGATGTCGCATCTTATGTGCTTCACACCCCATGCGCTTTTGAGTCACATCACGTCACATGCGCATGGCATCGCTTGATATCGCATCTAATGTGCATCGCGTCGCATGCGCATTGAGTAACGTTCCGTCACATGCACACGGCATCGCTTGATATCGCATCTCATGTGCATCGCTTCGCGTGCGCATTGAGTCACGTCGCATGACATGCGCATGGCTTCGCTTGATATCGCATCTTATGTGCATCGCATCGCATGCGCATTGAGTCACGTCGCAACGCATAAGCATGGCATTGCCTGATACCGCATCTTATGTTCATCGCAACGTATGTGCATTGAGCCACGTCGCACCACTTGCGCATGACATCGCTCGATATCGCATCTTTTGTGCATCTCATCGCATGCGCATTGGGTGACATCACGTCATATGCGCATGACATCGCTCGACATCGCATTTTTCCGCATCTCAAAGCATGCGCATTGAGTGGCATCGCGTCATATACTCATGGGATCGCTTGATATCGCTACTTATGTGAATCGCATCGAAGCGCATTGAGTCACATCGCGTCACATACGCATGGCATCGCTTGATGTTGCATCTTATGTGCATCGCATGCGCATTGAGCCACGTCGCGTCACATGCGCATGACATCGCTTGATATCGCATTTTGTGTGCATCTCATCGCATATGCATTGAGTCACGTCGGATCACATGCGCATTATGTCGCTCGCAATCGCATCTTTTGCGCATCTCAAAGCATGCGCATTGAGTGGCATCACGTCATATACGCATGGGATCGCTTGATATCGCATCTTATGTGCATCGCATCGCAGCGCGTTGAGTTACATCGCGTCACATGCACATGGCATCGCTTGATATCGCATCTCATGTGCATCACATCGCATGCACATTGAGTCACGTCGCATGACATGCGCATGGCATCGCGTGATATCGCATCTTATGTGCATCGCTTCGCATGCGTATTGAGTCACGTAGCGTCACATGCACATGGCACCGCTTGATATCGCATCTCATGTGCGTCGCTTCGCATGCGCATTGAGTCACGTCGCATGACATGCGCATGCCATCGCGTGATATCGCATCTTATGTCCATCGCATCGCATGCGCATTGAATGTCGTCACGTCACATGCACATGGCATCGCTTGATATCGCATCGCATGCGATTTGTGTTACGTCGTATCACATACGCATGGCATCGCATGATATCGCATCTTATGTGCATCGCATCGCATGCTTATTGAGTCACATCACGTCACATGCGCATGGCATCGCTTGATATCGCATCTTATGTGCATTGCGTCACATGCCATTGAGTCACGTCGCGTCACATGCACATGGCATCGCTTGATATCGCATCTCATGTGCGTCGCTTCGCATGCGCATTGAGTCACGTCGCATGACATGCGCATGCCATCGCGTGATATCGCATCTTATGTGCATCGCATCGCATGCGCATTGAGTGTCGTCACGTCACATGCACATGGCATCGCTTGATATCGCATCGCATGCGATCTGAGTTAGGTCGCATCACATACGCATGGCATCGCATGATATCGCATCTTATGTGCATCGCATCGCATGCTTATTGAGTCACATCACGTCACATGCGCATGGCATCGCTTGATATCGCATCTTATGTGCATTGCGTCACATGCCATTGAGTCAAGTCGCGTCACATGCACATGGCATCGCTTGATATCGCATCTCATGGGCATCGCTTCGCATGCGCATTGAGTCACGTAGCATGACATGCGCATGGCATCGCGTGATATCGCATCTTATGTGCATCGCATCGCATGCGCATTGAGTCACGTACCGTCACATGGGAAAGGAATCGCTTGATATCGCATCTTATGTGCATAGCATCGCATGCTTATTGAGTCACGTCGCGTCACATGCGCATGGCATCGCTCGATATCGCATCTTATGTGCATCGCATCGCAAGAGCATTGAGTTACATCGCGTCACATGCGCATGGCATCAGCTGATATCGCATCTCATGTGCATCGCATCGCATGTGCATTGAGTCATGTCTCGTGACATTTGCATGGATTCGCTTGATATCGCATCTTATGTGCATCGTGTCGCATGCGCATTGAGTATCGTCACGTCACATGCACATGGCATCGCTTGATATCGCATCTCATGTGCATCGCATCGAGTGCGCATTGAGTTACGTCGCATCACATACGCATGGCATCGCGTGATATCGCATCTTATGTGCATCGCATCGGATGCGCATTGAGTCACGTCCCGTCACATGCAAATGGAATCGCTTGATATCGCATCTTATGTGCACCGCATCGCATGCTTATCGAGTCATATCACGTCACATGCGCATGGCATCGCTTGATATCGCATCTTATGTGCATCGCGTCGCATGCGTATTGAGTAACGTCGTGTCACATGCACATGGCATCGCTTGATATCGTATGTCATGTGCATCGCTTCGCATGCGCATTGAGTCACGTCGCATGACATGCGCATGGCATCGCGTGATATCGCATCTTATGTGCATCGCATCGCATGCGTATTGAGTCACGTCGCGTCACATGCACATGGCATCGCTTGATATCGCATCTCATGTGCATCGCTTCAAATGCGCATTGAGTCACGTCGCATGACATGCGCATGGCATGAGCTGATATCGCATCTCATGTTCATCGCATCGCATGCGCATTGAGTCACATCCCATCACATGCGCATTACATCGCTCGACAACGCATTTTATGTGCATCGCATCGCATGCGCATTGAGTCATGTCTCGTCACATTTGCATGGCATCGCTTGATATCGCATCTTATGTCCACCGCATCGTATACGCATTGAGCCATGTCTCGTCACATTTGCATGTTATCGCTTGATATCGCATCTTATGTGCACCGCATCGCATGGGCATTGGATCACGTCCCGTCATATGCGCATGGCATCGCTTGATATCGCATCTTATTTGCATCGCACCGCATGCGCATTTTGCTACGTCGCGTCACATGCGCATGGCATCGCTTGATATCGCATCTAATGTGCATCGCATCGCATGCGCGTTGAGTCACAGCGCGTCACATGCGCATGGCATCAGTTGAGATCGCATCTTATGTGCATCGCATCGCATTCGCATTGAGCCACTTCGCATCACATTCGAATGGCATCGCTTGATATGGCATCTTATGTGCATTGCATCGCATACGCATTTAGTCACCTCCCATGACATGCACAGGGCATCGCTCGACAACGCATCTTATGTGCATCGCATCGCATGCCTATTGTCACCTCGCGTCACATGCGCATGGAATCGCTTGATATCGCATTTTATGTGCAGCGCGTCACATGCTTATTGAGTCACGTCGCGTCACATGCGCATGGCATCGCTTGATATCGCATTTTATGTGCATCGCATCGCATGCGCTTTGAGTCAAATCGCGTCACACGCGCATGGCAACAGTTGATATCGCATCTTATGTGCATCGCATCGCATGCGCATTGCGTAACTTCGCATCACATGCGTATGATATCGCTAGATATCGCATCCTATGTGCATCGCATCGCATGCGCATTGAGTCACATCCCACCACATGCGCATGGCATCGCTCGACAACGCATCTTATGTCCATCGCATCGCATGCGCATTGAGTCATGTCTCGTCACATTGGCATGGCATCGCTTGATATCGCATATTATGTGCATCGCATCGCATGCGCATTGAGTCACGTCGCATCATATGCGCATGGCATCGCTCGACAACGCATCTTATGTATATCGCATCGCATGCGCATTGAGTCATGTCTCGTGACATTTCCATGTTATCGCTTGATAACGCTTCTTGTGTGCATCGCATCGCATGCGCGTTGAGTCACGTCGCGTCACATGCGCATGGTATCGCTTTGGTATCGCATCTTATGTGCATCGCACCCCATGCGCATTCCGTTACCTCGCGACGCATGTGCATGGCATCGCTTGATATCGCATCTCATGTGCATGTGCAACGCATGCGCATTGAGTCACGTTGCATCGCATGCGCATGGCATCGCTTGATATCGCATCTTATATGGATCGCATCGCATGCGCATAGAGTAACGTCGCGTCGCTTTCGCATGGCATTTCTTGATATCGCATCTTATGTCCATCGAATCGCATGTGCATTGAGTCACGTAGCACCACATGCGCATTGCATCGCTCGACATCGCATCTTATGCGCATCGCATCGGATGCGCATTGAGTCACGTGCCGTCAAATGCAAATGGAATCGCTTGATATCGCATCTTATGTACATTGCATCGGATGCGCATTGGGTCACGTCCCGTCAAATGCAAATGGAATCGCTTGATATCGCATCTTATGTGCATCGCATCGCATGCTTATTGAGTCACGTCGCTTCACATGCGCATGGCATCGCTTGATATCGCATCTTATGTGCAGCGCATCGCAAGAGCATTGAGCCACATCGCGTCACATGCGCATGGTATCAGCTGATATCGCATCTCATGTGCATCGCATCGCATGTGCATTGAGTCACGTAGCACCACATGCGCATGACATCCCTTGATATCGCATCTTATGTGCATCGCATCGCAGCGCAATGAGTCACATACGCATGCATCGCACGACATCGCATCTTATGTGTATCGCATGCGCATTGAGTCACATCGCATCACACGCGCATTGCATCGCTCCTATCGCATCTTATGTGCATCGCATCGTATGCGCATTGAGTCACATCGCTTCACATGCGCATGGCATCGCTTGATATCGCATATAATGTGCATCGCATCGCATGCGCTTTTGAGTGAGTGAGTGAGTGAGTGGGGTTTAAGGGCCCGTCGACAGCTAGGTCATTTGGGCCCTAGGTCAAAGTTTAAAATTTAAAAGCACTCATTAACTTTTCTGGCTAAAAGTTGAACCTTAAAATAACAACTAAAAACTGTGAACACCTAAAAACCTCAGCCTACAAAGTAACACGATAAAATAAAACCCTGAAGGGCAACGTACTAAAAAGAGGTGAAGTTGAAAGCTAAAAAAAACTAAAATACAAAATTGTTAAAACATTGAAAGGTAAAATGTATCCCAGTTAAAAACAGGGTTAAAACCTATAAAAGGAATTAAAAAAGTGTTACACTTGCGTAGCAAATCCAATCTGGGTAATGAACCGCAGAGTTTTGGCCACAGAAACTGGGTTGTCACCCAAAATTGAAGCTACTGTAGATCCCAGACCAACTGACTGGCGCGCACGAGCGTGTCTTGGACAATCCAAGAGCACGTGTGGGACGGTGAGGCGAACATCGCATGTCGGACAGACAGGTGCCGGGTCACCACGCAGGAGATGGCCGTGAGTGGCTCGTGTGTGACCTATCCTCAGGCGGGTAAGGATAACTTCAGCCCGCCTGGAATCCCTGTAGGAGGTCAGCCAGGGCTCCACGCTGTCTTTAATTATCCGCAGCTGTGTGCCAGTCAACGCTTCCCAAGACTGCTGCCAAACCGATAGAAGCTGGCGACGGAAGTACCGCTGAGCATCCCTATAGGGTATAGTGTCGGTAGAAGACTGCGGCAGACGGCATGCAGACTTAGCTGCCGCATCCGCAGCTTCATTACCCGGAATGCCCGTATGGCCTGGGATCCATGTAAACATTAACTGGTATCCGCGTGAGAGCAATTGAGATATGAGTGTCTGAATTTTAAAAACGAGTGTAGACGTACCGAGGAACTGCTGCAGGGTCTCCACTGCACTCAGAGAGTCGGAGCAAATTATAAAACCTCCAGGGACTAAGTTGGAAATAAAAAGTAAGCAGTAAAATATAGCACGCAGTTCGGCCGTATAAACAGAACTGTAGTCCGGGAGGCGGTATTGATGTGGCTCACCGTTATAGACAAAACTACATCCCGTAGCACCACCCAACTGGGAACCATCGGTGAATACCGGAGTGTAAGTCCGGTAACGTCCCAGTAGTTCGGTGAAAAGTTGACGAAACACCGACTGGGGGGTGGCCACCTTAGCGCAGCCTGAAAGCGCAAGGTCAAACCGGGCTCGATGAAGTTGCCAAGGGGGAGAGCGGGAGAAGGAAAAACGCTCTACAGCAGGCATTCGGAGCTCATGAGTGGCGAGTAGTTCGCGAAATCGAATGCCGCTTGGACGGGATATAGTCGCATTCCGAAGATAACGGTGGGCGAGTTCGGGGCGCAATACAGATCTAAAGGAAGGGTGACCAGGGTGAGCTGCCAACCTGGCCACGTAGGAAGTTAATAAAATCGAGCGCCGAATAGACAGTGGAGGTTCCCCGGAATCAACATACAGACACTCAACACGACTAGTACGGAAGGCTCCAGTAGCTAGACGGATACCAGAATGGTGGACAGTGTCTAAAAGGCGGAGTTTAGTGGCGGACGCCGCGCCATAGATAAAACTGCCGTAGTCCAGTTTGGACCGCACCAGCGAGCGATAAAGCCTCAACATAACAGTGCGATCGCCACCCCAAGAGGCCCCAGATAAGACCCTGAGTACCCGAAGTGAACGATCGCAGGAAGCCCGAAGCTGACGAATATGGAACTCCCAAGTTAGCTTGCTGTCGAGGTGAAGGCCCAGAAACTTAACGTGCGGAACAAACGGCAGACGTGTACCATGCAAATAAAGATCAGGTGGAGGGTGTACACCACGGAGTCGATGGAAGTGGATACATTGCGTTTTCGTAGCGGAGAACTGAAACCCGGTGCGAAGGGCCCAGTCAGCGATGGAGGTTATGTTCAGCTGCAGTTGACGCTCGAGGTGCTCAAGATTATATGATCGGTAATATATCGCGAAGTCGTCAACATACAGTGACATCGGGATTCCGCTACGAACAGCTCTGGCAATCCCGTTAATGGCCACGGCGAAAAGCGTTACGCTGAGAATCGAACCCTGGGGTACACCATTCTCCTGGATCTTTTCTTCTGAGAGGGTATGGCCAATGCGTACACGAAAACGGCGAAGTTTTAAAAAGTTAAAAACGAAGGTCGCTAGATGACCGCGTAAACCGTAGTCGTGCAGATTACGGAGGATACCATAGCGCCATGTAGTGTCGTAGGCCTTCTGTAGGTCGAAGAAGACCCCCACGACGTGCTGCTTCATGAGAAAGGGATTCTGAACATAAGCCTCCATGCGTGTCAGGTTGTCGACACTGGAGCGATGGCGACGAAAACCGCACTGAACATTGCTCAGCAGGTTATTCGTCTCCAGCCACCACACTAAACGAGTGTTAATCATTCGCTCCAAGGTCTTACAAACGACACTCGTTAAGCAGATAGGGCGGTAGCTGGAGGGAAGTATCCGGTCTTTCCCAGGCCGAGGGACAGGGATGACAATACCCTCGCGCCAGGAAGATGGGAAAACCTGCTGAACCCAGATACGGTTGTACATGCCCAACATGAAGGAGAGAGCCTCAGGTGGGAGATGAAGCAGCATTTGTCGGTGGATCTCATCAGGACCCGGAGATGAGTCCTTTGCAACAGACAGAGCATGGGCCAGTTCCTCTTCCGTAAAAAGAGCATTGTATGGTTCACTACAGTCACTGTTAAAATTGAGGGCTATCCGCTCCGCAGATTCCTTCATGGGTAAAAAGGCGGTATTGTAACTTTGCGTTTGGCTATCGGCAGCGAAAGAGTCGGCAAGGGCGTCGGCAACATCCTGCTCACTGGTGTAAGTGGAGCCCTGTACGGCAAGACCGGGTATTATCGTCCGGCGACACTTACCGTACATACGCCGCACAGCAGTCCACACCTGTTGTGCAGAACTGCGACTGGAAAGAGAAGAAACATAAGACTCCCAGGAGCTCCGCTTTGCACTGCGAAGTACAAAACGAGCCCTTGCGCGACAGCGTTTAAAAGAAACAAAGTTTGCCTCCGTTGGATGTAAGTGGAAGACACGTAGAGCACGCTTGCGTGCTTTAATAGCCAAACGGCATTCCTCGGTCCACCAAGGTACAGGAGCACGTCGTGGGGTAGAGGAACCTCGAGGAATGCTGGAATCCGCTGCGAGCAAGATAGAACAGGTAAAATATTCCACCATTTCATCAATGGTGTCAAAATCATTGTCTCGAAGGTGAATGAGGGAACGGAATTTCCCCCAGTCAGCCTTGGAAATAATCCAGTGAGGAAAACGTGTTGGCACGGAATGGTGGCCGGACAGGTGAATGTTAATGGGGTAATGATCACTGCCATATAAGTCGGAAATTACCGACCAGTCAAGTAGTGGTACCAGTGACGGAGTACTATAAGAAACGTCTAGAGCGGAGTGTGTACCATAGGCAGATGATAAGAAAGTAGGCACGCCAGTGTTTAATAGGACTAAGCCGGACATATCGCAAATGTCTGCTACAAGGCACCCTCGAGCATCGTCAGTGTCGGAGCCCCAGTAAGTGTGCTTGGCATTCAGATCGCCGAGGAAAAGGAGTGGTGGCGGAATCTGCGCCAAGAGAGCCCGAAGATCATTTTCGTGTACAACACTGACGGGTGGCAGATAGACATTACAAATAGAGAAACAGACGCTCTGCAGCTGTACACGTATCGCTACGGCTTGCAGCGGCGTGTTAAGTGGTATGCTGACGGCAGAGATGTTATGCGCCACCAAAATAGCCACACCACCACATGCTCGCCCATCAGCTGCAGAGTCATGTCTATATGCCGAGAAACCGCGAAGACGGAGAGCGTGGTTAGGGTGCAAATGGGTTTCTTGTAGACAGACGATTGATGGACAGCGTTGAGAAAGTAGATGCTGTATGTCCGGAACACGTGCCCGGTACCCATTAACATTCCATTGGATTATTTCCATAGTAAGAAAGAGATCAGTGGTTTGTCTTCATCTTTTTCTTTCTTACTTTGGCGGACTTTGGACCTACGATGTGAAAGTCGCCGTCCTCTGGAGATTCCTCAGATGTATGTGAGGAAGAAGATCCTCTACGGCTCGCGGAGCGCGAGCGGGACTTCAAAGAGGAAGAGCGACTACCGGCGCGAACAATAGGCCTGGAACGATGTTTTTCAACAGGCTGGCTACGGCTTGTGGACGGCTTAGGAGCTTTGGTCTGCACGGCTGAGGATGTTTTCGCCGATGCAGGTGTGGCACGATTAAGTGGAGGGGTACTTGCCAGTGGCTCGGTCTGGGTACAAGCGTCTGCAACAGGAACGTGCTGTATGGCGACTGTGTTCACAGCAGCGCGTCGGGCAGCAGAGACATAGTCCAAGGTGGTAGTGGGCTTGAGCTGCTCAAAGCGGCGACGCGCTTCTGGAAAGGTGAGGTGTTCTTTCACACGCAGTTCCTGAATACACTTCTCATCCAGAAACTTCGGACACTGTCGAGAGCTCGATGGATGACTCCCTCCACAGTTAACACAGTTCGGGTCACGGGTGCACGCCGTTCCCTCATGTGTCGGTAGGCCACAACGCTCACATACAGCAGGATGGTTACATGATGTTTTGGTATGCCCGAACTTCTGACACTGGAAGCAGCGCATAGGGTTTGGAACATACTGCCGCACAGAGGCACGTTCGTAGCCGCAAAAGATATATTCCGGCAAGACAGTGCCCTTGAACGTAAGGAACACTGTCCGCAATGGTACGTCCTTGCCATCCTGCTTGCGCGTAAGCCGATACGCCTGACAGACTCGCTGATCAGACAGGCAACTGACTATCTCCTCATTACTGAGATTGTCGAGACTAGAAGTGGTGACGACTCCCCTGCAGGTGTTGAGAGTTTTGTGGGGGGCTACCCGAATAGGGTAGGACCCCAACAAACTAGCCTTTAGAATTTTCTGGCTTTGTTCTGCAGTATTGGTCTCTAACAATAGCGTGCCGTCGCGTAGTCTGCTCGCATTCTTTACGGGTCCACATATCCTGTCCACTTCGCGCTTAATGTAAAAAGGGTTCAGGTCCTTAATCGTTTTCCCGTCACATGCCAAGGTCACAACAAGAAATGGGTCAGTGAAAAGGTTTTTGCGCGGATGCATATTGAAATTGGACCCCCATCCGGAACCGTCGGCGTCAGCCTGCCATCCGGGGGTCAAAGAAAAGAAAGACACCAAAATCTCCACGGTCTGTGCCGCCATGGAGACCCCTCCATGACTGACCTCAAAGCGTACTTCAGAGGAGCTACCCTCCGATCTCCACTGCTTGTCCGCATGGGTAAACCGTTCACCACGTGACACCCCGGTTTTATGCCCCCACCACAGGAATAACCGCCTGTGGCTCCCCGCTTTAGCACACGCTGCCTCAACGGAGTCAGCGTGGATTCAGGGGACTTCGGGTTGATTACACCGGGGCTCCGTCAGCGGTAACACGTCCGGCCGGTGATACTAACCCGACGGCACGCGGCCGTCGGGAGATTAACACCGGCCGTGCCCTCAAGGAGCTACGTGGGTGTACTTGACGTGTGGACGGGCTCCGCACCTAAGGCTACACATGGGGGCAGTGTGAAGGGTCCGCACAACCTTCTCGCCTGAGACCTCCGAAGAGCACACAAGTCGGGGGCCGCGCCGAAAACCGTGGGACAGGACCACGGAAATACGAAAGATCCCTGCTGGTGAGACAGGAGTTATAAATCTAGGAACTTACAAACTAATAATCAGAATAAACCTAGAAGAGGAAGAGGGTGATATAAAAAGCAACAAAAACGCTGCACGTGGCACAGTTAATGAAAGTGGAGGGGGTGAAGTGATAGTGAGCAGCTCGGGGCCCCGGGTGCGCCAAACCCGGACCTACCGTGGTAGGTTCCCCTGGGGGAGTTTGATTTCGGAGTCCTCTTCTCCTAGATGAGTCGTCGACCAAGACTAACGAGCCTCATCTACCCGTTGGAATGTTCTTAGTTTCCCCTCACCTCTTGCCTACCAGTGGTCACGAAGACTCACTTAGTAGGCCGTCTGGATCGGGTACTGAGCCCCTCCGCCACGGCAAGGCGACACTCCTTCGGAGGGGGCGCTTTTGATTCACATCACGTCACATGCGCATGGCATCGCTTGATATCGCATCTTATGTGCTTCGCGTTACATGCGCATTGAGTCACGTCGCGTCACATGCACATGGCATCGCTTGATATCGCATCGCATGCGCATTGAGTCAGAACGCGTCACATGCGCATGGCTTCAGTTGATAACGCATCTCATGTGCCACGCATCGCATGCGCATTCAGCGACGTCGCGTCACATGCGCATGGAATCGCTTGATATCGCTTTCTATGTGCATCGCATCGCATGCTTTCTGTGTCACGTCACGTCACATGCGCATGGCATCGCTTGTTATCGCAACTTATGTGCATCGCATCGCATGCGCATTGAGTGACGTCGCGTCACATGCGCATGGAATCGCTTGATATCGCATCTTATGTGCATCGCATCGCATGCTTTATGTGTCACATCGCGTCACATGCGCATGGCATCGCTTGTTATCGCAACTCATGTGCATCGCATCGCATGCGCATTGAGTCACGTCGCCTCACTTGCGCACGGCATCGCTTGATATCGCATCTTATGTGCATCGCACCGCATGCGCATTCCGTTACCTCGCGACACATGTGCATCGCATCGCTTGATATCGCATCTCATGTGCATCGCATGCGCATTGAGTCACGTCGCGTCACTTGCGCATGGCGTCGCTTGATATCGCATCTTATATGCATCGCATCGCATGCTTTTTGTCCCGTCGCGTCACATGCGCATGGCATCGCTTGTTATCGCAACTCATGTGCATCGCATCGCATGCGCATTGAGTCACGTCGCGTCACTTGCGCATGGGATCGCTTGATTCGCATCTTATGTGCATCGCATCGCATGCGTATTGACTCACGTCGCGTCACATGCGCATGGCAACAGTTATTATCGCATCATATGTGCACCGCATCGCAATCGCATTGCGTAACTTCCCATCACATGCGTATGGCATCGCTTGATATCGCATCCTATGTGCATCGCATCGCATGCGCATTGAGTCAAATCCCACCACATGCGCATGGCATCGCTCGACAACGCATCTTATGTCCATCGCATCGCATGCGCATTGAGTCATGTCTCGTAACATTAGCATGGCATCGCTTGATATCGCATATTATGTGCATCGCATCACATGCGCATTGAGTCACGTCGCATCACATGCGCATGGCATCGCTCGACAACGCATCTTATGTGCATCGCATCGCATGCGCATTGAGTCATGTCTCGTCATATTTCCATGGCACCGCTTGATATCGCATCTTGTGTGCATCACATCGCATGCGCGTTGAGTCGCGTTGCGTCACATGCGCATGGCATCGCTTGATATCGCGTCTTATGTGCATTGCACCGCATGCGCATTCCGTTACCTCGCGACACATGTGCATCGCATCGCTTGATATCGCATCTCATGTGCATGTGCATCGCATGCGCATTGAGTCACGTTGCAACACATGCGCATGGCATCGCTTGATATCGCATCTTATATGCATCGCATCGCATGCGCATTGAGTAACGTCGCGCCGCATTCGCATGGCATTTCTTGATATCGCATCTTATGTCCATCGAATCGCATGCGGTTTTGAGTCACATCACGTCACATGCGCATGGCATCGCTTGATATCGCATCTTATGTGCATCACGTTGCGTGCGCATTGAGTATCGTCACGTCACATGCACATGGCATCGCTTGATATCGCATCTCATGTGCATCGCATCGCATGCGCATTGAGTCACGTCGCATCACATACGCATGGCATTGCCTGATATTGCATCTTATGTGCATCGCATCGGATGCGCATTGAATCACGTCCCGTCACATGCAAAGGAATCGCTTGATATCGCATCTTATGTGCATCGCATCGCATGCTTATTGAGTCACGTCGCTTCACATGCGCATGGCATCGCTTGATATCGCATCTTATGTGCATCGCGTTGCATGCGCATTGAGTATCGTCACGTCACATGCACATGGCATCGCTTGATATCGCATCTCATGTGCTTCGCATCGCATGCTTATTGAGTCACGTCGCTTCACATACGCATGGAATCGCCTGATATCGCATCTTATGTGCATCGCATCCGATGCGCATTGAATCACGTCCCGTCACATGCAAAGGAATCGCTTGATATCGCATCTTATGTGCATCGCATCGCATGCTTATTGAGCCACGTCGCGGCACATGCGCATGGCATCAGCTGATATCGCATCTCATGTGCATCGCATCGCATGTGCATTGAGTCACGTAGCACTGCATGCGCATGAGATCGCTTGATATCGCATCTTATGTGCATCGCATCGCAGCGCAATGAGTCACATACGCATGCATCGCACGACATCGCATCTTATGTGTATCGCATGTGCATTGAGTCACATCGCATCACTCGCGCATTGCATCGCTCATATCGCACCTTATGTGCATCGCATCGTATGCGCCTTGAGTCACATCGCTTCACATGCGCATGGCTTCGCTTGATATCGCATCTTATGTGCATCGCGTTACATGCGCATTGAGTCACGTCGCGTCACATGCACATGGCATCGCTTGATATCGCATCGCATGCGCATTGAGTCACAACGCGTCACATGCGCATGGCATCAGTTGATAACGCATCTCATGTGCCACGCATCGCATGCGCATTCAGTGACGTCGCGTCACATGTGCATGGAATCGCTTGATATCGCATTTTAGGTGCATCGCCTCGCATGCTTCTTGTGTCACGTCGCGTCACATGCGCATGGCATCACTTGTTATCGCAACTTATGTGCATCGCATCGAATGCGCATTGAGTGACGTCGCGTCACATGCGCATGGAATCGCTTGATATCGCATCTTATGTGCATCGCATCGCATGCTTTTTGTGTTACGTCGCGTCACATGCGCATGGCATCGCTTGTTATCGCAACTCATGTGCATCGCATCGCATGCGCATTGAGTCATGTCTCGTCACATTTGCATGGTTTATGTGCAGCGCATCGCATGCTTATTGAGTCACGTCGCATCACATGCGCATGGCATCGCTCGACAACGTATCTTATGTCCATCGCATCGCATGCGCAGTGAGTCATGTCTCGTCACATTTGCATGGTTTATGTGCAGCGCATCGCATGCTTCTTGAGTGACGTCGCGTCACATGCGCATGGCATCAGTTGATATCGCATCTTATGTCCATCGCATCGCATGCGCATTGAGTCATGTCTCGTCACATTTGCATGGCATCGCTTAATATCGCATCTTATGTGCACCGCAATGCATGCGCATTGACTCACGTCGCGTCACATGCGCATGCCTACGTGCGACAACGCATCTTATGTGCATCGCATCGCATGCGCATTGAGTCATGTCTCGTCACATTTGCATGGTTTATGTGCAGCGCATCGCATGCTTCTTGAGTGACGTCGCGTCACATGCGCATGACATCAGTTGATATCGCATCTTATGTCCATCGCATCGCATGCGCATTGAGTCATGTCTCGTCACATTTGCATGGCATCGCTTAATATCGCATCTTATGTGCACCGCAATGCATGCGCATTGACTCACGTCGCATCACATGCGCATGCCTACGTGCGACAACGCATCTTATGTGCATCGCATCGCATGCGCATTGAGTCATGTCTCGTCATATTTCCATGGCATCTCTTGAAATCGCATTTTATGTGCATCGCATCGCATGCGCTTTTGAGTCACATCACGTCACATGCTCATGGCATGGCTGGATATCGCAAGTTATGTGCATCGCACGGCATGCGCTTTTGAGTCACATCACGTCACATGCGCATGGCATCGCTTGATATCGCACCCTATGTGCTTCGCATTCAATGCGCATTGAGTCACGTCGCGTCACATGCAAAGGGCATCGCTTGCTATCGCATCTCAAGTGCATCGCATCGCTTGATATCGCATCTTATGTGCATCGCATCGCATGCGTATTTAGTCACGTCACGTCACATGAGCATGGCATCGCTTGATATCGCAACTTAAGTGGATCGCATCGCATGCGCAGTGAGTCACGAAGCGTCACATGCGCATGACATCGCTTGATATGGCATCTTATGTGCATCGCATCGCATGCTCATTGATTCACGTCGCGTCACATGCAAATATCATCGCTTGATATCGCATCTTATGTGCATCACATCGCAGCGCATTGAGTTACTTTGCGTCACATACGCATGGATCGCTCGACATTGCAACTTATGTGCATGGCATCGCTTGATATCGCACTTTATGTGCATCGCATCGCATGCGCATTGAGCCACGTCGCGTCACATCAGCATGGAATCGCGTGATATCGCACTTTATGTGCATCGCATCGCATGCACATTGAGCCACGTCGCGTCACATGAGCATGGAATTGCTTGATATCAAATTTATGTGCATCGCATCGCATGCTTATTGAGTCACGTCGCGTCACATGCGTATGGCATCGCTTGATATCGCATCTTATGCGCATCGCATCGCATGCGCATTGAGTCACTTCGCATATCATGCGCATGGCATCGCTTGATATCGCATCTTATGTTCATCGCATCGCAAGCGCATTGAGTCACATCGCGTCACATACGCATGGCATTACTCGACATCGCATCGCATGTGCATCGCATCGCATGCGCTTTGAGTCACGTTGCATCATATACAAGAAATCGCTTGATATCGCATTTTGTGCGCATCGCATGCGCATTGAGCCACAGCGCGTCACATGCGCATGGCATCGCTCGATATCGCATCATATGTGCGTCGCATCGCATGCGCATTGAGTCACAACGAATCACATGCGCATGGCATTGCTCGACATCGCATGCGCATTGAGTAACGTCGCGTCGCATTCGCATGGCATTTCTTGATATCGCATCTTATGTCCATCGCATTGCATGTGCATTGAGTCACGTAGCACCACATGCCCATGGCATCGCTCGACATCGCATCTTATGCGCATCGCATCGCATAAGCTTTTGAGTCACATCACGTCACATGCGCATGGCATCACTTGATATCGCATCTTATGTGCATCGCGTTGCATGCGCATTGAGTATCGTCACGTCACAAGCACATTGCATCGCTTGATATCGCATCTCATGTGCATCGCATCGCATGCGCATTGAGTCACGTCGCATCAGATACGCATGGCATTGCGTGATATCGCATCTTATGTGCATCGCATCGCATGCTTATTGAGTTACGTCGCTTCACATGCGCATGGCATCGCTTGATATCGCATCTTGTGTGCATCGCATCGCAAGAGCATTGAGTCACATGCGCATGGCATCAGCTGATATTGCATCTCATGTGCATCGCATCGCATGTGCATTGAGTCAGGTAGCACCACATGCGCATGACATCGCTCGATATCCCATCTTTTGTGCATCGTATCGCATGCGCATTGAGTGACATCGCGTCATATTCGCATGGCATCGCTTGATATCGCATTTTATGTGCATCGCATCGCAGCGCAATGAGTCACATACGCGTGCATCGCACGACATCGCCTCTTATTTGTATCGCATGCGCATTGAGTCACATCGCTTCACATGCGCATGGCATCGCTTGATATCACATTTTATGTGCATCGCATCGCATGAGCTTATGAGTCACATCACGTCACATGCGCATGGCATCGCTTGATATCGCATCTTAAGTGCATCGCGTTGCATGCGCATTGAGTCACGTAGCGTCACATGCACATGGCATCGCTTGATATCGCATCGCATGCGCATTGAGTCACAACGCGTCACATGCGCATAGAATCAGTTGATAACGCATCTCATGTGCCACACATCGCAGGCGCATTCAGTGACGTCGCGTCACATGCGCATGGAATCGGCTGATATCGCATTTTATGTGAAAGGCATCGGATGCTTTTGTGTCACGTCGCGTCACATGCGCATGGCATCACTTGTTATCGTAACTTATGTGCATCGCATCGCATGCGCATTGAGTGACGTCGCGTCACATGCGCATGGAATCGCTTGATATTGCATCTTATGTGCATCGCATCGCATGCTTTGTGTGTCACGTCGCGTCACATGCGCAATGCATCGCTTGTTATCGCAACTCATGTGCTTCGCATCGCATGCGCATTGAGTCCCGTCGCGTCACTTGCGCATGGCATCGCTTGATATCGCATCTTATGTGGACCGCAATGGATGCGCATTGACTCACGTCGCGTCATATGCGCATGGCATCGCTTGATATCACATATTATGTGCATCGCATCGCATGCGCATTGAGTCACGTCGCATAACATGCGCATGGCATCGCTTGTTATCGCATCTTATGTCCATCGCAACGTATGGGCATTGAGTCACCTCGCATCACATGCGCATGCCTACGTTCGACAACGCATCTTATGTGCATCGCATCGCATGCGCATCGAGCTATGTCTCGTCACATTTCCATGGCATCTCTTGATATCGCATTTTATGTGCATCGCATCGCATGCGCTTTTGAGTCACGTCACATCACATGCTCATGGCATTGCTTGATATCGCAAGTTTTGTGCATCGCATCGCATGCGCTTTTGAGTCACATCACGTCACATGCGCATGGCATCGCTTGATATCGCACCTTATGTGCTTCGCATTCAATGCGCATTGAGTCACGTCGCGTCACATGCAAAGGGCATCGCTTGAAATCGCATCTCATGTGCATCGCATCGCTTGAAATCGCATCTTATGTGCATCGCATTGCATGCGTATTTAGTCACCTCACGTCACATGAGCATGGCACCGCTTGATATCGCATCTTAAGTGGATCGCATCGTATGCGGAGTGAGTCACGAAGCGTCAAATGCGCATGGCATTGCTTGATACTGCATCTTATGTGCATCGCATCGCATGCTCTTTGATTCACGTCGCGTCACATGCGCATGGCATCGCTTGATATGGCATCTTATGTGTTTCGCATCGCAGCGCATTGAGTTACATTGCGTCACATACGCATGCATCGCTCGACACTGCAACTTATGTGCATCGCATGCGCATTGAGTCACATCGCATCACACGCGCATGGCATCGCTCGACATCGCATTTTATGTGCATCGCATCGCATGCGCATTGAGTCACATCGCTTCACATGCGCATGGCATCGCTTGATATCGCATTCTATGTGCATCGCGTCGCATGCGCTTTTGAGTCACATCACGTCACAAGCGCATGGCAGCGCTTGATATCGCATCTAATGTGCATCTCGTCGCATACGCATTGAGTCACGTCGCGTCACATGCACATGGCATCGCTTGATATCGCATCGCATGCACATTTAGTCACGTCGCATCACATGCGCATGGCATCGCGTGATATCGCATCTTATGTGCATCGCATCGCATGCGCATTGAGCCGCCTCGCGTCACATGCACATGGCATCGCTTGATGTCGCATTGCATGCGCATTGAGTCACTTCGCGTATCATGCGCATGGCATCGCTTAATATCGCATCTTATGTGCATCGCAACCCAAGCGCATTGAGTCACATCGCGTCACATACGCATGACATTACTCGACATCCCATCGCATGTGCATCGCATCCCATGCGCATTGAGTCACGTTGCATCATATACAAGAAATTGCTTGATATCGCATTTTGTGCGCATCGCATGCGCATTGAGCCACATCGCGTCACAAGCGCATGGCATCGCTCGAGTGAGTGAGTGAGTGAGTGAGTATTGTTTAAGGGCCCATTGACAACTAGGTCATTAGGGCCCTAAGTTCACAGAATAAAACAAGCCAACAATAAAACCTCACCCTAAAAAGCTAAAAGGTGAAAGTTAAAATAACTTTAAAAAAAGGTTAAAAAGTCTAAAACCGAGAGCTAAAACAGTTAAAAGTTAAACAACTGGTAAAAACGTAGACTTATAAAACTTAAAACTGATAAAATCTTTAAAAGGTAAAAAACAGAATAACATCCAAAGTAAAAACAACTAAAAGTCAATATCCGCCAATATAAAAGCACCTTACACTTGCTTGCAAAAATCAATTTTGGCAACAAACCGCAGTGCTGTATTGACAGCTACTGCGTCGTTGCCTAAAACAGAGCACAGTGTAAGGCCCAGGCCTAGGGACTGACGCTCATGATCGTATTGCGGACAATCAAGAAGGACATGTGCGACGGAGAGTGGAACATTGCACGTCGCACAGACAGGCTCCGGATCACCACGCAAAAGATGTCCATGCGTGGCTCGAGTGTGGCCTATCCTCAGGCGGGTCAAAATCACTTCCTCACGCCTGGAATTCCTGCAGCTGGTCTGCCAGGGTTGTACAGTGTCCTTTATTGTCCGTAACTGAGTGCCAGCTAACGCTTCCCAAGATTGCTGCCAGTGGGTAAATAGACGGCGGCGAAAGTATTTCTGCACATCTACATAGGGTAGCGCACGGGTGGAGTATTCCGGGAGGCGGCATGCAGACTTTGCAGCCGCATCCGCCGCCTCGTTGCCCGGAATACCCACATGGCCTGGGATCCACGTAAAAACAAACTGGTATCCGCGAGACAGTAGTTGCGAGATCAACGTCTGAATTTTAATAATCAATGCCGAGGTGCCGATAAACCGTTGCAGGGCCTGGAGGGCGCTAAAAGAGTCGGAACAGATAATAAAACTTCCAGGACCTGAACTGGAGATAAAAAGCAGGAAATAAAATATGGCAAACAGCTCGGCGGTAAATACTGAACTGGCGTCTGGAAGGCGGTACTTGCGAACGTCGCCATGGTATACAAAAGCGGAACCCGTCGCACTACCCATCCGTGAGCCATCAGTAAATACCGGAGTATGAGTCCGGTATCGGCCCAGAATTGCGGTGAAAAGTTGGTGAAACACCGAGTGAGGGGTAGCTAACTTCGCACAGCTCGACAGCTCCAGGTCAAAGCGTGCACGCTGGAGCTGCCATGGAGGGTATCGGCCATGCGAATGCCGCTCTACAGCTGGCAAGCGTAGATCGTGTGTGGTCAGCAGTTCTCGAAACCTGATGCCGCTTGGACGGGAGATAGTTGTATTCCGCGTATAACGGTACACTAGGTCTGGACGCAATACAGGTGGAAACGAAGGATGACCTGGATGAGCGGCCAACCTTGCCACGTAGGAACATAGTAACAACGAGCGTCGGGCAGACAGTGGGGGTTCGCCAGAATCAGCATACAGACAGTCCACTCTACTTGTACGGAAAGCCCCAGTAGCGAGACGGATACCAGTGTGATGTATTGTATCAAAAAGGCGGAGTTTAGAGGCGGATGCGGAGCCATAGATAAAACAGCCGTAGTCTAATTTGGACCGGACCAGTGAACGATACAACCTCAACATGACCGTGCGATCGCCGCCCCAAGATACCCCAGATAAAACCCGGATCACCCGAAGCGAACGATCGCAGGAAGCACGCAGATAACGAATATGGTGCTCCCATGTAAGTTTGGTGTCGAGGTGTAAGCCCAAGAATTTCAGGTGCGGAACAAATGGAAGACGCGTGCCACGCAAATAAAGATCAGGGGCCGGGTGTACGCCACGAAGTCGATGGAAGTGGACACATTGTGTTTTCGTAGGGGAGAACTGAAAGCCGGTGCGAAATGCCCACTCGGCGATGGATGTTATAGCTAGCTGCAGTTGACGCTCGATGTGCTCTAAACTATGAGAGCGATAGTATATCGCAAAGTCGTCAACATACAGTGACATTGGTATTCCCCTACGAACAACACTGGCAATGCCGTTGATGGCCACGGCGAAAAGTGTTACACTCAGAATCGACCCCTGGGGTACACCATTCTCCTGGATTCGTTCTTGTGAAAGCGTATGGCCAATGCGGACACGAAATCGGCGAAGTTGTAAAAAATTAAGAACAAAGAGAGCTAGATGGCCACGTAAACCGTAGTCGTGTAAACTACGGAGGATACCATAGCGCCATGTAGTGTCGTAGGCCTTCTGCAGGTCGAAGAAGACCCCCACGACATGCTGCTTCATGAGAAAGGCATTCTGGATGTAGGCCTCCATGCGAGTAAGGTTATCGACACTCGAGCGATGACGACGAAAGCCGCACTGAACGTTGCTCAGCAGGTTATTCGTCTCTAGCCACCACACTAAGCGAGTGTTAATCATTCGTTCCATGGTCTTACAAACGACACTCGTCAGGCAGATAGGACGGTAGCTAGAGGGAAGTGTCCGGTCCTTCCCCGGCCGAGGGATAGGGATGACAGTACCCTCGCGCCAGGAAGAAGGGAAAACCTGCTGAAGCCAGATGCGGTTGTACATGTTCAGCAGGAAGGTCAACGCCTCAGGTGGAAGATGAAGCAGCATTTGTCGGTGAATGTCATCAGGCCCAGGAGAAGAGTCCTTCGCGAGAGACAAAGCATGGGCTAGCTCCGCCTCCGTAAAATGAGCGTTGTACGGTTCACTAGAGTCACTTTTAAAATTGAGGACTACCCGCTCCGCAGATTCCTTGACGGGTAAAAAGGTAGTGTGGTAGCTTTGGGTTTGGCTATCAGCAGCGAAAGCGTCTGCGAGGGCGTCGGCGATATCCTGCTCGTGGGTGTAAGAGCGTCCCTGTACGGCAAGACCGGGTATTATCGTCCGGCGACACTTGCCGTACATACGCCGAACAGCAGTCCACACTTGTGTTGCAGAGCTGCGACGGGACAGGGAAGAGACGTAAGATTCCCAGGAGCTACGTTTTGCACTACGGAGTACAAAACGTGCCCTCGCACGAGCGCGTTTAAAAGATATAAAATTGGTCTCCGTAGGATGCAGGTGAAAAGCACGCAGAGCACGCCTACGAGCTTTGATAGCCAAGCGGCATTCCTCGGTCCACCACGGTACGGGAACGTGTCGTGGCGTAGAGGAACTTCGAGGAACGCTGGAATCTGCCGCGAGCAAGATAGAGCAGGTAAAGTACTCCACCATTTCATCAATGGTGTCAAAGCCATTGTCGTGTATGTGAATGAGGGATCGAAATTTCTCCCAATCAGCCTTGGAAATAATCCAGTGAGGGTGTCGTGTTGGCACAGGAAGGTGGACGGATAGGTGAATGTTAATGGGATAATGATCACTGCCATATAAGTCGGAGAGAACCGACCAATCCAGAATAGGTACTAGCGATGGGCTACAAAAGGAAACGTCTATGGCGGACTGTGTAGCGTAGGCAGATGATATGAAGGTAGGGACACCAGTATTTAACAAAAGTAAGCCGGACATATCGCACACGTCTGCTACAAGGCAACCACGAGCATCGTCAGTGTCGGAGCCCCAGAGGGTATTTTTGGCATTCAGATCGCCCAAAAACAAGATCGGTGGTGGAATCTGTGCCAAGAGAGCCCGAAGATCGTTTTGTTGTACGACACTGACCGGTGGCAGATAGACGTTACAAATAGACAGACTCAGACCCTGCAACTGGACGCGTACTGCCACAGCTTGCAGTGGCGAGTTAAGCGGGATGCTTGTGGCAGAGATGTTATGAGCCACCAGAGTGGCAACACCACCGCTTGCGCGCCGATCAGCTGCAGAGTCATGTCTAAATACCGAAAAACCACGGAGATGTAATGCGTGGTGAGGCTTCAAGTGGGTTTCTTGTAGACAGACAATTGATGGAGTTCTTTGAAAGACTAAGTGCTGTATGTCCGGAGAACGTGCCCGGAACCCATTAACATTCCACTGGATTATTTCCATATTAAAAAGAGATTAGTGGCCAGTGTTTATCTTTTTCTTCTTCTTTCGTTTCATCTTGGCGCATTTGGGACCAATGAAGTGGCTTTCCCCATCCTCTGGCGACTCCTCCGATGTTTGGGAGTCCGAAGATCCCCTACGGCTCGCAGAGCGGGAGCGGGACTTCATGGAGGAGGTGGGACTGCTGGCTCGAACAACGTGCCTGGCTCGAGGTTTGTCCACAGAAGTGGTTGCACATGGGGACGGTTCGAGAGCTGAAGTCTCCACTGCGATAGATGTAGTCGCAGGAGGATTAGGGTGACGCTGTGGAGGAGTGCTCGCTGACCAGTCGGTTTGTGTGCCAACATCCGATAAAGGTGCGTGTTGCAGGCCCACAGTGGTCACAGGAGGGCGGCGGGCAGCAGACGCATACCCGGTGGTGTTCGCAGGTTTTAGCTGTTCGAAGCGCCACCGCGCTTCCAGAAACGTTAGGTGTTCCTTAACTCGTAACTCCTGGATACTCTTTTCATCAGAAAACTGTGGGCACTGACGCGAGCTAGAAGGATGTTTCCCTCCACAGTTCACGCAGCAGTGGTCCCGTGTACACGCGGTCTCTTCATGTGCTGCTAACCCGCATCGTTCACAAATAGCAGGATGCGTGCACGAGCTCCTTGTATGTCCGAACCTCTGACACTGGAAGCAGCGCATGGGGCTCGGTACATACGGACATACAGCGGCCCGCTCATAACCGCAATAGATATATTCTGGCAAGGTGGTACCCTTGAACGTAAGAAACACCGTTCGTAAGGCGATCTCCTTGCCTTCCTGCTTTCGTGACAGACGGTACGCTTGACACACTCTTTGGTCCGAGAGACAGGTGACAATTTCCTCATTAGAGAGACTGTCCAAGCTAGAGGTGGTAACAACTCCCCGACATGAATTAAGCGACTTGTGTGGGGCTACCCGCACGGGATAGGTTCCCAACAAATGCGCTTTAAGGAGCTTCTGTGACTGGTCTGAGTTTGTCGTCTCCAATAGCAGCGTACCGTCTCTAAGGCGTGTTGCGTTCTTGACTGGTCCACAAATCCGATCCACTTCCTTCTTTATATAGAAAGGGCTAATATCCTTCATCGATTTTCCATCACTTGCCAAGGTCATAACCAAGAAAACATCAGTGTAAGGGGTTTTGCGCGCATACATGATTGGTTTGGACCCCCTTCCGGAACCGTCGGCGTCAGCCTGCCATCCGGGGGTCAAAGGATAAAAGACACCAAAATCTCCACGGTCTGTGCCGCCATGGAGACCCCTCCATGACTGACCTCAAAGCGTACTTCAGAGGGGCTACCCTCCGATCTCCACTGCTTGTCCGCATGGGTAAACCGTTCACCACGTGACACCCCGGTTTTATGCTACCACCACAGGAATAACCGCCTGTGGCTCCCCGCTTTAGCACACGCTGCCTCAACGGAGTCAGCGTGGATTCAGGGGACTTCGAGTTGATTACACCGGGGTTCCGTCAGCGGTAGCACGTCCGGCCGGTGATACTAACCCGACGGCACGCGGCCGTCGGGAGATTAACACCGGCCGTGCCCTCAAGGAGCTACGTGGGTGTACTTGACGTGTGGACGGGCTCCGCACCTAAGGCTACACATGGGGGCAGTGTGAAGGGTCCGCCTAACCTTCGCGCCTGAGACCCCCGAAGAGCACACAAGTCGGGGGCCGCGCTGAAAACCGTGGGACAGGACCACGGAGATAGGAAAGATCCCTGCTGGTGAGACAGGAGTTATAAAACTAAGGCCTTACTAACTAATAATCGGAATAAACCTAGAAGAGGAAGAGGATGATATAAAAGCAACATAAATCGCTGCACGTGGCACAGTTAATGTATATGGAGGGGGTGAAGTGATAGTGAGCAGCTCGGGGCCCCGGGTGCGCCAAACCCGGACCTACCGTGGTAGGTTCCCCTGGGGGAGTTTGATTTCGGAGTCCTCTTCTCCTAGATGAGTCGTCGACCAAGACTAACGAGCCTCATCTACCCGTTGGAATGTTCTTAGCTTCCCCTCACCTCTTGCCTACCAGTGGTCACGAAGACTCACTTAGTAGGCCGTCTGGATCGGGTACTGAGCCCCTCCGCCACGGCAAGGCGACACTCCTTCGGAGGGGGCATCGCTCGATATCGCATCATATGTGCATCGCATCGCATGCGCATTGAGTCACAACGAATCACATGCGCATGGCATTGCTCGACATCGCATCGCATGCGCATTGAGTCACATGCCCATGGCATCACTGGAGAGCGCATCTTATGTGCATTGCATCGCAAGCGCATTGAGCCATATTGCATCACATGCTCATGAAATCGCTTGATATCGCATCTTATCTGCATCGCCTGGCAAGCGCATTGAGTCACGTCGCTTCACATGCGCTCGAAATCGCATCTTATGTGCATCGCATCGCATGCGTATTGAGTCACGTCGTATCACATGCGCATGAAATCGCTTGATATTGCATTTTATGTGTACCGCATCGAATGCGCATTGAGTCACATCGCGTCACATACGCACGGCATCGTTTGATATCGCATTTTATGTGCAGCGTATCGCATGTGCATTGAGTCACAACGAATCACATGCGCATGGCATTGCTCGACATCGCATCGCATGCGCATTGAGTCACATGCCCATGGCATCACTGGAGAGCGCATCTTATGTGCATTGCATCGCAAGCGCATTGAGCCATATTGCATCACATGCTCATGAAATCGCTTGATATCGCATCTTATCTGCATCGCCTGGCAAGCGCATTGAGTCACGTCGCTTCACATGCGCTCGAAATCGCATCTTATGTGCATCGCATCGCATGCGTATTGAGTCACGTCGTATCACATGCGCATGAAATCGCTTGATATTGCATTTTATGTGTACCGCATCGAATGCGCATTGAGTCACATCGCGTCACATACGCACGGCATCGTTTGATATCGCATTTTATGTGCAGCGTATCGCATGTGCATTGAGTCACATCGCATTACAAGCGCATGGTATTGCTCGACATCGCATCTTATGAGCATCGCGTCGCATGCGCATTGAGTCACATCGTGTCACAAGCGCATGGCATCGCTCGATATCGCATCTAATGCGCTTCGCTTCGCATGCGCATTGAGTCACATCGCGTCATATGCGCATGGCACCGCTTGATATCGCATCTTATGTGCGTCGCATGCACATTGAGTCACATCGCATCACATGCGCATGGCGTCGCTCGACATTGCATCTTATGTGCATCGCATCGCATGCGCATTGATTCACATCGCGGCACATGCGCCTGGCATCGCTTGATGTCGCATCTTATGTGCATCGCATCGCATGCGCATTGATTCACATCGCGCCACATGCGCATGGCATCGCTTGATATCGCATCTTATGTGCATCGCATCGCATGCGCATTGATTCCCATCGCGGCACATGCGCATGGCATCGCTTGATATCGCATCTTATGTGCATCGCATCGCATGCGCATTGAGTCACATTGCGTCACATGCGCTTGGCATCGCTTGATGTCGCATCTTATGTAAATCGCATGCGCATTGGGTCACGTCGCGTCACATGTGCATGGCATCGCTTCAAATCGCATCTTATGTGCATCACATCGCATGCGCATTGACTCCCATCGCGTCACATGCGCATGGCATCGCTTGACATCGCATCTTATGTGCATCGCATCGCATGCGCATTGAGTCACGTCGCGTCACATGCGCATGGCATCGCTTGATATCACATCTTATATAAATTGCATGCGCATTGAGTCACGTCCCGTCACATACGCATGCCATCGCTTGATATCGCATCTCATGTGCATCGCATCGCATGAACATTGAGTCGCGTCGCATCACATGAGTATGGCATCGCTTGATAGCGCATGTTTTGTGCATTGCATGCGTATTGAGTCACATGGCATCACATGCGCATGGCATCGCATCTTATGTCCATCGAATCGCATGCGCTTTTGAGTCACATCACGTCACATGCGCATGGCATCCCTTGATATCGCATTTTATATGCATCGCATCGCATGCGCATTGAGTCAAATCGTGTCACATTTCCATGACATCGCTTGATATCGCATCTTATGTGCATCGGATAGATTGCGCTTTGACTCACATCTCATCCTATGCGCATGGCATCGCTTGACATCTGATCGCATGCGCATTGAGTCACGTCGCATCACATGCGCATGAAATCGCTTGTTATCCCATCTTATGTGCATGGCATTACATGCGCATTAAGTCACATCGCGCCAAGTGCGCATAAAATCGCTTGATATCGCATCTTATGTGCATCGCATCGCATGCGTATTGAGTCACATCCCTTCACATGCGCATGGCATCGCTCGACATTGAATCTTATGTGCATCTCATCCAATGCGCATTGAGTCGCGTCACGCCACATGCACATGGCATTGCTTGATAACACATCTTATGTGCATCGCATCGCATGCGCACTGAGTCACATCCCATCATATGCATATGGCATCCGTCGAGATCCCATCTTATGTGCAAAGCATCGCAAGCGCATTGAGTCACATTGCGTCACATGCGCATGGCATCGCTTGATATCGCATCTTATGTGCATCGCATCGCTTGCGCAAGGAATTACATCGCATTACATGCGCATGGCATCGCTTGATATCGCATCTAATGTGCATCGCATCGCAAGCGCATTGAGTCACATCGCGTCACATACGCATGGCATTACTCGACATCGCATCGCATGTGCATCGCATCGCATGCGCATTGAGTCACGTTGCATCATATACAAGAAATCCCTTGATATCGCATTTTATGTGCATCGCATGCGCATTGAGTCACGTCGCGTCACATGCGCATGCATCGCTTGAAATCGCATCTTAGGTGAATCGAATCGCATGCGCGCTCAGCCACATCGCATCACATGCCCATGGCATTGCTCAACATCGCATGTAATGTGCATCTCATCGCATGCGCATTGAGTCACGTCGCGTCACATGCGAATGCATCGCTCGAAATCGCATCTTATGTGCATCGCATGCGCATTGAGTCACGTCGCGTCACCTGCGCATGCATCGCTCGAAATCGCATCTCATGTGCATCGCAGCGCATGCGCAATGAGTCACGTCGCATCACATGCGCATGGCATCGCTTGATATCGCATCTTATGTGCATCGCATAGCATGCGCATTAAGCCACGTCTCGTCACATGCGCATGGCATCGCTTGATATCGCATCTTATGTGCATCGCATCGCATGCGCATTGAGTCACATCGCGTTACATGCGCTTGGCATCGCTTGATATCGCATCTTATGTGCATCGCATAGCATGCGCATTAAGCCACGTCTCGTCACATGCGCATGGCATCGCTTGATATCGCATCTTATGTGTATCGCATCGCATGCGCATTGGGTCACATCACGTCACATGCGCTTGGCATCTCTTGATATCGCATCTTATGAAAATCCCATGCGCATTGATTCACGTCGCGTCAACATTCGTATGGCATCGCTTCATATCGCATCTCATGTGCATCGCAGCGCATGCGCAATGAGTCACGTCGCATCACAAGCGCATGGCTTCGCTTGATATCGCATTTCATGTGCATCGCAGCGCATGCGCAATGAGTCACGTCGCATCACATGCGCATGGCATCGCTTGATATCGCATCTTATGTGCATCGCATAGCATGCGCATTGAGCCACGTCTCGTCACATGCGCATGGCATCCCTTGATATCGCATCTTATGCGCGACGCGTCGCATGCGCATTGAGTCACGTGGCGTCACATGCGCATGACATCCCTTGATATCGCATTTTATGCGCGTCGCATCGCATGCGCATTTAGTCACGTCGCGTCACATGCGCTTGGCAACGCTTGATATCGCATTTTATGTGCATCGCATGCGCATTGAGTCCCATCGCGTCACAATCGCATGGCATCGCTTGATATCGCATCTTATGGGAATGGACAACTGAAATTTGGCCAAAATCGCTCAAAAATTCAAATTTTTTTTTATCTTTGCAAAAAATCCTCCTATCCTTCTAGTTTCATAATCCACTTCTGTTTCTGCCCTAGCGTATGTTTCAAGGTCGTCACGTGACTTTTTAAATGCCCTTGCGCACGTGTTTACCAGCTGTTTCAATCACAATGCTGCGCACATACATTCCAATGTAGCTGGTACAGTATTGCTTATATTTTCAGCTTTTGAAATTAGCGGGTAAGCAAGGAGAAGGGATTTTCTTGTCTAGAAAACTGTGTTGGCTCAATTGATCAACAAAAGAATGCTCTAAAGCATATTTTGGTGGTAAACAGATGTTTGTTTTGTTTTGCAAGTCTGTTGCTCTGTTGAGTTGTATTTGTGAAATTGTTGTTGGTGAATAGGCATATATGTGGTTTGGATATTATTATTGCTGCATATTTAATTGTTTATAAGAAATATAAGTATAGTTTTTAGATAGTATAAACTTTAATAGGGAAGATAAGTAGGTAGCGTTTGTAGTTTAGGTTAGTCAGGTTAGTTTATAGCTGCCTTTTTGTTAGATAAATCTTTCAGTAGAGAGTCATTTATTAGAACAGAACATGAATAGGCTGTGTGATAAACGCAATAAGGGCAAGAAGGGCTCTAAACGTTGCAATAAAGCTACAAATTTAATAAACAAGCGTTGGAAACCAAATGTGAAAAGTGAAATGACAGCAGCAGTACACAGTGAGCATTTGGAAACCTCAGGAGAAAACAATGAACCTGAAGCATCTACAAGCTGCATAAGAACCTCACCTTTGCCATCAACAACTGCCAGTGAGAGAAAATTAAATCTTGCAGCATTTGAAGCTTCTGTCGACCCAGGTATGCCTCGCACTGATTTTAGTCTAGTTCATGCAAGTGTATGGGAACAGTTATACAAAGGCATGAAGTGCACCCAATGTAGCAAACCAGCACTAAAAGTACAAACTTTAGAAATCTCTGGCTTTTCCTTCAAAATATTAGTAACCTGTGAAAGCTGCAAAACTACAATAAAAGAAGTTTCATCAAGCCCACGAGTACACAGTGATGACAGTGCCAGGCCTCCATTCGAAGTGAACCGAAAGATGGTTACTTCTTTTTTAAATATTGGTTCAGGACATGCAGATTTAGAAAAATTTTGTATTGGAATGGGTATGTCATGCTTTTCATCAACCACTTACAGTAAGCATGTCACATACATAGCAAAGAGCAATGCTGATTTCACAAGAGGTACTGAAGAAGGCACATGCTGCAGTAAGGCAGGCTCACATCGACATGGATGCTACCCTAAGAGACAGTGACATAATTGACATAACTGTGTCCTACGATGGTACCTGGATGAAGATAGGACATTCATCATTGTACGGAGTGGGATTTGTAATTGATATTCTCACTGGATTAGTAGTTGACTTTGAAATATTGTCAAAATTTTGTCCATATTGCTCAACGAATCAAGTAAAATTAAATGAGGAAGAATTTAAAATATGCCTAGAAGAACACAAACTAAGTGGCACATGTGAAAAGAATTATGATGGCCCCTCAAATGCAATGGAAGCAAAAGCTGCTGAAATCCTATGGGAGAGGTCGACATACTTTACTAAATTTAGGTACACCACCATTCTGTCTGATGGAGATGCTAAAACTTTTAAACATCTACAAAATATTAAGGTTTATGGAGATGATGTGCCTCTTCAAAAAGAAGAATTTACAAATCATGTTTCTAAAAGACTTAGCAAGGGTCTGAAAGCAGTTGTTGAAGAATGGAAGAAGAAAGGTGTAACACTGGGAGGAAAAAAGCCTGGAAGTCTGACAGAAGATATTATAGCTCACCTGCAAATTTATTATAGAATTGCCATACTGGACAACATTCCCAATGTACAGGATATGAAGAGGGGTATTTTTGCTACATTGCATCACTGTAGTTCTACAGACAGTAATCCCCAGCACTCAAATTGTCCTACTGGAGTTACCTCATGGTGCTTTTATAACAGAGCTATAGCGAAGAAAGAAAAAATTCCAAATCATGATACCAGAACAATAAGAACATTTTTGAGGCAAGATGTTATCTCAAAAATAATGCCAGTGTATCAAAGGCTAGCCTCTGATGAGATTTTAAAATGGTACACTTTTGGTAAGACACAAAATGCAAATGAAAGCCTGCATAGTGTCGTGTGGCGAAACTGTCCTAAGGAAGTTTTTGTTTCATCGAAGAGACTTGAAATTGCTGTGCCTAAGGCAGTTGCTGAATTCAACTTTGGTAGTCCATCTTCATTGAAGTTGTCATCAGAAGTCAAAGGCACTTCAATTTCACCTGCTTCTCTGAAGATAACCCATGGGAGGGATGTTAGACGTTTGCAACATGCTTCTGCTTCGACAAAGAAATCAGCCAAAACATCTAGGAGGAAGCTAAAATTGAAGAAAAGTGTTGCAGAACAAAGGAAAAGAGGCAAGAAGATCCAACATATGAGCCTGGGGGATTTTAACCAGTTTCAAGGTATGAAACATAACCAAAATATGATTATAATTTTAAAACTTAAATTTCAGGCATTTAAATCTTTTAACATTTCTGCATATTGAAAATGCATGCCACGATGCAATTTTCATCCAATCAGTTTAAAAATTTGCATGCTTATTTTAAAAACCTAAGTATACAAAACTGTCATATAATTTTTCTGTATCATAAAAAGATTTTGATTTACAATTTTTTTAATATGACAATTCATCCTAAAATTGAAAAAAATACAGTCATAAAAATTCAACATTTTTTTTATCATAAACTAAAAATGTCAGAAAGAAACTATATGTCAAATTTGTAGTTTCATGCTTCAGAAGCAATAAAAATTTTTTAATTTTCTTGTTTTTAAAAAATTGCATCGTGTACTGCATTTTGCCTATACCCATAATTTTGTATTTTTGAAAATTTATAAGTAAAAAACTACTGAAGATTTTGCTTTTAAATTCATAAAACTGTTTTAACATTACAAGACAAATATATGGTTCAAATTTCAGACAGATTGGATAGATAGTTTAGAAAATAGCAATTTCAGTTGTGCCTTCCCTTATGTGCATTGCATCGCATGCGCATTGAGTTACGTCACGTCACATGCGCATGCCATCGCTTGATATCGCATCTCATGTGCATCGCATCGCAAGCGCGTTGAGTTACGTCACATCACATGCGCATGGTATCGCTTGATATCGCATCTTATGTGCATCACATGGCATGCGCATTGAGTCACATCGCGTCACATGCGCATGTTATCGCTTGATATCGCATCTTATGTGCATCGCATGCCCATTGAGTTACATTGCGTCACATGCGCATGGCATCGCTTGATATCGCATCTTATGTGCCTCACATCGCATGCGCATTGAGTCACGTCGCACCACATGCGCATGACATCGCTCGACATCGCATCTTATGTGCATCGCATCGCATTCACATTGATTCACGTCGCGTCACATGCGCATGGCATCGCTTGATATCGCATCTAATGTGCATCGCATCGCATGCGCATTGAGCCACATCGCGTCACATGCGCATGCATCGCCCGACATCGCATCTTATGTGCATCGCATGCGCATTGAGTCACATCACGCCACATGCGCATGGCATCGCTTGATATGGCATCATATGTGCATCGCATGCGCATTCAGCCACATCGGGTCACATGCGCATGGTATCGCTTGATTTCGCATCGTATGTGCGTCGCAGCGCATGCGCATTAAGTCACGTCGCGTCACATGCGCATGCCATTGCTTGATATTGCATCTTATGTGCATCGCATCACAGCGCATTGAGTCACATCACGCAACATGCGCATGGAATCGCTTGATATCGCATCTTATGTGCATCGCATCGCATGCGGATTTAGTCACATCACGTCACATACGCACGGCGTCGCTTGATATCGCATCTTATGTGCATCGCATCGCATGCACATTGAGTCACGTTGCGTCACATGCGATTGGCATCGCTTGTTATCGCATCTTATGTGCATCGCATCGCATGCGCTTTGAGTGACGTCGCGACACATGCGCATGGCATCTCTTGATATCGTATCTTATGTGCATCGCATCGTATGCGCATTGAGTCACGTCGCGTCACATGCGCATGGCATCGCTTGTTATCGCATCTTATGTGCATCGCATCGTATTCGCATTGGGTCACGTCGCCTCACATGATCGTGGCATCGCTTGATATCGCAACTTATGTGCATCGCATCGCATGCGCATTGAGTGACGTCGGGTCACATGCGGGTGGCATCGCTTGATATCGTATCTTATGTGCATCTCATCGCATGGGCATTGAGTCACGTCGCGTCACATTTGCATGGCATCGCTTGATATCGCATCTTATGTGCATCGCTTCGCAGCGCATTGTGTCACATCGCGTCACATGCGCATGCATCGCTCGAAATCCCAACTTATGTGCATCGCATGCGCATTTAGTCACATCGCGTCACATGCGTATGTGTCGCTTGGTATCGCATCTTATGTGCGTCGCATCGCATGCGCATTGAGTCACGTCTCGTCACTTGCGCATGGCATCGCTTAATATCGCATCTTATCTGCATCGCATCGCATGCGTATTGAGTCACATCGCGTCACATGCGCATGGCATTGCTTGATATCGCATCTTATATGCATCGCATCGCATGCGCATTGAGTTACGTTGCGTCGCATGCGCACGGCATTGCCTGATATCGCATCTTATGTTCATCGCATCGCATGTGCATTGAGTCACTTCGGACCACATGCGCATGACATCGCTCGATATCGCATTTTTTGTGCACCGCATCGCATGCGCGCTGAGTATCGCCGCACCACATGCGCATGACATCGCTCGACATCGTTCTTATGTGCTTCTCATCGCATGCGCGTTTAGTCAAATCGCGTCACATGCGCATGGCATCGCTTGATATCGCATCTTATATGCATCGCATCGCATGCGCATTGAGTCACGTCGCGTCGCATGCGCACGGCATTGCCTGATATCGCATCTTATGTTCATCGCATCGCATGTGCATTAAGTCACTTCGGACCACATGTGCATGACATGGCTCAATATCGCATTTTTTGTGCACCGCATCGCATGCGCATTGAGTGTCATCGCGTCATATGCGCATGGCATCGCTTGATATCGCATCTTATGTGCATCGCATCGCAGCAAATTGGGTCACATCGCGTCACATACGCATGCATCGCTCGACATCGCGTCTTATGTGCATCGCATGCGCATTGAGCCACGTCGCGTCACATGCGCATGGCATCGCTTGATATCGCATCTTATGTGCATCGCATCGCATGTGCATTGAGGCACGTCGCGTCACATGCGCATGGCACTGCTTGATATCGCATCTTATGTGCACCGCATCGCATGCGCAGTGAATCACGTCGCGTCACATGCGCATGGCATCGCTTGATATGGCATCTTATGAGCATGGCATCACATGCTTATTAAGTCACGTCGCGTCACATGCGCATGGCATCGGCCCAGATCGCATCTTTTGTGCATCGCATCCCATGCGCATTGAGTCACGTTGCATCAAATGAGCACGGCATCGCTTTATATCGCATCTTATGTGCAATATATCGCATGCGCATTGAGTCACAGCGCGTCACATGAGCATGGCATCACTTGATATCGCATCTGATGTATATCGCATACGCATTGAGTCACTTCGCTTCACATGCACATGGCATTCCTTGATATCGCATTTTATGTGCATCGCATCGCATGCGCATTGAGTCACATCGCGTCATATGCGCATGGCATCGCTTGACATCGCATCTTATGTGCATCGCATCGCATGCGCATTGAGCCACATCGTGTCACATGCGCATGGCATCGCCTGATATCGCTTCTCAAGTGTATCGAATCGCAGCGCATTGGGTCACATCACGTCACATGCGCATGCATCGCTCGACAGTAGTAGGGTATATAAGGGAAGGCTGGCGCACTTTTTTATGGGCAAGATGGCCGCCATGCGTAATCTAAGCATTAATACGTAAGGTGGCAGGGGAAGCAGGACGTTGTAGGTGTTTGAATGAATCTCTAGGGATAACTTTTAAAGCCTATAGCAGTGTATGTATGTTTATGAGCGTTCATGGTAGCTGAGTATGTCGTCCACTATATTGCTATATGTCTCCTAATGCAAGAGCTTTCTATCTTGATTGAATATATTACCCCAATATGTTTCCTAGCCCCACATTGCCTGACTAACCTAACCTAACCTAACCTAACCTAACCTAACCTAACCTAACCTAACCTAACCTAACCTAATCTATCCTAACCTAAGCCCCATACTTCTACTCGTCTAACCTATCTTAACCTAACCTAAGCTCCATACTTCTACATGGCTAACCTAACCTAACCCAGCTCCCACTATTTACTCCGGTCTTTGATAATTTAACCTAAGCCTCATACTTCTACTCATCTAACCTATCCTAATCTAACCTGGCCTAGCCTAACCTAAGGTAGATCCTCTTATTATTATTTATTCTATTCTACTAACATGATACGTTTCTAGACATTCATTCTATCCTCTTATCATCTATCCTATTCCCTCCTCTGCTTATCTATTCTATCCTGTCATACGCTACCCTGATCTCCATCTAGGAATTTCATAAACATTTTGATACTATTTTGAGTCCTCTGATAGATCTTTTTAAACACTTTTAGCATATTCTTGATGCTTTTACAACATATTTAACAACTTTTCAGACAATTTTCAGAGTTATTCAGTAATTTTCATACATTTATAAGACGTTCCACCCCATTTTGCTACAATTTTGCACCCTCTGTTAGACCTTTTAGACGCTTTTAGTATATTCATGCTGCTTTTACAACATATTTAACAACTTTTCAGACAATTTTCAGAGTTATTCAGTCATTTTCATACATTTTTAAGACGTTTCAACCCATTTTAATACTATTTTGAGTCCTCTGTTAGATCTTTTAGACGCTTTTAGTATATTCATGCTGCTTTTACAACATATTTAACAACTTTTTAGACAATTTTCAGAGTTATTCAGTAATTTTCATACATTTTTAAGACGTTTCACCCCATTTTGCTACAATTTTGCACCCTCTGTTAGATCTTTTTAAGCACTTTTAGTATATTCATGCTGCTTTTACAACATATTTAACAACTTTTCAGACAATTTTCAGAGCTATTCAGTCATTTTCATACATTTTTAAGACGTTTCACCCCATTTTGCTACAATTTTGCACCCTCTGTTAGATCTTTTTAAGCACTTTTAGTATATTCATGCTGCTTTTACAACATATTTAAGAACCTTTCAGACAATTTTCAGAGTTATTCAGCCATTTTCATACATTTTTAAGACGTTTCACCCCATTTTTGCTACAATTTTACACCCTCTGATAGATCTTTTAGACGCTTTTAGTATATTCAGTGCGCTTTTACAACATATTTAAGAATTTTTCAGAGTTATTCAGTCATTTTCATACATTTTTTAAGACGTTTCAACCCATTTTGCTAGAATTTTGCACCCTCTGTTAGATCGTTTAGACGCTTTAAGTATATTCATGCTGCTTTTTTACAACATATTTAACAACTTTTCAGACAATTTTCAGAGTTATTCAGTAATTTTCATACATTTTTAAGACATTTCACCCCATTTTACTGCTATTTGCACCCTCTGTTAGATCTTTTAGACGCTTTTAGTATATTCAGAACGCTTTTAACAACATATTTAACAACTTTTCAGATAATTTTCAGAGTTATTCAATCATTTTCATACATTTTTAGGACATTGCACCCCATTTTACTGCTATTTGCACCCTCCTTTATAGAACTTTTAAACTTCCAGTAGAAGATGTCCTAACCATTGATGTTGAAGTTCTTATTACTGCTATTTTTGCCCTCTGTCACAGAATTTTATACAACTGTATGACTCTTTTGCTTGGTTCTGTATGTTCTGGGGGTAACATCTCGAACACACCGAGTAGTTTTTCTAAGTCTAACCCCACCTATTATGATCTAACCTGCTTTTAAAATGTTCTTTACAAATTTATTCAACATTGTTTCTTCTAGCCCTTTATAGAGCTTTAAAATATTACTAAAAGATGTTCTATCCGCTGATGTTGAAGTACTTATAGCTCAGTATTTTTAAGATATATTCAGCAATATCTTTGATAGTATTTTAACACAATCTTCTGTTTATATAAACTTAATCAGGGTATACTTACTTTAAGGTAGTAGGATAGACGCCTCTCCTCTTTTATCTGGGCTGGAGACCAGCACTAGAGTTAAAGTCTAGTGGCAGAGTTAACGCCTCCCTTTATAATTTCTATTTTTCTTCTTTCTTCGACAAGCATCGTGGGAAGCACGGAGAAGCCACGTGAGTAATTTTTTTATTTTTTCTTCTTTCTTCGTCAGACATCATCGGAGGCGTGGAGGAGTCAGTTGATTAAATTTTCATGTTCTACAGGAGACGTAATGGAGAAAATACTTATCTTGAGATCTAAGTTGCATTCTCTTACGTATGGGTTGCAACGTTGTAATGCCCGTACGCATACGTTGATATTCCATCGTCTGCAATTACTCTCTTGTCATCATGAGGCGACAGAGCTATTTTATTAGATCCAACTGTAGAAACATTATGAAGTTGGGATAGGATTAAGTTCATAGGCGTTCTTACGATTTTCAAAGTTGTAAATCACTCCATATAGCTGTTGAAGCTGATGTATTGCCTAATGGCACTATGTTTTATGTCTTTGATCTTTTTTATCACAGAGCCATCAATATCGAGAGCATACATTTTAGGTCTAAGACCAACGAAACGGCGAATGATTTTACCACTTGCTTCATCTTTAAACTTTCCCAACACTTTCTTGTTTTTTGTAGAATAGCATATATGGTTAACAGGGTAATCCGCTGTATCCAGATGTTCAAGCATGTGTAATTTATCCTGGTATATATCAGCTGTAGTCACTCGATGGATGAAGGAATCTGTATCCGTATACAACAGTTTAAGATTCTCAGCTCCATAATATGGAAGTAACACATCGTATTGATACGAATACATTAGCGTCTTGGAAATGTCTAGGACACTCATGCCAATGTATATAGGCTTGTTGAACACTATTTTACGAGTAGCCATATGAACAGCTGCAAGATTAGGACCGTATATAGTTCGATCGATAAATGTAGGCTTAGCTATTAGTTTTTCTAATGTTTTGCTGTTTGCTACAAGACGTATATCCATACGATTACGAATATTTTCCATTGTTTTTCCGAACATCGCATTATTGAATAGTTTATAAAGGTCCTTCTCAAAATCATTTCTAGCTTGTTGTCGCAGACGGTTATTAAACTCGACGTAAGGTTTTAGCCAACACGACTGATGAAACTGAAGTGCTCGATGAATCTTTGTTAATAGTAGACCGTGACTAAGAGCTTGTTTCAAGGACATGTAATGTACCACATACTTCTTTCGGGATCCAAGATGGGCAATTAGTTTCTTTGAAGAGGATTCCCCCGGTTTCATACTCTCAGGCAGGAAGGGCAAATCATTATGAAGATCGTGGAGCTCGACAGGATATTCGACATCGACTTCTAAGATGTATCCAAGGGGGTCATCTTCCTTCAATAATTCCAGGTCTATGTCTTCAGGAGAAACCCATTTAAACCCTCCATAAGGAAGGGCCTTACACATTCCCCATCCATATTGGTTGTTTGCATCTTCGTATGTAATAAACTGGGAAGGTTTACGAGAGTCATACTGTTCCATATATATGTTGTTAGCCTCCGCATACCGGTGAGAAACCTGGCATAACCCTCCTCTTATGCCAGATTCAACCATGAGTAGCTGATCGTAATCAAGAAGCAATTCCAACTCGATTCCAGTATACAGCAGCATAGCATCCCACGTAAGTCCTGGAGAAGTAAAATAATGTCCAGGATCCACTTTATGAGTTTTCAGGGTTTGGTCTCTGAATGTTTCAAAGACATCCGTAAGGAGAAGAACATCAGAGGTTAAGTAAATATCACTGTATTCACCCAAGTTTCTCACATTAAACTCACTCCATACATTTCTAGCATGCTCATAGTCATCGCCGGTAATTTCTTCTTCATTTAATTTATTGTAGAATGCTTCCCTTGGAGGCAGATGAGTGTCGTTCAAAACATCCCATGATGTGAGGTAATCGTAGGGGAACACTCCCTTACGAGTCATCAAGCCAATCTTCTCTTCTCCGAAGTACTTCTCTGTTTCGGGATACGTAGTTAGGTTTTTCACTAACTTATCCAAGCTTGTACTCAGGAAACGGTAGGTATCCACAAACCTGAGTTTAATATCCCCAACATACTTGGAGAATGATATATAACTTTCCTCTGAATTTGGTATAACCTCTACTCTTTCGCTTGTGCAACCTAACTCCTTAATAATGAAATGGGAGTCATACCCACTCAGATTGTGCATGAAGACAGGTATATAATTAGGTGTTTTACAAGCTAGGTTACATTTATTGTGTAAAGATCCTCTGTACACCCCTGTCACGTGATCGTGATCGCGAACCTTCCAATTATCTTCTGTAAATTCATTCCCGCACAGGTAGCATATTGTAGAAGCATCGAACGATTCTTGTTCTTCAGCTGTAAGATTAAGAGGTTTAGCAGATTTGTATAAGTCACTAATTTTATTGGCCAGATCCATCAGACATTCCATAAACTTCTGTGCAGCGTCAGGCCCTCGGTAAACATACGGCTCAGCAGGAAGAGTTGTTTCTAGTTGTTCAACACTAGACGACGGTTTCACATAAACACAAAAGCTCATGGGAGAATGACTTTGATAGGGAGTTGTGTAGGAGGTTTCAGGATTAGAGGCGCAGGTATAGTAAGGAGCGAGAATGCTCTCAAAATCGGCGTAGATAACATATGGCAGTTTCAACATTCGTTCTACGTTTTTGAATCTGACGATAGAGTTTTCCTTTGTAGGCATAACGCATCTAGCAATGCCATGTTGTCTACATATTTCTCTGTGCTCTTCTAATTTTTTCATTCCTCTTCGTCCATATTGGTCATCAAAATGGCTGAAACATCTTTTACATGTATATATTTGTCCATGATGTTTAGTTTTCTGACGACGAATAAGCTTCTCAAAATCCTTTATATACACATAGTGATGTCTGTCAGTAGCATCACTCAACAGAAGGAGATCGTGATGATCATCTAATTCTTCATCAATCACCTTTATCGGAAACACTTCATGTTTATCATCCACTCCAAACACATTTATAGATATATTATTGAGTTTTTCAAATTTACCGATTTCACCCAAGCTCGTAGGAAATGAGACGCATGAGAAATCGTATTTTTCTTGGAGATCCTTGTACTTGCTAACACGCTGAGGATCCTTTCGAATGAACTTAGCCAGAACAGCGTACATAAAGCATTTCTCATCGTTGTAGTTCTGAGGGTTTATACAGGCTTTCTTCGCATCCAAAGATGACGGTAGAGGAATATAGCTGCCCCCTCGAAGACGATTATACTTGTTAATACGTAGTCGAACGCCATCAACACTCAGAAGAGCCCAATTACTGCCTTTCAGTTTACTTTCCTCCATTTCAACACGAAGTTTCTCGAATTTTTTTTCCAAGATGGCATCCAAATCACTGTCTAAAAACACGGCATTATTACGCGTTTTGAAGGCTTTGTTAGTAGTGTCTCCAACGGCATTCACAAACTTACATTCAGCTATAATGTTAATTTTCAAACTTTTATGAGCCCGCAGCTCCTTCTGAACAGCATGAATTATGCGCTGCTTAGCCTGCTGCAGGTATGAATTTAGATCCTGACTTGCAGGGCATTGGATGAAAAACGATTTCAGCCGATCCTGAAAAGCCGTTTCATATTCTACAACATCATCTTCATCAGGAGACATTAACAATAATTTATGCTTAGTAGGTTCGAATTTGACTTTCTTAGCATCTTTAGCCC
The DNA here is from genome assembly GCA_030765045.1 of Tenodera sinensis. Classification (NCBI taxonomy): domain Eukaryota; kingdom Metazoa; phylum Arthropoda; class Insecta; order Mantodea; family Mantidae; genus Tenodera; species Tenodera sinensis. Next base: position 120,520,336 of record CM060968.1, read on the forward strand.
TCTCACAGCGCCCTTCATGTACATCCCTTCGATTTTCAGTACCGTAAACATCACCACAATGTCTACACTCGAAAAACTCCCCACATATCAGCTCATGCCTCTTCTTATGATAGTCGCGTAGAAAAATCTTTTCGCATTTACTGCACCTATAATCTGGTATAGCATTCAGAACCGATTCCATCATTTCACCACTCCACATTTTTATAATATGTAGTGGAACACTTGTAAATTATATAAATGAATAAATGCTTATAGCACTTTCCACTGACTCGCCTCGATAACTTATAAAAGCTATTGAACGGTAATCTCGCTAAGAGAAGCTGATGTGCTCGACTCGAAGGTTAATTACTGAATAACTATGTAAGCTCAAACAAACCCTACTTATTCCACTAGCACGTACCTTATAAATGACTACGCGATTCAAGATTAAGTTTGTATTTTTTAAAATATATATCATTAAACTACGTGAGTCAAGGATCAACTTGTTTCATTTTTATTTGCCAGTTCAACGTTAACATGCATTTCCCCTCATTTTTAAAGTTTAAACAAGGTAAATTATATTTCAACCACTGTATTTATAGAAATAAATGTTTATAATTTTAATACTTTCACGCCGCACACACACACACACACACACACACACACACACACACACACACGCGCGCGCGCGCGCTCGCAAAATTAAGACGTGAAACGGCGGTTATGTATCTTTAAGTAACATTTCTTTAATCGATATCGGATGACAGTAATGGAACCATCTAAGCAATATTTAAACGCTTAAAAAAACCAAATTTCTGCTATATTTCATCAAACCTTCCTATTTTTATGACTTTTTCTCGTCTTTTACGCACTTTGAAACGAATCCAACAGAAAAAATTAAGACGCGAAACGGAAGACGTGAAACAGCGGTTATGTATCTTTAAGTAACATTTCTTTTATCGATATCGGATGACAGTAATGGAACCATCTAAACAATATTTAAACGCTTAAAAAAAAAACCAATTTTCTGCTATATTTCATCAAACCTTCCTATTTTTATGACTTTTTCTCGTCTTTTACGCACTTTGAAAAGAATCCAACAGAAAAATTAAGACGCGAAACGGCGGTTATGTATCTTTAAGTAACATTTCTTTTATCGATATCGGATGACAGTAATGGAACCATCTAAACATTATTTAAACGCTTAAAGAAACAAATACCCCGTATTTTTATAATTCTTTCTCCATTTTTATTCACTTTAAGACGAATCAAGCGTCAAATTAAAACATGAAAAGATGATTATGTTTCTAAGTACCATCATTTCAACAACAAAGACATTAATTTTAACTATCACCACGAAATAAACCTATTTGCACGCGTCTTAACACGCTAACATACTATATGTTACAATCTATCAACTGAACCTCTTTTAAACGTGTCCCAACAGGTAAAATCGTCACCATGTCATTAGTTGAGAAACTCTACCCTCAAACACAGGTGTAAACCTCTCTAAAAACATGTCCCATCAGGTAAAAGTATCACATTGTCCTCACATTAACGGAAAAAACCTTAGCCTCACGCAAAGGTGTCGATTTATAACATTAGTGGAGAAATTGTAGCCTTGAAGAGTCCCGGCGACGTGCTGTCTACAAAAAACAAGTTCAGACAGGAAAAATTACAATACTTGTTCTTTCGTGTTTCGGAAAGACCCTAAAGATGTTATCGGATTGCACCATTAGTAAGATGCTTTTAGCTGAAATATAAAATAAAATCTCTTCATCTTGTTCTGGTTCTTCTTCTTCTTCTTCTTCTTCTTCTAGTCTCATTCTCCTTCATGCTAACAGGGAATATACGCGAACTGAAGGTTATTAGCTGAAATATAAAATAAAATCTCTTCTTCTTGTTCTGGTTCTTCTTCTTCTTCTTCTTGTTCTGGTTCTTCTTCTTCTCCTTCTTCTTCTTCTTGTTCTTGTTCTTCATATATTCTCATTCTCCTTCATGCTAACAGGGAATATACGCGTAATTTTGACGTTATTACCTTAAATATTAAAATAAAATAACAGCTTTCTCCGTCAATTATATCTAAACCGACTTTTTCCGTGTTATGCAAGATTTAAGCTTCTAGAATCATCACGAGGCAATGTTTCTCTCAATAACAGCATTTTATAATTGATTTTGTAAGTAATAACACCAATTTAAACTTTATTACAGATCTCTAAGACCCTAGTTTGCAAAGTATTTAAATGGACCCTTAGAGATTCGAACTAGACCCCACAGTACAAAAGCTACCATTTTTATCAATAATTCAAGAGCAGATATTTAGCTGAAGTGTTTAACTTTTTATTTCATCACGCTAACTTTATTGATTCGCGAATAAATCGACTTTGAAGTAATTGCCCCGTCCCGGTAATCGAACTATGAGTCGTAGGGATAAAATTGTCTAGTATATCATTTTATATGCCAAGTTAGCCTAATTTGTCTTTGCATTACTATTCCAAGTGTAAAAATAGCGATATAGAGCAAATTTCAATAATTCTCCACAAGATAGGGATCGAACCTACGATACGTTAACTCTAACATGTTATAAAATAATCGTCCTTAACAAGTATTATCATATAAAGTTTATTTCAGTCTTCCAACACAAGCGGTTCTCGAAATAATTAAATTTACCAAATCAGGATTGGAACCCAAGACTCCAGGATCCCGAGCATACCACAGAGGAAAGCTTATAACAATACCAATTTAATAAAATTTATTCGAAGATTTTATCACTAATAGTTTAGGAGTTATTCCAATAATAATTCATAATTTGCACGGGGATCGAACGCTAGGCCACCGACAATCTTCAAAATTAGACCAAGGATGCGTCGTTTTATTATAAGATAATTACCGTTTACCACATTTCGATATCTCATTTAGTTTAGGAGAAATCAGGCATCAATGAGTAGAGTATATATGGGGATTTAAAACCACTCAAAGGGATGCCGCTAATTGGTTAATTGGTTAACAATGGGCGCTAATTGGATTACACGTGTTTTCACACTCCATTGTCTTTGTCGGTGAAAAGCCGACAATGGGTCGACCCTCATCATCTGTTAGATTACCATCGATAAGGGTTGACAAGGGTTGACAAGTGTTGACAGGTTAATTACCAATTACCGTCATTGTCATCCAATTAGTGGCGGATCCTTTGAGTGGTTTTAAAATGTTGTGTTGCGCACAATATTTTCAAATCACTCAAAGGGATGCCGCTAATTGTTTTTAAAACGCCCCATATATACTCTACTCATTGATGCCTGATTTCTCCTAAACTAAATGAGATATCGAAATGTGGTAAACGGTAATTATCTTATAATAAAACGACGCATCCTTGGTCTAATTTTGAAGATTGTCGGTGGCCTAGCGTTCGATCCCCGTGCAAATTATGAATTATTATTGGAATAACTCCTAAACTATTAGTGATAAAATCTTCGAATAAATTTTATTAAATTGGTATTGTTATAAGCTTTCCTCTGTGGTATGCTCGGGATCCTGGAGTCTTGGGTTCCAATCCTGATTTGGTAAATTTAATTATTTCGAGAACCGCTTGTGTTGGAAGACTGAAATAAACTTTATATGATAATACTTGTTAAGGACGATTATTTTATAACATGTTAGAGTTAACGTATCGTAGGTTCGATCCCTATGTTGTGGAGAATTATTGAAATTTGCTCTATATCGCTATTTTTACACTTGGAATAGTAATGCAAAGACAAATTAGGCTAACTTGGCATATAAAATGATATACTAGACAATTTTATCCCTACGACTCATAGTTCGATTACCGGGACGGGGCAATTACTTCAAAGTCGATTTATTCGCGAATCAATAAAGTTAGCGTGATGAAATAAAAAGTTAAACACTTCAGCTAAATATCTGCTCTTGAATTATTGATAAAAATGGTAGCTTTTGTACTGTGGGGTCTAGTTCGAATCTCTAAGGGTCCATTTAAATACTTTGCAAACTAGGGTCTTAGAGATCTGTAATAAAGTTTAAATTGGTGTTATTACTTACAAAATCAATTATAAAATGCTGTTATTGAGAGAAACATTGCCTCGTGATGATTCTAGAAGCTTAAATCTTGCATAACACGGAAAAAGTCGGTTTAGATATAATTGACGGAGAAAGCTGTTATTTTATTTTAATATTTAAGGTAATAACGTCAAAATTACGCGTATATTCCCTGTTAGCATGAAGGAGAATGAGAATATATGAAGAACAAGAACAAGAAGAAGAAGAAGGAGAAGAAGAAGAACCAGAACAAGAAGAAGAAGAAGAAGAACCAGAACAAGAAGAAGAGATTTTATTTTATATTTCAGCTAATAACCTTCAGTTCGCGTATATTCCCTGTTAGCATGAAGGAGAATGAGACTAGAAGAAGAAGAAGAAGAAGAAGAACCAGAACAAGATGAAGAGATTTTATTTTATATTTCAGCTAAAAGCATCTTACTAATGGTGCAATCCGATAACATATTTAGGGTCTTTCCGAAACACGAAAGAACAAGTATTGTAATTTTTCCTGTCTGAACTTGTTTTTTGTAGACAGCACGTCGCCGGGACTCTTCGAGGCTACAATTTCTCCACTAATGTTATAAATCGACACCTTTGCGTGAGGCTAAGGTTTTTTCCGTTAATGTGAGGACAATGTGATACTTTTACCTGATGGGACATGTTTTTAGAGAGGTTTACACCTGTGTTTGAGGGTAGAGTTTCTCAACTAATGACATGGTGACGATTTTACCTGTTGGGACACGTTTAAAAGAGGTTCAGTTGATAGATTGTAACATATAGTATGTTAGCGTGTTAAGACGCGTGCAAATAGGTTTATTTCGTGGTGATAGTTAAAATTAATGTCTTTGTTGTTGAAATGATGGTACTTAGAAACATAATCATCTTTTCATGTTTTAATTTGACGCTTGATTCGTCTTAAAGTGAATAAAAATGGAGAAAGAATTATAAAAATACGGGGTATTTGTTTCTTTAAGCGTTTAAATAATGTTTAGATGGTTCCATTACTGTCATCCGATATCGATAAAAGAAATGTTACTTAAAGATACATAACCGCCGTTTCGCGTCTTAATTTTTCTGTTGGATTCTTTTCAAAGTGCGTAAAAGACGAGAAAAAGTCATAAAAATAGGAAGGTTTGATGAAATATAGCAGAAATTTGGTTTTTTTTTTTTAAGCGTTTAAATATTGTTTAGATGGTTCCATTACTGTCATCCGATATCGATAAAAGAAATGTTACTTAAAGATACATAACCGCTGTTTCACGTCTTCCGTTTCGCGTCTTAATTTTTTCTGTTGGATTCGTTTCAAAGTGCGTAAAAGACGAGAAAAAGTCATAAAAATAGGAAGGTTTGATGAAATATAGCAGAAATTTGGTTTTTTTAAGCGTTTAAATATTGCTTAGATGGTTCCATTACTGTCATCCGATATCGATTAAAGAAATGTTACTTAAAGATACATAACCGCCGTTTCACGTCTTAATTTTGCGAGCGCGCGCGCGTGTGTGTGTGTGTGTGTGTGTGTGTGTGTGTGTGTGTGTGTGCGGCGTGAAAGTATTAAAATTATAAACATTTATTTCTATAAATACAGTGGTTGAAATATAATTTACCTTGTTTAAACTTTAAAAATGAGGGGAAATGCATGTTAACGTTGAACTGGCAAATAAAAATGAAACAAGTTGATCCTTGACTCACGTAGTTTAATGATATATATTTTAAAAAATACAAACTTAATCTTGAATCGCGTAGTCATTTATAAGGTACGTGCTAGTGGAATAAGTAGGGTTTGTTTGAGCTTACATAGTTATTCAGTAATTAACCTTCGAGTCGAGCACATCAGCTTCTCTTAGCGAGATTACCGTTCAATAGCTTTTATAAGTTATCGAGGCGAGTCAGTGGAAAGTGCTATAAGCATTTATTCATTTATATAATTTACAAGTGTTCCACTACATATTATAAAAATGTGGAGTGGTGAAATGATGGAATCGGTTCTGAATGCTATACCAGATTATAGGTGCAGTAAATGCGAAAAGATTTTTCTACGCGACTATCATAAGAAGAGGCATGAGCTGATATGTGGGGAGTTTTTCGAGTGTAGACATTGTGGTGATGTTTACGGTACTGAAAATCGAAGGGATGTACATGAAGGGCGCTGTGAGAGGGCTAAAGATGCTAAGAAAGTCAAATTCGAACCTACTAAGCATAAATTATTGTTAATGTCTCCTGATGAAGATGATGTTGTAGAATATGAAACGGCTTTTCAGGATCGGCTGAAATCGTTTTTCATCCAATGCCCTGCAAGTCAGGATCTAAATTCATACCTGCAGCAGGCTAAGCAGCGCATAATTCATGCTGTTCAGAAGGAGCTGCGGGCTCATAAAAGTTTGAAAATTAACATTATGGCTGAATGTAAGTTTGTGAATGCCGTTGGAGACACTACTAACAAAGCCTTCAAAACGCGTAATAATGCCGTGTTTTTAGACAGTGATTTGGATGCCATCTTGGAAAAAAAATTCGAGAAACTTCGTGTTGAAATGGAGGAAAGTAAACTGAAAGGCAGTAATTGGGCTCTTCTGAGTGTTGATGGCGTTCGACTACGTATTAACAAGTATAATCGTCTTCGAGGGGGCAGCTATATTCCTCTACCGTCATCTTTGGATGCGAAGAAAGCCTGTATAAACCCTCAGAACTACAACGATGAGAAATGCTTTATGTACGCTGTTCTGGCTAAGTTCATTCGAAAGGATCCTCAGCGTGTTAGCAAGTACAAGGATCTCCAAGAAAAATACGATTTCTCATGCGTCTCATTTCCTACGAGCTTGGGTGAAATCGGTAAATTTGAAAAACTCAATAATATATCTATAAATGTGTTTGGAGTGGATGATAAACATGAAGTGTTTCCGATAAAGGTGATTGATGAAGAATTAGATGATCATCACGATCTCCTTCTGTTGAGTGATGCTACTGACAGACATCACTATGTGTATATAAAGGATTTTGAGAAGCTTATTCGTCGTCAGAAAACTAAACATCATGGACAAATATATACATGTAAAAGATGTTTCAGCCATTTTGATGACCAATATGGACGAAGAGGAATGAAAAAATTAGAAGAGCACAGAGAAATATGTAGACAACATGGCATTGCTAGATGCGTTATGCCTACAAAGGAAAACTCTATCGTCAGATTCAAAAACGTAGAACGAATGTTGAAACTGCCATATGTTATCTACGCCGATTTTGAGAGCATTCTCGCTCCTTACTATACCTGCGCCTCTAATCCTGAAACCTCCTACACAACTCCCTATCAAAGTCATTCTCCCATGAGCTTTTGTGTTTATGTGAAACCGTCGTCTAGTGTTGAACAACTAGAAACAACTCTTCCTGCTGAGCCGTATGTTTACCGAGGGCCTGACGCTGCACAGAAGTTTATGGAATGTCTGATGGATCTGGCCAATAAAATTAGTGACTTATACAAATCTGCTAAACCTCTTAATCTTACAGCTGAAGAACAAGAATCGTTCGATGCTTCTACAATATGCTACCTGTGCGGGAATGAATTTACAGAAGATAATTGGAAGGTTCGCGATCACGATCACGTGACAGGGGTGTACAGAGGATCTTTACACAATAAATGTAACCTAGCTTGTAAAACACCTAATTATATACCTGTCTTCATGCACAATCTGAGTGGGTATGACTCCCATTTCATTATTAAGGAGTTAGGTTGCACAAGCGAAAGAGTAGAGGTTATACCAAATTCAGAGGAAAGTTATATATCATTCTCCAAGTATGTTGGGGATATTAAACTCAGGTTTGTGGATACCTACCGTTTCCTGAGTACAAGCTTGGATAAGTTAGTGAAAAACCTAACTACGTATCCCGAAACAGAGAAGTACTTCGGAGAAGAGAAGATTGGCTTGATGACTCGTAAGGGAGTGTTCCCCTACGATTACCTCACATCATGGGATGTTTTGAACGACACTCATCTGCCTCCAAGGGAAGCATTCTACAATAAATTAAATGAAGAAGAAATTACCGGCGATGACTATGAGCATGCTAGAAATGTATGGAGTGAGTTTAATGTGAGAAACTTGGGTGAATACAGTGATATTTACTTAACCTCTGATGTTCTTCTCCTTACGGATGTCTTTGAAACATTCAGAGACCAAACCCTGAAAACTCATAAAGTGGATCCTGGACATTATTTTACTTCTCCAGGACTTACGTGGGATGCTATGCTGCTGTATACTGGAATCGAGTTGGAATTGCTTCTTGATTACGATCAGCTACTCATGGTTGAATCTGGCATAAGAGGAGGGTTATGCCAGGTTTCTCACCGGTATGCGGAGGCTAACAACATATATATGGAACAGTATGACTCTCGTAAACCTTCCCAGTTTATTACATACGAAGATGCAAACAACCAATATGGATGGGGAATGTGTAAGGCCCTTCCTTATGGAGGGTTTAAATGGGTTTCTCCTGAAGACATAGACCTGGAATTATTGAAGGAAGATGACCCCCTTGGATACATCTTAGAAGTCGATGTCGAATATTCTGTCGAGCTCCACGATCTTCATAATGATTTGCCCTTCCTGCCTGAGAGTATGAAACCGGGGGAATCCTCTTCAAAGAAACTAATTGCCCATCTTGGATCCCGAAAGAAGTATGTGGTACATTACATGTCCTTGAAACAAGCTCTTAGTCACGGTCTACTATTAACAAAGATTCATCGAGCACTTCAGTTTCATCAGTCGTGTTGGCTAAAACCTTACGTCGAGTTTAATAACCGTCTGCGACAACAAGCTAGAAATGATTTTGAGAAGGACCTTTATAAACTATTCAATAATGCGATGTTCGGAAAAACAATGGAAAATATTCGTAATCGTATGGATATACGTCTTGTAGCAAACAGCAAAACATTAGAAAAACTAATAGCTAAGCCTACATTTATCGATCGAACTATATACGGTCCTAATCTTGCAGCTGTTCATATGGCTACTCGTAAAATAGTGTTCAACAAGCCTATATACATTGGCATGAGTGTCCTAGACATTTCCAAGACGCTAATGTATTCGTATCAATACGATGTGTTACTTCCATATTATGGAGCTGAGAATCTTAAACTGTTGTATACGGATACAGATTCCTTCATCCATCGAGTGACTACAGCTGATATATACCAGGATAAATTACACATGCTTGAACATCTGGATACAGCGGATTACCCTGTTAACCATATATGCTATTCTACAAAAAACAAGAAAGTGTTGGGAAAGTTTAAAGATGAAGCAAGTGGTAAAATCATTCGCCGTTTTGTTGGTCTTAGACCTAAAATGTATGCTCTCGATATTGATGGCTCTGTGATAAAAAAGATCAAAGGCATAAAACATAGTGCCATTAGGCAATACATCAGCTTCAACAGCTATATGGAGTGCCTTACAACTTTGAAAATCGTAAGAACGCCTATGAACTTAATCCTATCCCAACTTCATAATGTTTCTACAGTTGAATCTAATAAAATAGCTCTGTCGCCTCATGATGACAAGAGAGTAATTGCAGACGATGGAATATCAACGTATGCGTACGGGCATTACAACGTTGCAACCCATACGTAAGAGAATGCAACTTAGATCTCAAGATAAGTATTTTCTCCATTACGTCTCCTGTAGAACATGAAAATTTAATCAACTGACTCCTCCACGCCTCCGATGATGTCTGACGAAGAAAGAAGAAAAAATAAAAAAATTACTCACGTGGCTTCTTCGTGCTTCCCACGATGCTTGTCGAAGAAAGAAGAAAAATAGAAATTATAAAGGGAGGCGTTAACTCTGCCACTAGACTTTAACTCTAGTGCTGGTCTCCAGCCCAGATAAAAGAGGAGAGGCGTCTATCCTACTACCTTAAAGTAAGTATACCCTGATTAAGTTTATATAAACAGAAGATTGTGTTAAAATACTATCAAAGATATTGCTGAATATATCTTAAAAATACTGAGCTATAAGTACTTCAACATCAGCGGATAGAACATCTTTTAGTAATATTTTAAAGCTCTATAAAGGGCTAGAAGAAACAATGTTGAATAAATTTGTAAAGAACATTTTAAAAGCAGGTTAGATCATAATAGGTGGGGTTAGACTTAGAAAAACTACTCGGTGTGTTCGAGATGTTACCCCCAGAACATACAGAACCAAGCAAAAGAGTCATACAGTTGTATAAAATTCTGTGACAGAGGGCAAAAATAGCAGTAATAAGAACTTCAACATCAATGGTTAGGACATCTTCTACTGGAAGTTTAAAAGTTCTATAAAGGAGGGTGCAAATAGCAGTAAAATGGGGTGAAATGTCCTAAAAATGTATGAAAATGATTGAATAACTCTGAAAATTGTCTGAAAAGTTGTTAAATATGTTGTTAAAAGCGTTCTGAATATACTAAAAGCATCTAAAAGATCTAACAGAGGGTGCAAATAGCAGTAAAATGGGGTGAAATGTCTTAAAAATGTATGAAAATTACTGAATAACTCTGAAAATTGTCTGAAAAGTTGTTAAATATGTTGTAAAAAAGCAGCATGAATATACTTAAAGCGTCTAAACGATCTAACAGAGGGTGCAAAATTCTAGCAAAATGGGTTGAAACGTCTTAAAAAATGTATGAAAATGACTGAATAACTCTGAAAAATTCTTAAATATGTTGTAAAAGCGCACTGAATATACTAAAAGCGTCTAAAAGATCTATCAGAGGGTGTAAAATTGTAGCAAAAATGGGGTGAAACGTCTTAAAAATGTATGAAAATGGCTGAATAACTCTGAAAATTGTCTGAAAGGTTCTTAAATATGTTGTAAAAGCAGCATGAATATACTAAAAGTGCTTAAAAAGATCTAACAGAGGGTGCAAAATTGTAGCAAAATGGGGTGAAACGTCTTAAAAATGTATGAAAATGACTGAATAACTCTGAAAATTGTCTGAAAAGTTGTTAAATATGTTGTAAAAGCAGCATGAATATACTAAAAGTGCTTAAAAAGATCTAACAGAGGGTGCAAAATTGAAGCAAAATGGGGTGAAACGTCTTAAAAATGTATGAAAATTACTGAATAACTCTGAAAATTGTCTGAAAAGTTGTTAAATATGTTGTAAAAGCAGCATGAATATACTAAAAGCGTCTAAAAGATCTAACAGAGGACTCAAAATAGTATTAAAATGGGTTGAAACGTCTTAAAAATGTATGAAAATGACTGAATAACTCTGAAAATTGTCTGAAAAGTTGTTAAATATGTTGTAAAAGCAGCATGAATATACTAAAAGCGTCTAAAAGATCTAACAGAGGGTGCAAAATTGTAGCAAAATGGGGTGGAACGTCTTAAAAATGTATGAAAATTACTGAATAACTCTGAAAATTGTCTGAAAAGTTGTTAAATATGTTGTAAAAGCATCAAGAATATGCTAAAAGTGTTTAAAAAGATCTATCAGAGGACTCAAAATAGTATCAAAATGTTTATGAAATTCCTAGATGGAGATCAGGGTAGCGTATGACAGGATAGAATAGATAAGCAGAGGAGGGAATAGGATAGATGATAAGAGGATAGAATGAATGTCTAGAAACGTATCATGTTAGTAGAATAGAATAAATAATAATAAGAGGATCTACCTTAGGTTAGGCTAGGCCAGGTTAGATTAGGATAGGTTAGATGAGTAGAAGTATGAGGCTTAGGTTAAATTATCAAAGACCGGAGTAAATAGTGGGAGCTGGGTTAGGTTAGGTTAGCCATGTAGAAGTATGGAGCTTAGGTTAGGTTAAGATAGGTTAGACGAGTAGAAGTATGGGGCTTAGGTTAGGATAGATTAGGTTAGGTTAGGTTAGGTTAGGTTAGGTTAGGTTAGGTTAGGTTAGGTTAGGTTAGTCAGGCAATGTGGGGCTAGGAAACATTATATTGGGGTAATATATTCAATCAAGATAGAAAGCTCTTGCATTAGGAGACATATAGCAATATAGTGGACGACATACTCAGCTACCATGAACGCTCATAAACATACATACACTGCTATAGGCTTTAAAAGTTATCCCTAGAGATTCATTCAAACACCTACAACGTCCTGCTTCCCCTGCCACCTTACGTATTAATGCTTAGATTACGCATGGCGGCCATCTTGCCCATAAAAAAGTGCGCCAGCCTTCCCTTATATACCCTACTACATCGCATCGCATGCGCATGGCATGGCTCGACATCGCATCTTATATGCATCGCATCGCACGCGCATTGAGTCACATCGCGTCACATGCGCATGGCATCGCTTGATATCGCATCTTATGTGCATTGCATCGCAGCGGATTGAGTCACATCACGTCACATGCGCATGGCATCGCTTGATATCGCATATTATGTGCATCGCATCGCATGCGCATTGAGTCACTTCGCATCACATACGCATGGCACCGCTTGATATCGAATCTTATGTGCATCGCATCGTTTGCGCATTGAGTCACGTCGCGTCACATGCGCATGTCATCTCTTGATATCGCATCTTATGTGCATCGCATCGCGTGCGCATTGAGTCACGTCGCGTCACATACGCATGGGATCGCTTGTTATCGAATCTTATGTGCATCGCATCGCAGCGCATTGAGTCACATCACGCAACATGCGCATGGCATCGCTTGATATCGCATCTTATGTGCATCGCATCGCATGCGGATTGAGTGACATCACATCACATGCGCATGGCATCGCTTGATATCGCATCTTATATGCACCGCATCGCATGCGCATTGAGTCACTCGCGTCACATACGCATGGCATCGCTAGATATCGCATCTTATGTGCATCGCATCGCATGCGCATTGATTCACGTTGCGTCAATTGCGCATGCCATCGCTTGTTATCGCATCTTATGTGCATCTCATCGCATTCGCATTGTGTCACGTCGCGTCACATCCGCATGGCACTGCTTGATACCGCATCTTATGAGCGTCGCATCGCATGCCCATTGAGACACGTCACGCACATGCGCATGGCATAGCTTGATATCGCATCTTATGTGCATCGCATTGCATGCGGATTGAGTCACACCATATGCGCATGGCATCGCTTGATATCGCATCTTATATGCACCGCATCGCATGCGCATTGAGTCACTCGCGTCACATACGCATGGCATCGCTTGATATCGCATCTTATGTGCATCGCATCGCATGCGCATTGAGTCACGTCTCGTCAAATGCGCATGGCGTCGCTTGATATTGCATCTTATGTGCATCGCATCGCATGCGCATTGAGTCACGTCGCGTCACATGCGCATGGCATCGCTTTATATCGCATCTTATGTGCATCGCATTGAATGCGCATTGAGTCACATCGGGTCACATGCGCATGCTTCGCTCGAAATCCCATCTTATGTGCATCGCATGCGCATTGAGTCACATCGCATCACATGCGCATGGGATGGCTCGACATCGCATACTATGTGAATCCCATCGCATCCGCATTGAGTCACATCGCGTCACATGCGCATGGCTTCGCTTGATATCGCATCCTATGTGCATGGCATCGTTTGCGCATTGAGTCACGTCGCGTCAATGCGCATGTCATCTCTTGATATCGCATCTTATGTGCATCGCATCGCGTGCGCATTGAGTCACGTCGCGTCACATGCGCATGGCATCGATTGTTATCGCATCTTATGTGCATCGCATCGAAATCACATTGATTCACGTCGCGTCACATGCGCATGGCATCGCATGATATCGCATCTTATGTGCATAGCATCGCATGCTCATTGAGTCACGTCGCGTCACATGCGCATGGCATCGCTTGATAACGCATCTTATGTGCATCTCATCGCATGCGCATTGAGTCACGTCGCGTCACATGCGCATGGCATCGCATGATATCGCATCTTATGTGCATAGCATCGCATGCTCATTGAGTCACGTCGCGTCACATGCGCATGGCATCGCTTGATAACGCACCTTATGTGCATCTCATCGCATGCGCATTGAGTCACGTCGCGTCACATGCGCATGGCATCGCTTGATTTCGCATCATATGTGTATCGCATAGCATGCACATTGAGTCACGTCGCACCACATGCACATGCTATTGCTCGACATCGCATCTTATGTGCATCTCATCGCATGCGCATTGTGTCACGTCGTGTCACATGCGCATGGCATCGCTTGATTTCGCATCATATGTGTATCGCATAGCATGCGCATTGAGTCACTTGACGTCATATGCGCATGGCATGACTTGTTATCGCATCTTATGTGCATCGCATGCGCATTGAGTCACGTCGGGGCACATGCGCATGGCAGCGCTTGTTATCGCATCTTATGTGCATCTCTTCGCATGCAAATTGAGTCACATCGTGTCACATGCGCATGGCATCGCCTGATATCGCTTCTCAAGTGTATCGAATCGCAGCGCATTGGGTCACATCGCGTCACATGCGCATGCATCGCTCGACATCGCATCTTACGTGCATCGCATGCACATTGAGTCACATCGCATCACATGCGCATGGGATGGCTCGACATCGCATCTTATGTGCATCGCTTCGGAGCGCATTGTGTCACATCGCGTCACTTGCGCATGCATCGCTCGAAATCGCAACTTATGTGCATCGCATGAGCATTGAGTCACATCGCGTCACATGCGCATGGTATCGCTTGATATCGCATCTTATGTGCGTCTCATCGCATGCGCATTGACCCACGTCGCGTCAAATGCGCGTGGCATCGCTTGATATTCCATCTTATGTGCATCGCATCGCAGCGCATTGAGTCACATCACGCCACATGCGCATGGCATCGCTTGATATCGCATCTTATGTGCATGGAATCGCGCGCGCATTAAGTCACGTCGCGCCACATGCGCATGGCATCGCTTGATATCATAACTGATGTGTATCGCATCGCATGCGCATTGAGCCACGTCGCGTCATATGCGCATGGCATCGCTTGTTATCGCATCTTAAGTGCATCACATCGGATGCGCATTGAGTCACATCGCGTCACATGCGCATGGCATCGCTTGATATCGCATCTTATGTGCATCGCATCGCATGCGTATTGAGTCACGTCGCGTCACATGCGCATGGCATCGTTAGTTATCGCATCTTATGTGCATCTTATCGCATTCGCATTGTGTCGCGTCCTGTCACAGGCGCATGGCATTGCTTGATATCGCATCTTATGTGCGTCGCATCGCATGCGCATTGAGACAGGTCACATGCGCATGGCAACGCTTGATATCGCATCTATCGCTGATCTCATCGCATGCTCATTGAGTCACGTCGTGTCACATGCGCATGGCATCGCTTGATATCGCATCTTATGTGCATCGCATCGCATGCACATTGAGTCACGTCGCACCACATGCGCATGACATCGGTCGACATCGGATCATATGTGCGTCGAATCGCATGCGCATTGAGTCACTTCATATCACACGCGCATGGCATCGCTCGACATCTAATTTTGTGTGCATCGCAATGTATGTGTATTGAGTCGCATCGCGTCACATGCGCATGGCATCGCTTGATATCACATCTTATGTGCATCGCATCGCAGCGCATTGAGGCACATCACGCAACATGCGCATGGCATCTCTTGATATCGCATCTTATGTGCATCGCATCGCATGCGGATTGAGTCACATCACATGCGCATGGCATCGCTTGATATCGCATCTTATATGCACCGCATCGCATGCGCATTGAGTCACTCGCGTCACATACGCATGGCATCGCTAGATATCGCATCTTATGTGAATCGCATCGAATGCGCATTGAGTCACGTTGCGTCAATTGCGCATGGCATCGCTTTTTATCGCTTCTTATGTGCATCTCATCGCATTCGCATTGTGTCACGTCGCGTCACATGCGCATGGCATTGCTTGATACCGCATCTTATGAGCGTCGCATCGCATGCCCATTGAGACACGTCACGTCACATGCGCATGGCATAGCTTGATATCGCATCTTATGTGCATCGCATTGCATGCGGATTGAGTCACATCATATGCGCATTGCATCGCTTGATATCGCATCTTATATGCACCGCATCGCATGCGCATTGAGTCACTCGCGTCACGTACGCATGGCATCGCTTGATATCGCATCTTATGTGCATCACATCGCATGCGCATTGAGCCACGTCTGGTCAATTGCGCATGGCGTCGCTCGATATTGCATCTTATGTGCATCGCATCGCATGCGCATTGAGTCACGTCGCGTCACATGCGCATGGCATCGCTTGATATCGCATCTTATGTGCATCGCATTGAATGCGCATTGAGTCACATCGGGTCACATGCGCATGCTTCGCCCGAAATCCCATCTAATGTGCATCGCATGCGCATTGAGTCACATCGTATCACACGCGCATTTCATCGCTCGACATCGCATACTATGTGAATCCCATCGCATCCGCATTGAGTCACATCGCGTCACATGCGCATGGCATCGCTTGATATCGCATCCTATGTGCATCGCTTCGCATGCGTATTGAGCCACATCGCGTCACATGTGCATGGCATCGCTTGATATCTCACCATATGTACATCGCACCGCAGCGCATTGAGCCACATCACGCCCCATGCGCATGGAATCACTGGATATCGTATCTTATGTGAATCGCATCGCATGCGCTTTGAGTCACCTGACGTCATATGCGCATGGCATCGCTTGTTATCGCATCTTATGTGCATCGCATCGCATGCGCATTGAGCCACGTCGCGTCACATGGGCATGGCATCTCTTGATATCGCAACTTATGTACATCGATTCGCAGCGCATTGTGTCACATCGCGTCACTTGCGCATGCATCACTCGAAATCGCAACTTATGCGCATTGAGTCTCGTCGCGTCACATTTGCATGGCATCGCTTGATAGCGCATCTTATGTGCATCGCATCGCATGCGCATTGAGTCCCGTCGCACCACATGCGCATTGCAACGCTTGACATCGCTTCTTATGTGCATCGCATCGCATGCGTATTGAGTGAGTGAGTGAGTGAGTAGGGTTTATGGGCCCGTCGACAGCTAGGTCATTAGGGCCCCAAGACAGAAGATAAAAGCAGGGAAAAACTCACCACCACCTAACAATGAATCAAATATTAAAACGGGGAGTCTAAAAGAAAGATAAAAGCTAAAACAGTTCAAATGTAAAACTGGTCTAAAAAGATAACATAAAAACAGTTAAAACCTCAAAAGTGATCTTACAATGTACATAGATAAAAATACGAAGGTTAAAAATAAAATCACAAAGTAAAATACAAGTTACACCTGCTTAATGTAAGTGTTTGGTCTTCATCTTTTTCTTTTTCAGTCTTATCTTGACTGACTTGGGACCTGGTATGTTCAAGTCGCCATCCTCAGATGAGTCTGAAGAGCCCTGTCGGCTTGTTGAGCGGGAGCGGGACTTCGTTGATGATGGACGACTACTCACCCGGTCTTTAGGTCGCGAATGGTGAGCGTTTCCAGGTAAAACGGTGTGGCTACTGCTTTTGGATGGCTGGTGAGCAGGTGTCTGCACGGCGGAAGATTTAGTTGCCGGTGCAGGTGTATCACGGGACGGTGGAGAGGGAGAGGCGCTCGTTGGTGAGTCAGTCTGCGTGGCAGCATCAGCGACTGGAACGTGCTGAATGGCCACAGTGTGGGCAGGAGTGCGGCGGACTGCTGACGCGAAACCTAGGGTTGTCGCAGGTTTCAACTGTTCAAAGCGGCGACGTGCTTCCAAAAATGTGAGCCGTTCTTTCACGCGCAACTCCTGTATAGCTTTCTCGTCCATAAATTTAGAACACCGACGCGAGCTTGATGGATGGCTCTCTCCACAATTCACACAAAGAGGATCCCGTGTACATGCCAAGTCTTCATGGGCTGGTGATCCACAACGCTCACAAATAGATGGATTATTACAGGAAGTCTTAGTATGGCCGAACCGTTGGCACCTGAAACAACGCATTGGGTTTGGCACATACTGGCGTACAGCGGCACGTTCGTATCCACAAAAGATGTACTCAGGTAATTTCGTGCCTTTGAATGTTAGAAATACTGTACGCAAAGCTAACTCCTTGCCATCCTGTTTTCGCGTAAGGCGATAGGCCTGACATACATGCTGGTCAGAGAGAGAGGTGACAATCTCCTCATTCGACAGGTTGTCTAGACTTGAGGTGGTGACAACTCCCCTACAGGTATTAAGCGTTTTGTGTGGGGCTACCCGAATTGGGTAGGATCCCAACAACTTCGCTTTCGAGAGTTTCTGTGATTGCTCTGCCGTTTTGGTCTCGATTAACAGCGTACCGTCACGTAGTCTTGTCGCGTTCTGCACCGGGCCACATATTCTGTCTACCTCTCGTTTGATATAAAAAGGGCTAATATCCATAATCGTCTTCCCTTCACAAGCCAATGTCACAACAAGAACAGAGTCAAAAAGAGAGGGTTTGCGCGGATACATATTGAAATTGGACCCCCATCCGGAACCGTCGGCGTCAGCCTGCCATCCGGGGGTCAAAGAAAACAAAGACACCAAAATCTCCACGGTCTGTGCCGCCATAGAG
Organism: Tenodera sinensis; assembly: GCA_030765045.1. Taxonomy (NCBI): domain Eukaryota; kingdom Metazoa; phylum Arthropoda; class Insecta; order Mantodea; family Mantidae; genus Tenodera; species Tenodera sinensis. Next base: position 120,538,918 of record CM060968.1, read on the forward strand.
ACCCCTCCATGACTGATCTCAAAGCGTACTTCAGAGGGGCTACCCTCCGATCTCCACTGCTTGTCCGCATGGGTAAACCGTTCACCACGTGACACCCCGGTTTTATGCCCCCACCACAGGAATAACCGCCTGTGGCTCCCCGCTTTAGCACACGCTGCCTCAACGGAGTCAGCGTGGATTCAGGGGACTTCGGGTTGATTACACCGGGGCTCCGTCAGCGGTAACACGTCCGGCCGGTGATACTAACCCGAAGGCACGCGGCCGTCGGGAGATTAACACCGGCCGTGCCTTCAAGGAGCTACGTGGGTGTACTTGACGTGTGGACGGGCTCCGCACCTAAGGCTACACATGGGGGCAGTGTGAAGGGTCCGCACAACCTTCGCCCCTGAGACCTCCAAAGAGCACACAAGTCGGGGGCCGCGCCGAAAACCGTGGGACAGGACCACGGAGATAGGAAAGATCCCTGCTGGTGAGACAGGAGTTATAAATCTAGGAACCTACAAACTAATAATCAGAATAAGCCTAGAAGAGGAAGAGGGTGATATAAAAAGCAACATAAAACGCTGCACGTGGCACAGTTAATGAAGGTGGAGGTGGTGAAGTGATAGTGAGCAGCTCGGGGCCCCGGGTGCGCCAAACCCGGACCTACCGTGGTAGGTTCCCCTGGGGGAGTTTGATTTCGGAGTCCTCTTCTCCTAGATGAGTTGTCAACCAAGACTAACGAGCCTCATCTACCCGTTGGAATGTTCTTAGCTTCCCCTCACCTCTTGCCTACCAGTGGTCAAACAGACACACCTAGTAGGCCGTCTGGATCAGGTACTGAGCCCCTCCGTCACGGCAAGGCGACACTCCCTCGGAGGGGCATGCATGCGTATTGAGTCACGTTGCGTCACATGCGCATGGCATCGTTTGTTATCGCATCTTATGTGCATCTCATCGCATTCGCATTGTGTCACGTCGCGTCACATGCGCATCGCATTGCTTGATACCGCATCTTATGTGCGTCGCATCGCATGCGCATTGAGACACGTCACGTCACATGCGCATGGCATCGCTTGATATCGCATCTTATGCTCATCTCATCGCATGCTCATTGAGTCACGTCGCGTCACATGCGCATGGCATCGCTTGATATCGCATCTTATGTGCATCGCATCGCATGCGCATTGAGTCACGTCGCACCACATGCGCATGACATCGGTCGACATCGGATCATATGTGCGTCGAATCGCATGCGCATTGAGACACTTCATATCACACGCGCATGGCATCGCTCGACATCGCATTTTGTGTGCATCGCATTGTATGCGTATTGAGCCACATCGCGTCACATGCGCATGGCATCGCTTGATATCGCATTTATGTGCATCGCATCGCATGCGGATTGTGTCACATCACATGCGCATGGCATCGCTTGATATCGCATCTTATATGCACCGCATCGCATGCGCATTGAGTCACTCGCGTCACATACGCATGGCATCGCTAGATATCGCATCTTATGTGCATCGCATCGCATGCGCATTGAGTCACGTCGCGTCACATGCGCATGGCATCTCTTGATATCCCATCTTATGTGCATCGCATCGCAGCGCATTGAGTCACATCACGCCACATGCGCAAGTCATCAATTGATATCGCATCTTATGTGCATCGAATCGCATGCGCATTAAGTCACGTCGCATCACATGCGCATGGCATCGCTTGATACCGCATCTTATGTGCATCGCATCGCATGCGCATTTAGACAGGTCACGTCACATGCGCATGGCATCGCTTGATATCGCATCTTATGTGCATCTCATCGCATGCGCATTGAGTCACGTCGCGTCACATGCGCATGGCATCGCTTGATATCGCATTTTATGTGCATCGCATCGCATGCGCATTGAGTCACATCGCGTCACATGCGCATGCATCGCTCCAAATAGCATCTTATATGCATCGCATGCGCATAGAGTCACTTCATATCACACGCGCATGGCATCGCTCGACATCGCATTTTGTGTGCATCGCATTCTATGCGTATAGAGTCACGTCGCGTCAAATGCGCATGTCGTCGCTTGATATCGCATCTGATGTGCATCAAATCGCATGCCCATTGAGACACGTCGCGTCACATGCGCATGTCATCGTTTGAAAATCTGAAACATATATTATAATGATGATTGTATATAAATAATTTTGGTTAAATAAATAGAAAATTTGAATAAATGCCCCGGTATAGTTGTCAAGGTGCCGGGGTATAATATTCAGATTTTATTTTATTTTATTTTTATTTTGTCATCGCTTGATATCGCACCTTATCTGCATCGCATCGCATGCGCATTGAGTCACGTCGCACCACATGTTCATGACATCGCTCGAAATCGCATCTTATGTGCATCGCATGCGCATTGGGTCACATCGTCTCACATGCGCATTTCATCGCTCGACATCGCATACTAGGTGAATCTCATCGCATCTGCATTGAGACACATCGCGTCACATGCGCATGGCATTGCTTGATATCACATCTTATGTGCATCGCATCGCATGCGCATTGAGTCACGTCGCACCACATGCGCATGGCATCGGTCGACATCGGATCATATGTGCGTCGAATCGCATGGGCATTGAGTCACTTCATATCACACGCGCATGGCATCGCTCGACATCGCATTTTGCGTGCAGCGCATTGTATGCGTATTGAGTCACATCGCGTCACATGCGCATGGCATCGCTTGTTATCGCATCGTATTCGCATTGAGTCACGTAGCGTCACATGCGCAGGGCATCGTATGTTATCGCATCTTATGTGCATGTCATCGCATTCGCATTGTGTCACGTCGCGTCACATGCGCATGGCATTGCTTGATACCGCATCTTATGTCCGTCGCATCGCATGCGCATTGAGACACGTCACGTCACATGCGCATGGCATCGCTTGATATCGCATCTTATGCTCATCTCATCGCATGCTCATTGAGTCACGTCGCGACACATGCGCATGGCATCGCTTGATATCGCATCTTATGTGCATCGCATCGCATGCGCATTGAGTCACGTCGCACCACATGCGCATGTCATCGGTCGAAATCGCATCTTATGTGCATCGCATGCGCATTGAGTCACATCGTCTCACATGCGCATTTCATCGCTCGACATCGCATACTATGTGAATCTCATCGCATCCGCATTGAGACACATCGCGTCACATGCGCAAGGCATCGCTTGATATCGCATCTTATGCTCATCTCATCGCATGCTCATTGAGCTATGTCGCGTCACATGCGCATGGCATCGCTTGATATCGCATCTTATGTGCATCGCACCACATGCGCATGGCATCGGTCGACATCGGATCATATGTGCGTCGATTCGCATGGGCATTGAGTCTCTTCATATCACACGCGCATGGCATCGCTCGACATCGCATTTTGTGTGCAGCGCATTGTATGCGTATTGAGTCACATCGCGTCACATGCGCATGGCATCGCTTGATATCACATCTTATGTGCATCGCATCGCAGCGCATTGAGTCACATCACGTCACATGCGCATGGCATAGCTTGATATCGCATCTTATGTGCATCGCATCGCATGCGGATATAGTCACATCATATGCGCATGGCATCGCTTGATATCGCATCTTATATGCACCGCATCGCATGCGCATTGAGTCACTTGCGTTACATACGCATGGTATCGCTTGATATCGCATCTTATATGCACCGCATCGCATGCGCATTGAGTCACTTGCGTTACATACGCATGGCATCGCTTGATATCGCATCTTATGTGCATCGCATCGCATGCGTATTGAGCCACGTCTCGCCACATGCGCATGGTATCGCTTGGTATCGCATCTTATGTGCATCGCATCGCATGCGCATTGAGTCACGATCGCGTCAAATGCGAATGGCATCGCTTGATATCGCATCTTATGTGCATCGCATCGCATGCGCATTGAGTCACGTCGCGTCACATGCGCATGGCATCGCTTGATATCGCATCTTATGTGCATCGCATTGAATGCGCATTGAGTCACATCGGGTCACATGCGCACGCTTCGCTCGAAATCCCATCTTATGTGCATCGCATGCGCATTGAGTCACATCGTATCACGCGCGCATTTCATCGCTCGACATCGCATACTATGTGAATCGCATCGCACACGCATTGAGTCACATCGCGTCACATGTGCATGGCATCGCTTGATATCGCATCTTATGTGCATTGCATCGCAGCGCATTGAGTCACACCACGCCACATGCGCATTGAATCGCTTGATATCGCATCTTATGTGCATCGCACCGTATGCGGATTGAGTCACATCACGTCACATGCGCACGGCATCGCTTGACATCGCATCGCATGCACATTGACTCACGTTGCGTCACATGCGCATGGCATCGCTTGTTATCGCATCTTATGTGCATCGCATCGCATGCGCATTGAGTCACGTCGCGTCACATGCTCACGGCATCTCTTGATATCGTATCTTATGTGCATCGCATCGCATGCGCATTGTGTCACGTCGCGTCAAATGCGCATGGCATCGCTTGTTATCGCATCGTATTCGCATTGAGTCACGTCGCGTCACATTTGCATGGCATCGCTTGATAGCGCATCTTATGTGCATCGCATCGCATGCGCATTGAGTCCCGTCGCACCACATGCGCATGACAACGCTCGACATCGCATCGCATGCGCATTGAGACACATCGCGTCAAATTCGCATGGCATCGCTTGATATCGCAACTTATGTGCCTCGCTTCGCAGCGCATTGTGTCACATGCGAATAGTATCGCTTGATATCGCAACTAATGTGCATCGCATCGCATGCGCATTGAGCCATGTCGCGTCACATGCGCATGTCATCGCTTGATATCCCATCTTATGTGCATCGCATCGCAGCGCGTTAATTCACAGCACGCCACATGCGCATGGCATCGCTTGATATCGCATCTTATGTGCATCGAATCGCATGCGCATTAAGTCACGTCGCATCACATGCGCATGGCATCGCTTGATACCGCATCTTATGTGCATCGCATCGCATGCGCATTGAGACACGTCACGTCACATGCGCATGGCATCGCTTGATATCGCATCTTATGTGCATCTCATCGCATGCACATTGAGTCACGTCGCGTCACATGCGCATGGCATCGCTTGATATCGCATTTTATGTGCATCGCATCGCATGCGAATTGAGACACATCGCGTCAAATTCGCATGGCATGGCTTGATATCGCAACTTATGTGCCTCGCTTCGCAGCGCATTGTGTCACATGCGATTAGTATCGCTTGATATCGCAACTAATGTGCATCGCATCGCATGCGCATTGAGCCACCTCGCGTCACATGCGCATGTCATCGCTTGATATCCCATCTTATGTGCATCGCATCGCAGCGCGTTGACTCACAGCACGCCACATGCGCATGGCGTCGCTTGATATCGCATCCTATGTGCATCGAATCGCATGCGCATTAAGTCACGTCGCATCACATGCGCATGGCATCGCTTGATACCGCATCTTATGTGCATCGCATCGCATGCGCATTGAGACACGTCACGTCACATGCGCATGGCATCGCTTGATATCGCATCTTATGTGCATCTCATCGCATGCACATTGAGTCACGTCGCGTCACATGCGCATGGCATCGCTTGATATCGCATTTTATGTGCATCGCATCGCATGCGCATTGAGTCACATCGCCTCACATGCGCATGCATCGCTCTAAATCGCATCTTATATCCATCGCATGCGCATTGAGTCACTTCATATCACACGCGCATGGCATCGCTCGACATCGCATTTTGTGTGCATCGCATTGTATGCGTATTGAGTCACGTCGCGTCAAATGCTCATGTTGTCGCTTGATATCGCATCTGATGTGCATCGAATCACATGCCCTTTGAGTCACGTCGCGTCACATGCGCATGGCAACACTTGATGTCGCATCTAATGTGCATCTCATCGCATGCACATTGTGCCACGTCGCGTCACATGCGCATGGCATCTATTGATATCGCAACTTATGTGCATCGATTCGCAGCGCATTGTGTCACATCGCGTCACTTGCGCATGCATCACTCGAAATCGCAACGTATGTGCATCGCATGCGCATTGAGTCTCGTCGCGTCACATTTGCATGGCATCGTTTGATAGCGCATCTTATGTGCATCGCATCGCATGCGCATTGAGTCCCGTCGCACCACATGCGCATAACAACGCTCGACATCGCTTCTTATGTGCATCGCATCGCATGCGTATATAGTCACGTCGCGTCATATGCGCATGGCATCGTTTGTTATCGCATCTTATGTGCATCTCATCGCATTCGCATTGTGTCACGTCGCGTCACATGCGCATGGCATTGCTTGATACCGCATCTTATGTGCGTCGCATCGCATGCGCATTAAGACACGTCACGTAACATGCGCATGGCATCGCTTGATATCGCATCTTATGGTCATCTCATCGAATGCTCATTGAGTCACGTCGCCTCACATGCGCATGGCATCGCTTGATATCGCATCTTATGTGCATCGCATCGCATGCGCAATGAGTCACGTCGCACCACATGCGCATGGCATCGGTCGACATCGGATCATATGTGCGTCGAATCGTATGCGCATTGAGTCACTTCATATCACACGCGCATTGCATCGGTCGACATCGCATTTTGTGTGCATCGCATTGTATGCGCATTGAGTCTTATCGCGTCACATGCGCATGGCATAGCTTGATATCACATCTTATGTACATCGCATCGCAGCGCATTGAGTCACATCACGCATCATGCGCATGGCACCGCTTGATATCGCATCTTATGTGCATCGCATCGCATGCGGAATAAGTAACATCACATCACATGTGCATGGCATCGCATCTTATATGCACCGCATCGCATGCACATTGAGTCACTCGCCCGCCTCGGTAGCGTGATGGTTAGCGTGTCTGCCGCACGTTCAAGAGGTCGCGAGTTCGAATCTCGCTAAGGGTAAGTTATCCGTGTAAGGTTTTTTTCCGAGGTTTTCCCTACCCTGAGAAGACGAATGTCGGGTAACTTAAAGCTCCATGGACCTCGGGCTCATTTGAGCATCATTTCACCCATTTCATTTCATTCATTCGTCCGATATGACAAAATGTTGGAGGACGCTAATTCAAAAAAAAAAAAAAAAAAAAAAAAAAAAAAAAAAAAAAATTGAGTCTCTCGCGTCACATACGCATGGCATCGCTAGATATTGCATCTTATGTGCATCGCATCGCATGCGCATTGAGTCACGTCGCGTCAAATGCGCATGGCGTCGCTTGAGATTGCATCTTATATGCATCGCATGCGATTTGAGTCACGTCGCGTCACATGATCATGGCATCGCTTGATATCGCATCTTATGTGCATCTCATCGCATGCGCATTGAGCCACATCGCGTTACATGCGCATGCTTCACTCGAAATCGCATCTTATGTGCATCGCATTGAATGCGCATTGAGTCACGTCGCGTCACATGCGCATGCTTCGATGGAAATCGCATCTTATGTGCATCGCCTGCGCATTGAGTCACATCGTATCACACGCGCATTTCGTCGCTCGACATCGCATACTATGTGAATCGCATCGCATCCGCATTGAGTCACATCGCGTTATATGCGCATGGCATCGCTTGATATCGCGTTTTATGTGCATCGCTTCGCATGCGTATTAAGTCACATCGCGCCACATGTGCATGGCATCGCTTGATATCGCATCTTATGTGCATCGCATCGCAGCGCATTGAGTCACACCACGCCACATGCGCATTGAATCGCTTGATATCGCATCTTATGTGCATCGCATCGTATGCGGATTGAGTCACATCACGTCACATACGCACGGCATCGTTTGATATCGCATCTTGCGTGCATCGCATCGCATGCACATTGAGTCACGTTGCGTCACATGCGCATGGCATCGCTTGTTATCGCATCTTATGTGCATCGCATCGCATGCGCATTGAGTCACATCGCGTCACATGCGCATGGCATCGCTTGATATCGCATCTTATGTGCATCGCATTGAATGCGCATTGAGTCACATCGGGTCACATGCGCATGCTTCGCCCGAAATCCCATCTAATGTGCATCGCATGCGCATTGAGTCACATCGTATCACACGCGCATTTCATCGCTCGACATCGCATACTATGTGAATCCCATCGCATCCGCATTGAGTCACATCGCGTCACATGCGCATGGCATCGCTTGATATCGCATCCTATGTGCATCGCTTCGCATGCGTATTGAGCCACATCGCGTCACATGTGCATGGCATCGCTTGATATCTCACCATATGTACATCGCACCGCAGCGCATTGAGCCACATCACGCCCCATGCGCATGGAATCACTGGATATCGTATCTTATGTGAATCGCATCGCATGCGCTTTGAGTCACCTGACGTCATATGCGCATGGCATCGCTTGTTATCGCATCTTATGTGCATCGCATCGCATGCGCATTGAGCCACGTCGCGTCACATGGGCATGGCATCTCTTGATATCGCAACTTATGTACATCGATTCGCAGCGCATTGTGTCACATCGCGTCACTTGCGCATGCATCACTCGAAATCGCAACTTATGCGCATTGAGTCTCGTCGCGTCACATTTGCATGGCATCGCTTGATAGCGCATCTTATGTGCATCGCATCGCATGCGCATTGAGTCCCGTCGCACCACATGCGCATTGCAACGCTTGACATCGCTTCTTATGTGCATCGCATCGCATGCGTATTGAGTGAGTGAGTGAGTGAGTAGGGTTTATGGGCCCGTCGACAGCTAGGTCATTAGGGCCCCAAGACAGAAGATAAAAGCAGGGAAAAACTCACCACCACCTAACAATGAATCAAATATTAAAACGGGGAGTCTAAAAGAAAGATAAAAGCTAAAACAGTTCAAATGTAAAACTGGTCTAAAAAGATAACATAAAAACAGTTAAAACCTCAAAAGTGATCTTACAATGTACATAGATAAAAATACGAAGGTTAAAAATAAAATCACAAAGTAAAATACAAGTTACACCTGCTTAATGTAAGTGTTTGGTCTTCATCTTTTTCTTTTTCAGTCTTATCTTGACTGACTTGGGACCTGGTATGTTCAAGTCGCCATCCTCAGATGAGTCTGAAGAGCCCTGTCGGCTTGTTGAGCGGGAGCGGGACTTCGTTGATGATGGACGACTACTCACCCGGTCTTTAGGTCGCGAATGGTGAGCGTTTCCAGGTAAAACGGTGTGGCTACTGCTTTTGGATGGCTGGTGAGCAGGTGTCTGCACGGCGGAAGATTTAGTTGCCGGTGCAGGTGTATCACGGGACGGTGGAGAGGGAGAGGCGCTCGTTGGTGAGTCAGTCTGCGTGGCAGCATCAGCGACTGGAACGTGCTGAATGGCCACAGTGTGGGCAGGAGTGCGGCGGACTGCTGACGCGAAACCTAGGGTTGTCGCAGGTTTCAACTGTTCAAAGCGGCGACGTGCTTCCAAAAATGTGAGCCGTTCTTTCACGCGCAACTCCTGTATAGCTTTCTCGTCCATAAATTTAGAACACCGACGCGAGCTTGATGGATGGCTCTCTCCACAATTCACACAAAGAGGATCCCGTGTACATGCCAAGTCTTCATGGGCTGGTGATCCACAACGCTCACAAATAGATGGATTATTACAGGAAGTCTTAGTATGGCCGAACCGTTGGCACCTGAAACAACGCATTGGGTTTGGCACATACTGGCGTACAGCGGCACGTTCGTATCCACAAAAGATGTACTCAGGTAATTTCGTGCCTTTGAATGTTAGAAATACTGTACGCAAAGCTAACTCCTTGCCATCCTGTTTTCGCGTAAGGCGATAGGCCTGACATACATGCTGGTCAGAGAGAGAGGTGACAATCTCCTCATTCGACAGGTTGTCTAGACTTGAGGTGGTGACAACTCCCCTACAGGTATTAAGCGTTTTGTGTGGGGCTACCCGAATTGGGTAGGATCCCAACAACTTCGCTTTCGAGAGTTTCTGTGATTGCTCTGCCGTTTTGGTCTCGATTAACAGCGTACCGTCACGTAGTCTTGTCGCGTTCTGCACCGGGCCACATATTCTGTCTACCTCTCGTTTGATATAAAAAGGGCTAATATCCATAATCGTCTTCCCTTCACAAGCCAATGTCACAACAAGAACAGAGTCAAAAAGAGAGGGTTTGCGCGGATACATATTGAAATTGGACCCCCATCCGGAACCGTCGGCGTCAGCCTGCCATCCGGGGGTCAAAGAAAACAAAGACACCAAAATCTCCACGGTCTGTGCCGCCATAGAGACCCCTCCATGACTGATCTCAAAGCGTACTTCAGAGGGGCTACCCTCCGATCTCCACTGCTTGTCCGCATGGGTAAACCGTTCACCACGTGACACCCCGGTTTTATGCCCCCACCACAGGAATAACCGCCTGTGGCTCCCCGCTTTAGCACACGCTGCCTCAACGGAGTCAGCGTGGATTCAGGGGACTTCGGGTTGATTACACCGGGGCTCCGTCAGCGGTAACACGTCCGGCCGGTGATACTAACCCGACGGCACGCGGCCGTCGGGAGATTAACACCGGCCGTGCCTTCAAGGAGCTACGTGGGTGTACTTGACGTGTGGACGGGCTCCGCACCTAAGGCTACACATGGGGGCAGTGTGAAGGGTCCGCACAACCTTCGCGCCTGAGACCTCCAAAGAGCACACAAGTCGGGGGCCGCGCCGAAAACCGTGGGACAGGACCACGGAGATAGGAAAGATCCCTGCTGGTGAGACAGGAGTTATAAATCTAGGAACCTACAAACTAATAATCAGAATAAGCCTAGAAGAGGAAGAGGGTGATATAAAAAGCAACATAAAACGCTGCACGTGGCACAGTTAATGAAGGTGGAGGTGGTGAAGTGATAGTGAGCAGCTCGGGGCCCCGGGTGCGCCAAACCCGGACCTACCGTGGTAGGTTCCCCTGGGGGAGTTTGATTTCGGAGTCCTCTTCTCCTAGATGAGTTGTCAACCAAGACTAACGAGCCTCATCTACCCGTTGGAATGTTCTTAGCTTCCCCTCACCTCTTGCCTACCAGTGGTCAAACAGACACACCTAGTAGGCCGTCTGGATCAGGTACTGAGCCCCTCCGTCACGGCAAGGCGACACTCCCTCGGAGGGGCATGCATGCGTATTGAGTCACGTTGCGTCACATGCGCATGGCATCGTTTGTTATCGCATCTTATGTGCATCTCATCGCATTCGCATTGTGTCACGTCGCGTCACATGCGCATCGCATTGCTTGATACCGCATCTTATGTGCGTCGCATCGCATGCGCATTGAGACACGTCACGTCACATGCGCATGGCATCGCTTGATATCGCATCTTATGCTCATCTCATCGCATGCTCATTGAGTCACGTCGCGTCACATGCGCATGGCATCGCTTGATATCGCATCTTATGTGCATCGCATCGCATGCGCATTGAGTCACGTCGCACCACATGCGCATGACATCGGTCGACATCGGATCATATGTGCGTCGAATCGCATGCGCATTGAGACACTTCATATCACACGCGCATGGCATCGCTCGACATCGCATTTTGTGTGCATCGCATTGTATGCGTATTGAGCCACATCGCGTCACATGCGCATGGCATCGCTTGATATCGCATTTATGTGCATCGCATCGCATGCGGATTGTGTCACATCACATGCGCATGGCATCGCTTGATATCGCATCTTATATGCACCGCATCGCATGCGCATTGAGTCACTCGCGTCACATACGCATGGCATCGCTAGATATCGCATCTTATGTGCATCGCATCGCATGCGCATTGAGTCACGTCGCGTCACATGCGCATGGCATCTCTTGATATCCCATCTTATGTGCATCGCATCGCAGCGCATTGAGTCACATCACGCCACATGCGCAAGTCATCAATTGATATCGCATCTTATGTGCATCGAATCGCATGCGCATTAAGTCACGTCGCATCACATGCGCATGGCATCGCTTGATACCGCATCTTATGTGCATCGCATCGCATGCGCATTTAGACAGGTCACGTCACATGCGCATGGCATCGCTTGATATCGCATCTTATGTGCATCTCATCGCATGCGCATTGAGTCACGTCGCGTCACATGCGCATGGCATCGCTTGATATCGCATTTTATGTGCATCGCATCGCATGCGCATTGAGTCACATCGCGTCACATGCGCATGCATCGCTCCAAATAGCATCTTATATGCATCGCATGCGCATAGAGTCACTTCATATCACACGCGCATGGCATCGCTCGACATCGCATTTTGTGTGCATCGCATTCTATGCGTATAGAGTCACGTCGCGTCAAATGCGCATGTCGTCGCTTGATATCGCATCTGATGTGCATCAAATCGCATGCCCATTGAGACACGTCGCGTCACATGCGCATGTCATCGTTTGAAAATCTGAAACATATATTATAATGATGATTGTATATAAATAATTTTGGTTAAATAAATAGAAAATTTGAATAAATGCCCCGGTATAGTTGTCAAGGTGCCGGGGTATAATATTCAGATTTTATTTTATTTTATTTTTATTTTGTCATCGCTTGATATCGCACCTTATCTGCATCGCATCGCATGCGCATTGAGTCACGTCGCACCACATGTTCATGACATCGCTCGAAATCGCATCTTATGTGCATCGCATGCGCATTGGGTCACATCGTCTCACATGCGCATTTCATCGCTCGACATCGCATACTAGGTGAATCTCATCGCATCTGCATTGAGACACATCGCGTCACATGCGCATGGCATTGCTTGATATCACATCTTATGTGCATCGCATCGCATGCGCATTGAGTCACGTCGCACCACATGCGCATGGCATCGGTCGACATCGGATCATATGTGCGTCGAATCGCATGGGCATTGAGTCACTTCATATCACACGCGCATGGCATCGCTCGACATCGCATTTTGCGTGCAGCGCATTGTATGCGTATTGAGTCACATCGCGTCACATGCGCATGGCATCGCTTGTTATCGCATCGTATTCGCATTGAGTCACGTAGCGTCACATGCGCAGGGCATCGTATGTTATCGCATCTTATGTGCATGTCATCGCATTCGCATTGTGTCACGTCGCGTCACATGCGCATGGCATTGCTTGATACCGCATCTTATGTCCGTCGCATCGCATGCGCATTGAGACACGTCACGTCACATGCGCATGGCATCGCTTGATATCGCATCTTATGCTCATCTCATCGCATGCTCATTGAGTCACGTCGCGACACATGCGCATGGCATCGCTTGATATCGCATCTTATGTGCATCGCATCGCATGCGCATTGAGTCACGTCGCACCACATGCGCATGTCATCGGTCGAAATCGCATCTTATGTGCATCGCATGCGCATTGAGTCACATCGTCTCACATGCGCATTTCATCGCTCGACATCGCATACTATGTGAATCTCATCGCATCCGCATTGAGACACATCGCGTCACATGCGCAAGGCATCGCTTGATATCGCATCTTATGCTCATCTCATCGCATGCTCATTGAGCTATGTCGCGTCACATGCGCATGGCATCGCTTGATATCGCATCTTATGTGCATCGCACCACATGCGCATGGCATCGGTCGACATCGGATCATATGTGCGTCGATTCGCATGGGCATTGAGTCTCTTCATATCACACGCGCATGGCATCGCTCGACATCGCATTTTGTGTGCAGCGCATTGTATGCGTATTGAGTCACATCGCGTCACATGCGCATGGCATCGCTTGATATCACATCTTATGTGCATCGCATCGCAGCGCATTGAGTCACATCACGTCACATGCGCATGGCATAGCTTGATATCGCATCTTATGTGCATCGCATCGCATGCGGATATAGTCACATCATATGCGCATGGCATCGCTTGATATCGCATCTTATATGCACCGCATCGCATGCGCATTGAGTCACTTGCGTTACATACGCATGGTATCGCTTGATATCGCATCTTATATGCACCGCATCGCATGCGCATTGAGTCACTTGCGTTACATACGCATGGCATCGCTTGATATCGCATCTTATGTGCATCGCATCGCATGCGTATTGAGCCACGTCTCGCCACATGCGCATGGTATCGCTTGGTATCGCATCTTATGTGCATCGCATCGCATGCGCATTGAGTCACGATCGCGTCAAATGCGAATGGCATCGCTTGATATCGCATCTTATGTGCATCGCATCGCATGCGCATTGAGTCACGTCGCGTCACATGCGCATGGCATCGCTTGATATCGCATCTTATGTGCATCGCATTGAATGCGCATTGAGTCACATCGGGTCACATGCGCACGCTTCGCTCGAAATCCCATCTTATGTGCATCGCATGCGCATTGAGTCACATCGTATCACGCGCGCATTTCATCGCTCGACATCGCATACTATGTGAATCGCATCGCACACGCATTGAGTCACATCGCGTCACATGTGCATGGCATCGCTTGATATCGCATCTTATGTGCATTGCATCGCAGCGCATTGAGTCACACCACGCCACATGCGCATTGAATCGCTTGATATCGCATCTTATGTGCATCGCACCGTATGCGGATTGAGTCACATCACGTCACATGCGCACGGCATCGCTTGACATCGCATCGCATGCACATTGACTCACGTTGCGTCACATGCGCATGGCATCGCTTGTTATCGCATCTTATGTGCATCGCATCGCATGCGCATTGAGTCACGTCGCGTCACATGCTCACGGCATCTCTTGATATCGTATCTTATGTGCATCGCATCGCATGCGCATTGTGTCACGTCGCGTCAAATGCGCATGGCATCGCTTGTTATCGCATCGTATTCGCATTGAGTCACGTCGCGTCACATTTGCATGGCATCGCTTGATAGCGCATCTTATGTGCATCGCATCGCATGCGCATTGAGTCCCGTCGCACCACATGCGCATGACAACGCTCGACATCGCATCGCATGCGCATTGAGACACATCGCGTCAAATTCGCATGGCATCGCTTGATATCGCAACTTATGTGCCTCGCTTCGCAGCGCATTGTGTCACATGCGAATAGTATCGCTTGATATCGCAACTAATGTGCATCGCATCGCATGCGCATTGAGCCATGTCGCGTCACATGCGCATGTCATCGCTTGATATCCCATCTTATGTGCATCGCATCGCAGCGCGTTAACTCACAGCACGCCACATGCGCATGGCATCGCTTGATATCGCATCTTATGTGCATCGAATCGCATGCGCATTAAGTCACGTCGCATCACATGCGCATGGCATCGCTTGATACCGCATCTTATGTGCATCGCATCGCATGCGCATTGAGACACGTCACGTCACATGCGCATGGCATCGCTTGATATCGCATCTTATGTGCATCTCATCGCATGCACATTGAGTCACGTCGCGTCACATGCGCATGGCATCGCTTGATATCGCATTTTATGTGCATCGCATCGCATGCGAATTGAGACACATCGCGTCAAATTCGCATGGCATGGCTTGATATCGCAACTTATGTGCCTCGCTTCGCAGCGCATTGTGTCACATGCGATTAGTATCGCTTGATATCGCAACTAATGTGCATCGCATCGCATGCGCATTGAGCCACCTCGCGTCACATGCGCATGTCATCGCTTGATATCCCATCTTATGTGCATCGCATCGCAGCGCGTTGACTCACAGCACGCCACATGCGCATGGCGTCGCTTGATATCGCATCCTATGTGCATCGAATCGCATGCGCATTAAGTCACGTCGCATCACATGCGCATGGCATCGCTTGATACCGCATCTTATGTGCATCGCATCGCATGCGCATTGAGACACGTCACGTCACATGCGCATGGCATCGCTTGATATCGCATCTTATGTGCATCTCATCGCATGCACATTGAGTCACGTCGCGTCACATGCGCATGGCATCGCTTGATATCGCATTTTATGTGCATCGCATCGCATGCGCATTGAGTCACATCGCCTCACATGCGCATGCATCGCTCTAAATCGCATCTTATATCCATCGCATGCGCATTGAGTCACTTCATATCACACGCGCATGGCATCGCTCGACATCGCATTTTGTGTGCATCGCATTGTATGCGTATTGAGTCACGTCGCGTCAAATGCTCATGTTGTCGCTTGATATCGCATCTGATGTGCATCGAATCACATGCCCTTTGAGTCACGTCGCGTCACATGCGCATGGCAACACTTGATGTCGCATCTAATGTGCATCTCATCGCATGCACATTGTGCCACGTCGCGTCACATGCGCATGGCATCTATTGATATCGCAACTTATGTGCATCGATTCGCAGCGCATTGTGTCACATCGCGTCACTTGCGCATGCATCACTCGAAATCGCAACGTATGTGCATCGCATGCGCATTGAGTCTCGTCGCGTCACATTTGCATGGCATCGTTTGATAGCGCATCTTATGTGCATCGCATCGCATGCGCATTGAGTCCCGTCGCACCACATGCGCATAACAACGCTCGACATCGCTTCTTATGTGCATCGCATCGCATGCGTATATAGTCACGTCGCGTCATATGCGCATGGCATCGTTTGTTATCGCATCTTATGTGCATCTCATCGCATTCGCATTGTGTCACGTCGCGTCACATGCGCATGGCATTGCTTGATACCGCATCTTATGTGCGTCGCATCGCATGCGCATTAAGACACGTCACGTAACATGCGCATGGCATCGCTTGATATCGCATCTTATGCTCATCTCATCGAATGCTCATTGAGTCACGTCGCCTCACATGCGCATGGCATCGCTTGATATCGCATCTTATGTGCATCGCATCGCATGCGCAATGAGTCACGTCGCACCACATGCGCATGGCATCGGTCGACATCGGATCATATGTGCGTCGAATCGTATGCGCATTGAGTCACTTCATATCACACGCGCATTGCATCGGTCGACATCGCATTTTGTGTGCATCGCATTGTATGCGCATTGAGTCTTATCGCGTCACATGCGCATGGCATAGCTTGATATCACATCTTATGTACATCGCATCGCAGCGCATTGAGTCACATCACGCATCATGCGCATGGCACCGCTTGATATCGCATCTTATGTGCATCGCATCGCATGCGGAATAAGTAACATCACATCACATGTGCATGGCATCGCATCTTATATGCACCGCATCGCATGCACATTGAGTCACTCGCCCGCCTCGGTAGCGTGATGGTTAGCGTGTCTGCCGCACGTTCAAGAGGTCGCGAGTTCGAATCTCGCTAAGGGTAAGTTATCCGTGTAAGGTTTTTTTCCGAGGTTTTCCCTACCCTGAGAAGACGAATGTCGGGTAACTTAAAGCTCCATGGACCTCGGGCTCATTTGAGCATCATTTCACCCATTTCATTTCATTCATTCGTCCGATATGACAAAATGTTGGAGGACGCTAATTCAAAAAAAAAAAAAAAAAAAAAAAAAAAAAAAAAAAAAAATTGAGTCTCTCGCGTCACATACGCATGGCATCGCTAGATATTGCATCTTATGTGCATCGCATCGCATGCGCATTGAGTCACGTCGCGTCAAATGCGCATGGCGTCGCTTGAGATTGCATCTTATATGCATCGCATGCGATTTGAGTCACGTCGCGTCACATGATCATGGCATCGCTTGATATCGCATCTTATGTGCATCTCATCGCATGCGCATTGAGCCACATCGCGTTACATGCGCATGCTTCACTCGAAATCGCATCTTATGTGCATCGCATTGAATGCGCATTGAGTCACGTCGCGTCACATGCGCATGCTTCGATGGAAATCGCATCTTATGTGCATCGCCTGCGCATTGAGTCACATCGTATCACACGCGCATTTCGTCGCTCGACATCGCATACTATGTGAATCGCATCGCATCCGCATTGAGTCACATCGCGTTATATGCGCATGGCATCGCTTGATATCGCGTTTTATGTGCATCGCTTCGCATGCGTATTAAGTCACATCGCGCCACATGTGCATGGCATCGCTTGATATCGCATCTTATGTGCATCGCATCGCAGCGCATTGAGTCACACCACGCCACATGCGCATTGAATCGCTTGATATCGCATCTTATGTGCATCGCATCGTATGCGGATTGAGTCACATCACGTCACATACGCACGGCATCGTTTGATATCGCATCTTGCGTGCATCGCATCGCATGCACATTGAGTCACGTTGCGTCACATGCGCATGGCATCGCTTGTTATCGCATCTTATGTGCATCGCATCGCATGCGCATTGAGTCACATCGCGTCACATGCGCATGGCATCGCTTGATATCGCATCTTATGTGCATCGCATCGCATGCGCATTGAGTCACGTCGCGTCACATGCGCAGGGCATCTCTTGATATCGTATCTTATGTGCATCGCATCGCATGCGCATTGTGTCACGTCGCGTCACATGCGCATGGCATCGCTTGTTATCGCATCGTATTCGCATTGAGTCACGTCGCGTCACATGCGCATGGCATCGCTTGATATCGTATCTTATTTGCATCTCATCACATGCGCATTGAGTCACGTCGCACCACATTCCCCCAGGGGGACCTACTACGGTAGGTCCGGGTTTGGCGCACCCGGGGCCCCGAGCCAACTGACTCCCTCGGTGTGGGCTCCTCTTCGTGGTGAGGGAGTCAGTCAAATCGCCCACCCACGTGTAGGCCGTGCGTGGAGACCCGTGTCGGTGGAAATGATTATCCTGGTGGTTGAGGGGTGCGTATCTGAGCTCGGGACAGTTTTTTCTGAATCTGGGGAGGGTGCGCATTTCCGATACACTGCTTTGGTTTCTGCTTCACCTAAACGGGAGGCTAGGGACTAACCCACCCCTAGTCAATCGGCCAGGACTAGGTATTGCACCGAACTCCAGGGTGAGTGGGACGGCGAGCCCGCTATATCCCCTGTGTAGCCCTGTCATCCCAGTGGGATGACCCCTTGTTGGGCTCCGTGGTGGGTGGGGAGCACTGGGGGATGAAAATTATAGCCTTTTTTTCTATGGCACACCAAAACATCAAAAGAAAACGACAGGTTAACGATGAAAAAGAGGTATGCGTAGCGTCCACAGCTCGTTACCTAGTAATCAGTAGGACGGAAGAGGGACAGTCTTTTTTGAAGGTGAACCCGTTTGTCATCCAATTAGGTCTAGATAAAATAGCCGGTCCAGTCAAGTCATGTACCCGTATTCGATCAGGATCACTACTTGTCGAAACTTACAGGTCCACCCAGTTCGACAAGTTGCTGAAGGCAAAACTACTCCACGGATACCCGATCCGTGTCGAGAAGCACCGGAGCCTTAACTCTTCCAAGGGCGTCATTACCACCCACTTGTTGGACGGTATGCCGGAGGAAGAGATTCAGGGTTACCTGGCTGATCAGGGAGTAACCTCTGTTTCTCGAGTCCGAACAAAGCGTGACGGAGCGCTAGTAGATACCCGTACGCTTTTTCTTACCTTCGACCGACTCGATCTCCCTCCGAAGATAAAGGCTGGCTATGAGGTCATTAACGTTCGGCCGTATATCCCCCGCCCTATGCGGTGTTTTCAATGCCAACGATATGGTCATACTCAGACCTCTTGTAAAACCTCTGTTCCTGTTTGTGTCACCTGTGGCAAAGATGCCCACGAAGGAGCGTGTCCATCTGCTCCTAGCTGTGTTAACTGTAGAGGTGCCCATCCGGCGACTTCCCGCGATTGTCCACGTTACCTGGACGAGAAGGCTATTCAAGAGCTGCGGGTCAAAGAGCGCTTATCGTTCTCTGAGGCCCGCAAACGCCACCTTGCTCGGCAGCCGTCGATACTCAAATTTGGTACTTTTAGTTCAGTAGTGTCCACCCCAGTACCAAAGCGGGATGTAGGTACTCAAACCTTCCCTATAGCCAGCACCACCAACACACCTTCTCGTGCACCATCCACAGCTACAGCCTCAACCAGTACCAGCTCCAAGACTATCCCTACTAGCCCTCAAACCCGTAAGTTCCGAATTGAACCTAAACGCAGTGACTTTCTCAAAGACCCAACGACCTCTGCCAGTGGGAAGTGTGCTCTTCCTGCCACTTCCCCCTCTCCTCCCCGGCGCTCATGCTCTCAGGACACCAGAGGGCGTAGTCGGGTGCCACGGGTCTCACCAACTCCCGTTACCGTAGGCAACCGGTTCACAGTCCTATCTTCTGCTACTGGTGACACAGAGCCTCTTCCGTCCGAAGAGCCCATGGAGCAAGAACCACCTGCTCCAAAGAGCCCTAGCCCCACGCGCTGCCAGAAGGGCAAATTAAAGCGCCAACCGTCGGTCAAGTGACCCTAGACGACAGCTTATCCCATTTGTCCTAGGATGTCCATTATTCAATGGAATATACGTGGCATACGTGCGCGTAGAGCTGACTTAACATCAATTTGTAATTCGCTGTCCCCTACTATTCTGTGCCTGCAGGAGACCAAGCTTCGCCAGCAAGACTCTTTCACGTTTTCTGGGTTTATTCCGGTGCGTTATGACCTCCCACCGGAACCCGGTACTCCTGCACATGGAGGTGTCATGCTCCTCGTTCGCAACGACGTTTTTTACCAGCCAGTCATGCTCACCACTCCATTGCAAGCTGTTGCTGTTACTCTGAGATTACCAGGCTTTTCGTTTACTCTCTGTTCCCTTTATCTACCGCCTTGCTCCCCCTTCGCTATAGGGGACCTGTCCCATCTAGTGTCCCAGCTCCCAACACCCTATCTTCTGTTGGGAGACTTTAATGCCCACCACCCTCTTTGGGGTTCACCTCGGGCGTGCGCAAGGGGGACCGTCCTAGTCGATTTTTTCACACAGAAATCTCTGTCTCTTCTAAACACTGGTGAACCTACTTTCCTTTCTGATTCTACTGGCACTCTCTCCCACCTGGACCTCTCAATTTGCTCAGCTCAGCTTGCACATCGTTTTGAGTGGAACGTCGTCTCTGACACCTTCTCCAGCGACCATTTTCCATGTAGTATCAGCTTCCTGTCGCACCACGTATCTTCGCCACGTGTACCCTCCTGGCGACTGAATAGAGCGAACTGGCCCCTTTATACTCGTTTGGCTGTTTTTGACGATCGCTTCTTCGCAGACATTGACCAGATGGTGGCCCACCTCACATCCGTCGTTGTTACCGCGGCCGAGCGTACCATACCTCGGTCGTCTGGGCACCCGAGACGTTTGCCGGTCCCTTGGTGGACCGACGAATGCCGAGCGGCCGTCCGTGCGCGACGGGCGGCTTTGAGGGTGTTTCGGCGCCACCCTACACTTGAGAATCTGGTCGCTTTTAAGCGATCTCGCGCCAGAGCTCGTCGCATCATCCAGGCGAGTAAGAGGACATCCTGGCTCCGTTTTGTTGAGTCATTTAATCCATCCACGCCCTCGTCTGTCGTTTGGGATAAGCTTCGCCGTGTGGCCGGCAAAGCTTTGTCGGTTACCGTACCTGGCCTACGGATCCAGAACACCACCATTGTTTGCCCTAGAGCTGTCGCCGACACTCTGGGCAACGCCTTTGCTGATGTGTCAGGCTCTTCACACTACCACCCGGATTTTCTACCCATCAAAAATAGCGTGGAATCTCATAACCTTTGCTTTAACTCTACCAACCGGGAGAGTTACAACGCCTTTTTCACCATGCCGGAGTTGGAGCGGGCCTTGGGCTCCTCCAAACCCTCCGCTCCTGGGCCGGATGGTGTCCATCTTTTAATGTTGCAGCACCTGTCATCAGCTGGCAAACTCTTCCTCTTAGATGTGTATAACCGTATCTGGTGTACAGCAGCATTTCCATGTGCTTGGCGCGAAGCCACCATCGTCCCAATTTTAAAACCTGGGAAGGATCGCCATCTACCTTCCAGCTATCGTCCGATCTCCCTCACCAGTGTGATCTGCAAGGTGATGGAGCGCATGATCAACGGACGATTGACGTGGTGGCTTGAATCCCAACATTTGCTGTCCAATGTTCAGGGCGGTTTTCGTCGCTTCCGTTCAACGGTCGACCATTTAGTCTCACTATCCACGCACATCATGGACGGTTTTCTGAGGAAGAGCCAAACGGTTGCTGTATTTTTCGATCTAGAGAAGGCCTATGACACGTGCTGGAGGTATGGCATTCTTCGCACCCTCCATAGATGGGGCATTCGTGGCCGACTGCCCCTTTTTATTCGGGAGTTCATTCGGGATAGAGTCTTTCGCGTACGGGTGGGTTCAGTTTTATCTCGTGTTTTTAATCAAGAGAACGGAGTACCGCAGGGCTCGGTACTCAGCGTCACACTATTTGCTATTGCCATCAATCCCATTGTGGAGTGCGTTCCTGCTGGTGTGTCATCTTCCTTGTTTGTGGATGACTTCGCCATTTACTCTAATTCTCGGCGGACTCATCTTCTTGAGCGGCGCCTCCAACTCTGTCTTGATCGCCTCTTTATTTGGAGTGTGGAAAACGGCTTTAGGTTCTCCGCCGAGAAGACCGTCTGCGTGAACTTCTGGCGCCGGAAGGTCTTTCGCCCGCCTTCTCTTCACCTCGGTCCAGATGTTCTCCCTTTTGCAGACGAGGCGAAATTTTTGGGATTGGTGTTTGACAGGAAGCTTAGCTGGTCCTCTCATATATCATATCTGAAGGCCAGATGTGACCGTTCTCTTAGTGTTTTACGTGTTTTAAGTGGCACATCATGGGGAGCTGATCGGACTGTTCTTTTAAGATTATATCGTTCTTTGGTCCGATCTAAACTTGATTACGGTTGTATTGTGTATTCATCAGCTCGGCCGTCCGTTTTAAAACGTCTTGATCCCATTCACCACCGTGGTATACGATTGAGTATTGGCGCCTTTCCTACAAGCCCGGTTCTCAGCCTATGTGCGGAAGCTGCTGAACCCCCGCTTTCTTATCGGCGGGATGTTCTTCTCTGCAACTACGCTTGCAGACTTTCTAGTCTGCCAGAACACCCGTCTTTTAGTTCGTTTTTTAATGATACTTTGGACCGCCAATACTCATCGAGCTCCCTGGCCCTGCTCCCTCCTGGCGTTCGATTTCGTTTATTGCTTCGGCTGTTGGACGTAGATTTACCGGCGACATATCCCAAGGGAGAAACCCGATTTCCCCCGTGGCTTCGTCCGGTGACGCACATTGACCTAGGTTTGCTGTCCATGCCGAAGTCGTCGACGCCAGATTCAGTTCTTCGTTCGGCCTTTTTACATGTGCAGGCGCAGTTAGGACCCGGTACTTTTATTTACACTGATGGCTCCAAGGACGATCGGGGAGTAGGATGTGCTTTTATTCATGGACGCGAGAGTTTTAGATTTCGTCTTTTACCGCAGTGCTCGATTTTTACGGCAGAGCTTTTTAGTATTTACCAAGCTCTTTTATATGTTCATCGGCAGGCCTTCCGGCGCTGCATTATTTGTTCTGATTCTTTAAGTGCTCTTGAAAGCCTACGGACGCTGTACAGTTACCATCCCTTGGTGCAGCGTGTCCAGGACTACCTTCATGTCCTCGCCAGTGCTGGCACTGGCGTCTCCTTTGTGTGGGTACCTGGACACGTAGGCTTGCAGGGAAATGAGGCTGCCGATTCTGCGGCAAAGGCAGCAGTTTTAGCACCCAGGATTTTTAGCTCTTCCGTTCCCTCTGACGATTTTGGCGCCCTTTTACGTCAGGCCCTCCTCTCACGGTGGAGTGGTACCTGGCATGATGTTCAGGGGAATAAACTTCGGGAGGTGAAATCGCTCCCTGTTACCTGGAGGACTTCCTCGCGTGCCTCCCGCCGCGAGGAAGTGATTTTAGCTAGATTGCGTATCGGGCACTGCCGTTTTAGCCATGGTCACCTTTTATCCTGTGACGCTGCACCACTCTGTGCTCATTGTCATGAGCCTCTGACGGTGCGGCATGTTTTAATTCAGTGTCAGCATTCAAGCCAGCTCCGTGACTCACTGGGCCTGCCAGCCACCCTGGCTGAGGTGCTGGCAGACAATACAGGTGCTGTGGAGCGTGTGTTACGTTTTATGCGTTTCAGCGGAATGTGCTCTCGTGTATGACTGATACGGATCATTTGTGTTTTTATATTTGGGTGATGATGCGAGATTTTATCAATTAATGTGATCCTGCGCTTCCGTTTTCGCTAAATGTGCAGTTGCTGACACTATTGGTGACGGTTTTAATGTTTTTATTGTTTTTAGTTGTAGACGTGATTGTCTAGTTTTTACTTTTTAATGCTTTTAGTGTTGTTTGGGCGCTAATGACCATAGCAGTTGAGCGCCCTAAAGCCATATTCATTCATTCATTCGCACCACATGCGCATGACAACGCTCGACATCGCATCTTATGTGCATCGCATCGCATGCGCATTGAGACACATCGCGTCAAATTCGCATGGCATCGCTTGATATCGCAACTTGTGTGCCTCGCTTCGCAGCCCATTGTGTCACATCGCGTCACATGCGAATAGTATCGCTTGATATCGCAACTAATGTGCATCGCATCGCATGCGCATTGAGCCTCGTCGCGTCACATGCGCATGTCATCGCTTGATATCCCATCTTATGTGCATCGCATCGCAGCGCATTGAGTCACATCACGCCACATGCGCATGGCATCGCTTGATGTCGCATCTTATGTGCATCGAATCGCATGCGCATTAAGTCACGTCGCATCACATGCGCATTTCATCGCTCGACGTCGCATACTATTTGAATCTCACCGCATCCGCATTGAGTCACATCGCGTGACATGTGCATGGCATCGCTTGATATCGCATCTTATGTGCGTCGCATCGCAGCGCATTGAGTCACATCACGCCACATGCGCATGGAATCGCTTGATGTCGCATCTAATGTGCACCGCATCGCATGCGGATTGAGCCACATCACGTGACATACGCACGGCATCGCTTGAGTGAGTGAGTGTGTTGGGTTTAAGGGCCCGTCGACAACTTGGTCATTAGGGCCCCGAGTCCAGAAGTAAAATTACATACCGTCAAGTGTTAAAACATCACCCATTAAAAACTAAAAATCTACGGTTAAAATAGATAAAAAACCTCTAAACAACTATTAAAACGTTTCATTTAAAATGCTAAAAACAGAAGCTTAAAATTGCTAAAAAAAACACTAAAACGTTAAAAAAACCAAAAATCCAGCCACCTAAAAGGCTAAAGTCTCTGAAATAAAATATCCTTACACTTGCTTCATAAAATCAATTCTGGAACAAAACCGCAGCACTGTATTTACAGATACTGGATCGTTGCCTAAAACTCACGACAGTGTAAGGCCCAGGCCAACGGACTGGCGCTCAGGAGCGTATCGCGGACAATCAAGAAGGACATGTGCGACGGAGATTGGAATGTTACACGTCGTACAGACAGGCTCCGGATCACCACGCAAAAGGTGTCCATGCGTGGCTCGGGTATGGCCTATCCTCGGGCGGATTAAAACCACTTCTTCCCGCCTGGAATTCCTGCAGCTGGTATGCCAGGGTTGTACCGTGTCCTTGATTGACCGTAATTGAGTGCCAGTTAACGCTTCCCAAGATTGCTGCCAGAGAGCAAATAGATGGCGACGGAAATATTTCTGCACATCTATTTAGGGGAGCGTACGGGTGGAATACTCCGGAAGGCGACATGCAGACTTTGCAGCCGCATCCGCCGCCTCGTTACCCGGAATACCCACATGGCCTGGGATCCACGTAAAAACAAACTGGTATCCGCGAGACAGTAGCTGAGAAATCAACGTCTGGATTTTAACAATCAAAGCCGAGGTGCCGATAAACTGTTGCAGGGCCTGGAGAGCGCTAAAAGGATCGGAACAAACGATAAAACTTCCAGGACCTGAACTGGAGATAAAAAGTAGGAAATAAAATATGGCAAACAACTCGGCGGTAAATACTGAACTGGCGTCCGGTAGGCGGTACGTGTGAGCGTCACCGTTGTATATAAAGGCGCAACCCGTCGAACTACCCATCTGGGACCCATCGGTAAATACCGGACAGGAAGTCCGGTATCGCCCCAGTAGTTCCGTGAATAGTTGGCGAAACACGGAATGAGGGGTAGCTATCTTAACACAGCCCGACAGCTCCAGGTCAAAGCGTGCGCGCTGGAGTTGCCAGGGAGGACATCGGCCACGTGAATGCCGCTCTACGGCTGGCAGTCGAAGGGCGTGTGCAGCAAGCAGTTCACGAAACCGGATACCACTTGGACGGGAGATGGTTGTATTTCGCATATAACGGTGCGCGAGGTCTGGACGCAACACGGGTGGAAACGAAGGGTGACCTGGATGGGCGGCCAGCCTTGCCACGTAAGAACAAAGTAATAAAGAGCGTCGAACAGACAGTGGAGGTTCGCCAGAATCAGCATACAGACAATCGATTCTGCTGGTGCGGAAAGCCCCAGTAGCGAGACGGATACCAGTGTGATGTACTGTGTCTAAAAGCCGGAGTTTAGACGCAGACGCCGCGCCATAAATAAAACAGCCGTAGTGTAATTTGGACCGGACCAGAGAGCCATACAACCTCAACATGACGGTGCGATCGCCGCCCCAATATGCCCCAGATAAGACCCTGAGTACCCGAAGCGAATGATCGCACGAAGCACGAAGATAGCGGATATGGTGCTCCCATGTGAGTTTACTGTCGAGGTGTAAGCCCAAGAACTTAAGGTGCGGTACAAAAGGAAGACGTGTGTCGCGCAGATGAAGATCAGGAGGAGGGTGTACTCCTCGCAGTCGGTGAAAGTGTAGACACTGTGTTTTCGTAGGGGACAGCCGAAAGCCCGTGCGTAATGCCCACTCGACGATGGAGGTTATGGTCAGCTGCAGTTGACGCTCGATGTGCTCCAAACTATAAGAGCGATAGTAGATCGCAAAGTCGTCAACATACAGCGACATCGGGATACCGCTACGCACAACACTAGTGATGCCATTAATGGCAACTGCGAAAAGTGTGACACTGAGGATGGATCCCTGGGGTACACCATTCTCCTGGATCTTCTCTTGAGACAGCGTGTTGCCTATACGGACACGAAAACGGCGAATGAGTAAAAAGTTAAAAAGGAAAACGGCTAAGTGACCGCGCAAACCATAACCGTGTAGAGTAGGAGAATGCCATAGCGCCAAGTAGTATCGTAGGCCTTCTCCAGATCAAAGAAAACACCCACGACATGCTGCTCCAGGAGAAACGCATTCTGTATGTATGCCTCCATGCGCGTCAGGTTGTCGACACTGGAGCGATGGCGACGAAATCAGCACTGAACATTGCTCAGCAGGTTATTCGTCTCTAGCCATCACACTAAGCGAGTGTTAATCATCCGTTCCAAGGTCTTGCAGACGACACTCGTCAGCCAAATAGGGCGGTAGCTACAGGGAAGTGTCCGGTCTTTTCCTGGTCGAGGGATAGGGATGACAATGCCCTCTCGCCAGGAAGACGGAAAAACCTGCTGATGCCAGATGCGGTTATACATGCTCAACATGAAGGAAAGAGCTGCAGGTGGAAGATGAAGCAGCATTTGGCGGTGGATGTCATCAGGACCGGGAGAAGAATTCTTTGCTAGGGACAAGGAATGCGCTAGCTCCGCCTCGGTAAATGGTACATTGTACGGTTCACTTTGGGCACTGTTAAAACTAAGGCCTATCTGCTCCGCAGATTCCTTGATAGCTAAAAACGCTCTATCATAGCTTTGGGTTTGGCTAGTACAGGCAAAACACTCGGCAAGGGCGTCGGCGATGTCCTGCTCGCTGGTGTAACGGGAGCCCTGTACGGCAACGCCAGGGATGATCGTCCGGCGACACTTGCCGTACATTCGCCGAACAGCAGTCCACACCTTTTGCGCCGAACTTCGACGGGAAAGAGAAGATACATACTTTTCCCACGATTTGCGTTTGGCGTCTCGAAGTATAAATCTTGCCCTAGCACGAGCACGCTTAAAAGCGACAAATTTAGCCTGCGTAGGATGTAATGTAAAGATACGCAATGCACGCTTGCGTGCTTTAGTAGCCAAACGGCATTCCTCGGACCACCAAGGCACAGGAACGTGACGAGGTGTAGTGGAACCACGAGGAATGCTGGAATCCGCTGCACGAAGGATAGAGTAAGTAAAATACTCCACCATGTCGTCAATGGAGGTAAAACCATCGTCGGTTAGGTGAATGAGGGAACGAAACTTCCCCCAGTCAGCCTTGGAAATAATCCAGTGAGGGTATCGTGGTGGAATAGGATGGAAACCAGATATGTGAATGTTAATGGGAAAATGATCACTGCCAAAGAGGTCGGAGGGCACCGACCAATCAATGAGTGGTACCAACGACGGGCTACAGAAGCTAACGTCTAAGGCGGAGTACGTACCATAGGCAGATGATAAAAAGGTAGGGGCACCAGTGTTCAACAATAGGAGGCCGGACATATCGCAAACGTCTCCTACAAGGCATCCGCGAGCATCGTCAGTGTCGGAGCCCCATGAAGAGTGTTTGGCATTCAGATCACCAAGGAAGATAAAGGGTGGCGGAATCTGAGCCAAAAGAGCTCGAAGGTCGTTCTCGTGTACAACACTGACCGGTGGCAGAGAGACATTGCAAATTGACAGACTTAAGCCCTGCAACTGGACACGCACAGCCACAGCTTGCAGCGGCGTGTTTAGCGGGATGCTTGTGGCAGAGATGGTATGCGCCACCAAAGTAGCAACTCCACCGCTTGCTCGTCGATCAGCTGCAGAGTCATGCCTAAAAGCCGAAAAACCACGAAGATGTAATGCGTGATTAGGGTGCAAATGTGTTTCTTGTAGGCAGACGATTGATGGAGAGCGTTGCGCAACGAGATGATGTATGTCCGGAACACGTGCCCGGAACCCATTAACATTCCACTGGATTATTTCCATGGCAAAGAAGAATTAGTGATTCGTCTTCATCCTTTTCTTTTTCATCTTTACTTAACCGACTTTGGACGGGGTAGGTTAATTTCGTCATCCCCTAGTGACTCCTCGGATGTACGGGAGTCTGAAGATCCCTGCGGCTCGCCGAACGGGAGCGGGAGCGGGACTTCATTGATGACGTGTGGCTGCTGGCGCGAACATCAGGCCTAGAGGAATGGCTATCAACAGGCTGGCTACGACTTGTGGACGCCTTGTGAGCTGGTGTCTGCACGGCTGTAGATGTTGTAGCTTTTGCAGGTGTGGCACGAGACACTGGAACAATACTCGCTGGTAGGTCTGTCTGTGTTGAAGCATCTGATACAGGGACATGCTGTATCGCTACGGTGTTGACAGGAGCGCGTCGGGCAGCCAAGGCATAACCTGTGGTGGTCGCAGGTTGCAGCTGCTCAAAGCGACGACGCGCCTCTGGAAATGTAAGATGTTCTTTCACGCGTAGCTCCTGTATACATTTTTCATCCAGAAACTTCGCACACTGACGCGAGCTAGATGGATGACCGGCTCCACAGTTAACACAATGAGGGTCATGGGTACAAGCCGTGCCCTCATGAGGTGATAGGCCACAACGCTCACAAACGGCAGGATGGTTGCACGCGGTCTTAGTATGTCCGACCTTCTGACACTGAAAACAGCGCATAGGGTTCGGGACATATTGACGTACGGCGGCTCTCTCGTACCTGCAGAAGATGTATTCTGGCAACTGTGTGCCCTTAAAAGTGAGGAAAACCGTACGTAAATCAATCACTTTACCATCCTGCTTTCTTGTCAGACGGTACGCTTGACACACACGCTGGTCGGAGAGGCAAGTAACAATCTCCTCGTTTGACAGACCGTCCAGACTGGATGTGGTGACAACTCCTCTGCATGAGTTTAGAGATTTATGTGGGGCTACCCGGATGGGGTAGGAGCCCAATAAAGTGGCTTTCAACAATTTCTGGCACTGGTCTGCGGTGGTCACTTCTACCAAAAGCGTACCGTCTCGTACTCGGGTGGCGTTTTTAACAAGGCCACAAATCCTGTCGAGTTCTTTTTTTATGTAAAAGGGGCTCAGATCCTTCAACGTTTTCCTTTCACTGGCCAAGGTCATGACTAGAAAACTGTCGAAATGGGAGGGTTTGCGCGGATGCATGTTGAAATCGGACCCCCATCCGGAACCGTCGGCGTCAGCCTGCCATCCGGGGGTCAAAGAAAAGAAAGACACCAAAATCTCCACGGTCTGTGCCGCCATGGAGACCCCTCCATGACTGACCTCAAGGCGTACTTCAGAGGAGCTACCCTCCGATCTCCACTGCTTGTCCGCATGAGTAAACCGTTCACCACGTGACACCCCGGTTTTATGCCCCCACCACAGGAATAACCGCCTGTGGCTCCCCGCTTTAGCACACGCTGCCTCAACGGAGTCAGCGTGGATTCAGGGGACTTCGGGTTGATTACACCGGGGCTCCGTCAGCGGTAACACGTCCGGCCGGTGATACTAACCCGACGGCACGCGGCCGTCGGGAGATTAACACCGGCCGTGCCCTCAAGGAGCTACGTGGGTGTACTTGACGTGTGGACGGGCTCCGCACCTAAGGCTACACATGGGGGCAGTGTGAAGGGTCCGCACAACCTTCGCGCCTGAGACCTCCGAAGAGCACACAAGTCGGGGGCCGCGCTGAAAACCGTGGGACAGGACCACGGAGATAGAAAAGATCCCTGCTGGTGAGATAGGAGTTATAAATCTAGGAACTTACAAACTAATAATCAGAATAAACCTAGAAGAGGAAGAGGGTGATATAAAAAGCAACATAAAACGTCGCACGTGGCACAGTTAATGAAGGTGGAGGGGGTGAAATGATTGTGCGCAGCTCGGGGCCCCGGGTGCGCCAAACCCGGACCTACCGTGGTAGGTTCCCCTGGGGGAGTTTGATTTCGGAGTCCTCTTCTCCTAGATGAGTTGTCGACCAAGACTAACGAGCCTCATCTACCCGTTGGAATGTTCTTAGCTTCCCCTCACCTCTTGCCTACCAGTGGTCACAAAGACACACGTAGCAGGCCGTCTGGATCGGGTACTGAGCCCCTCCGCCACGGCAAGGCGACACTCCTTCGGAGGGGGGCATCGCTTGATATCGCATCTTATGTGCATCGCATCGCAGCGCATTGAGTCACATCGGTCATATACGCATGCATCGCTCGACATCGCATCTTATGTGCATAGCATGCACATTGAGTAACTTCGCGTTAAATGCGCATGGCATCGCTTGATATCGCAACTTATGAGCACATTATCGCATGTACATTGAGTCACGTCGCGCCACATGCGCATGGCATCGCTTAATGTCGCATCTTATCTGCACCGCATCGCATGCGCAGTGAGTCATGTCGCGTCACATGCGCATGGCATGACTTGATATGGCATCTTATGAGCATCGCATCGCATGCTTATTGAGTCACGTCGCGTCGCATGCGCATGGCATTGCTTGATATCGAATCTTATGTTCATCGCATCGCATGTGCAGTGAGTCACGTCGCACCTCATGCGCATGACACCGTTCGATATCGCATGTTTTGTGCATCGCATCGCAGCGGATTGAGTCACATACGCATGCATCGCTCGACATCGCATGCTATGTGAATCGCATCCCATGCGGATTGAGTCACATCGCATCACACGCGCATGGCATAATTCGACATCGCATCTTATGTGCATCGCATCCCATGCGCATTGAGTCACATCGCTTCACATGCGCATGGCATCGCTTGATATCGCATCTTATGTGCATCGCATCGCATGCGCTTTTGACTCACATCACGTCACATGCGCATGGCATCGCTTGATATCGCATCTTATTTGCTTCGCTTGCGCATTGAGTTACATCGCATCACACGCGCATGGCATAGCTCGACATCACATCTTATGTGCATCGAATCGCATGCTCATTCAGTCATGTCTCGTCACATTTGCATGGCATCGCTTGATATCGCATCTTATGACCATCGCATCGCATGCTTATTGAATCACGTCGCGTCACATCCGCATGGCATCGCTTGATATCGCATCTTTTGTTCATCTCATCGCATGTGCATTGAGTCACGTTGCACCACATGCGCATGACATCGTTCGACATCGCATCTTTTCTGCATCGCATCGCATGCGCATTGAGTCATGTCTCGTCACATTTGCATGGCATCGCTTGATATCGGATCTTATGTGCATCGCATCGCATGCGCATTGAGTGTCATCGCGTCATATACGCATGGCATCGATTGATATCGCATCTTATGTGCTTCGCAGCGCATTGAGTTACATCCCGTCACATCAGTAAGCATCGCTCGACATCGCATCTTATGTGCATCGCATGCGCATTGAGTCACATCGCATCACATGCCAATGGCGTCACTTTATATCGCATCTTTTCTGCATCGCATCGCATGCGCATTGAGCCACTTCGCATCACATGCACATGGCATCGCTCGACATCGCATCTTATGTGCATCGCATGCGCATTGAGTCACATCGCATCACACGCGCATGGCATCGCTCTACATCGCATCTTATGTGAATTGCATGGCATGCGCATTGACGTACGTCGCGACACATGCACATGGCATCGCTTGATATCGCATCTTATGTGCATCGCATGGCATGCGCATTGAGTCACATCGCGTCACATGTGCATGGCTTCAGTTGATATCGCATATTATGTGCATTGCATCGCATGGGCATTGAGTCACTTCGAATCTCATGCGCATGGCATCGCTTCATATCGCTCCTTATGTGCATCGCAACGCATGCGCTTTGAGTCACATCCCATGACATGCGCATGGCATCGCTCGACATCGCATCTTATGTGCATCGCATCGCATGCGCATTGAGTCATGTCTCGTCACATTTGCATGGCATCGCTTGATATCGGATCTTATGTGCATCGCATCGCATGCGCATTGAGTCACGTAGCGCCACATGCGCATGGCATCGCTTGATATCGCATCTTATGTGCATCGCATCGCATGCGCATTGAGTCACGTCGCGTCACATTCCTATGGCATCGCTTGATATCGCATCTTATGTGCATCGCATCGCAGCGCATTTAGTCACATCGCGTCATATACGCATGGCATCGCATGATATCGCATCTTATTTGCATCGCATGGCATCGCATGCGCATTGAGTCACAGCGCGTCAAATGCACATGGCATCACTTTATATCGCCTCTTGTGTATATCGCATCGCATGCGCATTGAGCCACGTCGCGTCGCATGCGCATGGCATCGCTTGATATCGCATCTTATGTTCATCGCATGGCATGCGCATGGAGACACGTGGCGCAAAATGCGCTTGGCATCGCTTCATATCGCATCTTATGTGCATCGCATCGCATGCGCATTGAGT
This sequence comes from Tenodera sinensis, assembly GCA_030765045.1. Taxonomy (NCBI): domain Eukaryota; kingdom Metazoa; phylum Arthropoda; class Insecta; order Mantodea; family Mantidae; genus Tenodera; species Tenodera sinensis. Next base: position 120,572,256 of record CM060968.1, read on the forward strand.
CACATCGCATCACATGCGCATGGCATCGCTGGATAGCGCATCTTATGTTCATCGCATCGCATGCGCATTGAGTCACGAAGCATCAGATGCGCATGGCATCGCTTGATATCGCATCTTGTGTGCATCGCATCGCATGCACATTGAGTCACGTCGCGTCACATGCGCATGGCATCAGTTGATATCGCATCTTATGTGCATTGCATCGCATGCGCATTGAGTCACTTCGCATCACATGCGCATGGCATCGCTTGATATTGCATCTTATGTGCATCGCATCGCATGCGCATGTCTTCGCTTGATATCGCATCTTATGTGCATCGCATCGCAGCGCATTGGGTCACATACGCATGCATCGCTCGAAACCGCATCTTATGTGCATCGCATTGGCATTGAGTCACATCGCATCACACGCCCATGGCATCGCTCGACATCGCATCTTATGTGCATCGCATCGCATGCGCATTGAGTCACATCGCTTCTCTTGCGCATGGCATCGCTTGATATCGCATCTTATGTGCAGCGCGTCGCATGCGCATTGAGTCACGTCGCGGACATGCTCATGGCATCGCATGATATCGCATCTTAGGTGCATCGCATCGAATGCGCATTGAGTCACCTCGCGTCAAATGCGCATGGCATCAGTTGATATCGCATCTTATGTGCATCTCATCGCATGCGCATTGAGAAACTTCGCATCACATGCACATGGCATCGCTCGACAACGCATCTTATGTGCATCGCATCGCATGCGCATTGAGCCATGTCTGGTCACATTTGCGTGGCATCGCTTGATATCGCATCTTATGTGCATCACATCGCATGAGCATTGAGTCACGTCGCGTCACATGCCCATGGTATCGCTTGATATCGCATCTTATGTGCATCGCATCGCATGCGCATTGAGTCACGTCGCGTGGCATGTGCATGGCATTGATTGATATCGCATCTTATGTTCATCGCATCGCATGTGCATTGAGTCAGGTCGCACCACATGCGCATGACATCGCTCGATATCGCATCTTTTGTGCATCGCATCGCATGCGCATTGAGTCATGTCTCGTCACATTTGCATGGCATCGTTTGATATCGCATCTTATGTTCATCGCAACGCATGTGTATTGAGGCACGTCGCACCACATGCGCATGACATCGCTCGATATCGCATCTTTTGTGCCTCGCATCGCATGCGCATTGACTCACATCGCGTCACATGCGCATGCATCGCTTGATATCGCATCTTATGTGCATCGCATCGCAGCGCATTGACTCACATCGCGTCACATACGCATGCATCGCTCGACATCGCATCTTATGTGCATCGCATGCGCATTGAACTACGTCGCGTCACATGCGCATGGCATCGCTTGATATCGCATCTTATGTGCATCGCATCGCATGCTCATTGGGTTATCTCGCGTCACATGCGCATGGCATCCCTTGACATGGCATCTTATGTGCACCGCATAGCATGCTTACTGAATCACGTCGCGTTTAATGCGCATGGCATCGCTTGATATCGCATCTTATGTGCAGCGCGTCGCATGCGCATTGAGTCACGTCGCGGACATGCTCATGGCATCGCATGATATCGCATCTTAGGTGCATCGCATCGCATGCGCATTGAGTCACCTCGCGTCAAATGCGCATGGCATCAGTTGATATCGCATCTTATGTGCATCTCATCGCATGCGCATTGAGAAACTTCGCATCACATGCACATGGCATCGCTCGACAACGCATCTTATGTCCATCGCATCGCATGCGCATTGAGCCATGTCTGGTCACATTTGCGTGGCATCGCTTGATATCGCATCTTATGTGCATCACATCACATGAGCATTGAGTCAGGTCGCGTCACATGCCCATGGTATCGCTTGATATCGCATCTTATGTGCATCGCATCGCATGCGCATTGAGTCACGTCGCGTGGCATGTGCATGGCATTGATTGATATCGCATTTTATGTTCATCGCATCGCATGTGCATTGAGTCACGTCGCACCACATGCGCATGACATCGCTCGATATCGCATCTTTTGTGCATCGCATCGCATGCGCATTGAGTCATGTCTCGTCACATTTGCATGGCATCGTTTGATATCGCATCTTATGTTCATCGCAACGCATGTGTATTGAGGCACGTCGCACCACATGCGCAAGACATCGCTCGATATCGCACCTTTTGTGCCTCGCATCGCATGCGCATTGACTCACATCGCGTCACATGCGCATGCATCGCTTGATATCGCATCTTATGTGCATCGCATCGCAGCGCATTGACTCACATCGCGTCACATACGCATGCATCGCTCCACATCGCATCTTATGTGCATCGCATGCGCATTGAGCCACGTCGCGTCACATGCGCATGGCATCGCTTGATATCGCATCTTATGTGCATCACGTCGCATGAGCATTGAGTCACGTCGCGTCACATGCCCATGGTATCGCTTGTTATCGCACCTTATGCGCATCGCATGTGCATTGAGTCACGTCGCGTCACATGCGCATGGTATCCCTTAATATCGCATCTTATGTGCATCGCATTGCATGCGCATGGAGTCACGTCGCATCACATGCTAATGGCATTGCTTGATATCGCATCTTATGTGCATCGCATCGCAGTGCATTGAGTTACATCGCGTCACATACGCATGCATCGCTCGACATCGCAACTTATGTGCATCGCATGCGCATTTAGTGATATGCGTCATATACGCATGGCATAGCTTGATATCGCATCTTATGTGCATCGCATCGCAGTGCATTGAGTTACATCGCGTCACATACGCATGCATCGCTCGACATCGCAACTTATGTGCATCGCATGCGCATTGAGTCACATCGCATCACATGCGCATGGCATCGCTGGATATCTCATCTTATGTGCATCGCATCGCATGCGCATTGAGTCACGTCGCGTGGCATGTGCATGGCATTGATTGATATCGCATCTTATGTTCATCGCATCGCATGTGCATTGAGTCACGTCGCACCACATGCGCATGACATCGCTCGATATCGCATCTTTTGTGCCTCGCATCGCATGCGCATTGACTCACATCGCATCACATGCGCATGCATCGCTTGATATCGCATCTTATGTGCATCGCATCGTAGCGCATTGACTCACATCGCGTCACATACGCATGCATCGCTCGACATCGCATCTTATGTGCATCGCATGCGCATTGAGCCACGTCGCGTCACATGCGCATGGCATCGCTTGATATCGCATCTTATGTGCATCGCATCGCATGCTCATTGAGTTATCTTACGTCACATGCGCATGGCATCGTTTGACATGGCATCTTATGTGCACCGCATAGCATGCTTACTGAATCACGTCGCGTTACATGCGCATGGCATCCCTTGAGTGAGTGAGTGAGTGGGGTTTAAGGGCCCGTCGACAGCTAGGTCATTTGGGCCCTAGGTCAAAGTTTAAAATTTAAAAACACTCATTAGCTTTTCTGGCTAAAGGTTGAGCCTTAAAATAACAACTAAAAACTGTGAACACCTAAAAACCTCAGCCTACAAAGTAACACGATAAAATAAAACTCTGAAGGGCAACGTACTAAAAAGAGGTGAAGTTGAAAGCTAAAAAAAAACTAAAATACAAAATTGTTAAAACATTGAAAGGTAAAATGTATCCCAGTTAAAAACAGGGTTAAAACCTATAAAAGGAATTAAAAAAGTGTTACACTTGCGTAGCAAATCCAATCTGGGTAATGAACCGCAGAGTTTTGGCCACAGAAACTGGGTTGTCACCCAAAATTGAAGCTACTGTAGATCCCAGACCAACTGACTGGCGCGCATGAGCGTGTCTTGGACAATCCAAGAGCACGTGTGGGACGGTGAGGCGAACATCGCATGTCGGACAGACAGGTGCCGGGTCACCACGCGGGAGATGGCCGTGAGTGGCTCGTGTGTGACCTATCCTCAGGCGGGTAAGGATAACTTCAGCCCGCCTGGAATCCCTGTAGGAGGTCAGCCAGGGCTCCACGCTGTCTTTAATTATCCGCAGCTGTGTGCCAGTCAACGCTTCCCAAGACTGCTGCCAAACCGATAGAAGCTGGCGACGGAAGTACCGCTGAGCATCCCTATAGGGTATAGTGTCGGTAGAAGACTGCGGCAGACGGCATGCAGACTTAGCTGCCGCATCCGCAGCTTCATTACCCGCAATGCCCGTATGGCCTGGGATCCATGTAAACACTAACTGGTATCCGCGTGAGACCAATTGAGATATGAGTGTCTGAATTTTAAAAACGAGTGTAGACGTACCGAGGAACTGCTGCAGGGTCTCCAGTGCACTCAGAGAGTCGGAGCAAATTATAAAACCTCCAGGGACTAAGTAGGAAATAAAAAGTAAGCAGTAAAATATAGCACGCAGTTCGGCCGTATAAACAGAACTGTAGTCCGGGAGGCGGTATTGATGTGGCTCACCGTTATAGACAAAACTACATCCCGTAGCACCACCCAACTGGGAACCATCGGTGAATACCGGAGTGTAAGTCCGGTAACGTCCCAGTAGTTCGGTGAAAAGTTGACGAAACACCGACTGGGGGTTGGCCACCTTAGCGCAGCCTGAAAGCGCAAGGTCAAACCGGGCTCGATGAAGTTGCCAAGGCGGAGAGCGGGAGAAGGAAAAACGCTCTACAGCAGGCATTCGGAGCTCATGAGTGGCGAGTAGTTCGCGAAATCGAATGCCGCTTGGACGGGATATAGTCGCATTCCGAAGATAACGGTGGGCGAGTTCGGGGCGCAATACAGATCTAAAGGAAGGGTGACCAGGGTGAGCTGCCAACCTGGCCACGTAGGAAGTTAATAAAATCGAGCGCCGAATAGACAGTGGAGGTTCCCCGGAATCAACATACAGACACTCAACACGACTAGTACGGAAGGCTCCAGTAGCTAGACGGATACCAGAATGGTGGACAGTGTCTAAAAGGCGGAGTTTAGTGGCGGACGCCGCGCCATAGATAAAACTGCCGTAGTCCAGTTTGGACCGCACCAGCGAGCGATAAAGCCTCAACATAACAGTGCGATCGCCACCCCAAGAGGCCCCAGATAAGACCCTGAGTACCCGAAGTGAACGATCGCAGGAAGCCCGAAGCTGACGAATATGGAACTCCCAAGTTAGCTTGCTGTCGAGGTGAAGGCCCAGAAACTTAACGTGCGGAACAAACGGCAGACGTGTACCATGCAAATAAAGATCAGGTGGAGGGTGTACACCACGGAGTCGATGGAAGTGGATACATTGCGTTTTCGTAGCGGAGAACTGAAACCCGGTGCGAAGGGCCCAGTCAGCGATGGAGGTTATGTTCAGCTGCAGTTGACGCTCGAGGTGCTCAAGATTATATGATCGGTAATATATCGCGAAGTCGTCAACATACAGTGACATCGGGATTCCGCTACGAACAGCTCTGGCAATCCCGTTAATGGCCACGGCGAAAAGCGTTACGCTGAGAATCGAACCCTGGGGTACACCATTCTCCTGGATCTTTTCTTCTGAGAGGGTATGGCCAATGCGTACACGAAAACGGCGAAGTTTTAAAAAGTTAAAAACGAAGGTCGCTAGATGACCGCGTAAACCGTAGTCGTGCAGATTACGGAGGATACCATAGCGCCATGTAGTGTCGTAGGCCTTCTGTAGGTCGAAGAAGACCCCCACGACGTGCTGCTTCATGAGAAAGGCATTCTGAACATAAGCCTCCATGCGTGTCAGGTTGTCGACACTGGAGCGATGGCGACGAAAACCGCACTGAACATTGCTCAGCAGGTTATTCGTCTCCAGCCACCACACTAAACGAGTGTTAATCATTCGCTCCAAGGTCTTACAAACGACACTCGTTAAGCAGATAGGGCGGTAGCTGGAGGGAAGTATCCGGTCTTTCCCAGGCCGAGGGACAGGGATGACAATACCCTCGCGCCAGGAAGATGGGAAAACCTGCTGAACCCAGATACGGTTGTACATGCCCAACATGAAGGAGAGAGCCTCAGGTGGGAGACGAAGCAGCATTTGTCGGTGGATCTCATCAGGACCCGGAGATGAGTCCTTTGCAATAGACAGAGCATGGGCCAGTTCCTCTTCCGTAAAAAGAGCATTGTATGGTTCACTACAGTCACTGTTAAAATTGAGGGCTATCCGCTCCGCAGATTCCTTCATGGGTAAAAAGGCGGTATTGTAACTTTGCGTTTGGCTATCGGCAGCGAAAGAGTCGGCAAGGGCGTCGGCAACATCCTGCTCACTGGTGTAAGTGGAGCCCTGTACGGCAAGACCGGGTATTATCGTCCGGCGACACTTACCGTACATACGCCGCACAGCAGTCCACACCTGTTGTGCAGAACTGCGACTGGAAAGAGAAGAAACATAAGACTCCCAGGAGCTCCGCTTTGCACTGCGAAGTACAAAACGAGCCCTTGCGCGACAGCGTTTAAAAGAAACAAAGTTTGCCTCCGTTGGATGTAAGTGGAAGACACGTAGAGCACGCTTGCGTGCTTTAATAGCCAAACGGCATTCCTCGGTCCACCAAGGTACAGGAGCACGTCGTGGGGTAGAGGAACCTCGAGGAATGCTGGAATCCGCTGCGAGCAAGATAGAACAGGTAAAATATTCCACCATTTCATCAATGGTGTCAAAATCATTGTCTCGAAGGTGAATGAGGGAACGGAATTTCCCCAGTCAGCCTTGGAAATAATCCAGTGAGGAAAACGTGTTGGCACGGAATGGTGGCCGGACAAGTGAATGTTAATGGGGTAATGATCACTGCCATATAAGTCGGAAATTACCGACCAGTCAAGTAGTGGTACCAGTGACGGAGTACTATAAGAAACGTCTAGAGCGGAGTGTGTACCATAGGCAGATGATAAGAAAGTAGGCACGCCAGTGTTTAATAGGACTAAGCCGGACATATCGCAAAGGTCTGCTACAAGGCACCCTCGAGCATCGTCAGTGTCGGAGCCCCAGTAAGTGTGCTTGGCATTCAGATCGCCGAGAAAAAGGAGTGGTGGCGGAATCTGCGCCAAGAGAGCCCGAAGATCATTTTCGTGTACAACACTGACGGGTGGCAGATAGACATTACAAATAGAGAAACAGACGCTCTGCAGCTGTACACGTATCGCTACGGCTTGCAGCGGCGTGTTAAGTGGTATGCTGACGGCAGAGATGTTATGCGCCACCAAAATAGCCACACCACCACATGCTCGCCCATCAGCTGCAGAGTCACGTCTATATGCCGAGAAACCGCGAAGACGGAGAGCGTGGTTAGGGTGCAAATGGGTTTCTTGTAGACAGACGATTGATGGACAGCGTTGAGAAAGTAGATGCTGTATGTCCGGAACACGTGCCCGGTACCCATTAACATTCCATTGGATTATTTCCATAGTAAGAAAGAGATCAGTGGTTTGTCTTCATCTTTTTCTTTCTTACTTTGGCGGACTTTGGACCTACGATGTGAAAGTCGCCGTCCTCTGGAGATTCCTCAGATGTATGTGAGGAAAAAGATCCTCTACGGCTCGCGGAGCGCGAGCGGGACTTCAAAGAGGAAGAGCGACTACCGGCGCGAACAATAGGCCTGGAACGATGTTTTTCAACAGGCTGGCTACGGCTTGTGGACGGCTTAGGAGCTTTGGTCTGCACGGCTGAGGATGTTTTCGCCGATGCAGGTGTGGCACGATTAAGTGGAGGGGTACTTGCCAGTGGCTCGGTCTGGGTACAAGCGTCTGCAACAGGAACGTGCTGTATGGCGACTGTGTTCACAGCAGCGCGTCGGGCAGCAGAGACATAGTCCAAGGTGGTAGTGGGCTTGAGCTGCTCAAAGCGGCGACGCGCTTCTGGAAAGGTGAGGTGTTCTTTCACACGCAGTTCCTGAATACACTTCTCATCCAGAAACTTCGGACACTGTCGAGAGCTCGATGGATGACTCCCTCCACAGTTAACACAGTTCGGGTCACGGGTGCACGCCGTTCCCTCATGTGTCGGTAGGTCACAACGCTCACATACAGCAGGATGGTTACATGATGTTTTGGTATGCCCGAACTTCTGACACTGGAAGCAGCGCATAGGGTTCGGAACATACTGCCGGACAGAGGCACGTTCGTAGCCGCAAAAGATATATTCCGGCAAGACAGTGCCCTTGAACGTAAGGAACACTGTCCGCAATGGTACGTCCTTGCCATCCTGCTTGCGCGTAAGCCGATACGCCTGACAGACTCGCTGATCAGACAGGCAACTGACTATCTCCTCATTACTGAGATTGTCGAGACTAGAAGTGGTGACGACTCCCCTGCAGGTGTTGAGAGTTTTGTGGGGGGCTACCCGAATAGGGTAGGACCCCAACAAACTAGCCTTTAGAATTTTCTGGCTTTGTTCTGCAGTATTGGTCTCTAACAATAGCGTGCCGTCGCGTAGTCTGCTCGCATTCTTTACGGGTCCACATATCCTGTCCACTTCGCGCTTAATGTAAAAAGGGTTCAGGTCCTTAATCGTTTTCCCGTCACATGCCAAGGTCACAACAAGAAATGGGTCAGTGAAAAGGTTTTTGCGCGGATTTATATTGAAATTGGACCCCCATCCGGAACCGTCGGCGTCAGCCTGCCATCCGGGTGTCAAAGAAAAGAAAGACACCAAAATCTCCACGGTCTGTGCCGCCATGGAGACCCCTCCATGACTGACCTCAAAGCGTACTTCAGAGGAGCTACCCTCCGATCTCCACTGCTTGTCCGCATGGGTAAACCGTTCACCACGTGACACCCCGGTCTTATGCCCCCACCACAGGAATAACCGCCTGTGGCTCCCCGCTTTAGCACACGCTGCCTCAACGGAGTCAGCGTGGATTCAGGGGACTTCGGGTTGATTACACCGGGGCTCCGTCAGCGGTAACACGTCCGGCCGGTGATACTAACCCGACGGCACGCGGCCGTCGGGAGATTAACACCGGCCGTGCCCTCAAGGAGCTACGTGGGTGTACTTGACGTGTGGACGGGCTCCGCACCTAAGGCTACACATGGGGGCAGTGTGAAGGGTCCGCACAACCTTCGCGCCTGAGACCTCCGAAGAGCACACAAGTCGGGGGTCGCGCCGAAAACCGTGGGACAGGACCACGGAGATAGGAATGAGTGTGTCGGGTTTAAGGGCCCGTCGACAACTTGGTCATTAGGGCCCCGAGTCCAGAAGTAAAATTACATACTGTCAAGTGTTAAAAACATCACCCATTAAAAACTAAAAATCTACGGTTAAAATAGATAAAAAACCTCTAAACAACTATTAAAACGTTTCATTTAAAATGCTAAAAACAGAAACTTAAAATTGCTACAAAATAAAAAACACTAAAACGTTAAAAACCCAAAAATACGGCCATCTAAAAAGGCTAAAATCTCTGAAATAAAATATCCTTACACTTGCTTCATAAAATCAATTATGGAACAAAACCGCAGCACTGTATTTACAGATACTAGGTCGTTGCCTAAAACTGACGACAGTGTAAGGCCCAGGCCAACGGACTGGCGCTCACGAGCGTATCGCGGACAATCAAGAAGGACATGTGCGACGGAGATTGGAATGTTACACGTCGTACAGACAGGCTCCGGATCACCACGCAAAAGGTGTCCATGCGTGGCTCGGGTATGGCCTATCCTCAGGCGGGTTAAGACCACTTCTTCCCGCCTGGAATTCCTGCAGCTGGTATGCCAGGGTTGTACCGTGTCCTTGATTGTCCGTAATTGAGTGCCGGATAACGCTTCCCAAGATTCGTGCCAGAGAGCAAATAGATGGCGACGGAAATATTTCTGCACATCTATATAGGGCAGCGTACGGGTGGAATACTCCGGAAGGCGACATGCAGACTTTGCAGCCGCATCCGCCGCCTCGTTACCCGGAATACCCACATGGCCTGGGATCCACGTAAAAACAAACTGGTATCCGCGAGACAGTAGCTGAGAAATCAACGTCTGGATTTTAACAACCAATGCCGAGGTGCCGATAAACTGTTGCAGGGCCTGGAGAGCGCTAAAAGAATCGGAACAAACGATAAAACTTCCAGGACCTGAACTGGAGATAAAAAGGAGGAAATAAAATATGGCAAACAACTCGGCGGTAAATACTGAACTGGCGTCCGGTAGGCGGTACGTATGAGCGACACCGTTGTATATAAAGGCGCAACCCGTCGAACTACACGTCTGGGACCCATCGGTAAATACCGGACAGGAAGTCCGGTATCGCCCCAGTAGTTCCGTGAATAGTTGGCGAAACACGGAATGAGGGGTAGCTATCTTAACACAGCCCGACAGCTCCAGGTCAAAGCGTGCGCGCTGGAGTTGCCAGGGAGGGCATCGGCCACGTGAATGCCGCTCTACGGCTGGCAGTCGAAGGGCGTGTGCAGCAAGCAGTTCACGAAACCGGATACCACTTGGACGGGAGATGGTTGTATTTCGCATATAACGGTGCGCGAGGTCTGGACGCAACACGGGTGGAAACGAAGGGTGACCTGGATGGGCGGCCAGCCTTGCCACGTAAGAACAAAGTAATAAAGAGCGTCGAACAGACAGTGGAGGTTCGCCAGAATCAGCATACAGACAATCGATTCTGCTGGTGCGGAAAGCCCCAGTAGCGAGACGGATCCCAGTGTGATGTACGGTGTCTAAAAGCCGGAGTTTAGACGCAGACGCCGCGCCATAAATAAAACAGCCGTAGTCTAATTTGGACCGGACCAGAGAGCCATACAACCTCAACATGACGGTGCGGTCGCCGCCCCAAGATGCCCCAGATAAGACCCTGAGTACCCGAATCGAACGATCGCACGAAGCACGAAGATAGCGGATATGGTGCTCCCAAGTGAGTTTACTGTCGAGGTGTAAGCCCAAGAACTTAAGGTGCGGTACAAAAGGAAGACGTGTGTCGCGCAGATGAAGATCGGGAGGAGGGTGTACTCCTCGCAGTCGGTGAAAGTGTAGACACTGTGTTTTCGTAGGGGACAGCCGAAAGCCCGTGCGTAATGCCCACTCGGCGATGGAGGTTATGGTCAGCTGCAGTTGACTCTCGATGTGCTCCAAACTATAAGAGCGATGGTAGATCGCAAAGTCGTCAACATACAGCGACATCGGGATACCGCTACGAACAACACTAGTGATGCCATTAATGGCAACTGCGAAAAGTGTGACACTGAGAATGGATCCCTGGGGTACACCATTCTCCTGGATCTTCTCTTGAGACAGCGTGTTGCCTATACGGACACGAAAACGGCGAATGAGTAAAAAGTTAAAAAGGAAAACGGCTAAGTGGCCGCGCAAACCATAACCGTGTAGAGTACGGAGAATGCCATAGCGCCAAGTAGTATCGTAGGCCTTCTCCAGATCAAAGAAGACACCCACGACATGCTGCTTCAGGAGAAACGCATTCTGTATGTATGCCTCCATGCGCGTCAGGTTGTCGACACTGGAGCGATAGCGACGAAATCCGCACTGAACATTGCTCAGCAGGTTATTCGTCTCTAGCCACCACACTAAGCGAGTGTTAATCATCCGTTCCAAGGTCTTGCAGACGACACTCGTCAGGCAGATAGGGCGGTAGCTAGAGGGAAGTGTCCGGTCTTTTCCTGGTCGAGGGATAGGGATGACAATGCCCTCTCGCCAGGAAGACGGAAAAACCTGCTGATGCCAGATGCGGTTATACATGCTCAACATGAAGGAAAGAGCTGCAGGTGGAAGATGAAGCAGCATTTGGTGGTGGATGTCATCAGGACCGGGAGAAGAATTCTTTGCTAGGGACAAGGAATGCGCTAGCTCCGCCTCGGTAAATGGTGCATTGTACGGTTCACTTTGGGCACTGATAAAACTAAGGCCTATCTGCTCCGCAGATTCCTTGATAGCTAAAAACGCTCTATCATAGCTTTGGGTTTGGCTAGTACAGGCAAAATACTCGGCAAGGGCGTCGGCGATGTCCTGCTCGCTGGTGTAACGGGAGTCCTGTACGGCAAGGCCGGGGATGGTCGTCCGGCGACACTTGCCGTACATTCGCCGAACAGCAGTCCACACCTTTTGCGCCGAACTTCGACGGGAAAGAGAAGATACATACTTTTCCCACGATTTGCGTTTTGCGTCTCGAAGTATAAATCTTGCCCTAGCACGAGCACGCTTAAAAGCGACAAAGTTCGCCTGCGTAGGATGTAATGTAAAGATACGCAATGCACGCTTGCGTGCTTTAGTAGCCAAACGGCATTCCTCGGACCACCAAGGCACAGGAACGTGACGAGGTGTAGTGGAACCACGAGGAATGCTGGAATCCGCTGCACGAAGGATAGAGTAAGTAAAATACTCCACCATGTCGTCAATGGTGGTAAAACCATCGTCGGTTAGGTGAAGTGAGTGAGTGAGTAGGGTTTAAGGGCCCGTCGACAGCTAGGTCATTAGGGCCCCAAGTCAGAAGATAAAAGCAGGGAAAAACTCACCACCACCTAACAATGAATCAAATATTAAAACGGGGAGTCTAAAAGAAAGATAAAAGCTAAAACAGTTCAAATGTAAAACTGGTCTAAAAAGATAACATAAAAACAGTTAAAACCTCAAAAGTGATTTTACAATGTACATAGATAAAAATACGAAGGTTAAAAATAAAATCACAAAGTAAAATACAAGTTACACCTGCTTATTGTAAGTGTTTGGTCTTCATCTTTTTCTTTTTCAGTCTTATCTTGACTGACTTGGGACCTGGTATGTTCAAGTCGCCATCCTCAGATGAGTCTGAAGAGCCCTGTCGGCTTGTTGAGCGGGAGCGGGACTTCCTTGATGATGGACGACTACTCACCCGGTCTTTAGGTCGCGAATGGTGAGCGTTTCCAGGTAAAACGGTGTGGCTACTGCTTTTGGATGGCTGGTGAGCAGGTGTCTGCACGGCGGAAGATTTAGTTGCCGGTGCAGGTGTATCACGGGACGGTGGAGAGGGAGAGGCGCTCGTTGGTGAGTCAGTCTGCGTGGCAGCATCAGCGACTGGAACGTGCTGAATGGCCACAGTGTGGGCAGGAGTGCGGCGGACTGCTGACGCGAAACCTAGGGTTGTCGCAGGTTTCAACTGTTCAAAGCGGCGACGTGCTTCCAAAAATGTGAGCCGTTCTTTCACGCGCAACTCCTGTATAGCTTTCTCGTCCATAAATTTAGAACACTGACGCGAGCTTGATGGATGGCTCTCTCCACAATTCACACAAAGAGGATCCCGTGTACATGCCGAGTCTTCATGGGCTGGTGATCCACAACGCTCACAAATAGATGGATTATTACAGGAAGTCTTAGTATGGCCGAAACGTTGGCACCTGAAACAACGCATTGGGTTTGGCACATACTGGCGTACAGCGGCACGTTCATATCCACAAAAGATGTACTCCGGTAATTTCGTGCCTTTGAATGTTAGAAATACTGTACGCAAAGCTAACTCCTTGCCATCCTGTTTTCGCGTAAGGCGATAGGCCTGACATACACGCTGGTCAGAGAGAGAGGTGACAATCTCCTCATTCGACAGGTTGTCTAGACTTGAGGTGGTGACAACTCCCCTACAGGTATTGAGCGTTTTGTGTGGGGCTACCCGAATTGGGTAGGATCCCAACAACTTCGCTTTCGAAAGTTTCTCTGATTGCTCTGCCGTTTTGGTCTCAATTAACAGCGTACCGTCACGTAGTCTTGTCGCGTTCTGCACCGGGCCACATATTCTATCTACCTCACGTTTAATATAAAAAGGGCTAATATCCATAATCGTCTTCCCTTCACAAGCCAATGTCACAACAAGAAAAGAGTCAAAATGAGAGGGTTTGCGCGGATGCATATTGAAATTGGACCCCCATCCGGAACCGTCGGCGTCAGCCTGCCATCCGGGGGTCAAAGAAAACAAAGACACCAAAATCTCCACGGTCTGTGCCGCCATAGAGACCCCTCCATGACTGATCTCAAAGCGTACTTCAGAGGGGCTACCCTCCGATCTCCACTGCTTGTCCGCATGGGTAAACCGTTCACCACGTGACACCCCGGTTTTATGCCCCCACCACAGGAATAACCGCCTGTGGCTCCCCGCTTTAGCACACGCTGCCTCAACCGAGTCAGCGTGGATTCAGGGGACTTCGGGTTGATTACACCGGGGCTCCGTCAGCGGTAACACGTCCGGCCGGTGATACTAACCCGACGGCACGCGGCCGTCGGGAGATTAACACCGGCCGTGCCCTCAAGGAGCTACGTGGGTGTACTTGACGTGTGGACGGGCTCCGCACCTAAGGCTACACAAGGGGGCAGTGTGAAGGGTCCGCCTAACCTTCGCGCCTGAGACCTCCAAAGAGCACACAAGTCGGGGGCCGCGCCGAAAACCGTGGGACAGGACCACGGAGATAGGAAAGATCCCTGCTGGTGAGACAGGAGTTATAAATCTAGGAACTTACAAACTAATAATCAGAATAAACCTAGAAGAGGAAGAGGGTGATATAAAAAGCAACACAAAACGTTGCACGTGGCACAGTTAATGAAGGTGGAGGGGGTGAGATGATTGTGAGTGGCTCGGGGCCCCGGGTGCGCCATACCCGGACCTACCGTGGTAGGTTCCCCTGGGGGAGTTTGATTTCGGAGTCCTCTTCTCCTAGATGAGTCGTCGACCAAGACTACCGAGCCTCATCTACCCGTTTGGAATGTTCTTAGCTTCCCCTCACCTCTTGCCTACCAGTGGTCACAAAGACACGTAGCAGGCCGTCTGGTTCGGGTACTGAGCCCCTCCGCCACGGCAAGGCGACACTCCTTCGGAGGGGCGGTTAGGTGAATGAGGGAACGAAACTTCCCCCAGTCAGCCTTGGAAATAATCCAGTGAGGAAAGCGTGTTGGCACAGAATTGTGGCCCGATAGGTGAATGCTAATGGGGTAATGATCACTGCCAAATAAGTCGGAAAGTACCGACCAGTCGAGTAGAGGTACCAGTGACGGACTGCTAAATGAAACGTCAAGTGCGGAGTGTGTACCATAGGCAGATGATAAGTAAGTAGGCACGCCAGTGTTTAATATGACTAGGCCGACATATGGCAAACGTCTGCTACAAGGCAACCACGGGCATCGTCAATGTCGGAGCCCCAATGAGAGTGCTTGGCATTCAGATCGCCGAGAAAGATGAGCGGTGGCGGAATCTGTGCCAAGAGAGCCCGAAGATCGTTCGTGTGTACGACACTGACCGGTGGCAGATAGACATTGCAAAGGGAGAAACAGAGGCTCTGCAGCTGCACACGCACCGCTACAGCTTGTAGCGGCGTGTTGAGTGGCACACTGGTGGCAGAGATATCATGGGCCACCAGGATAGCAACACCCCCGCTGGCTCGCCTATCAGCTGCAGAGTCATGTCTAAATGCCGAAAAACCACGAAGTTGTAATGCGTGGTTAGGGTGCAAGTGCGTTTCTTGTAGACAGACGATTGATGGAGACCGTTGCGAAACGAGATGCTGTACGTCCGGAACACGTGCCCGGAACCCATTAACATTCCACTGGATTATTTCCATGGTAAAGAAGAATTAGGGATTCGTCTTCATCTTTTTCTTTTTCATCTTTACTTTAACCGACTTCGGACGGGGTAGGTTAAATTCGCCATCGTCTGGTGACTCCGCCGACGTCCGGGAGTCTGAAGATCCCCGGCGGCTGGCTGAACGAGAGCGGGAGCGGGACTTCATGGACGATGTGCGACTGCTGGCGCGACCAGAAGGCCTAGAATAATGGCTGTCAACAGGCTGGCTGCGGCTAGTTGTCTTGTGAGCTTGTGTCTGCACGGCTATAGATGTAGTAGCAGGTGCAGCTGTGGCACGAGACAGTGAAGGGGTATTCGCAGGTAGGTCAGTCTGTGTAGAAGCATCTGACACAGGAACGTGCTGGATCGCTTCGCTGCTGGCAGGAGCGCGTCGGGCAGCCAAGGCATAACCTGTGGTGGTAGCAGGTTTCAGCTGCTCAAAGCGACGACGCGCTTCTGGAAACGTGAGATGTTCTTTCACGCGCAATTCTTGTATACACTTCTCATCCAAGAACTTCGCACACTGACGCGAGCTGGATGGATGCTTCCCTTCACAGTTCACACAGAGGGGATCCCGTGTACATGTCGGGTCCTCATGGGCTGCTAAACCACAGCGCTCACATATAGCAGGATTATTACACAGGGTCTTAGTATGGCCGAACCGTTGGCACCTAAAACAACGCATGGGGTTCGGCACATACTGGCGTACGGCGGCACGTTCTTAGTCACAAAAGATGTACTCGGGCAATTTAGTTCCTCTGAACGTCAGAAACACCGTACGCAAAGGCACATCCTTGCCATCCTGCTTTTTGGTAAGACGGTAAGCCTGACACACACGCTGGTCGGAGAGACAGGTGGTAATCTCATCGTTCGACAGATTGTCCAGACTGGAGGTGGTGACAACTCCCCTACATGTGTTGAGCGATTTGTGTGGGGCTACCCGAATTGGGTAGGAGCCCAACAAACTCGCCTTTAATAGTTTCTGGGTCTGGTCTGCCGTGTTCGTTTCGATCAACAGCGTACCGTCTCGAACTCTGGTCGCGTTCTTAACCGGGCCACATATTCTGTCGACTTCTCGTTTTATATAAAATGGGCTAAGGTCCTTTATCGTTTTCCCGTCACATGCCAAAGTCAAAACCAAGAAAGGGTCAAAGGAAGAGGGGTTGCGCGGAGACATGATTATTTGGACCCCCATCCGGAACTGTCGGCGTCAGCCTGCCATCCGGGGGTCAAAGGATAAAAGACACCAAAATCTCCACGGTCTGTGCCGCCATGGAGACCCCTCCATGACTGACCTCAAGGCGTACTTCAGAGGAGCTACCCTCCGATCTCCACTGCTTGTCCGCATGGGTAAACCGTTCACCACGTGACACCCCGGTTTTATGCCCCCACCACAGGAATAACCGCCTGTGGCTCCCCGCTTTAGCACACGCTGCCTCAACGGAGTCAGCGTGGATTCAGGGGACTTCGGGTTGATTACACCGGGGCTCCGTCAGCGTTAACACGTCCGGCCGGTGATACTAACCCGACGGCACGCGGCCGTCGGGAGATTAACACCGGCCGTGACCTCAAGGAGCTACGTGGGTGTACATGACATGTGGACGGGCTCCGCACCTAAGGCTACACATGGGGGCAGTGTGAAGGGTCCGCACAACCTTCGCGCCTGAGACCTCCGAAGAGCACACAAGTCGGGGGCCGCGCTGAAAACCGTGGGACAGGACCACGGAGATAGGAAAGATCCCTGCTGGTGAGACAGGAGTTATAAAACTAAGGCCTTACTAACTAATAATCGGAATAAACCTAGAAGAGGAAGAGGGTGATATAAGAGCAACTTAAATCGCTGCACGTGGCACAGTTAATGTATATGGAGGGGTGAAATGATGGTGCGCAGCTCGGGGCCCCGGGCGCGCCAAACCCGGACCTACCGTGGTAGGTTCCCCTGGGGGAGTTTGATTTCGGAGTCCTCTTCTCCTAGATGAGTTGTCGCCCAAGACTAACGAGCCTCATCTACCCGTTGGAATGTTCTTAGCTTCCCCTCACCTCTTGCCTACCAGTGGTCACGAAGACTCACTTAGTAGGCCGTCTGGATCGGGTACTGAGCCCCTCCGCCACGGCAAGGCGACACTCCTTCGGAGGGGCGGAGATAGGAAAGATCCCTGCTGGTGAGACAGGAGTTATAAATCTAGGAACTTACAAACTAATAATCAGAATAAACCTAGAAGAGGAAGAGGGTGATGTAAAAAACAACAAAAACGCTGCACGTGGCACAGTTAATGAAAGTGGAGGGGGTGAAGTGATAGTGAGCAGCTCGGGGCCCCGGGTGCGCCAAACCCGGACCTACCGTGGTAGGTTCCCCTGGGGGAGTTTGATTTCGGAGTCCTCTTCTCCTAGATGAGTCGTCGACCAAGAATAACGAGCCTCATCTACCCGTTGGAATGTTCTTAGCTTCCCCTCACCTCTTGCCTACCAGTGGTCACGAAGACTCACTTAGTAGGCCGTCTGGATCGGGTACTGAGCCCCTCCGCCACGGCAAGGCGACACTCCTTCGGAGGGGGCATCCCTTGATATCGCATCTTATGTGCATCGCATCGCAGGCGCATTGAGTCACGTCGCACCACATGCGCATGACATTGCTCGATATCGCATCTTTTGTGCATCGCATCGCATGCTCATTGAGTCATGTCTCGTCACATTTGCATGGCATCGCTTGATATCGCATCTTATGACCATCGCATCGCATGCTTATTGAATCACGTCGCGTCACATGCGCATGGCATCGCTTGATATCGCATCTTTTGTTCATCTCATCGCATGTGCATTGAGTCACGTTGCACCACATGCGCATGACATCGTTCGACATCGCATCTTTTGTGCATCGCATCGCATGCGCATTGAGTCATGTCTCGTCACATTTGCATGGCATCGCTTGATATCGTATCTTATGTGCATCGCATCGCATGCGTTTGAGTGTCATCGCGTCATATACGCATGGCATCGATTGATATCGCATCTTATGTGCTTCGCAGCGCATTGAGTTACATCCCGTCACATCCGTAAGCATCGCTCGACATCGCATCTTATGTGCATCGCATGCGCATTGAGTCACATCGCATCACATGCCAATGGCATCACTTTATATCGCATCTTTTCTGCATCGCATCGCATGCGCATTGAGCCACTTCGCATCACATGCACATGGCATCGCTCGACATCGCATCTTATGTGCATCGCATGCGCATTGAGTCACATCGCATCACACGCGCATGGCATCGCTCGACATCGCATCTTATGTGAACTGCATGGCATGCGCATTGACGTACGTCGCGACACATGCACATGGCATCGCTTGATATCGCATCTTATGTGCATCGCATGGCATGCGCACTGAGTCACATCGCGTCACATGCGCATGGCATCAGTTGATATCGTATCTTATGTGCATTGCATCGCATGGGCATTGAGTCACTTCGAATCTCATGCGCATGGCATCGCTTCATATCGCACCTTATGCGCATCGCAACGCATGCGCTTTGAGTCACATCCCATGACATGCGCATGGCATCGCTCGACATCGCATCTTATGTGCATCGCATCGCATGCGCATTGAGTCACGTAGCGCCACATGCGCATGGCATCGCTTGATATCGCATCTTATGTGCATCGCAACACATGCGCATTGAGTCACGTCGCGTCGCATGCGCATGGCATTGCCTGATATCGCATCTTATGTTCATCGCATGGCATGTGCATTGAGTCACGTCGCCCCACATGCGCATGACATCGCTCGATATCGCATCTTTTGTGCATCGCATCGCATGCGCATTGAGTCACGTCGCGTCACATTCCTATGGCATCGCTTGATATCGCATCTTATGTGCATCGCATCGCAGCGCATTTAGTCACATCGCGTCATATACGCATGGCATCGCTGGATATCGCATCTTATTTGCATCGCATCGCATGCGCATTGAGTCACAGCGCGTCAAATGCACATGGCATCACTTTATATCGCCTCTTGTGTATATCGCATCGCATGCGCATTGAGCCACGTCGCGTGGCATGTGCATGGCATTGCTTGATATCGCATCTTATGTTCATCGCATCGCATGTGCATTGAGTCACGTCGCACCACATGCGCATGACATCGCTCGATATCGCATCTTTTGTGCATCGCATCGCATGCGCATTGAGTGATGTCTCGTCACATTTGCATGGCATCGTTTGATATCGCATCTTATGAGCATCGCATCGCATGCTTATTGAGTCACGTCGCGTCACATGCGCATGGCATCGCTTGATATCGCATGTTATGTGCATCGCATCGAAGGCGCATTGACCCACAACGCGTCAGATGCCAATGGCATCACTTGATATCGCATCTTTTCTGCATCGCATCGCATGCGCATTGAGTCACTTCGCGTCACATACGCATGCATCGCTCGACATCGCACCTTATGTGCATCGCATGCGCATTGAGTCACGTCTCGTCACATGCGCATGGCTTCGCTTGATATTGCAACTTATTTGCATCGCATCGCAGGCATATTGAGTCACGTCGCGTCACATGCGCATGTCATCGCTTGATATTGCATCTTATGTTCATCTCATCGCATGTGCATTGAGTCACTTCGCATCACATGCGCATGGCATCGCTTCATATCGCACCTTATGTGCATTTGATTTGATTTAGTTTAAGGGCGCTCAACTTCTAGGTCATCAGCGCCCTTAAAGGATTCATGGCAATAGCCAGATATAAATTTCACTCAAAAACTAAAAATACTAGCAACAAGAAACGTTTACAAGTAAAAAGCAGTGGCGATAGCCAGATATGAAACAAGGTGGTAATATGTCCAAAAGCAAAAGCAGATAATTAAAAAAAAAATTAAATCCTCAAATTCATATTACACTCCGCTAAAAAATTAAAAACTCTATCAACCGCTGTTTTGTCGTCCGCTAGAACTTCTGCAAGTCTGGCAGGCAGCTGCAGAGAATCCCGAAGGTCCGCTTGAGAGCAACACTCTAGCAATACGTGGCGAAGTGACAAAAGGTTGTCACACAGCGGACATAGAGGCGCAGGGTCCCTTTTAAATAGGTAACCGTGCGAAAAATTGCAGTGCCCTATTCTTAATCGAGCCAAACTAACCTCCTCGCGAAGAGATGTGCGACAGGAAGTTACCCAGTTTATCGGAAGTTCTTTCACTTCTCTAAGCTTATTACCGCGGAGAGCTGACCACTCGTCGTGCCAGGACGACAGCACCGCTCTCCGCACTTCAAGCCTAAAGTCTTCCGAAGTAAGACGTGAGATGATAATACTGGGTTCTGTAGTTGCCGTCTTTGCTGCTAAATCTGCCATTTCATTCCCCGGCAAACCTACGTGACCAGGAATCCATGCACACACCACGTCAACGCCAGAAGCGTGTAAAACATGGAGGGCATCCTGGATACGTTGTACAATAGGGTGGGGGTTGTACAACTGACAAAGGCTCTGCAGTGCACTAAGGGAATCGCTCAAAATCAGGCAGTCACCTAATTTACGACGGCGAACATACAAAACGGCTCCATAAATTGCATAAAGCTCTGCAGTAAAAATGGAGGTGCTATTTGGAAAACCGAATGTATATGGTTCGGTTCCATAAACATAAGCACATCCAACACCGTTGGAGCCCTATGACCCATCGGTGTAAATACATCGACGGCCAGTGTAGCCTGACAAAAATTCTAAGAAACACGTGCGGATACTTGAAATAGGCATCGTGGACTTCTGGTGTATGGTCATCCCAAGATCTACATGGGGCGTACCAGATAGCCAAGGGGGGTAAAGTCTCTCGCCCTTGGCGAACATCACAGGCAGTTCCACTCCAAGCTTCACTAGGAGCTCTTGGAAACGGAACCCCGCAGGCTTTGGATTAAGGGAGCTATTTCTATATCGTTCTCTTAGCGTGGTGGTGAAAAAAGAAGCGAACGTTGGGTGCTTAGGCATACATCTAAGCGCACAACCATAATTTGCCAAGAGAATCTCACGCCGATAATGCAGAGGAGGTTCTGCGGACTCGGCGTAAAGGCTCACCACTGGGCTTGTTGGAAAAGCTCCTGTTGCAATGCGGATGCCCCTATTATGGACCACGTCTAATCTTCTCAGCACAGATGGTCGTGCTGACGAATAAACAATACACCCATAGTCTAGCTTGGATCGGACCAATGCGCGATATATTCGCAACAAAATTGTCCGATCCGCTCCCCACGATTTGCCATTCAGTACTCGCATAATATTTAGGGAACGGTCACATCTCGCTCTTAGCTGTGCAATATGCGACGACCAACTAAGCTTCCTGTCCAAGATCAAACCCAGGAAGCGCGTCTCTTCTGCGAAGGGAAGTGAATCTGGACCAAATCGGAGCGAAGGTGGTAATCGTCTCCTACGGCGCCAGAAATTAACGCAGATTGACTTCTCAGTTGAGAAACGGAAGCCGTTTTTCATGCTCCATTCTCTAAGGTTGTCCAAACATTGCTGCAGGCGCCGTTCTAAGAACGCCGTGCGCTGAGAAGTGCAATAGACAGCAAAATCGTCTACGAATAGGCATGACGAAACTCCAGGTGGAACACATTTCCAGATGGAGTTAATTGCTATAGCAAAGAGCGTGACACTTAGCACCGAACCCTGAGGTACTCCCTCCTCCTGAACAAAAGAATTAGAAAAAACCGAGCCGACCCTTACTCGGAAAAAGCGGTCCTTCATAAACTCCTGAATGAAAAGTGGTAGGCGTCCACGCATATTCCAGGCATACAGGGAACGTAGAATCCCTGCTCGCCAGCACGTATCATAAGCCTTCTCAAGATCGAAAAATATGCCAACGGTTTGACAGTTCTTCATAAACCCGTCCATTATCTGTGTCGATATTGACACAAGATGGTCAACAGTTGAACGGCGTCGTCGAAAACCACACTGGATGTTAGCCAGTAGGTTACGACTTTCTAACCACCATACCAATCGTCCATGGATCATGCGTTCCATCACCTTGCAAACGCAACTGGTGAGGGAAATAGGACGATAGCTGGAGGGAAGATGACGGTCCTTCCCAGCCTTCAAGATGGGAATAACGGTGGCCTCCCGCCAATTTTCTGGGAGTATACTGTCAACCCAAACACGATTATAGACCTCGAGCAGGAATGCCTTACCTTCAGGAGAGAGCTGTTGTAACATTTGTACATGAATACCGTCCGGTCCTGGTGCTGAACATCGCGAAGATTTCAGTGAATGCTCCAGCTCCGCCATGGTGAAAAGGCGATTGTAATCTTCTACGTTTCTAGAACGAAACGTGAAGCCTTGAGATTCCACCTGAGTTTTAAATGGAAGGAACTCAGGGGAGTAGTTTACCGAGCTAGACACTTGTGCGAAAGCACTGCCAAAGGTATTGGCCACTTCAAATGAATCAACAACAGCTCCTGTGGCTGTTTTTAGTCCCGCTATTGGTATTTGGGTCGTTTTAGCTGCAACACGCCTTAATCTATCCCACACAACCGAGGAAGGTGTGTGTCGGTTAAATGAAGCTACAAATTTGCTCCATGATGACTTTTTGCTATCCTTAATGACTTGTCTGGACCTGGCGCGCATTTTCTTGTATTCGATCAGGTTTTCCAAAGTAGGGTGACGTTGGAAAACCCTAAGTGCACGCCTTCGAGCACGAATGGCATTCCGACATTCTTCCGTCCACCAGGGGACGGGAAATCGACGGGGGTGTGTAGTCGACCGCGGAATCGATTGTTCAGCAGCAGAGAGAATCGTCTCCGTGAGATGCTGCGCCAAAGTATTTACTGAGTCATGCTCGTTGTAGGTAAAGACAGCCAACTGGGTGTAAAGGTTCCAGTTGGCATGGTCCAAACGCCACCTGGGCATACGTGTGGAGTGTGTATGTTGCGTCAAGAGACTAATAAGACATGGGAAGTGGTCACTAGAGTGTAAATCAGAGATGACATTCCATTGTAAGGAGACTGCCAACTGAGGTGAACAAACTGCACGATCAAGGTGTGATAAGGTGCTGTGGGAGTCAGAAATGAATGTAGGCTCTCCAGTATTGAGGAGAGCTAGGTTGTGACTGTCCAAGAAATCGGAAATGAGTTTACCTCTCGCACAAGCGCGACTTGAACCCCAAAGTGGGTGGTGCGCATTGAAGTCTCCCACCAAAAGAAACGGTGTTGGCAACTGGGAAACTAGATCTTCTAAATCAATGTGCGAGAAGTCATGGGACGGAGGCAAATATATATTACAGATGGTGAAATGGATGTCTGGCAGTAGAATCCTTATTGCAACTGATTGTATATCAGAGTGCAATGGTAGAGTTTGCATATACACGTCATCTCTAACAAGTATCATAGCGCCGCCATGTGCCGGTACACCCTCTTCTGGTGTAACATCACACCGTATTGGGATGTATCGCCTTAGATGGAAAGCGTCATGAGGACGCAGCTTAGTCTCTTGCAAACATGCAACCAGAGGTTCGTATTCTTTGACCAAAAGCTCAAGTTCTGGCCGTTGAGTTCGAATTCCACGTATGTTCCATTGTAGGATAGCCATATTGCATTGTGTGTGGGACAGATAGTTCCAAGGTAACTCTTCATTACTTTAGAGCAGGCGGTTGTCGAACTAATTTAGCCCTTTTCTCTCTTGGGCTGACGTTCTTTTCGGACGCTTTTTCGCGCCTCTTTTCCACTGGGGGTCTTCCAGTGTGGGCAGATTCTAGTTCCATGTCCTCTGCCGAGGACGTGCGTCTTCCCATAGCAAACTTAGGTTCGAGTGTCTCGAACCGGTTGCTAATGGGGACCGGCGAAGATGACATTTGCCGGTCTGTAGCCATACCAGAGGATCCCTCTGAAGAGGATCTCCTAGGAGATGGCTTTTTCTTTCCCTTTGATGGCTTGGGAGAAACCTTGCTTGCCTTGAGGAAATCGGATCTTTTATACTCGGTCTTAAACTTGATCGATGAAGCATCGTATACAATCGGTCTACTTGTCGAGGTCGGCTTCTTTGTTGGTGACCTTCCTGGTCTGCTGGATTGAACTGCGGTGCTTGTAGATGCTCTGGCGGACTTAGGTGATGTCTGAGGCTTTGGATGTGACCTAGCTACAAGAATTTTTTCTGATATTGTTGCCCCATTCATATCGCTAGTTTGAGTTGCGATTTCCCGACATGGTACTGCTTTAGCTGCAACCGAGCTATAGGTACCGGAGCTCGGGATAGTGGGCTGGCGCAAACGTAAGAGCTTTCGGGCTTCTGAGAAGGACACCTTCTCTCTAACCCGGATCTCCTGGATAGCTCTTTCCTCCATATAGCGCGGACATTCTCGGGAGTTTGCTGGATGTTCTCCCCTGCAGTTAATACAACTGGGAGGTGAGGTACAGTCATCGTCATGGGCGATGCCTCCACAGTTTACGCAGGTAGCTCTACCACTGCACGTGTCACTTGTATGACCAAAGCGCTGGCATTTGTAACATCTAAGCGGGCTCGGAATGTAAGGTCTTACTTCAATGGCCTCGTACCCAGCCTTTACCCTTTGCGGGAGATCTACCCGATTAAAGGTAAGGAAAAGGGTACGGGTAGGCAGATATTCGCCTCCATCTTTTCTCTGAACCCGATAAACAGATATCACACCCTGATCTGCGAGGTTCTCCTTAATTTCATCATTGGACATATCGTCCAATGCGCGTGTGTTGACAACGCCGCGAGAGGAGTTCAAAGTTTTGTGCATCTCTACATGCACCGGATAGCTGCCTAGCATGTTGGCTTTTAATATAGTAGCTGCCTGTGCTGCTGAATTGGATTCAACCAACAGCGTGCCGTTCCGAGATCTCGTGCAGTTCTTCACGGGGCCAGCTATCTTATCGAGACCCTTCTGTATAGCGAATGGATTCACCGACCTAAATGTTTTACCTTCCTCATTTCTTGTAATAACTAAGTAGCGAGGACCACTCAACTCTGCTACTTCCTTTTCACTTACTTTAAAATGTTTGTTTTTTTTTGAGTTTTGAATGTACTCATTGCGATTATATCCTCCACCATTGCAAATGTCTCCGATGGCATGCTCACATCCTGGGCGCCACCCCGGCTTAGGTGAGAGTCCTGGCCTGGACCTTGCTCACCCTAGGGTCTCACCTCCCAATGTATAGACAGAGGGACTCAATCGCCTTCAGGAGTGCATCAGCTCATGCAATGGCCCCTCCCCGGGACTGACCTTTATCAGCGGATACGCACACAGATCCTACATGATAACCAGGGGCTGGGACTTACGCGATTACCCAGTCACCCCTTGCGTCACCCCATCCTCCGACCCGCGCGTAGGTTATCCATCAGACTGTGTACAGGGAGGTAACAGGTGGGAGGTCAAACACAAAAGTGGACCAAAGTTGATTGGGCGTTTGGCATGTGCTCTCTCACCTCTTGGAGGAACCCAATCGAGAGTATGGCATGGGGCCCGGGTACGCCAAACCCGTACCTACCGTAGTAGGAGCCCCTGGGGGAGTTTGATTTCGGAGTCCTCTTCTCCTAGATGAGTCGTCAACCAAGACTAACGAGCCCCATCTACCCGTTTGGAATGTTCTTTGCTTCCCCTCACCTCTTGCCTACCAGTAATCAAAATGACACTTAGTAGCCCGTCTGGATCGGGTACTGAGCCCCTCCGCCACGACAAGTGACACTCCTTCGGAGGACCTTATGTGCATCGCTACGCATGCGCTTTGAGTCACAAATCATCACATGCGCATGGCATCGCTCGACAACGCATCTTATGTGCATCGCATCGCATGCGCATTGAGTCATGTCTCGTCACATTTGCATGGCATCGCTTGATACCGGATCTTATGTGCATCGCATCGCATGCGCATTGAGTCACGTCGCGTCGCATGCGCATGACATCGCCTGATATCGCATCTTATGTGCATCGCATCGCATGCGCATTGAGTCACATCGCTTCAGATGCGCATGGCATCGCTTGATATCGCATCTTATGTGCATCGCGTCGCATGCGCATTGTGTCACGTCGCGTCACATGCACATGGCATCGCTTGATATCGCATCTTATGTGCATCACATCGTATGCGCATTGAGTCACCTCCCGTCACATGCGCATGGCATCAGTTGATATCGCATCTTATGTGCATCCCATCGCATGCGCATTTAGTGATATGCGTCATATACGCATGGCATAGCTTGATATCGCATCTTATGTGCATCGCATCGCAGTGCGTAGAGTTACATCGCGTCACATACGCATGCATCGCTCGACATCGCATCTTATGTGCATCGCATGCGCATTGAGTCACATCGCGTCGCATGTGCATGGCATTGCTTGATATCGCATCTTATGTTCATCGCATCGCATGTGCATTGAGTCACGTGGCGTCACATGCGCATGGCATCGCTTGATATCGCATCTTAAGTGCATCGCATCGAAGGCGCATTGACCCACAGCGCGTCAGATGCCAAAGGCATCACTTGATATCGCATCTTTTCTGCATCGCATTGCAGGCGCATTGAGTCACTTCGCATCACATGCACATGGCATTGCTTGATATCGCATCTTATGTGCATCACATCGTATGCGCATTGAGTCACCTCCCGTCACATGCGCATGGCATCAGTTGATATCGCATCTTATGTGCATCCGATCGCATGCGCATTTAGTGATATGCGTCATATACGCATGGCATAGCTTGATATCGCATCTTATGTGCATCGCATCGCAGTGCATAGAGTTACATCGCGTCACATACGCATGCATCGCTCGACATCGCATCTTATGTGCATCGCATGCGCATTGAGTCACATCGCGTCGCATGTGCATGGCATTGCTTGATAACGCATCTTATGTTCATCGCATCGCATGTGCATTGAGTCACGTGGCGTCACATGCGCATGGCATCGCTTGATATCGCATCTTAAGTGCATCGCATCGAAGGCGCATTGACCCACAGCGCGTCAGATGCCAAAGGCATCACTTGATATCGCATCTTTTCTGCATCGCATTGCAGGCGCATTGAGTCACTTCGCATCACATGCACATGGCATTGCTTGATGTCGCATCTTATGTGCATCGCATCGCAGCGCATTGAGTCACATCGCGTCACATAGGCATGCATCGCTCGACATCGCATCTTATGTGCATCGCATGCGAATTGAGTCACGTCGCGTCACATGCGCATGGCTTCGCTTGATATCGCAACTTATGTGCATCGCATCGCATGCGCATTGAGTCACGTCGCGTCACATGCGCATGTCATCGCTTGATATCGCATCTTATGTACATCGCATGCGCATTGAGTCACGTCGCATCACATCCGCATGACATCGTTCGACATCGCATCCTCTGTGCATCGCATCGCATTGAGTTACATCCCGTCAAATACGTAAGCATCGCTCGACATCGCATCTTATGTGCATCGCATGCGCATTGAGTCACATCGCCTCACACGCGCATGGCATCGCTCTACATCGCATCTTATGTGAATTGTATCGCATGCGCATTGAGGTACGTCGCGTCACATGCGCATTGCATGGCTTGATATCGCATCTTAGGTGCATCGCATCGCATGCGCATTGAGTCACATGGCGTCACATGCGCATGGCATCAGTTGATATCGCATCTTATGTGCATTGCATCGCATGCGCATTGAGTCACTTCGCATCACATGCGCATGGCATCGCTTCATATCGCACCTTATGTGCATCGCAACACATGCGCTTTGAGTCACAAATCATCACATGCGCATGGCATCGCACGACATCGCATTCATATGTGCATCGCATCGCCAGCACATTGAGCCATGTCTGGTCACATTTGCGTGGCATCGCTTGATATCGCATCTTATGCGCATCGCATGTGCATTGAGTCACGTCGCGTCACATGCGCATGACATCCCTTAATATCGCAACTTATGTGCATCGCATCGCATGCGCATTGAGTCACATCCCACCACATGCGCATGACATCGCTCAATAATGCATCTTTTGTGCATCGCATCTCATGCGCATTGAGTGACATCGCGCCATATGCGCATGGCATCGTTGGAAATCGCAACTTATGTGCATCGCATCGCAGCGCATTGGGTCACATCGCGTCACTTACGCATGCATCGCTCGAAATCGCATCTTATGTGCATCGCAAGCGCATTGAGTCACGTGGCGTCACATGCGCATGGCATCGCTTGATATCGCATCGTATGTGCATCGCATCGCATGCGCATTGAGTCACGTCGCATCACATGCGCATGGCATCGCTTGATATCGCAACTTATCTGCATCGGATCGCATGCGCATTGAGTCACATCGCGTCACATGCGCATGACATCGCCAGATATCGCATCTTTTGTGCATCGCATCGCATGCGCATTGAGTCACGTCGCGTCAGGTGCTCATGGCATAGCTTGATATCGCATCTTATGTGCATCGCATCGCAGCGCATTGAGTCACATCGCGTCACATACGCATGGCATCGCTTGAGTGTGTGTGTGTGTGTGTGTCGGGTTTAAGGGCCCGTCGACAACTTGGTCATTAGGGCCCCGAGTCCAGAAGTAAAATTACATACCGTCAAGTGTTAAAAAACATCACCCATTAAAAACTAAAAATCTACGGTTAAAATAGATTAAAAACCTCTAAACAACTATTAAAACGTTTCATTTAAAATGTTACAAACAGAAAGTTAAAATTGTTACAAAATAAAAAACACTAAAACGTTAAAAAACCCAAAAATACGGTAATCCAAAAGGCTAAAATCTCTGAAATAAAATAACCTTACACTGACTTCATAAAATCAATTGTGCAACAAAACCGCAGCACTGTATTTACAGATACTGGGTCGTTGCCTAAAACTGACGACAGTGTAAGGCCCAGGCCAACGGACTGGCGCTCACGAGCGTATCGCGGACAATCAAGAAGGACATGTGCGACGGAGATTGGAATATTACACGTGGTACAGACAGACTCGGGATCACCACGCAAAAGGTGTCCATGAGTGGCTCGGGTATGGCCTATCCTCAGGCGGGTTAAAACCACTTCTTCCCGCCTGGAATTCCTGCAGCTGGTATGCCAGGGTTGTACCGTGTCCTTGATAGTCCGTAATTGAGTGCCAGATAACGTTTCCCAAGATTCCTGCCAAAGAGCAAATACATGGCGACGGAAATATTTCTGCACATCTATATAGGGGAGCGTACGGGTGGAATACTCCGGAAGGCGACATGCAGACTTTGCAGCCGCATCCGCCGCCTCGTTACCCGGAATACCCACATGGCCTGGGATCCACGTAAAAACAAACTGGTATCCGCGAGACAGTAGCTGAGAAATCAACGTCTGGATTTTAACAACCAATGCCGAGGTGCCGATAAACTGTTGCAGGGCCTGAAGAGCGCTAAAAGAATCGGAACAAACGATAAAACTTCCAGGACCTGAACTGGAGATAAAAAGGAGGAAATAAAATATGGCAAACAACTCGGCGGTAAATACTGAACTGGCGTCCGGTAGGCGGTACGTATGAGCGTCACCGTTGTATATAAAGGCGCAAACCGTCGAACTACCCATCTGGGACCCATCGGTAAATACCGGACAGGAAGTCCGGTATCGCCCCAGTAGTTCCGTGAATAGTTGGCGGAACACGGAATGAGGGGTAGCTATCTTAACACAGCCCGACAGCTCCAGGTCAAAGCGTGCGCGCTGGAGTTGCCAGGGAGGACATCGGCCACGTGAATGCCGCTCTACGGCTGGCAGTCGAAGGGCGTGTGCAGCAAGCAGTTCACGAAACCGAATACCACTTGGACGGGAGATGGTTGTATTTCGCATATAACGGTGCGCGAGGTCTGGACGCAACACGGGTGGAAACGAAGGGTGACCTGGATGGGCGGCCAGCCTTGCCACGTAAGAACAAAGTAATAAAGAGCGTCGAACAGACAGTGGAGGTTCGCCAGAATCAGCATACAGACAATCGATTCTGCTGGTGCGGAAAGCCCCAGTAGCGAGACGGATACCAGTGTGATGTACTGTGTCTAAAAGCCGGAGTTTAGACGCAGACGCCGCGCCATAAATAAAACAGCCGTAGTCTAATTTGGACCGGACCAGAGAGCCATATAACCTCAACATGACGGTGCGATCGCCGCCCCAAGATGCCCCAGAGTACCCGAAGCGAACGATCGCACGAAGCACGAAGATAGCGGATATGGTGCTCCCATGTGAGTTTACTGTCGAGGTGTAAGCCCAAGAACTTAAGGTGCGGTACAAAAGGAAGACGTGTGTCGCGCAGATGAAGATCAGGAGGAGGGTGTACTCCTCGCAGTCGGTGAAAGTGTAGACACTGTGTTTTCGTAGGGGACAGCCGAAAGCCCGCGCGTAATGCCCACTCGGCGATGGAGGTTATGGTCAGCTGCAGTTGACGCTCGATGTGCTCCAAACTATAAGAGCGATAGTAGATCGCAAAGTCGTCAACATACAGCGACATCGGGATACCGCTACGAACAACACTAGTGATGCCATTAATGGCAACTGCGAAAAGTGTGACACTGAGGATGTATCCCTGGGGTACACCATTCTCCTGGATCTTCTCTTGGGACAGCGTGTTGCCTATACGGACACGAAAACGGCGAATGAGTAAAAAGTTAAAAAGGAAAACGGCTAAGTGACCGCGCAAACCATAACCGTGTAGAGTACGGAGAATGCCATAGCGCCAAGTAGTATCGTAGGCCTTCTCCAGATCAAAGAAGACACCCACGACATGCTGCTTCAGGAGAAACGCATTCTGTATGTATGCCTCCATGCGCGTCAGGTTGTCGACACTGGAGCGATAGCGACGAAATCCGCACTGAACATTGCTCAGCAGGTTATTCGTCTCTAGCCACCACACTAAGCGAGTGTTAATCATCCGTTCCAAGGTCTTGCAGACGACACTCGTCAGGCAAATAGGGCGGTAGCTAGAGGGAAGTGTCCGGTCTTTTCCTCGTCGAGGGATAGGGATGACAATGCCCTCTCGCCAAGAAGACGGAAAAACCTGCTGATGCCAGATGCGGTTATACATACTCAACATGAAGGAAAGAGCTGCAGGTGGAAGATGAAGCAGCATTTGGCGGTGGATGTCATCAGGACCGGGAGAAGAATTCTTTGCTAGGGACAAGGAATGCGCTAGCTCCGCCTCGGTAAATGGTGCATTGTACGGTTCACTTTGGGCACTGTTAAAACTAAGGCCTATCTGCTCCGCAGATTCCTTGATAGCTAAAAACGCTCTATCATAGCTTTGGGTTTGGCTAGTACAGGCAAAACACTCGGCAAGGGCGTCGGCGATGTCCTGCTCGCTGGTGTAACGGCAGCCCTGTACGGCAAGGCCGGGGATCATCGTCCGGCGACACTTGCCGTACATTCGCCGAACAGCAGTCCACACCTTTTGCGCCGAACTTCGACGGGAAAGAGAAGATACATACTTTTCCCACGATTTGCGTTTTGCGTCTCGAAGTATAAATCTTGCCCTAGCACGAGCACGCTTAAAAGCGACAAAGTTCGCCTGCGTAGGATGTAATGTAAAGATACGCAATGCACGCTTGCGTGCTTTAGTAGCCAAACGGCATTCCTCGGACCACCAAGGCACAGGAACGTGACGAGGTGTAGTGGAACCACGAGGAATGCTGGAATCCGCTGCACGAAGGATAGAGTAAGTAAAATACTCCACCATGTCGTCAATGGTGGTAAAACCATCGTCGGTTAGGTGAATGAGGGAACGAAACTTCCCCCAGTCAGCCTTGGAAATAATCCAGTGAGGAAAGCGTGTTGGCACAGAATTGTGGCCCGATAGGTGAATGCTAATGGGGTAATGATCACTGCCAAATAAGTCGGAAAGTACCGACCAGTCGAGTAGAGGTACCAGTGACGGACTGCTAAATGAAACGTCAAGTGCGGAGTGTGTACCATAGGCAGATGATAAGTAAGTAGGCACGCCAGTGTTTAATATGACTAGGCCGGACATATGGCAAACGTCTGCTACAAGGCACCCACGGGCATCGTCAATGTCGGAGCCCCAATGAGAGTGCTTGGCATTCAGATCGCCGAGAAAGATGAGCGGTGGCGGAATCTGTGCCAAGAGAGCCCGAAGATCGTTCGTGTGTACGACACTGACCGGTGGCAGATAGACATTGCAAAGGGAGAAACAGAGGCTCTGCAGCTGCACACGCACCGCTACAGCTTGCAGCGGCGTGTTGAGTGGCACACTGGTGGCAGAGATATCATGCGCCACCAGGTTAGCAACACCCCCGCTGGCTCGCCTATCAGCTGCAGAGTCATGTCTAAATGCCGAAAAACCACGAAGTTGTAATGCGTGGTTAGGGTGCAAGTGCGTTTCTTGTAGACAGACGATTGATGGAGACCGTTGCGAAACGAGATGCTGTACGTCCGGAACACGTGCCCGGAACCCATTAACATTCCACTGGATTATTTCCATGGTAAAGAAGAATTAGGGATTCGTCTTCATCTTTTTCTTTTTCATCTTTACCTTAACCGACTTCGGACGGGGTAGGTTAAATTCGCCATCGTCTGGTGACTCCGCCGACGTCCGGGAGTCTGAAGATCCCCGGCGGCTCGCTGAACGAGAGCGGGAGTGGGACTTCATGGACGATGTGCGACTGCTGGCGCGACCAGAAGGCCTAGAATAATGGCTGTCAACAGGCTGGCAGCGGCTAGTTGTCTTGTGAGCTGGTGTCTGCACGGCTATAGATGTAGTAGCAGGTGCAGCTGTGGCACGAGACAGTGAAGGGGTATTCGCAGGTAGGTCAGTCTGTGTAGAAGCATCTGACACAGGAACGTGCTGGATCGCTACGCTGCTGGCAGGAGCGCGTCGGGCAGCCAAGGCATAACCTGTGGTGGTAGCAGGTTTCAGCTGCACAAAGCGACGACGCGCTTCTGGAAACGTGAGATGTTCTTTCACGCGCAATTCTTGTATACACTTCTCATCCAAGAACTTCGCACACTGACGCGAGCTGGATGGATGCTTCCCTTCACAGTTCACACAGAGGGGATCCTGTGTACATGTCGGGTCCTCATGGGCTGCTAAACCACAGCGCTCACATATAGCAGGATTATTACACAGGGTCTTAGTATGGCCGAACCGTTGGCACCTAAAACAACGCATGGGGTTCGGCACATACTGGCGTACGGCGGCACGTTCGTAGCCACAAAAGATGTACTCGGGCAATTTAGTTCCTCTGAACGTCAGAAACACCGTACGCAAAGGCACATCCTTGCCATCCTGCTTTTTGGTAAGACGGTAAGCCTGACACACACGCTGGTCGGAGAGACAGGTGGTAATCTCATCGTTCGACAGATTGTCCAGACTGGAGGTGGTGACAACTCCCCTACATGTGTTGAGCGATTTGTGTGGGGCTACCCGAATTGGGTAGGAGCCCAACAAACTCGCCTTTAAAAGTTTCTGGGTCTGGTCTGCCGTGTTGGTTTCGATCAACAGCGTACCGTCTCGAACTCTGGTCGCGTTCTTAACCGGGCCACATATTCTGTCGACTTCTCGTTTTATGTAAAATGGGCTAAGGTCCTTTATCGTTTTCCCGTCACATGCCAAAGTCAAAACCAAGAAAGGGTCAAAGGAAGAGGGGTTGCGCGGAGACATGATTATTTGGACCCCCATCCGGAACTGTCGGCGTCAGCCTGCCATCCGGGGGTCAAAGGATAAAAGACACCAAAATCTCCACGGTCTGTGCCGCCATGGAGACCCCTCCATGACTGACCTCAAGGCGTACTTCAGAGGAGCTACCCTCCGATCTCCACTGCTTGTCCGCATGGGTAAACCGTTCACCACGTGACACCCCGGTTTTATGCCCCCACCACAGGAATAACCGCCTGTGGCTCCCCGCTTTAGCACACGCTGCCTCAAAGGAGTCAGCGTGGATTCAGGGGACTTCGGGTTGATTACACCGGGGCTCCGTCAGCGGTAACACGTCCGGCCGGTGATACTAACCCGACGGCACGCGGCCGTCGGGAGATTAACACCGGCCGTGCCCTCAAGGAGCTACGTGGGTGTACATGACGTGTGGACGGGCTCCGCACCTAAGGCTACACATGGGGGCAGTGTGAAGGGTCCGCACAACCTTCGCGCCTGAGACCTCCGAAGAGCACACAAGTCGGGGGCCGCGCTGAAAACCGTGGGACAGGACCACGGAGATAGGAAAGATCCCTGCTGGTGAGACAGGAGTTATAAAACTAAGGCCTTACTAACTAATAATCGGAATAAACCTAGAATAGGAAGAGGGTGATATAAAAAGCAACATAAAATGCTGCACGTGGCACAGTTAATGAAGGTGGAGGGGGTGAAGTGATAGTGAGCAGCTCGGGGCCCCGGGTGCGCCAAACCCGGACTTACCGTGGTAGGTTCCCCTGGGGGAGTTTGATTTCGGAGTCCTCTTCTCCTAGATGAGTTGTCGACCAAGACTAACGAGCCTCATCTACCCGTTGGAATGTTCTTAGCTTCCCCTCACCTCTTGCCTACCAGTGGTCACAAAGACACACGTAGCAGGCCGTCTGGTTCGGGTACTGAGCCCCTCCGCCACGGCAAGGCGACACTCCTTCGGAGGGGGCATCGCATCGCATCGCATGCCCATTGAGTCACATCGCATCACATGCGCATAGCATCTCTCGACAACGCATCTTCTCTGCATCGCATCGCATGCGCATTGAGTCATGTCTCGTCACATTTCCATGGCATCGCTTGATATGGCATCTTATGTGCATCGCATCGCATGTGCATTAAGTCACGTCTCGTCACATGCGCATGGCATCGCTTGATATCGCATTTGTTTGCTTCGCACTGCATGTGCATTTTGCTACGTCGCGTCACATGCGCACAGCATCGCTTGATATCGCATCTAATATGCATCGCATCGCATGCTCATTGAGTCACGTCGCATCACATGCGCATGGCATCGCTTGATATCGCATCTTATATGCATCGAATCGGATGCGCATTGAGTCACGTCGCGTCGCATTCGCATGGCATGCTTGATATCGCATCTTATATTCATCGCATCGCATGTGCATTGAGTCACGTAGCACCACATGCGCATGACATCGCTCGATATCGCATCTTTTGTGCATCGCATCGCAGCGCAATGAGTCACATACGCATGCATCGCACGACATGGCATCTTATGTGCATCGCATGCGCATTGAGTCACATCGCATCACACGCGCATGGCATCGCTGGTATCGCATCTTATGTGCATCGCATCGCATGCGCATTGAGTCACATCGCTTCACATGCGCATGGCGTCGCTTGATATTGCATTTTATGTGCATCGCATCGCATGCGCTTTTGAGTCACATCACGTCACATGCGCATGGCATCGCTTGATATCGCATCTTATGTGCATCGCGTTGCATGCGCGTTGTGTCACGTCGCGTCACATGCACATGGCTTCGCCAGATATCGCATCTCAAGTGCATCGCATCGCATGCACGTTGAGTCACATCGCGTCATATGCGCATGGCATCAGTTGATAACGCATCTCATGTGCTACGCATCGCATGCATTTTTGAGTGACGTCGCGTCACATGCGCATGGAATCGCTTGATATCGCATTTTATGTGCATCGCATCGCATGCTCTTTGTGTCACGTCGCGTCACATGCGCATGGCATTGCTTGTTATCGCAACTTATGTGCATCGCATCGCATGCGCATTGGGTCACATCGCGTCACATGCGCATGGCATCAGTTGATATCGCATCTTAAGTGCATGTCATCGCATGAGCATTGAGTCACATCCCATCACATGTGCATGGCATCGCTCGTTAACGCATCTTATGTGCATCGCATCGCATGCGCATTGAGTCATGTCTCGTCACATTTGCATGGCATCGCTTGATATCGCATCTTATGTGCACCGCATCGCATGCGCATTGAGTCATGTCGCGTCACATGTCTATGGCATCGCTTGATATCGCATCTTATGTGCATCGCATCGCATGCGCATTGAGTCACGTCGCGTCACATGCGCATGGCATCGCTTGATATCGCAACTTATGTGCATCGCATCGCATGCGCATTGAGTCACCTCGCATCACATGCGCATGCCAACGTTCGACAACGCATCTTATGTGCATCGCATCGCATGCGCATTGAGTCATGTCTCGTCACATTTCCATGGCATCTCTTGATATCGCATCTTATGTGCATGTATATAGCACGTTAATTAAAGTAATTTCAGTATTGCACGGCTAGCCCTCTGCAAGACTTTTTGTTTTGTTAGAGAAGCAAACCGTCAGTTGTTTCCAGTCAGTGTTTTTTTGCGTTACCAACATAATGCAATCTAGTCAACAAGAGCAAAGCTTCTCAAGTTCACATTCTATGAGTTATCCTGACAAAGCTACTACATCGCGAACAATCTTACAACCACCTAAGTTGGTCCATAAACGCCCGCTTGTAGCAACTAACCAAGGTAACGGTTCCAATTCAAATGATTGCTTCATTACACCCAACAAGAAGCACACAGCTTCAGTATCAGCTGTAAATATCCAATACTTAGTGGACTCAACCTCCGTTCACAACAAATTTTCCCCTTTGGAAAGCATGGAGGAAGAGAATGATACAACTTCTGAAGAAAATCTCTCTACAACCCCTAAACTCAGAATCCCACCAATTTTTATTCATGAAGTCAATAATTACCAGCAGATTATCCAAGATATAGCTTCTATTGTAAAAGATGAGTACACAACACAGCAACAAAGCAAAGTTCTTAAAATAAATACAACTTCAGTAAATGACTTCCGCGCTGTAACAAGATTCCTGGAAGAATCGAAGCTTCCTTTTCACACCTTCCGTGACCCAAACTCCAAAAGACTTGAAGTTATTTTAAGAAATGTTCCCTACTCTCTTACAGATGACGATATCGTTACAGAACTAACCTCTCTGAACTTACCAGTAGTAAAAGTTACCAGGCTTTTCTATAAAGATGGACAACCTATGCCACTGTGTGCCGTAGAATTAGAAAATAATGAGCAGGGTAAGAAGATCTTCGAAGTCAAACATATTTACCATGCCATAATTAAAGTCGAGTACCGCAAGAAGCCCGCGAATATCCCACAATGCACACGATGCCAACGCCACGGGCATACTAAGAACTTCTGTCGACTCACACCTCGATGTGTGAAATGCCCCTCAAATCACCACTTTTCTGAATGCACAAAAGACAAAGACACTCAGCCCTCCTGCGTGAATTGTGGAGAAGCACATCCGGCAAATTTCAAAGGTTGTCGTTATTACCTAGATTTGAAAAAGAAAGCCGATGCAAGGGTGGTTCAGCCTGCAATAACACCGTCTTCAAACCTAAACATGGAAAATTTTTCGAGGTTGTCACCAAACTCGCCCTCTCCAACTCCTGAAATTCCACAATGGCCACGCTCTGCTGTTTCGGAAGAAAAAAGTCCTAGGCAGCTAACTCAGCAGACATCAACACAGAATTCTTCTTCTCCTTCGTCTTGCTCCTCCGATGGAACCGAAAACCTAGTTCAGCTAGCCATTAATTTCCTCACACCATTCCTGCCATCAATAAAGTCCTTTTTGCTAAAGCTCTTCACGAGTTTGTTTGCTAATGGCCACTAAAAACCAAAAAACATTCTCACAACTAACCATACTAAATTGGAACGCCAATGGAGTCAAAGCAAAGCGAGAAGCCTTCTTGGAATTCATCTCCAGACACAATGTTGCAGTAGCTTGCATCACAGAAACGCATTTATTACACAAAGAAAAGTTTTCTATACCTGGCTACGCAGTGTATAGATGCGATCGCAATGCTCCAGTCGCTTCAGGTGGAGTGGCTATAATTATTCGAAAAGACATACCTCACCACTCAGTTTCACTACCTCAATTAACCAGCATCGAAGCCTGCGCAATTCAAATATTCACACGCAATTCTTCTAAAACTACAATAATTTCTGCATACAAACCGCCAGGACCCAATCTAAATGACCAGGATATTAACACGTTATTTTCTGACACAGCACCGACTTTCCTAGCAGGAGATCTAAATAGCAAGCATGAAACATGGGGATGCCGTGTAACAACTCCAAATGGAAGACGTTTATTAACTGCAGCCGATCACAACGCAGTTAACATTGCAGCTCCGTCAGACCCCACATTCTATAGACCAAATGTAACACCAGATATATTAGACATCGCACTCTACAAAAATATATCAAGCACTCCCACTATGGCTGTTCTGCCTGAAATGGACTCAGATCACTGCCCAGTCTTAATCTCGTTCGATGACATTCCGATTCTACAACCGCAACACACAAAGAAACTCAACAAAGGTTTCACAAACTGGGAGACTTTTCAGCACGTCATGGATGACCAGTTAATAATTACACAGAATGAGAGAACCCCCGGTGATGCCGATGCAGCAATTCTCAGCTTCACAAAATCCGTAACTTCCTCTATAGACAAAGCCACAGCTCCAGCGAGACATCAACACAGA
This sequence comes from Tenodera sinensis, assembly GCA_030765045.1. Taxonomy (NCBI): domain Eukaryota; kingdom Metazoa; phylum Arthropoda; class Insecta; order Mantodea; family Mantidae; genus Tenodera; species Tenodera sinensis. The sequence continues at coordinate 120,611,257 of CM060968.1, forward strand.
AAATTTTACCATGAATCTTTGCCCCCAAGCATCAGAAACCTTCTGAAAGAAAAGCACAAAACTCGTCGACTTTGGCAAAAGCACAGAGAAACTTGGCAACTTCGTCGCTTGAACCAACTCACAAGAGAAGTGAAGAAACGAATGGATGAATATCGGTATTCAACTTACCAACGGCATCTCTCCAGTATCTCACCGGAAGACTCATCATTGTGGAAAGAGACTAAAAGAGTACTAAAAGAGCCGACGATTATTCCGCCCCTAGAGCAAGATGGAAAACACTACATCTCCGACTGTGAGAAAAGCGAACTATTTGCAGATACTCTACAAAATTCGTTTAGATCTAATCCAGGAAGCAACGTAGAATTCAACCACGAAATTGAACAGTTTACTGGTTCTTACGCCACAGTACCACTACCCATTGACTTCACTTCACCCAAAGAAATTCTTTTTATCATCCAGCAACTTCCCGCAAGAAAATCGCCTGGGCATGATCTAATACCAAACTTTGTATTAAAACATTTGAGTCGCAAAGCACTTGCTATCCTAGCTTCGTTGTTCAATAGTTTTATGCGAATGGGTTATTTCCCAAGAATCTGGAAACACGCCATAGTTATTGTTATTCATAAACCTGGAAAATGCCCTTCCAATCCAACAAATTATCGTCCAATAAGTCTGCTGCAAACTCTGTCCAAGGTGTATGAAAAGATTATACTGAAACGCTTAGGAAAATTTCTATAACAAGTGTCACTATTACCTCCTTTTCAATTTGGTTTCCGTCGCAAACATTCAACTACTCATCAAATTCTCCGAATTACAGAGCAAATAGCACAAGGCTTCGAGAAGAAAGAACATACTGCTGTCGCATTCCTTGACTTCACTCAGGCATTTAACAGAGTTTGGCATCAGGGTCTACTATACAAACTATTTCTCTATGGCACTCCAGACTACCTCTACAAAATAATATCTTCCTTTCTATCATACCGTACCTTTTCAGTTCGAATAGGTAACAGTCATTCTTCTACCAGACCTGTAACAGCAGGTGTTCCACAAGGTTCAATATTGGGTCCAATTCTGTTCAACTTGTTCACTTCTGACATACCTACAACGCCCACAGCTCAAATAGCAATGTATGCCGATGATACTGCCATCTATGCAACCCATCGTCATTTACACACCGCTAGAAATCGCCTTCAAGAGGCCTTAAACTTAATCATACCCTGGCTTGACAACTGGCGCATTTCTCTCAACCATGACAAATGTGAAGCAATGGTGTTTACATTATGCAGACCGGAATATCCACCATCAGTAACGATATACCCTGGAACAGTGACAGAGAAACGGTGACATACCTTGGTGTACTGTTTGATAGAAAACTCACGTGGAAGCCACATATAAGTAACAAACTCAAACTTGCCCAAATAAGACTGACAAAACTTTATCCACTTCTCAACAAAAAAATCTTCGCTTAAGTTAAAAAACTGCATACTACTCTACACAACTCTTTCAAGGCCGCTTTTACTATATGCCTGTCCAATTTGGGGAGGAGCCAGTGCTACAGAAATTAAACGCATCCAAACGTTTCAAAACAAAATCTTACGTATCTCAACTCATGCGCCATGGTTTGTCAGAAACAATCAACTACACAGAGAAACTGGAATCAGTACCATTCAACAGTCAATTTCTTCACAAGCCGAACAGTTTTACAACAATCTAAAGAACGTTCCTGGTTCTATTCACTACTCTCTTGGCAGAAAATCCAACTTTCCAACACGCATCAAGAGTCGTCTACCACTGGACCAGTTATCACAGCAAGATCTGATTTAATTTCAACTAATACTGTCAGTGAGGGGCCCAATGAGGTTTACCTCATTTCAATGTTACCTATTATATTTTATTAATTGTTATGTGTATTTCAACAATGGTCTGTAGAGCGCACATGCGCTGATCGATCAATAAATCATTAAAAAAAAAATCTTATGTGCATCGCATAGCATGCGAATTGAGTACGTCGCATCACATACGCATGGCATCGCGTGTATCGCATCTTATGTGCATCACATCGCATGCACATTGAGTCACGTCGCGTCACATGCGCATGGAATCGCTTGATACCGCATCTCATGTGCATCGCACCGTATGCGCATTAAGTTACGTCGCATGACATGCGCATGGCATCGCTTGATATCGCATCTCATGTGCATCGCATCGCATGCGCATTGAGTCACGTCGGCTAACATGCGCATGACATCGCTCGATATCGCATCTTTTGTGCATCGCATCGCATGCGCATTGAGTGACATCGCGTCATATGCACATGGCATCGCTTGATATCGCATTTTATGTGCATCGCATCGCAGCGCATTGAGTAACATACGCATGCCTCGCTCGACATCTCATCTTATGTGCATCGCATGCGCATTGAGTCACATCGCATCACACGCGCATGGCATCGCTCGACATCGCATCTTATGTGCATCGCATCGCATGCGCATTGAGTCACATCGCTTCACATGCGCATGGAATCGCTTGATATCGCATCTTATGTGCATCGCACCGTATGCGCATTCAGTTACGTCGCGTCACATGCGCATGGCATCGCTTGATATCGCATCTCATGTGCATCGCATCGCATGCGCATTGAGTGACATCGCGTCATATGCAGATGGCATCGCTTGATATCGCATTTTATGTGCATCGCATCGCAGCGCATTGAGTAACATATGCATGCCTCGCTCGACATCTCATCTTATGTGCATCGCATGCGCATTGAGTCACATCGCATCACACGCGCATGGAATCGCTCGACATCGCATCTTATGTGCATCGCATCGCGTGCGCATTGAGTCACATCGCTTCACATGCGCATGGCATCGCTTGATATCGCATTTTATGTGCATCGCATCGCATGCGGATTGAGTACGTCGCATCACATACGCATGGAATCGCGTGATATCGCATCTTATGCGCATCGCATCGCATGCGCATTGAGGCACGTCGCGTCACATGCGGATGGTATCGCTTGATATCGCATCTTATGTGCATTGCATCGCATGCGAATTGAGTACGTCGCATCACATACGCATGGAATCGCGTGATATCGCATCTTATGCGCATCGCATCGCATGCGCATTGAGGCACGTCGCGTCACGAGTGACATCGCGTCATATGCACACGGCATCGCGTGATATCGCATTTTATGTGCATCGCATCGCAGCACATTGAGTACCATACACATGCCTCGCTCGGCATCTCATCTTATGTGCATCGCATGTGCATTGAGTCACATCGCATCACACGGGCATGGCATCAATCGACATCGCATCTTATGTGCATCGCATCGGATGCCCATTGAGTCACATCGCTTCACATGCGCATGGCATCGCTTGATATCGCATCTTATGTGCATCGCATCGCATGCGCTTTTGAGTCACATCACGTCACATGCGCATGGCATCGCTTGATATCGCATCTCATGTGCATCGCTTCGCATGCGCATTGAGTCACGTCGCATGACATGCGCATGGCATCGCGTGATATCGCATCTTATGTGCATCGCATCGCATGCGTATTGAGTCACGTCGCGTCACATGCACATGGCATCTCTTGATATCGCATCTCATGTGCATCGCTTCGCATGCGCATTGAGTCACGTCGCATGACATGCGCATTGCATCGCGTGATATCGCATCTTATGTGCATCGCATGGCATGCCCATTGAGTATCGTCACGTCACATGCACATGGCATCGCTTGATATCGCATCTCATGTGCATCGCATCGCATGCGCATTGAGTTACGTCGCATCACATACGCATGGCATCGCGTGATATCGCATCTTATGTGCATCGCATCGGATGCGCATTGAGTCACGTCCCGTCACATGCAAATGGAATCGCTTGATATCGCATCTCATGTGCATCACATCGCATGCGCATTGAGTCACGTCGCATGACCTGCGCATGGCATCGCGTGATATCGCATCTTATGTGCATCGCATCGCATGCGTATTGAGTCACGTAGCCTCACATGCACATGGCACCGCATGATATCGCATCTCATGTGCGTCGCTTCGCATGCGCATTGAGTCACGTCGCATGACATGCGCATGCTATCGCGTGATATCGCATCTTATGTGCATCGCATCGCATGCGCATTGAGTGTCGTCACGTCACATGCACATGGCATCGCTTGATATCGCATCGCATGCGATTTGAGTTACGTCGCATCACATACGCATGGCATCGCATGATATCGCATCTTATGTGCATTGCGTCACATGCCATTGACACACGTCGCGTCACATGCACATGGCATCGCTTGATATCGCATCTCATGGGCATCGCTTCGCATGCGCATTGAGTCACGTAGCATGACATGCGCATGGCATCGCGTGATATCGCATCTTATGTGCATCGCATCGCATGCGCATTGAGTCACGTACCGTCACATGTGAAAGGAATCGCTTGATATCGCATCTTATGTGCATCGCATCGCATGCTTATTGAGTCACGTCGCGTCAAATGCGCATGGCATCGCTTGATATCGCATCTTATGTGCATCGCATCGCAAGAGCATTGAGTTACATCGCGTCACATGCGCATGGCATCAGCTGATATCGCATCTCATGTGCATCGCATCGCATGTGCATTGAGTCACATCCCATCACATGCGCATTACATCGCTCGACAACGCATCTTATGTGCATCGCATCGCATGCGCATTGAGTCATGTCTCGTGACATTTGCATGGCATCGCTTGATATCGCATCTTATCTGCATCGCATCGCATGCGCATTGAGTCACGTCTCGTCACATGCGCATGGCATCGCTCGACACCGCATTTTATGCGCATCGCATCGCATGCGCTTTTGAGTCACATCACGTCACATGCGCATGGCATCGCTTGATATCGCATCTTATGTGCATCGCATCGCATGCGCATTGAGTCACATCGCTTCACATGCGCATGGCATCGCTTGATATCGCATCTTATGTGCATCGTGTCGCATGCGCATTGAGTATCGTCACGTCACATGCACATGGCATCGCTTGATATCGCATCTCATGTGCATCGCATCGCATGCGCATTGAGTTACGTCGCATCACATACGCATGGCATCGCGTGATATCGCATCTTATGTGCATCGCATCGGATGCGCATTGAGTCACGTCCCGTCACATGCAAATGGAATCGCTTGATATCGCATCTTATGTGCATCGCATCGCATGCTTATCGAGTCATATCACGTCACATGCGCCTGGCATCGCTTGATATCGCATCTTATGTGCATCGCGTCGCATGCATATTGAGTAACGTCGCGTCACATGCACATGGCATCGCTTGATATCGCATCTCATGTGCATCGCTTCGCATGCGCACTGAGTCACGTCGCATGACATGCGCATGGCATGAGCTGATATCGCATCTCATGTTCATCGCATCGCATGCGCATTGAGTCACATCCCATCACATGCGCATTACATCGCTCGACAACGCATTTTATGTGCATCGCATCGCATGCGCATTGAGTCATGTCTCGTCACATTTGCATGGCATCGCTTGATATCGCATCTTATGTCCACCGCATCGTATGCGCATTGAGCCATGTCTCGCCACATTTGCATGTTATCGCTTGATATGGCATCTTATGTGCATTGCATCGCATACGCATTGAGTCACCTCCCATGACATGCGCAGGGCATCGCTCGACAACGCATCTTATGTGCATCGCATCGCATGCGTATTGTCACCTCGCGTCACATGCGCATGGAATCGCTTGATATCGCATTTTATGTGCAGCGCGTCACATGCTTATTGAGTCACGTCGCGTCACATGCGCATGGCATCGCTTGATATCGCATCTTATGTGCATCGCATCGCATGCGCTTTGAGTCAAATCGCGTCACACGCGCATGGCAACAGTTGATATCGCATCTTATGTGCATCGCATCGCATGCGCATTGTGTAACTTCGCATCACATGCGTATGGCATCGCTAGATATCGCATCCTATGTGCATCGCATCGCATGCGCATTGAGTCACATCCCACCACATGCGCATGGCATCGCTCGACAACGCATCTTATGTCCATCGCATCGCATACGCATTGAGTCATGTCTCCTCACATTGGCATGGCATCGCTTGATATCGCATATTATGTGCATCGCATCGCATGCGCATTGAGTCACGTCGCATCACCTGCGCATGGCATCGCTCGACAACGCATCTTATGTATATCGCATCGCATGCGCATTGAGTCATGTCTCGTCACATTTCCATGGCATCGCTTGATATCGCATCTCATGTGCATCGCTTCGCATGCGCATTGAGTCACGTCGCATGACATGCGCATGGCATCGCGTGATATCGCATCTTATGTGCATTGCGTCACATGCCATTGACACACGTCGCGTCACATGCACATGGCATCGCTTGATATCGCATCTCATGGGCATCGCTTCGCATGCGCATTGAGTCACGTAGCATGACATGCGCATGGCATCGCGTGATATCGCATCTTATGTGCATCGCATCGCATGCGCATTGAGTCACGTACCGTCACATGTGAAAGGAATCGCTTGATATCGCATCTTATGTGCATCGCATCGCATGCTTATTGAGTCACGTCGCGTCAAATGCGCATGGCATCGCTTGATATCGCATCTTATGTGCATCGCATCGCAAGAGCATTGAGTTACATCGCGTCACATGCGCATGGCATCAGCTGATATCGCATCTCATGTGCATCGCATCGCATGTGCATTGAGTCACATCCCATCACATGCGCATTACATCGCTCGACAACGCATCTTATGTGCATCGCATCGCATGCGCATTGAGTCATGTCTCGTGACATTTGCATGGCATCGCTTGATATCGCATCTTATCTGCATCGCATCGCATGCGCATTGAGTCACGTCTCGTCACATGCGCATGGCATCGCTCGACACCGCATTTTATGCGCATCGCATCGCATGCGCTTTTGAGTCACATCACGTCACATGCGCATGGCATCGCTTGATATCGCATCTTATGTGCATCGCATCGCATGCGCATTGAGTCACATCGCTTCACATGCGCATGGCATCGCTTGATATCGCATCTTATGTGCATCGTGTCGCATGCGCATTGAGTATCGTCACGTCACATGCACATGGCATCGCTTGATATCGCATCTCATGTGCATCGCATCGCATGCGCATTGAGTTACGTCGCATCACATACGCATGGCATCGCGTGATATCGCATCTTATGTGCATCGCATCGGATGCGCATTGAGTCACGTCCCGTCACATGCAAATGGAATCGCTTGATATCGCATCTTATGTGCATCGCATCGCATGCTTATCGAGTCATATCACGTCACATGCGCCTGGCATCGCTTGATATCGCATCTTATGTGCATCGCGTCGCATGCATATTGAGTAACGTCGCGTCACATGCACATGGCATCGCTTGATATCGCATCTCATGTGCATCGCTTCGCATGCGCACTGAGTCACGTCGCATGACATGCGCATGGCATGAGCTGATATCGCATCTCATGTTCATCGCATCGCATGCGCATTGAGTCACATCCCATCACATGCGCATTACATCGCTCGACAACGCATTTTATGTGCATCGCATCGCATGCGCATTGAGTCATGTCTCGTCACATTTGCATGGCATCGCTTGATATCGCATCTTATGTCCACCGCATCGTATGCGCATTGAGCCATGTCTCGCCACATTTGCATGTTATCGCTTGATATGGCATCTTATGTGCATTGCATCGCATACGCATTGAGTCACCTCCCATGACATGCGCAGGGCATCGCTCGACAACGCATCTTATGTGCATCGCATCGCATGCGTATTGTCACCTCGCGTCACATGCGCATGGAATCGCTTGATATCGCATTTTATGTGCAGCGCGTCACATGCTTATTGAGTCACGTCGCGTCACATGCGCATGGCATCGCTTGATATCGCATCTTATGTGCATCGCATCGCATGCGCTTTGAGTCAAATCGCGTCACACGCGCATGGCAACAGTTGATATCGCATCTTATGTGCATCGCATCGCATGCGCATTGTGTAACTTCGCATCACATGCGTATGGCATCGCTAGATATCGCATCCTATGTGCATCGCATCGCATGCGCATTGAGTCACATCCCACCACATGCGCATGGCATCGCTCGACAACGCATCTTATGTCCATCGCATCGCATACGCATTGAGTCATGTCTCCTCACATTGGCATGGCATCGCTTGATATCGCATATTATGTGCATCGCATCGCATGCGCATTGAGTCACGTCGCATCACCTGCGCATGGCATCGCTCGACAACGCATCTTATGTATATCGCATCGCATGCGCATTGAGTCATGTCTCGTCACATTTCCATGGCATCGCTTGATATCGCTTCTTGTGTGCAACGCATCGCATGCGCGTTGAGTCACGTCGCGTCACATGCGCATGGCATCGCTTTGGTATCGCATCTTATGTGCATCGCACCGCATGCGCATTCCGTTACCTCGCGACGCATGTGCATGGCATCGCTTGATATCGCATCTCATGTGCATGTGCAACGCATGCGCATTGAGTCACGTTGCATCGCATGCGCATGGCATCGCTTGATATCGCATCTTATATGGATCGCATCGCATGCGCATTGAGTAACGTCGCGTCGCATTCGCATGGCATTTCTTGATATCGCATCTTATGTCCATCGAATCGCATGTGCATTGAGTCACGTAGCACCACATGCGCATTGCATCGCTCGACATCGCATCTTATGTGCATCGCATCGCAGCGCAATGAGTCACATACGCATGCATCGCACGACATCGCATCTTATGTGTATCGCATGCGCATTGAGTCACATCGCATCACACGCGCATTGCATCGCTCCTATCGCATCTTATGTGCATCGCATCTTATGCGCATTGAGTCACATCGCTTCACATGCGCATGGCATCGCTTGATATCGCATTTAATGTGCATCGCATCGTATGCGCATTGAGTCACATCGCTTCACATGCGCATGGCATCGCTTGATATCGCATATAATGTGCATCGCATCGCATGCGCTTTTGAGTCACATCACGTCACATGCGCATGGCATCGCTTGATATCGCATCTTATGTGCTTCGCGTTACATGCGCATTGAGTCACGTCGCGTCACATGCACATGGCATCGCTTGATATCGCATCGCATGCGCATTGAGTCAGAACGCGTCACATGCGCATGGCTTCAGTTGATAACGCATCTCATGTGCCACGCATCGCATGCGCATTCAGCGACGTCGCGCATGGAATCGCTTGATATCGCTTTCTATGTGCATCGCATCGCATGCTTTTTGTGTCACGTCACGTCACATGCGCATGGCATCGCTTGTTATCGCAACTTATGTGCATCGCATCGCATGCGCATTGAGTGACGTCGCGTCACATGCGCATGGAATCGCTTGATATCGCATCTTATGTGCATCGCATCGCATGCTTTATGTGTCACATCGCGTCACATGTGCATGGCATCGCTTGTTATCGCAACTCATGTGCATCGCATCGCATGCGCATTGAGTCACGTCGCCTCAATTGCGCACGGCATCGCTTGATATCGCATCTTATGTGCATCGCACCGCATGCGCATTCCGTTACCTCGCGACACATGTGCATCGCATCGCTTGATATCGCATCTCATGTGCATCGCATGCGCATTGAGTCACGTTGCATCACATGCGCATGGCGTCGCTTGATATCGCATCTTATATGCGTCGCATCGCATGCTTTTTGTCCCGTCGCGTCACATGCGCATGGCATCGCTTTTTATTGCAACTCATGTGCATCGCATCGCATGCGCATTGAGTCACGTCGCGTCACTTGCGCATGGGATCGCTTGATTCGCATCTTATGTGCATCGCATCGCATGCGTATTGACTCACGTCGCGTCACATGCGCATGGCAACAGTTATTATCGCATCTTATGTGCACCGCATCGCAATCGCATTGCGTAACTTCGCATCACATGCGTATGGCATCGCTTGATATCGCATCCTATGTGCATCGCATCGCGTGCGCATTGAGTCAAATCCCACCACATGCGCATGGCATCGCTCGACAACGCATCTTATGTCCATCGCATCGCATGCGCATTGAGTCATGTCTCGTCACATTAGCATGGCATCGCTTGATATCGCATATTATGTGCATCGCATAACAGGCGCATTGAGTCACGTCGCATCACATGCGCATGAAATCGCTCGACAACGCATCTTATGTGCATTGCATCGCATGCGCATTGAGTCATGTCTCGTCATATTTCCATGGCACCGCTTGATATCGCATCTTGTGTGCATCACATCGCATGCGCGTTGAGTCACGTTGCGTCACATGCGCATGGCATCGCTTGATATCGCATCTTATGTGCATCGCACCGCATGCACATTCCGTTACCTCGCGACACATGTGCATCGCATCGCTTGATATCGCATCTCTTGTGCATGTGCATCGCATGCGCATTGAGTCACGTAGCAACACATGCGCATGGCATCGCTTGATATCGCATCTTATATGCATCGCATCGCATGCGCATTGAGTAACGTCGCGCCGCATTCGCATGGCATTTCTTGATATCGCATCTTATGTCCATCGAATCGCATGCGCTTTTGAGTCACATCACGTCACATGCGCATGGCATCGCTTGATATCGCATCTTATGTGCATCGCGTTGCACGCGCATTGAGTATCGTCACGTCACATGCACATGGCATCGCTTGATATCGCATCTCATGTGCATCGCATCGCATGCGCATTGAGTCACGTCGCATCACATACGCATGGCATCGCCTGATATCGCATCTTATGTGCATCGCATCGGATGCGCATTGAATCACGTCCCGTCACATGCAAAATAATCGCTTGATATCGCATCTTATGTGCATCGCATCGCATGCTTATTGAGTCACGTCGCTTCACATGCGCATGGCATCGCTTGTTATCGCATCTTATGTGCATCGCATCGCAAGAGCATTGGGTCACATCGCGTCACATGCGCATGGCATCAGCTGATATCGCATCTCATGTGCATCGCATCGCATGTGCATTGAGTCACGTAGCACTGCATGCGCATGAGATCACTTGATATCGCATCTTATGTGCATCGCATCGCAGCGCAATGAGTCACATACGCATGCATCGCACGACATCGCATCTTATGTGTATCGCATGTGCATTGAGTCACATCGCATCACTCGCGCATTGCATCGCTCGTATCGCATCTTATGTGCATCGCATCGTATGCGCCTTGAGTCACATCGCTTCACATGCGCATGGCTTCGCTTGATATCGCATCTTATGTGCATCGCGTTACATGCGCATTGAGTCACGTCGCGTCACATGCACATGGCATCGCTTGATATCGCATCGCATGCGCATTGAGTCACAACGCGTCACATGCGCATGGCATCAGTTGATAACGCATCTCCTGTGCCACGCATCGCATGCGCATTCAGTGACGTCGCGTCACATGTGCATGGAATCGCTTGATATCGCATTTTAGGTGCATCGCCTCGCATGCTTCTTGTCTCACGTCGCGTCACATGCGCATGGCATCACTTGTTAACGCAACTTATGTGCATCGCATCGAATGCGCATTGAGTGACGTCGCGTCACATGCGCATGGAATCGCTTGATATCGCATCTTATGTGCATCGCATCGCATGCGCATTGAGTCATGTCTCGTCACATTTGCATGGTTTATGTGCAGCGCATCGCATGCTTATTGAGTCACGTCGCAACACATGCGCATGGCATCGCTCGACAACGTATCTTATGTCCATCGCATCGCATGCGCAGTGAGTCATGTCTCGTCACATTTGCATGGTTTATGTGCAGCGCATCGCATGCTTCTTGAGTGACGTCGCGTCACATGCGCATGGCATCAGTTGATATCGCATCTTATGTCCATCGCATCGCATGCGCATTGAGTCATGTCTCGTCATATTTGCATGGCATCGCTTAATATCGCATTTTATGTGCATCGCATCGCATGCGCTTTTGAGTCACATCACGTCACATGCTCATGGCATGGCTGGATATCGCAAGTTATGTGCATCGCACGGCATGTGCTTTTGAGTCACATCACGTCACATGCGCATGGCATCGCTTGATATCGCACCCTATGTGCTTCGCATTCAATGCGCATTGAGTCACGTCGCGTCACATGCAAAGGGCATCGCTTGATATCGCATCTCAAGTGCATCGCATCGCTTGATATCGCATCTTATGTGCATCGCATCGCATGCGTATTTAGTCACGTCACGTCACATGAGCATGGCATCGCTTGATATCGCAACTTAAGTGGATCGCATCGCATGCGCAGTGAGTCACGAAGCGTCACATGCGCATGACATCGCTTGATATGGCATCTTATGTGCATCGCATCGCATGCTCATTCATTCACGTCGCGTCACATGCAAATATCATCGCTTGATATCGCATCTTATGTGCATCACATCGCAGCGCATTGAGTTACTTTGCGTCACATACGCATGGATCGCTCGACATTGCAACTTATGTGCATGGCATCGCTTGATATCGCACTTTATGTGCATCGCATCGCATGCGCATTGAGCCACGTCGCGTCACATGAGCATGGCATCGCGTGATATCGCACTTTATGTGCATCGCATCGCATGCGCATTGAGCCACGTCGCGTCACATGAGCATGGAATTGCTTGATATCAAATTTATGTGCATCGCATCGCATGCTTATTGAGTCACGTCGCGTCACATGCGTATGGCATCGCTTGATATCGCATCTTATGCGCATCGCATCGCATGCGCATTGAGTCACTTCGCATATCATGCGCATGGCATCGCTTGATATCGCATCTTATGTGCATCGCATCGCAAGCGCATTGAGTCACATCGCGTCACATACGCATGGCATTACTCGACATCGCATCCCATGTGCATCGCATCGCATGCGCATTGAGTCACGTTGCATCATATACAAGAAATCGCTTGATATCGCATTTTGTGCGCATCGCATGCGCATTGAGCCACATCGCGGCACATGCACATGGCATCGCTCGATATCGCATCATATGTGCGTCGCATCGCATGCGCATTGAGTCACAACGAATCACATGCGCATGGCATTGCTCGACATCGCATGCGCATTGAGTAACGTCGCGTCGCATTCGCATGGCATTTCTTGATATCGCATCTTATGTCCATCGCACTGCATGTGCATTGAGTCACGTAGCACCACATGCCCATGGCATCGCTCGACATCGCATCTTATCCGCATCGCATCGCATAAGCTTTTGAGTCACATCACGTCACATGCGCATGGCATCGCTTGATATCGCATCTTATGTGCATCGCGTTGCATGCGCATTGAGTATCGTCACGTCACAAGCACATTGCATCGCTTGATATCGCATCTCATGTGTATCGCATGCGCATTGAGTCACATCGCATCACACGCGCATTGCATCGCTCCTATCGCATCTTATGTGCATCGCATCGTATGCGCATTGAGTCACATCGCTTCACATGCGCATGGCATCGCTTGATATCGCATTTAATGTGCATCGCATCGTATGCGCATTGAGTCACATCGCTTCACATGCGCATGGCATCGCTTGATATCGCATATAATGTGCATCGCATCGCATGCGCTTTTGAATCACATCACGTCACATGCGCATGGCATCGCTTGATATCGCATCTTATGTGCTTCGCGTTACATGCGCATTGAGTCACGTCGCGTCACATGCACATGGCATCGCTTGATATCGCATCGCATGCGCATTGAGTCAGAACGCGTCATATGCGCATGGCTTCAGTTGATAACGCATCTCATGTGCCACGCATCGCATGCGCATTCAGCGACGTCGCGTCACATGCGCATGGAATCGCTTGATATCGCTTTCTATGTGCATCGCATCGCATGCTTTTTGTGTCACGTCACGTCACATGCGCATGGCATCGCTTGTTATCGCAACTTATGTGCATCGCATCGCATGCGCATTGAGTGACGTCGCGTCACATGCGCATGGAATCGCTTGATATCGCATCTTATGTGCATCGCATCGCATGCTTATTGTGTCACATCGCGTCACATGTGCATGGCATCGCTTGTTATCGCAACTCATGTGCATCGCATCGAATGCGCATTGAGTCACGTCGCCTCACTTGCGCACGGCATCGCTTGATATCGCATCTTATGTGCATCGCACCGCATGCGCATTCCGTTACCTCGCGACACATGTGCATCGCATCGCTTGATATCGCATCTCATGTGCATCGCATGCGCATTGAGTCACGTTGCATCACATGCGCATGGCGTCGCTTGATATCGCATCTTATATGCATCGCATCGCATGCTTTTTGTCCCGTCGCGTCACATGCGCATGGCATCGCTTGTTATTGCAACTCATGTGCATCGCATCGCATGCGCATTGAATCACCTCGCGTCACTTGCGCATGGGATCGCTTGATTCGCATCTTATGTGCATCGCATCGCATGCGTATTGACTCACGTCGCGTCACATGCGCATGGCAACAGTTATTATCGCATCTTATGTGCACCGCATCGCAATCGCATTGCGTAACTTCGCATCACATGCGTATGGCATCGCTTGATATCGCATCCTATGTGCATCGCATCGCATGCGCATTGAGTCAAATCCCACCACATGCGCATGGCATCGCTCGACAACGCATCTTATGTCCATCGCATCGCATGCGCATTGAGTCATGTCTCGCCACATTAGCATGGCATCGCTTGATATCGCATATTATGTGCATCGCATCACAGGCGCATTGAGTCACGTCGCATCACATGCGCATGAAATCGCTCGACAACGCATCTTATGTGCATCGCATCGCATGCGCATTGAGTCATGTCTCGTCATATTTCCATGGCACCGCTTGATATCGCATCTTGTGTGCATCACATCGCATGCGCGTTGAGTCACGTTGCGTCACATGCGCATGGCATCGCTTGATATCGCATCTTATGTGCATCGCACCGCATGCGCATTCCGTTACCTCGCGACACATGTGCATCGCATCGCTTGATATCGCATCTCATGTGCATGTGCATCGCATGCGCATTGAGTCACGTAGCAACACATGCGCATGGCATCGCTTGATATCGCATCTTATATGCATCGCATCGCATGCGCATTGAGTAACGTCGCGCCGCATTCGCATGGCATTTCTTGATATCGCATCTTATGTCCATCGAATCGCATGCGCTTTTGAGTCACATCACGTCACATGCGCATGGCATCGCTTGATATCGCATCTTATGTGCATCGCGTTGCACGCACATTGAATATCGTCACGTCACATGCACATGGCATCGCTTGATATCGCATCTCATGTGCATCGCATCGCATGCGCATTGAGTCACGTCGCATCACATACGCATGGCATCGCCTGATATCGCATCTTATGTGCATCGCATCGGATGCGCATTGAATCACGTCCCGTCACATGCAAAATAATCGCTTGATATCGCATCATATGTGCATCGCATCGCATGCTTATTGAGTCACGTCGCTTCACATGCGCATGGCATCGCTTGATATCGCATCTTATGTGCATCGCATCGCAAGAGCATTGGGTCACATCGCGTCACATGCGCATGGCATCAGCTGATATCGCATCTCATGTGCATCGCATCGCATGTGCATTGAGTCACGTAGCACTGCATGCGCATGAGATCGCTTGATATCGCATCTTATGTGCATCGCATCGCAGCGCAATGAGTCACATACGCATGCATCGCACGACATCGCATCTTATGTGTATCGCATGTGCATTGAGTCACATCGCATCACTCGCGCATTGCATCGCTCGTATCGCATCTTATGTGCATCGCATCGTATGCGCCTTGAGTCACATCGCTTCACATGCGCATGGCTTCGCTTGATATCGCATCTTATGTGCATCGCGTTACATGCGCATTGAGTCACGTCGCGTCACATGCACATGGCATCGCTTGATATCGCATCGCATGCGCATTGAGTCACAACGCGTCACATGCGCATGGCATCAGTTGATAACGCATCTCCTGTGCCACGCATCGCATGCGCATTCAGTGACGTCGCGTCACATGTGCATGGAATCGCTTGATATCGCATTTTAGGTGCATCGCCTCGCATGCTTCTTGTCTCACGTCGCGTCACATGCGCATGGCATCACTTGTTATCGCAACTTATGTGCATCGCATCGAATGCGCATTGAGTGACGTCGCGTCACATGCGCATGGAATCGCTTGATATCGCATCTTATGTGCATCGCATCGCATGCTTTTGTGTTACCTTGCGTCACATGCGCATGGCATCGCTTGTTATCGCAACTCATGTGCATCGCATCGCATGCGCATTGAGTCATGTCTCGTCACATTTGCATGGTTTATCTGCAGCGCATCGCATGCTTATTGAGTCACGTCGCAACACATGCACATGGCATCGCTCGACAACGTATCTTATGTCCATCGCATCGCATGCGCAGTGAGTCATGTCTCGTCGCATTTGCATGGTTTATGTGCAGCGCATCGCATGCTTCTTGAGTGACGTCGCGTCACATGCGCATGGCATCAGTTGATATCGCATCTTATGTCCATCGCATCGCATGCGCATTGAGTCATGTCTCGTCATATTTGCATGGCATCGCTTAATATCGCATTTTATGTGCATCGCATCGCATGCGCTTTTGAGTCACATCACGTCACATGCTCATGGCATGGCTGGATATCGCAAGTTATGTGCATCGCACGGCATGCGCTTTTGAGTCACATCACGTCACATGCGCATGGCATCGCTTGATATCGCACCCTATGTGCTTCGCATTCAATGCGCATTGAGTCACGTCGCGTCACATGCAAAGGGCATCGCTTGATATCGCATCTCAAGTGCATCGCATCGCTTGATATCGCATCTTATGTGCATCGCATCGCATGCGTATTTAGTCACGTCACGTCACATGAGCATGGCATCGCTTGATATCGCAACTTAAGTGGATCGCATCGCATGCGCAGTGAGTCACGAAGCGTCACATGCGCATGACATCGCTTGATATGGCATCTTATGTGCATCGCATCGCATGCTCATTCATTCACGTCGCGTCACATGCAAATATCATCGCTTGATATCGCATCTTATGTGCATCACATCGCAGCGCATTGAGTTACTTTGCGTCACATACGCATGGATCGCTCGACATTGCAACTTATGTGCATGGCATCGCTTGATATCGCACTTTATGTGCATCGCATCGCATGCGCATTGAGCCACGTCGCGTCACATGAGCATGGCATCGCGTGATATCGCACTTTATGTGCATCGCATCGCATGCGCATTGAGCCACGTCGCGTCACATGAGCATGGAATTGCTTGATATCAAATTTATGTGCATCGCATCGCATGCTTATTGAGTCACGTCGCGTCACATGCGTATGGCATCGCTTGATATCGCATCTTATGCGCATCGCATCGCATGCGCATTGAGTCACTTCGCATATCATGCGCATGGCATCGCTTGATATCGCATCTTATGTGCATCGCATCGCAAGCGCATTGAGTCACATCGCGTCACATACGCATGGCATTACTCGACATCGCATCGCATGTGCATCGCATCGCATGCGCATTGAGTCACGTTGCATCATATACAAGAAATCGCTTGATATCGCATTTTGTGCGCATCGCATGCGCATTAAGCCACATCGCGGCACATGCACATGGCATCGCTCGATATCGCATCATATGTGCGTCGCATCGCATGCGCATTGAGTCACAACGAATCACATGCGCATGGCATTGCTCGACATCGCATGCGCATTGAGTAACGTCGCGTCGCATTCGCATGGCATTTCTTGATATCGCATCTTATGTCCATCGCATTGCATGTGCATTGAGTCACGTAGCACCACATGCCCATGGCATCGCTCGACATCGCATCTTATGCGCATCGCATCGCGTAAGCTTTTGAGTCACATCACGTCACATGCGCATGGCATCGCTTGATATCGCATCTTATGTGCATCGCGTTGCATGCGCATTGAGTATCGTCACGTCACAAGCACATTGCATCTCTTGATATCGCATCTCATGTGCATCGCATCGCATGCGCATTGAGTCACGTCGCATCAGATACGCATGGCATTGCGTGATATCGCATCTTATGTGCATCGCATCGCATGCTTATTGAGTCACGTCGCTTCACATGCGCATGGCATCGCTTGATATCGCATCTTGTGTGCATCGCATCGCAAGAGCATTGAGTCACATGCGCATGGCATCAGCTGATATTGCATCTCATGTGCATCGCATCGCATGTGCATTGAGTCAGGTAGCACCACATGCGCATGACATCGCTCGATATCCCATCTTTTGTGCATCGTATCGCATGCGCATTGAGTGACATCGCGTCATATGCGCATGGCATCGCTTGATATCGCATCTTATGTGCATCGCATCGCAGCGCAATGAGTCACATACGCATGCATCGCACGACATCGCATCTTATTTGTATCGCATGCGCATTGAGTCACGTAGCGTCACATGCACATGGCATCGCTTGATATCGCATCGCATGCGCATTGAGTCACAACGCGTCACATGCGCATAGAATCAGTTGATAACGCATCTCATGTGCCACACATCGCATGCGCATTCAGTGACGTCGCGTCACATGCGCATGGAATCGCCTGCTATCGCATTTTATGTGAAAGGCATCGGATGCTTTTGTGTCACGTCGCGTCACATGCGCATGGCATCACTTGTTATCGCAACTTATGTGCATCGCATCGCATGCGCATTGAGTGACGTCGCGTCACATGCGCATGGAATCGCTTGATATTGCATCTTATGTGCATCGCATCGCATGCTTTGTGTGTCACGTCGCGTCACATGCGCATGGCATCGCTTGTTATCGCAACTCATGTGCTTCGCATCGCATGCGCATTGAGTCACGTCGCGTCACTTGCGCATGGCATCGCTTGATATCGCATCTTATGTGCACCGCAATGGATGCGCATTGACTCACGTCGCGTCACATGCGCATGGCATCGCTTGATATCACATATTATGTGCATCGCATCGCATGCGGATTGAGTCACGTCGCATAACATGCGCATGGCATCGCTTGTTATCGCATCTTATGTGCATCGCAACGTATGGGCATTGAGTCACCTCGCATCACATGCGCATGCCTACGTTCGACAACGCATCTTATGTGCATCGCATCGCATGCGCATTGAGCTATGTCTCGTCACATTTCCATGGCATCTCTTGATATCGCATTTTATGTGCATCGCATCGCATGCGCTTTTGAGTCACGTCACATCACATGCTCATGGCATCGCTTGATATCGCAAGTTTTGTGCATCGCATCGCATGCGCTTTTGAGTCACATCACGTCACATGCGCATGGCATCGCTTGATATCGCACCTTATGTGCTTCGCATTCAATGCGCATTGAGTCACGTCGCGTCACATGCAAAGGGCATCGCTTGAAATCGCATCTCATGTGCATCGCATCGCTTGAAATCGCATCTTATGTGCATCGCATTGCATGCGTATTTAGTCACCTCACGTCACATGAGCATGGCACCGCTTGATATCGCATCTTAAGTGGATCGCATCGCATGCGGAGTGAGTCACGAAGCGTCACATGCGCATGGCATTGCTTGATACTGCATCTTATGTGCATCGCATCGCATGCTCTTTGATTCACGTCGCGTCACATGCGCATGGCATCGCTTGATATGGCATCTTATGTGTTTCGCATCGCAGCACATTGAGTTACATTGCGTCACATACGCATGCATCGCTCGACATTGCAACTTATGTGCATCGCATGCGCATTGAGTCACATCGCATCACACGCGCATGGCATCGCTCGACATCGCATTTTATGTGCATCGCATCGCATGCGCATTGAGTCACATCGCTTCACATGCGCATGGCATCGCTTGATATCGCATCCTATGTGCATCGCGTCGCATGCGCTTTTGAGTCACATCACGTCACAAGCGCATGGCATCGCTTGATATCGCATCGCATGCACATTTAGACACGTCGCATCACATGCGCATGGCATCGCGTGATATCGCATCTTATGTGCATCGCATCGCATGCGCATTGAGCCACCTCGCGTCACATGCACATGGCATCGCTTGATATCGCATCGCATGCGCATTGAGTCACTTCGCGTATCATGCGCATGGCATCGCTTGATATCGCATCTTATGTGCATCGCATCGCAAGCGCATTGAGTCACATCGCGTCGCATACGCATGACATTACTCGACATCCCATCGCATGTGCATCGCATCCCATGCGCATTGAGTCACGTTGCATCATATACAAGAAATTGCTTGATATCGCATTTTGTGCGCATCGCATGCGCATTGAGCCACATCGCGTCACAAGCGCATGGCATCGCTCGAGTGAGTGAGTGAGTGAGTATTGTTTAAGGGCCCATCGACAACTAGGTCATTAGGGCCCTAAGTTCACAGAATAAAACAAGCCAACAATAAAACCTCACCCTAAAAAGCTAAAAGGTGAAAGTTAAAATAACTTAAAAAAAAGGTTAAAAAGTCTAAAACCGAGAGCTAAAACAGTTAAAAGTTAAACAACTGGTAAAAACGTAGACTTATAAAACTTAAAACTGATAAAATCTTTAAAAGGTAAAAAACAGAATAACATCCAAAGTAAAAACAACTAAAAGTCAATATCCGCCAATATAAAAGCACCTTACACTTGCTTGCAAAAATCAATCTTGGCAACAAACCGCAGTGCTGTATTGACAGCTACTGCGTCGTTGCCTAAAACAGAGCACAGTGTAAGGCCCAGGCCTAGGGACTGACGCTCATGATAGTATTGCGGACAATCAAGAAGGACATGTGCGACGGAGAGTGGAACATTGCACGTCGCACAGACAGGCTCCGGATCACCACGCAAAAGATGTCCATGCGTGGCTCGAGTGTGGCCTATCCTCAGGCGGGTCAAAATCACTTCCTCACGCCTGGAATTCCTCAGCTGGTCTGCCAGGGTTGTACAGTGTCCTTTATTGTCCGTAACTGAGTGCCAGCTAGCGCTTCCCAAGATTGCTGCCAGTGGGTAAATAGACGGCGGCGAAAGTATTTCTGCACATCTACATTGGGTAGCGCACGGGTGGAGTATTCCGGGAGGCGGCATGCAGACTTTGCAGCCGCATCCGCCGCCTCGTTGCCCGGAATACCCACATGGCCTGGGATCCACGTAAAAACAAACTGGTATCCGCGAGACAGTAGTTGCGAGATCAACGTCTGAATTTTAATAATCAATGCCGAGGTGCCGATAAACCGTTGCAGGGCCTGGAGGGCGCTAAAAGAGTCGGAACAGATAATAAAACTTCCAGGACCTGAACTGGAGATAAAAAGCAGGAAATAAAATATGGCAAACAGCTCGGCGGTAAATACTGAACTGGCGTCTGGAAGGCGGTACTTGCGAACGTCGCCATGGTATACAAAAGCGGAACCCGTCGCACTACCCATCCGTGAGCCATCAGTAAATACCGGAGTATGAGTCCGGTATCGGCCCAGAATTGCGGTGAAAAGTTGGTGCAACACCGAGTGAGGGGTAGCTAACTTCGCACAGCTCGACAGCTCCAGGTCAAAGCGTGCACGCTGGAGCTGCCATGGAGGGTATCGGCCATGCGAATGCCGCTCTACAGCTGGCAAGCGTAGATCGTGTGTGGTCAGCAGTTTTCGAAACCTGATGCCGCTTGGACGGGAGATAGTTGTATTCCGCGTATAACGGTACACTAGGTATGGACGCAATACAGGTGGAAACGAAGGATGACCTGGATGAGCGGCCAACCTTGCCACGTAGGAACATAGTAACAACGAGCGTCGGACAGACAGTGGGGGTTCGCCAGAGTCAGCATACAGACAGTCCACTCTACTTGTACGGAAAGCCCCAGTAGCGAGACGGATACCAGTGTGATGTATAGTATCTAAAAGGCGGAGTTTAGAGGCGGATGCGGAGCCATAGATAAAACAGCCGTAGTCTAATTTGGACCGGACCAGTGAACGATACAACCTCAACATGACCGTGCGATCGCCGCCCCAAGATACACCAGATAAAACCCGGAGCACCCGAAGCGAACGATCGCAGGAAGCACGCAGATAACGAATATGGTGCTCCCTTGTAAGTTTGGTGTCGAGGTGTAAGCCCAAGAATTTCAGGTGCGGAACAAATGGAAGACGCGTGCCACGCAAATAAAGATCAGGGGCCGGGTGTACGCCACGAAGTCGATGGAAGTGGACACATTGTGTTTTCGTAGGGGAGAACTGAAAGCCGGTGTGAAATGCCCACTCGGCGATGGATGTTATAGCTAGCTGCAGTTGACGCTCGATGTGCTCTAAACTATGAGAGCGATAGTATATCGCAAAGTCGTCAACATACAGTGACATTGGTATTCCCCTACGAACAACACTGGCAATGCCGTTGATGGCCACGGCGAAAAGTGTTACACTCAGAATCGACCCCTGGGGTACACCATTCTCCTGGATTCGTTCTTGTGAAAGCGTATGGCCAATGCGGACACGAAATCGGCGAAGTTGTAAAAAATTAAGAACAAAGAGAGCTAGATGGCCACGTAAACCGTAGTCGTGTAAACTACGGAGGATACCATAGCGCCATGTAGTGTCGTAGGCCTTCTGCAGGTCGAAGAAGACCCCCACGACATGCTGCTTCATGAGAAAGGCATTCTGGATGTAGGCGTCCATGCGAGTAAGGTTATCGACACTCGAGCGATGACGACGAAAGCCGCACTGAACGTTGCTCAGCAGGTTATTCGTCTCTAGCCACCACACTAAGCGAGTGTTAATCATTCGTTCCATGGTCTTACAAACGACACTCGTCAGGCAGATAGGACGGTAGCTAGAGGGAAGTGTCCGGTCCTTCCCCGGCCGAGGGATAGGGATGACAGTACCCTCGCGCCAGGAAGAAGGGAAAACCTGCTGAAGCCAGATGCGGTTGTACATGTTCAGCAGGAAGGTCAACGCCTCAGGTGGAAGATGAAGCAGCATTTGTCGGTGAATGTCATCAGGCCCAGGAGAAGAGTCCTTCGCGAGAGACAAAGCATGGGCTAGCTCCGCCTCCGTAAAATGAGCGTTGTACGGTTCACTAGAGTCACTTTTAAAATTGAGGACTACCCGCTCCGCAGATTCCTTGACGGGTAAAAAGGTAGTGTGGTAGCTTTGGGTTTGGCTATCAGCAGCGAAAGCGTCTGCGAGGGCGTCGGCGATATCCTGCTCGTGGGTGTAAGAGCGTCCCTGTACGGCAAGACCGGGTATTATCGTCCGGCGACACTTGCCGTACATACGCCGAACAGCAGTCCACACTTGTGTTGCAGAGTTGCGACGGGACAGGGAAGAGACGTAAGATTCCCAGGAGCTACGTTTTGCACTACGGAGTACAAAACGTGCCCTCGCACGAGCGCGTTTAAAAGATATAAAATTGGTCTCCGTAGGATGCAGGTGAAAAGCACGCAGAGCACGCCTACGAGCTTTGATAGCCAAGCGGCATTCCTCGGTCCACCACGGTACGGGAACGTGTCGTGGCGTAGAGGAACTTCGAGGAACGCTGGAATCTGCCGCGAGCAAGATAGAGCAGGTAAAGTACTCCACCATTTCATCAATGGTGTCAAAGCCATTGTCGTGTATGTGAATGAGGGATCGAAATTTCTCCCAATCAGCCTTGGAAATAATCCAGTGAGGGTGTCGTGTTGGCACAGGATGGTGGACGGATAGGTGAATGTTAATGGGATAATGATCACTGCCGTATAAGTCGGAGAGAACCGACCAATCCAGAATAGGTACTAGCGATGGGCTTCAAAAGGAAACGTCTATGGCGGACTGTGTAGCGTAGGCAGATGATATGAAGGTAGGGACACCAGTATTTAACAAAAGTAAGCCGGACATATCGCACACGTCTGCTACAAGGCAACCACGAGCATCGTCAGTGTCGGAGCCCCAGAGGGTATTTTTGGCATTCAGATCGCCCAAAAACAAGATCGGTGGTGGAATCTGTGCCAAGAGAGCCCGAAGATCGTTTTGTTGTACGACACTGACCGGTGGCAGATAGACGTTACAAATAGACAGACTCAGACCCTGCAACTGGACGCGTACTGCCACAGCTTGCAGTGGCGAGTTAAGCGGGATGCTTGTGGCAGAGATGTTATGAGCCACCAGAGTGGCAACACCACCGCTTGCGCGCCGATCAGCTGCAGAGTCATGTCTAAATACCGAAAAACCACGGAGATGTAATGCGTGGTGAGGCTTCAAGTGGGTTTCTTGTACACAGACAATTGATGGAGTTCTTTGAAAGACTAAGTGCTGTATGTCCGGAGAACGTGCCCGAAACCCATTAACATTCCACTGGATTATTTCCATATTAAAAAGAGATTAGTGGCCAGTCTTTATCTTTTTCTTCTTCTTTCGTTTCATCTTGGCGCATTAGGGACCAATCAAGTGGCTTTCCCCATCCTCTGGCGACTCCTCCGATGTTTGGGAGTCCGAAGATACCCTACGGCTCGCAGAGCGGGAGCGGGACTTCATGGAGGAGGTGGGACTGCTGGCTCGAACAACGTGCCTGGCTCGAGGTTTGTCCACAGAAGTGGTTGCACATGGGGACGGTTCGAGAGCTGAAGTCTCCACTGCGATAGATGTAGTCGCAGGAGGATTAGGGTGAGGCTGTGGAGGAGTGCTCGCTGACCAGTCGGTTTGTGTGCCAACATCCGATACAGGTGCGTGTTGCAGGCCCACAGTGGTCACAGGAGGGCGGCGGGCAGCAGACGCATACCCGGTGGTGTTCGCAGGTTTTAGCTGTTCGAAGCGCCGCCGCGCTTCCAGAAACGTTAGGTGTTCCTTAACTCGTAACTCCTGGATACTCTTTTCATCAGAAAACTGTGGGCACTGACGCGAGCTAGAAGGATGTTTCCCTCCACAGTTCACGCAGCAGGGGTCCCGTGTACACGCGGTCTCTTCATGTGCTGCTAACCCGCATCGTTCACAAATAGCAGGATGCGTGCACGAGCTCCTTGTATGTCCGAACCTCTGACACTGGAAGCAGCGCATGGGGCTCGGTACATACGGACGTACAGCGGCCCGCTCATAACCGCAATAGATATATTCTGGCAAGGTGGTACCCTTGAACGTAAGAAACACCGTTCGTAAGGAGATCTCCTTGCCTTCCTGCTTTCGTGACAGACGGTACGCTTGACACACTCTTTGGTGTCAATTTCCTCATTAGAGAGACTGTCCAAGATAGAGGTGGTAACAACTCCCCGACATGAATTAAGCGACTTGTGTGGGGCTACGCGCACGGGATAGGATCCCAACAAATGCGCTTTAAGGAGCTTCTGTGACTGGTCTGAGTTTGTCGTCTCCAATAGCAGCGTACCGTCTCTAAGGCGTGTTGCGTTCTTGACTGGTCCACAAATCCGAACCACTTCCTTCTTTATATAGAAAGGGCTAATATCCTTCATCGATTTTCCATCACTTGCTAAGGTCATAACCAAGAAAACATCAGTGTAAGGGGTTTTGCGCGGATACATGATTGGTTTGGACCCCCTTCCGGAACCGTCGGCGTCAGCCTGCCATCCGGGGGTCAAAGGATAAAAGACACCAAAATCTCCACGGTCTCTGCCGCCATGGAGACCCCTCCATGACTGACCTCAAAGCGTACTTCAGAGGGGCTACCCTCCGATCTCCACTGCTTGTCCGCATGGGTAAACCGTTCACCACGTGACACCCCGGTTTTATGCTACCACCACAGGAATAACCGCCTGTGGCTCCCCGCTTTAGCACACGCTGCCTCAACGGAGTCAGCGTGGATTCAGGGGACTTCGAGTTGATTACACCGGGGTTCCGTCAGCGGTAACACGTCCGGCCGGTGATACTAACCCGACGGCACGCGGCCGTCGGGAGATTAACACCGGCCGTGCCCTCAAGGAGCTACGTGGGTGTACTTGACGTGTGGACGGGCTCCGCACCTAAGGCTACACATGGGGGCAGTGTGAAAGGTCCGCCTAACCTTCGCGCCTGAGACCTCCAAAGAGCACACAAGTCGGGAGCCGCGCTGAAAACCGTGGGACAGGACCACGGAGATAGGAAAGATCCCTGCTGGTGAGACAGGAGTTATAAAACTAAGGCCTTACTAACTAATAATCGGAATAAACCTAGAAGAGGAAGAGGATGATATAAAAGCAACATAAATCGCTGCACGTGGCACAGTTAATGTATATGGAGGGGGTGAAGTGATAGTGAGCAGCTCGGGGCCCCGGGTGCGCCAAACCCGGACCTACCGTGGTAGGTTCCCCTGGGGGAGTTTGATTTCGGAGTCCTCTTCTCCTAGATGAGTCGTCGACCAAGACTAACGAGCCTCATCTACCCGTTGGAATGTTCTTAGCTTCCCCTCACCTCTTGCCTACCAGTGGTCACAAAGACTCACTTAGTAGGCCGTCTGGATCGGGTACTGAGCCCCTCCGCCACGGCAAGGCGACACTTCTTCGGAGGGGGCATCGCTCGATATCGCATCATATGTGCATCGCATCGCATGCGCATTGAGTCACAACGAATCACATGCGCATGGCATTGCTCGACATCGCATCGCATGCGCATTGAGTCACATGCCCATGGCATCACTGGAGAGCGCATCTTATGTGCATTGCATCGCAAGCGCATTGAGCCATGTTGCATCACATGCTCATGAAATCGCTTGATATCGCATCTTATCTGCATCGCCTGGCAAGCGCATTGAGTCACGTCGCTTCACATGCGCTCGAAATCGCATCTTATGTGCATCGCATCGCATGCGTATTGAGTCACGTCGTATCACATGCGCATGAAATCGCTTGATATTGCATTTTATGTGTACCGCATCGAATGCGCATTGAGTCACATCGCGTCACATACGCACGGCATCGTTTGATATCGCATTTTATGTGCAGCGTATCGCATGTGCATTGAGTCACATCGCATTACAAGCGCATGGTATTGCTCGACATCGCATCTTATGAGCATCGCGTCGCATGCGCATTGAGTCACATCGTGTCACAAGCGCATGGCATCGCTCGATATCGCATCTAATGCGCTTCGCTTCGCATGCGCATTGAGTCACATCGCGTCATATGCGCATGGCACCGCTTGATATCGCATCTTATGTGCGTCGCATGCACATTGAGTCACATCGCATCACATGCGCATGGCGTCGCTCGACATTGCATCTTATGTGCATCGCATCGCATGCGCATTGATTCACATCGCGGCACATGCGCTTGGCATCGCTTGATGTCGCATCTTATGTGCATCGCATCGCATGCGCATTGATTCACATCGCGGCACATGCGCATGGCATCGCTTGATATCGCATCTTATGTGCATCGCATCGCATGCGCATTGAGTCACATTGCGTCACATGCGCTTGGCATCGCTTGATGTCGCATCTTATGTAAATCGCATGCGCATTGGGTCACGTCGCGTCACATGTGCATGGCATCGCTTCAAATCGCATTTTATGTGCATCACATCGCATGCGCATTGACTCCCATCGCGTCACATGCGCATGGCATCGCTTGACATCGCATCTTATGTGCATCGCATCGCATGCGCATTGAGTCACGTCGCGTCACATGCGCATGGCATCGCTTGATATCACATCTTATATAAATTGCATGCGCATTGAGTCACGTCCCGTCACATGCGCATGCCATCGCTTGATATCGCATCTCATGTGCATCGCATCGCATGAACATTGAGTCACGTCGCATCACATGAGTATGGCATCGCTTGAGAGCGCATCTTATGTGCATCGCATTGAATGCGCATTGAGTCACATCGGGTCACATGCGCACGCTTCGCTCGAAATCCCATCTTACGTGCATCGCATGCGCATTGAGTCACGTCGCGTCACATGCGCATGGCATCGCTTGATATCACATCTTATATAAATTGCATGCGCATTGAGTCACGTCGCGTCACATGCGCATGCCATCGCTTGATATCGCATCTCATGTGCATCGCATCGCATGAACATTGAGTCACGTCGCATCACATGAGTATGGCATCGCTTGAGAGCGCATCTTATGTGCATCGCATTGAATGCGCATTGAGTCACATCGGGTCACATGCGCACGCTTCGCTCGAAATCCCATCTTATGTGCATCGCATGCGCATTGAGTCACATGGCATCACATGCGCATGGCATCGCATCTTATGTCCATCGAATCGCATGCGCTTTTGAGTCACATCACGTCACATGCGCATGGCATCCCTTGATATCGCATTTCATATGCATCGCATCGCATGCGCATTGAGTCACATCGCGTTACATGCGCTTGGCATCGCTTGATATCGAATCTTATGTGCATCGCACCGCATGCGCATTGACTTACATCGCGTCACATGCGCATGGCATTGTTTGATATCGCATCTTATGTGCATCGCATCGCATGCGCATTGGGTCACATCACGTCACATGCGCTTGGCATCTCTTGATATCGCATCTTATGAAAATCCCATGCGCATTGATTCACGTCGCGTCAACATTAGCATGGCATCGCTTCATATCGCATCTCATGTGCATCGCAGCGCATGCGCAATGAGTCACGTCGCATCACATGCGCATGGCTTCGCTTGATATCGCATTTCATGTGCATCGCAGCGCATGCGCAATGAGTCACGTCGCATCGCATGCGCATGGCATCGCTTGATATCGAATCTTATGTGCATCGCATCGCATGCGCATTGAGCCACGTTGCGTCACATGTGCATGGCATCGCTTGATATCGCATCTTATGTGCATCGCATGCGCATTGAGTCACATCGCATCGCATGCGCATGGCATCGCTTGACATGGCATCTTACGTGCATCGCACCGCATGCGCATTGAGTCACGTCGCGTTCCATGCGCATGGCATCCCTTGATATCGCATCTTATGCGCGACGCGTCGCATGCGCATTGAGTCACGTCGCGTCACATGCGCATGACATTCCTTGATATCGCATTTTATGTGCATCGCATCGCATGCGCATTGAGTCCCATCGCGTCACAATCGCATGGCATCGCTTGATATCGCATCTTATGTGCATTGCATCGCATGCGCATTGAGTCACGTCACGTCACATACGCATGCCATCGCTTGATATCGCATCTCATGTGCATCGCATCGCAAGCGCGTTGAGTTACGTCACATCACATGCGCATGGCATCGCTTGATATCGCATCTTATGTGCATCACATGGCATGCGCATTGAGTCACATCGCGTCACATGTGCAAGTTATCGCTTGATATCGCATCTTATGTGCATCGCATGCCCATTGAGTTACATTGCGTCACATGCGCATGGCATCGCTTGATATCGCATCTTATGTGCCTCACATCGCATGCGCATTGAGGCACGTCGCACCACATGCGCATGACATCGCTCGACACCGCATCTTATGTGCATCGCATCGCATTCACATTGATTCACGTCGCGTCACATGCGCATGGCATCGCTTGATATCGCATCTAATGTGCATCGCATCGCATGCGCATTGAGCCACATCGCGTCACATGCGCATGCATCGCCCGACATCGCATCTTATGTGCATCGCATGCGCATTGACTCACATCACGCCACATGCGCATGGCATCGCTTGATATGGCATCATATGTGCATCGCATGCGCATTCAGCCACATCGGGTCACATGCGCATTGTATCGCTTGATTTCGCATCGTATGTGCGTCGCATCGCATGCACATTAAGTCACGTCGCGTCACATGCGCATGCCATCGCTTGATATTGCATCTTATGTGCATCGCATCGCAGCGCATTGAGTCACATCACGCAACATGCGCATGGAATCGCTTGATATCGCATCTTATGTGCATCGCATCGCATGCGGATTTAGTCACATCACGTCACATACGCACGGCGTCGCTTGATATCGCATCTTATGTGCATCGCATCGCATGCACATTGAGTCACGTTGCGTCACATGCGATTGGCATCGCTTGTTATCGCATCTTATGTGCATCGCATCGCATGCGCTTTGAGTGACGTCGCGTCACATGCGCATGGCATCTCTTGATATCGTATCTTATGTGCATCGCATCGTATGCGCATTGAGTCACGTCGCGTCACATGCGCATGGCATCGCTTGTTATCGCATCTTATGTGCATCGCATCGTATTCGCATTGGGTCACGTCGCCTCACATGATCGTGGCATCGCTTGATATCGCAACTTATGTGCATCGCATCGCATGCGCATTGAGTGACGTCGGGTCACATGCGGGTGGCATCGCTTGATATCGTATTGTATGTGCGTCGCATCGCATGCACATTAAGTCACGTCGCGTCACATGCGCATGCCATCGCTTGATATTGCATCTTATGTGCATCGCATCGCAGCGCATTGAGTCACATCACGCAACATGCGCATGGAATCGCTTGATATCGCATCTTATGTGCATCGCATCGCATGCGGATTTAGTCACATCACGTCACATACGCACGGCGTCGCTTGATATCGCATCTTATGTGCATCGCATCGCATGCACATTGAGTCACGTTGCGTCACATGCGATTGGCATCGCTTGTTATCGCATCTTATGTGCATCGCATCGCATGCGCTTTGAGTGACGTCGCGTCACATGCGCATGGCATCGCTTGTTATCGCATCTTATGTGCATCGCATCGTATTCGCATTGGGTCACGTCGCCTCACATGATCGTGGCATCGCTTGATATCGCAACTTATGTGCATCGCATCGCATGCGCATTGAGTGACGTCGGGTCACATGCGGGTGGCATCGCTTGATATCGTATCTTATGTGCATCTCATCGCATGCGCATTGAGTCACGTCGCGTCACATTTGCATGGCATCGCTTGATATCGCATCTTATGTGCATCGCTTCGCAGCGCATTGTGTCACATCGCGTCACATGCGCATGCATCGCTCGAAATCCCAACTTATGTGCATCGCATGCGCATTTAGTCACATCGCGTCACATGCGTATGTGTCGCTTGGTATCGCATCTTATGTGCGTCGCATCGCATGCGCATTGAGTCACGTCTCGTCACTTGCGCATGGCATCGCTTAATATCGCATCTTATCTGCATCGCATCGCACGCGTATTGAGTCACATCGCGTCACATGCGCATGGCATCGCTTGATATCGCATCTTATATGCATCGCATCGCATGCGCATTGAGTCACGTCGCGTCGCATGCGCACGGCATTGCCTGATATCGCATCTTACGTTCATCGCATCGCATGTGCATTAAGTCACTTCGGACCACATGCGCCTGACATGGCTCGATATCGCATTTTTTGTGCACCGCATCGCATGCGCATTGAGTGTCATCGCGTCATATGCGCATGGCATCGCTTGATATCGCATCTTATGTGCATCGCATTGCAGCAAATTGGGTCACATTGCGTCACATACGCATGCATCGCTCGACATCGCGTCTTATGTGCATCGCATGCGCATTGAGCCACGTCGCGTCACATGCGCATGGCATCGCTTGATATCGCATCTTATGTGCATCGCATCGCATGTGCATTGAGGCACGTCGCGTCACATGCGCATGGCACTGCTTGATATCGCATCTTATGTGCACCGCATCGCATGCGCAGTGA
The DNA here is from genome assembly GCA_030765045.1 of Tenodera sinensis. NCBI lineage: Eukaryota > Metazoa > Arthropoda > Insecta > Mantodea > Mantidae > Tenodera > Tenodera sinensis. Next base: position 120,642,954 of record CM060968.1, read on the forward strand.
ATCACGTCGCGTCACATGCGCATGGCATCGCTTGATATGGCATCTTATGAGCATGGCATCACATGCTTATTAAGTCACGTCGCGTCACATGCGCATGGCATCGCTCCAGATCGCATCTTTTGTGCATCGCATCGCATGCGGATTGAGTGACATCACATCACATGCGCATGGCATCGCTTGATATCGCATCTTATATGCACCGCATCGCATGCGCATTGAGTCACTCGCGTCACATACGCATGGCATCGCTAGATATCGCATCTTATGTGCATCGCATCGCATGCGCATTGAGTCACGTTGCGTCAATTGCGCATGCCATCGCTTGTTATCGCATCTTATGTGCATCTCATCGCATTCGCATTGTGTCACGTCGCGTCACATGCGCATGGCACTGCTTGATACCGCATCTTATGAGCGTCGCATCGAATGCCCATTGAGACACGTCACGCACATGCGCATGGCATAGCTTGATATCGCATCTTATGTGCATCGCATTGCATGCGGATTGAGTCACACCATATGCGCATGGCATCGCTTGATATCGCATCTTATATGCACCGCATCGCATGCGCATTGAGTCACTCGCGTCACATACGCATGGCATCGCTTGATATCGCATCTTATGTGCATCGCATGCGCATTGAGTCACGTCTGGTCAAATGCGCATGGCGTCGCTTGATATTGCATCTTATGTGCATCGCATCGCATGCGCATTGAGTCACGTCGCGTCACATGCGCATGGCATCGCTTTATATCGCATCTTATGTGCATCGCATTGAATGCGCATTGAGTCACATCGGGTCACATGCGCATGCTTCGCTCGAAGTCCCATCTTATGTGCATCGCATGCGCATTGAGTCACATCGCATCACATGCGCATGAGATGGCTCGACATCGCATACTATGTGAATCCCATCGCATCCGCATTGAGTCACATCGCGTCACATGCGCATGGCTTCGCTTGATATCGCATCCTATGTGCATGGCATCGTTTGCGCATTGAGTCACGTCGCGTCAATGCGCATGTCATCTCTTGATATCGCATCTTATGTGCATCGCATCGCGTGCGCATTGAGTCACGTCGCGTCACATGCGCATGGCATCGATTGTTATCGCATCTTATGTGCATCGCATCGAAATCACATTGATTCACGTCGCGTCACATGCGCATGGCATCGCATGATATCGCATCTTATGTGCATAGCATCGCATGCTCATTGAGTCACGTCGCGTCACATGCGCATGGCATCGCTTGATAACGCATCTTATGTGCATCTCATCGCATGCGCATTGAGTCACGTCGCGTCACATGCGCATGGCATCGCTTGATTTCGCATCATATGTGTATCGCATAGCATGCACATTGAGTCACGTCGCACCACATGCACATGCTATTGCTCAACATCGCATCTTATGTGCATCTCATCGCATGCGCATTGTGTCACGTCGCGTCACATGCGCATGGCATCGCATGATATCGCATCTTATGTGCATAGCATCGCATGCTCATTGAGTCACGTCGCGTCCCATGCGCATGGCATCGCTTGATAACGCATCTTATGTGCATCTCATCGCATGCGCATTGAGTCACGTCGCGTCACATGCGCATGGCATCGCTCGATTTCGCATCATATGTGTATCGCATAGCATGCACATTGAGTCACGTCGCACCACATGCACATGCTATTGCTCGACATCGCATCTTATGTGCATCGCATCGCATGCGCATTGAGTCACTTGACGTCATATGCGCATGGCATGACTTGTTATCGCATCTTATGTGCATCGCATGCGCATTGAGCCACGTCGGGGCACATGCGCATGGCAGCGCTTGTTATCGCATCTTATGTGCATCTCTTCGCATGCAAATTGAGTCACATCGTGTCACATGCGCATGGCATCGCCTGATATCGCTTCTCAAGTGTATCGAATCGCAGCGCATTGGGTCACATCGCGTCACATGCGCATGCATCGCTCGACATCGCATCTTACGTGCATCGCATGCACATTGAGTCACATCGCATCACATGCGCATGGGATGGCTCGACATCGCATCTTATGTGCATCGCTTCGGAGCGCATTGTGTCACATCGCGTCACTTGCGCATGCATCGCTCGAAATCGCAACTTATGTGCATCGCATGAGCATTGAGTCACATCGCGTCACATGCGCATGGTATCGCTTGATATCGCATCTTATGTGCGTCTCATCGCATGCGCATTGACCCACGTCGCGTCAAATGCGCGTGGCATCGCTTGATATCCCATCTTATGTGCATCGCATCGCAGCGCATTGAGTCACATCACGCCACATGCGCATGACATCGCTTGATATCGCATCTTATGTGCATGGAATCGCGCGCGCATTAAGTCACGTCGCGCCACATGCGCATGGCGTCGCTTGATATCATAACTGATGTGTATCGCATCGCATGTGCATTGAGCCACGTCGCGTCATATGCGCATGGCATCGCTTGTTATCGCATCTTAAGTGCATCACATCGGATGCGCATTGAGTCACATCGCGTCACATGCGCATGGCATAGCTTCATATCGCATCTTATGTGCATCGCATCGCATGCGTATTGAGTCACGTCGCGTCACATGCGCATGGCATCGTTAGTTATCGCATCTTATGTGCATCTTATCGCATTCGCATTGTGTCGCGTCCTGTCACAGGCGCATGGCATTGCTTGATACCGCATCTTATGTGCGTCGCATCGCATGCGCATTGAGACAGGTCATATGCGCATGGCAACGCTTGATATCGCATCTATCGCTGATCTCATCGCATACTCATTGAGTCACGTCGCATCACATGCGCATGGCATCGCTTGATATCGCATCTTATGTGCATCGCATCGCATGCACATTGAGTCACGTCGCACCACATGCGCATGACATCGGTCGACATCGGATCATATGTGCGTCGAATCGCATGCGCATTGAGTCACTTCATATCACACGCGCATGGCATCGCTCGACATCTAATTTTGTGTGCATCGCATTGTATGCGTATTGAGTCGCATCGCGTCACATGCGCATGGCATCGCTTGATATCACATCTTATGTGCATCGCATCGCAGCGCATTGAGGCACATCACGCAACATGCGCATGGCATCTCTTGATATCGCATCTTATGTGCATCGCATCGCATGCGGATTGAGTCACATCACATCACATGCGCATGGCATCGCTTGATATTGCATCTTATATGCACCGCATCGCATGCGCATTGAGTCACTCGCGTCACATACGCATGGCATCGCTAGATATCGCATCTTATGTGAATCGCATCGAATGCGCATTGAGTCACGTTGCGTCAATTGCGCATGGCATCGCTTGTTATCGCTTCTTATGTGCATCTCATCGCATTCGCATTGTGTCACGTTGCGTCACATGCGCATGGCATTGCTTGATACCGCATCTTATGAGCGTTGCATCGCATGCCCATTGAGACACGTCACGTCACATGCGCATGGCATAGCTTGATATCGCATCTTATGTGCATCGCATTGCATGCGGATTGAGTCACATCATATGCGCATGGCATCGCTTGATATCGCATCTTATATGCACCGCATCGCATGCGCATTGAGTCACTCGCGTCACGTACGCATGGCACCTGAAACAACGCATTGGGTTTGGCACATACTGGCGTACAGCGGCACGTTCGTATCCACAAAAGATGTACTCAGGTAATTTCGTGCCTTTGAATGTTAGAAATACTGTACGCAAAGCTAACTCCTTGCCATCCTGTTTTCGCGTAAGGCGATAGGCCTGACATACATGCTGGTCAGAGAGAGAGGTGACAATCTCCTCATTCGACAGGTTGTCTAGACTTGAGGTGGTGACAACTCCCCTACAGGTATTGAGCGTTTTGTGTGGGGCTACCCGAATTGGGTAGGATCCCAACAACTTCGCTTTCGAGAGTTTCTGTGATTGCTCTGCCGTTTTGGTCTCGATTAACAGCGTACCGTCACGTAGTCTTGTCGCGTTCTGCACCGGGCCACATATTCTGTCTACCCCACGTTTGATATAAAAAGGGCTAATATCCATAATCGTCTTCCCTTCACAAGCCAATGTCACAACAAGAACAGAGTCAAAAAGAGAGGGTTTGCGCGGATACATATTGAAATTGGACCCCCATCCGGAACCGTCGGCGTCAGCCTGCCATCCGGGGGTCAAAGAAAACAAAGACACCAAAATCTCCACGGTCTGTGCCGCCATAGAGACCCCTCCATGACTGATCTCAAAGCGTACTTCAGAGGGGCTACCCTCCGATCTCCACTGCTTGTCCGCATGGGTAAACCGTTCACCACGTGACACCCCGGTTTTATGCCCCCACCACAGGAATAACCGCCTGTGGCTCCCCGCTTTAGCACACGCTGCCTCAACGGAGTCAGCGTGGATTCAGGGGACTTCGGGTTGATTACACCGGGGCTCCGTCAGCGGTAACACGTCCGGCCGGTGATACTAACCCGACGGCACGCGGCCGTCGGGAGATTAACACCGGCCGTGCCTTCAAGGAGCTACGTGGGTGTACTTGACGTGTGGACGGGCTCCGCACCTAAGGCTACACAAGGGGGCAGTGTGAAGGGTCCGCCTAACCTTCGCGCCTTAGACCTCCAAAGAGCACACAAGTCGGGGGCCGCGCCGAAAACCGTGGGACAGGACCACGGAGATAGGAAAGATCCCTGCTGGTGAGACAGGAGTTATAAATCTAGGAACCTACAAACTAATAATCAGAATAAGCCTAGAAGAGGAAGAGGGTGATATAAAAAGCAACATAAAACGCTGCACGTGGCACAGTTAATGAGTCACATCGCGTCACATGCGCATGCATCGCTTGATATCGCATCTAATGTGCATCGCATCGCAGCGCATTGACTCACATCGCGTCACATACGCATGCATCGCTCGACATCGCATCTTATGTGCATAGCATGCTTACTGAATCACGTCGCGTTACATGCGCATGGCATCGTTTGATATCGCATCTTATGTTCATCGCAACGCATGTGTATTGAGGCACGTCGCACCACATGGGCATGACATCGCTCGATATCGCATCTTTTGTGCCTCGCATCGCATGCGCATTGACTCACATCGCGTCACATGCGCATGCATCGCTTGATATCGCATCTTATGTGCATCGCATCGCAGCGCATTGACTCACATCGCGTCACATACGCATGCATCGCTCGACATCGCATCTTATGTGCATAGCATGAGCATTGAGCCACGTCGCGTCACATGCGCATGGCATCGCTTGATATCGCATCTTATGTGCATCATATCGCATGAGCATTGAGTCACGTCGAGTCACATGCCCATGGTATCGCTTGATATCGCACCTTATGCGCATCGCATGTGCATTGAGTCACGTCGCGTCACATGCGCATGGTATCCCTTAATATCGCATCTTATGTGCATCGCATCGCATGCGCATGGAGTCACGTCGCATCACATTCTAATGGCATTGCTTGATATCGCATCTTATGTGCATCGCATCGCAGTGCATTGAGTTACATCGCGTCACATACGCATGCATCGCTCGACATCGCAACTTATGTGCATCGCATGCGCATTTAGTGATATGCGTCATATACGCATGGCATAGCTTGATATCGCATCTTATGTGCATCGCATCGCAGTGCATTGAGTTACATCGCGTCACATACGCATGCATCGCTCGACATCGCCACTTATGTGAATCGCATGCGCATTGAGTCACATCGCATCACATGCGCATGGCATCGCTGGATATCTCATCTTATGTGCATCGCATCGCATGCGCATTGAGTCACGTCGCGTGGCATGTGCATGGCATTGATTAATATCGCATCTTATGTTCATCGCATCGCATGTGCATTGAGTCACGTCGCACCACATGCGCATGACATCGCTCGATATCGCATCTTTTGTGCCTCGCATCGCATACGCATTGACTCACATCGCGTCACATGCGCATGCATCGCTTGATATCGCATCTTATGTGCATCGCATCGCAGCGCATTGACTCACATCGCGTCACATACGCATGCATCGCTCGACATCGCATCTTATGTGCATCGCATGCGCATTGAGCCACGTCGGGTCACATGCGCATGGCATCGCTTGATATCGCATCTTATGTGCATCGCATCGCATGCTCATTGGGTTATCTCGCGTCACATGCGCATGGCATCGCTTGACATGGCATCTTATGTGCACCGCATAGCATGCTTACTGAATCACGTCGCGTTACATGCGCATGGCATCCCTTGATATCGCATCTTATGTGCATCGCATCGCAGGCGCATTGAGTCACGTCGCACCACATGCGCATGACATTGCTCGATATCGCATCTTTTGTGCATCGCATCGCATGCTCATTGAGTCATATCTCGTCACATTTGCATGGCATCGCTTGATATCGCATCTTATGACCATCGCATCGCATGCTTATTGAATCACGTCGCGTCACATGCGCATGGCATCGCTTGATATCGCATCTTTTGTTCATCTCATCGCATGTGCATTGAGTCACGTTGCACCACATGCGCATGACATCGGTCGACATCGTATCTTTTGTGCATCGCATCGCATGCGCATTGAGTCATGTCTCGTCACATTTGCATGGCATCGCTTGATATCGTATCTTATGTGCATCGCATCGCATGCGCATTGAGTGTCATCGCGTCATATACGCATGGCATCGATTGATATCGCATCTTATGTGCTTCGCAGCGCATTGAGTTACATCCCGTCACATCCGTAAGCATCGCTCGACATCGCATCTTATGTGCATCGCATGCGCATTGAGTCACATCGCATCACATGCCAATGGCATCACTTTATATCGCATCTTTTCTGCATCGCATCGCATGCGCATTGAGCCACTTCGCATCACATGCACATGGCATCGCTCGACATCGCATCTTATGTGCATCGCATGCGCATTGAGTCACATCGCATCACACGCGCATGGCATTGCTCTACATCGCATCTTATGTGAATTGCATGGCATGCGCATTGACGTACGTCGCGACATATGCACATGGCATCGCTTGATATCGCATCTTATGTGCATCGCATGGCATGCGCATTGAGTCACATCGCGTCACATGCGCATGGCATCAGTTCATATCGCATCTTATGTGCATTGCATCGCATGGGCATTGAGTCACTTCGAATCTCATGCGCATGGCATCGCTTCATATCGCACCTTATGTGCATCGCAACGCATGCGCTTTGAGTCACATCCCATGACATGCGCATGGCATCGCTCGACATCGCATCTTATGTGCATCGCATCGCATGCGCATTGAGTCACGTAGCGCCACATGCGCATGGCATCGCTTGATATCGCATCTTATGTGCATCGCATCACATGCGCATTGAGTCACGTCGCGTCGCATGCGCATGGCATTGCCTGATATCGCATCTTATGTTCATCGCATGGCATGTGCATTGAGTCACGTCGCCCCACATAAGCATGACATCGCTCGATATCGCATCTTTTGTGCATCGCATCGCATGCGCATTGAGTCACGTCGCGTCACATTCCTATGGCATCGCTTGATATCGCATCTTATGTGCATCGCATCGCAGCGCATTTAGTCACATCGCGTCATATACGCATGGCATCGCTGGATATCGCATCTTATTTGCATCGCATCGCATCGCATGCGCATTGAGTCACAGCGCGTCAAATGCACATGGCATCACTTTATATCGCCTCTTGTGTATATCGCATCGCATGCGCATTGAGCCACGTCGCGTGGCATGTGCATGGCATTGCTTGATATCGCATCTTATGTTCATCGCATCGCATGTGCATTGAGTCACGTCGCACCACATGCGCATGACATCGCTCGATATCGCATTTTTTGTGCATCGCATCGCATGCGCATTGAGTCATGTCTCGTCACATATGCATGGCATCGTTTGATATCGCATCTTATGACCATCGGATCGCATGCTTATTGAGTCACGTCGCGTCACATGCGCATGGCATCGCTTGATATCGCATCTTATGTGCATCGCATCGAAGGCGCATTGACCCACAACGCGTCAGATGCCAATGGCATCACTTGATATCGCATCTTTTCTGCATCGCATCGCATGCGCATTGAGTCACTTCGCGTCACATACGCATGCATCGCTCGACATCGCACCTTATGTGCATCGCATGTGCATTGAGTCACGTCTCGTCTCATGCGCATGGCTTCGCTTGATATTGCAACTTATGTGCATCGCATCGCAGGCATATTGAGTCACGTCGCGTCACATGCGCATGTCATCGCTTGATATTGCATCTTATGTTCATCTCATCGCATGTGCATTGAGTCACTTCGCATCACATGCGCATGGCATCGCTTCATATCGCACCTTATGTGCATTTGATTTGATTTAGTTTAAGGGCGCTCAACTTCTAGGTCATCAGCGCCCTTAAAGGATTCATGGCAATAGCCAGATATAAATTTCACTCAAAAACTAAAAATACTAGTAACAAGAAACGTTTACAAGTAAAAAGCAGTGGCAATAGCCAGATATGAAACAAGGTGGTAATATGTCCAAAAGCAGAAACAGATAATTAAAAAAAATTTAGATCCTCAAATTCATATTACACTCCGCTAAAAAATTAAAAACTCTATCAACCGCTGTTTTGTCGTCCGCTAGAACTTCTGCAAGTCTGGCAGGCAGCTGCAGAGAATCCCGAAGGTCCGCTTGAGAGCAACAGTCTAGCAATACGTGGCGAAGTGACAAAAGGTTGTCACACAGCGGACATAGAGGCGCAGGGTCCCTTTTAAATAGGTAACCGTGCGAAAAATTGCAGTGCCCTATTCTTAATCGAGCCAAACTAACCTCCTCGCGAAGAGATGTGCGACAGGAAGTTACCCAGTTTATCGGAAGTTCTTTCACTTCTCTAAGCTTATTACCGCGGAGAGCTGACCACTCGTCGTGCCAGGACGACAGCACCGCTCTCCGCACTTCAAGCCTAAAGTCTTCCGAAGTAAGACGTGAGATGATAATACTGGGTTCTGTAGTTGCCGTCTTTGCTGCTAAATCTGCCATTTCATTCCCCGGCAAACCTACGTGACCAGGAATCCATGCACACACCACGTCAACGCCAGAAGCGTGTAAAACATGGAGGGCATCCTGGATACGTTGTACAATAGGGTGGGGGTTGTACAACTGACATAGGCTCTGCAGTGCACTAAGGGAATCGCTCAAAATCAGGCAGTCACCTAATTTACGACGGCGAACATACAAAACGGCTCCATAAATTGCATAAAGCTCTGCAGTAAAAATGGAGGTGCTATTTGGAAAACCGAATGTATATGGTTCGGTTCCATAAACATAAGCACATCCAACACCGTTGGAGCCCTATGACCCATCGGTGTAAATACATCGACGGCCAGTGTAGCCTGACAAAAATTCTAAGAAACACGTGCGGATACTTGAAATAGGCATCGTGGACTTCTGGTGTATGGTCATCCCAAGATCTACATGGGGCGTACCAGATAGCCAAGGGGGGTAAAGTCTCTCGCCCTTGGCGAACATCACAGGCAGTTCCACTCCAAGCTTCACTAGGAGCTCTTGGAAACGGAACCCCGCAGGCTTTGCATTAAGGGAGCTATTTCTATATCGTTCTCTTAGCGTGGTGGTGAAAAAAGAAGCGAACGTTGGGTGCTTAGGCATACATCTAAGCGCACAACCATAATTTGCCAAGAGAATCTCACGCCGATAATGCAGAGGAGGTTCTGCGGACTCGGCGTAAAGGCTCACCACTGGGCTTGTTGGAAAAGCTCCTGTTGCAATGCGGATGCCCCTATTATGGACCACGTCTAATCTTCTCAGCACAGATGGTCGTGCTGACGAATAAACAATACACCCATAGTCTAGCTTGGATCGGACCAATGCGCGATATATTCGCAACAAAATTGTCCGATCCGCTCCCCACGATTTGCCATTCAGTACTCGCATAATATTTAGGGAACGGTCACATCTCGCTCTTAGCTGTGCAATATGCGACGACCAACTAAGCTTCCTGTCCAAGATCAAACCCAGGAAGCGCGTCTCTTCTGCGAAGGGAAGTGAATCTGGACCAAATCGGAGCGAAGGTGGTAATCGTCTCCTACGGCGCCAGAAATTAACGCAGATTGACTTCTCAGTTGAGAAACGGAAGCCGTTTTTCATGCTCCATTCTCTAAGGTTGTCCAAACATTGCTGCAGGCGCCGTTCTAAGAACGCCGTGCGCTGAGAAGTGCAATAGACAGCAAAATCGTCTACGAATAGGCATGACGAAACTCCAGGTGGAACACATTTCCAGATGGAGTTAATTGCTATAGCAAAGAGCGTGACACTTAGCACCGAACCCTGAGGTACTCCCTCCTCCTGAACAAAAGAATTAGAAAAAACCGAGCCGACCCTTACTCGGAAAAAGCGGTCCTTCATAAACTCCTGAATGAAAAGTGGTAGGCGTCCACGCATATTCCAGGCATACAGGGAACGTAGAATCCCTGCTCGCCAGCACGTATCATAAGCCTTCTCAAGATCGAAAAATATGCCAACGGTTTGACAGTTCTTCATAAACCCGTCCATTATCTGTGTCGATATTGACACAAGATGGTCAACAGTTGAACGGCGTCGTCGAAAACCACACTGGATGTTAGCCAGTAGGTTACGACTTTCTAACCACCATACCAATCGTCCATTGATCATGCGTTCCATCACCTTGCAAACGCAACTGGTGAGGGAAATAGGACGATAGCTGGAGGGAAGATGACGGTCCTTCCCAGCCTTCAAGATGGGAATAACGGTGGCCTCCCGCCAATTTTCTGGGAGTATACTGTCAACCCAAACACGATTATAGACCTCGAGCAGGAATGCCTTACCTTCAGGAGAGAGCTGTTGTAACATTTGTACATGAATACCGTCCGGTCCTGGTGCTGAACATCGCGAAGATTTCAGTGAATGCTCCAGCTCCGCCATGGTGAAAAGGCGATTGTAATCTTCTACGTTTCTAGAACGAAACGTGAAGCCTTGAGATTCCACCTGAGTTTTAAATGGAAGGAACTCAGGGGAGTAGTTTACCGAGCTAGACACTTGTGCGAAAGCACTGCCAAAGGTATTGGCCACTTCAAATGAATCAACAACAGCTCCTGTGGCTGTTTTTAGTCCCGCTATTGGTATTTGGGTCGTTTTAGCTGCAACACGCCTTAATCTATCCCACACAACCGAGGAAGGTGTGTGTCGGTTAAATGAAGCTACAAATTTGCTCCATGATGACTTTTTGCTATCCTTAATGACTTGTCTGGACCTGGCGCGCATTTTCTTGTATTCGATCAGGTTTTCCAAAGTAGGGTGACGTTGGAAAACCCTAAGTGCACGCCTTCGAGCACGAATGGCATTCCGACATTCTTCCGTCCACCAGGGGACGGGAAATCGACGGGGGTGTGTAGTCGACCGCGGAATCGATTGTTCAGCAGCAGAGAGAATCGTCTCCGTGAGATGCTGCGCCAAAGTATTTACTGAGTCATGCTCGTTGTAGGTAAAGACAGCCAACTGGGTGTAAAGGTTCCAGTTGGCATGGTCCAAACGCCACCTGGGCATACGTGTGGAGTGTGTATGTTGCGTCAAGAGACTAATAAGACATGGGAAGTGGTCACTAGAGTGTAAATCAGAGATGACATTCCATTGTAAGGAGACTGCCAACTGAGGTGAACAAACTGCAAGATCAAGGTGTGAGAAGGTGCTGTGGGAGTCAGAAATGAATGTAGGCTCTCCAGTATTGAGGAGAGCTAGGTTGTGACTGTCCAAGAAATCGGAAATGAGTTTACCTCTCGCACAAGCGCGACTTGAACCCCAAAGTGGGTGGTGCGCATTGAAGTCTCCCACCAAAAGAAACGGTGTTGGCAACTGGGAAACTAGATCTTCTAAATCAATGTGCGAGAAGTCATGGGACGGAGGCAAATATATATTACAGATGGTGAAATGGATGTCTGGCAGTAGAATCCTTATTGCAACTGATTGTATATCAGAGTGCAATGGTAGAGTTTGCATATACACGTCATCTCTAACAAGTATCATAGCGCCGCCATGTGCCGGTACACCCTCTTCTGGTGTAACATCACACCGTATTGGGATGTATCGCCTTAGATGGAAAGCGTCATGAGGACGCAGCTTAGTCTCTTGCAAACATGCAACCAGAGGTTCGTATTCTTTGACCAAAAGCTCAAGTTCTGGCCGTTGAGTTCGAATTCCACGTATGTTCCATTGTAGGATAGCCATATTGCATTGTGTGTGGGACAGATAGTTCCAAGGTAACTCTTCATTACTTTAGAGCAGGCGGTTGTCGAACTAATTTAGCCCTTTTCTCTCTTGGGCTGACGTTCTTTTCGGACGCTTTTTCGCGCCTCTTTTCCACTGGGGGTCTTCCAGTGTGGGCAGATTCTAGTTCCATGTCCTCTGCCGAGGACGTGCGTCTTCCCATAGCAAACTTAGGTTCGAGTGTCTCGAACCGGTTGCTAATGGGGACCGGCGAAGATGACATTTGCCGGTCTGTAGCCATACCAGAGGATCCCTCTGAAGAGGATCTCCTAGGAGATGGCTTTTTCTTTCCCTTTGATGGCTTGGGAGAAACCTTGCTTGCCTTGAGGAAATCGGATCTTTTATACTCGGTTTTAAACTTGATCGATGAAGCATCGTATACAATCGGTCTACTTGTCGAGGTCGGCTTCTTTGTTGGTGACCTTCCTGGTCTGCTGGATTGAACTGCGGTGCTTGTAGATGCTCTGGCGGACTTAGGTGATGTCTGAGGCTTTGGATGTGACCTAGCTACAAGAATTTTTTCTGATATTGTTGCCCCATTCATATCGCTAGTTTGAGTTGCGATTTCCCGACATGGTACTGCTTTAGCTGCAACCGAGCTATAGGTACCGGAGCTCGGGATAGTGGGCTGGCGCAAACGTAAGAGCTTTCGGGCTTCTGAGAAGGACACCTTCTCTCTAACCCGGATCTCCTGGATAGCTCTTTCCTCCATATAGCGCGGACATTCTCGGGAGTTTGCTGGATGTTCTCCCCTGCAGTTAATACAACTGGGAGGTGAGGTACAGTCATCGTCATGGGCGATGCCTCCACAGTTTACGCAGGTAGCTCTACCACTGCACGTGTCACTTGTATGACCAAAGCGCTGGCATTTGTAACATCTAAGCGGGCTCGGAATGTAAGGTCTTACTTCAATGGCCTCGTACCCAGCCTTTATCCTTTGCGGGAGATCTACCCGATTAAAGGTAAGGAAAAGGGTACGGGTAGGCAGATATTCGCCTCCATCTTTTCTCTGAACCCGATAAACAGATATCACACCCTGATCTGCGAGGTTCTCCTTAATTTCATCATTGGACATATCGTCCAATGCGCGTGTGTTGACAACGCCGCGAGAGGAGTTCAACGTTTTGTGCATGTCTACATGCACCGGATAGCTGCCTAGCATGTTGGCTTTTAATATAGTAGCTGCCTGTGCTGCTGAATTGGATTCAACCAACAGCGTGCCGTTCCGAGATCTCGTGCAGTTCTTCACGGGGCCAGCTATCTTATCGAGACCCTTCTGTATAGCGAATGGATTCACCGACCTAAATGTTTTACCTTCCGCATTTCTTGTAATAACTAAGTAGCGAGGACCACTCAACTCTGCTACTTCCTTTTCACTTACTTTAAAATGTTTGTTTTTTTTGAGTTTTGAATGTACTCATTGCGATTATATCCTCCACCATTGCAAATGTCTCCGATGGCATGCTCACATCCTGGGCGCCACCCCGGCTTAGGTGAGAGTCCTGGCCTGGACCTTGCTCACCCTAGGGTCTCACCTCCCAATGTATAGACAGAGGGACCCAATCGCCTTCAGGAGTGCATCAGCTCATGCAATGGCCCCTCCCCGGGACTGACCTTTATCAGCGGATACGCACACAGATCCTACATGATAACCAGGGGCTGGGACTTACGCGATTACCCAGTCACCCCTTGCGTCACCCCATCCTCCGACCCGCGCGTAGGTTATCCAACAGACTGTGTACAGGGAGGTAACAGGTGGGAGGTCAAACACAAAAGTGGACCAAAGTTGATTGGGCGTTTGGCATGTGCTCTCTCACCTCTTGGAGGAACCCAATCGAGAGTATGGCATGGGGCCCGGGTACGCCAAACCCGTACCTACCGTAGTAGGAGCCCCTGGGGGAGTTTGATTTCGGAGTCCTCTTCTCCTAGATGAGTCGTCAACCAAGACTAACGAGCCCCATCTACCCGTTTGGAATGTTCTTTGCTTCCCCTCACCTCTTGCCTACCAGTAATCAAAATGACACTTAGTAGCCCGTCTGGATCGGGTACTGAGCCCCTCCGCCACGACAAGGTGACACTCCTTCGGAGGACCTTATGTGCATCGCTACGCATGCGCTTTGAGTCACAAATCATCACATGCGCATGGCATCGCTCGACAACGCATCTTATGTGCATCGCATCGCATGCGCATTGAGTCATGTCTCGTCACATTTGCATGGCATCGCTTGATACCGGATCTTATGTGCATCGCATCGCATGCGCATTGAGTCACGTCGCGTCGCATGCGCATGACATCGCCTGATATCGCATCTTATGTGCATCGCATCGCAGTGCATTTAGTCACATCGCGTCATATACGCATGGCATCGCTTGATATGGCATCTTATGATCATCGCATCGCATGCTTATTGACTCACGTCGCGTCACATGCCCAAGGCATCGTTTGATATCGCATCTTATGTGCATCGCATCGCATCGCATGCGCATTGAGTCACAGCACGTCACATGCACATGGCATCACTTTATATCGCCTCTTATGTGCATCGCATCGCATGCGCATTGAGCCACGTCTCGTCACATGCGCATGGCATCGCTTGATATCGCATCTTGTGTGCATCGCATCACATGCGCATTGAGACACGTCGCGCAACATGCGCTTGGCATCGCTTCATATCGCATCTCATGTGCATCGCATCGCATGCGCATTGAGTCACATCACATCACATGCGCATGGCATCGCTGGATATCGCATCTTATGTGCATCGCATCGCATGCGCATTGAGTCCCGTCGCGTCGCATGTGCATGTCATTGCTTGATATCGCATCTTATGTTCATCGCATCGCATGTGCTTTGAGTCACGTCGCACCACATGCGCATGACTTCGCTCGATATCGCATTTTTTGTGCATCGCATCGCATGCGCATTGAGTCACGTCGCATCAGATGCGCATGGCATCGCTTGATATCGCATCTTATGTGCATCGCATCGCATGCTTATTGAGTCACGTCGCGTCACATGCGCATGGCATCGCTTGATATCGCATCTTATGTGCATCGCATCGCATGCGCATTGAGTCACATCGCGTCACATGCGCATGGCATCAGTTGATATTGCATCTTATGTGCATTACATCGCATGCGCATTGAGTCACTTCGCATCACATGGGCATAGCATCGCTTGATATTGCATCTTATGTGCATCGCATCGCATGCGCATTGAGTCACATCCCATCACAATCACATGGCATCGCTGGAACAGGCATCTTATGTGCATCGCGTCGCATGTGCATTGAGTCACGTCGCGTCAAATTCGCATGGCTTCGCTTGATATCGCATCTAATGTGCATCGCATCGCAGCGCATTCGGTCACATACGCATGCATCGCTCGAAACCGCATCTTATGTGCATCGCATGCGCATTGAGTCACATCGCGTCGCATGTGCATGGCATTGCTTGATATCGCATCTTATGTTCATCGCATCGCATGTGCATTGAGTCACGTCGCACCACATGCGCATGACTTCGCTCGATATCGCATTTTTTGTGCATCGCATCGCATGCGCATTGAGTCACGTCGCATCAGATGCGCATGGCATCGCTTGATATCGCATCTTATGTGCATCGCATCGCATGCTCATTGAGTCATGTCTCGTCACATTTGCATGGCATCGCGTACCGTCTCGAACTCTGGTCGCGTTCTTAACCGGGCCACATATTCTGTCGACTTCTCGTTTTATGTAAAATGGGCTAAGGTCCTTTATCGTTTTCCCGTCACATGCCAAAGTCAAAACCAAGAAAGGGTCAAAGGAAGAGGGGTTGCGCGGAGACATGATTATTTGGACCCCCATCCGGAACTGTCGGCGTCAGCCTGCCATCCGGGGGTCAAAGGATAAAAGACACCAAAATCTCCACGGTCTGTGCCGCCATGGAGACCCCTCCATGACTGACCTCAAGGCGTACTTCAGAGGAGCTACCCTCCGATCTCCACTGCTTGTCCGCATGGGTAAACCGTTCACCACGTGACACCCCGGTTTTATGCCCCCACCACAGGAATAACCGCCTGTGGCTCCCCGCTTTAGCACACGCTGCCTCAACGGAATCAGCGTGGATTCAGGGGACTTCGGGTTGATTACACCGGGGCTCCGTCAGCGGTAACACGTCCGGCCGGTGATACTAACCCGACGGCACGCGGCCGTCGGGAGATTAACACCGGCCGTGCCCTCAAGGAGCTACGTGGGTGTACATGACGTGTGGACGGGCTCCGCACCTAAGGCTACACATGGGGGCAGTGTGAAGGGTCCGCACAACCTTCGCGCCTGAGACCTCCGAAGAGCACACAAGTCGGGGGCCGCGCTGAAAACCGTGGGACAGGACCACGGAGATAGGAAAGATCCCTGCTGGTGAGACAGGAGTTATAAAACTAAGGCCTTACTAACTAATAATCGGAATAAACCTAGACGAGGAAGAGGGTGATATAAAAAGCAACATAAAATGCTGCACGTGGCACAGTTAATGAAGGTGGAGGGGGTGAAGTGATAGTGAGCAGCTCGGGGCCCCGGGTGCGCCAAACCCGGACCTACCGTGGTAGGTTCCCCTGGGGGAGTTTGATTTCGGAGTCCTCTTCTCCTAGATGAGTCGTCAACCAAGACTAACGAGCCCTATCTACCCGTTTGGAATGTTCTTAGCTTCCCCTCACCTCTTGCCTACCAGTAGTCAAAATGACACTTAGTAGGCCGTCTGGTTCAGGTACTGAGCCCCTCCGCCACGACAAGGCGACACTCCTTCGGAGGAGGCATCGCTTGATATCTCATCTTATGAGCATCGCATCGCATGCTTATTGAGACACGTCGCGTCACATGTGCAAGGCATCGCTTGATATCGCATCGCATGCGCATTGAGTCACGTCGCGTCACATGCTCATGGCATCGCTTGATATCGCATCTTATGTGCATCGCATGCGCATTGAGTCACACCGCGTCATATGCGCGTGGCATCCCTTGATATCGCACCTTATTTGCATCGCATGCGCATTGAGTCACCTCGCGTCACATGCGCATGGCATCGCTTGACATCGCATCGCATGCGCATAAGTCACGTCGCGTCACATGCGCATGGCATCGCTTGATATGGCATCTTATGTGCGTTGAATCTCATGCTTATACATTCACGTCGCGTCACATGCGCATGGCATCGCTTGATATCGCATCTTATGTGCATCGCATCGCATGCGCATTGAGTCAGAGCGCGTCACTTGCGCATGTAATCTCTTGATTACGCCTGTTATGTGCATCGCACCGCAAGCGCATTGAGTCACTTCGCATCACATGCGCATGGCATCGCTTCATATAGCATCTTATGTGCATCGCATCGCATGCGCTCTTGAGCCACATCGATTCACATGCGCATGACATAGCTTGATATCCCATCTTATGTGCTTCGCATCACATGCGCATTGAGTCACGTCGCGACACGTGCACATGGCATCGCTTGATATGGCATCTTATGTGCGTTGCATCTCATGCTTATACATTCACGTCGCATCACATGCGCATGGCATCGCTTGATATCGCATCTCATGTTCATCGCATCGCATGCGCATTGAGTCACGTCGCATCACATACGCATGGTATCGCGTGATATCGCATCTTATGTGCATCGCATCGCTTGCGCATTGAGTCACGTCCCGTCACATGCGCATGGAATCCCTTGATATCGCATCTTATGTGCATCGGATCGCATGCTTATTGAGTCACGTCGTGTCACATGCGCATGCATCGCTCGACATCGCGTCTTATGTGCATCGCAGGCACATTGAGCCACGTCGCGTCACATGCGCATGGCATCACTTGATATGACATCTTATGTGCATCGCATCGCATGGGCATTGAGTCACGTCGCGTCACATGCGCATGGCAACGCTTGATATCGCATCTTATGTTCATCGCATCGCATGCGCATTGAGTGACATCGCGTCATTAGCACATGGCATCGCTTGATATCGCATCTTATGTGCATCGCATGCGCTTTTGAGTGACCTCACGTCACATGCACATGGCATCGCTTGATATCACATCTTATTTGCATCGCGTTGCATTCGCATTCAGTCACATCGCGTCACATGCACATGGCGTCGCTTGATATCGCATCTCATGTGCACCGCATCGCATGCGCATTTAGTCACGTCGCATCACATATGCATGGTATCGCGTGATATCACATCTTATGTGCATCGCATCGCTTGCGCATTGAGTCACGTCCAGTCACATGCGCATGGAATCGCTTGATATCGCATCTTATGTGCATCGGATCCCATGCTTATCGAGTCACGTCGTGTCACATGCGCATGCATCGCTCGACATCGCGTCTTATGTGCATCGCATGCGCATTGAGCCACGTCGCGTGCATGCGCATGGCATCACTTGATATGACATTTTATGTGCATCGCATCACATGTGCACTGAGTCACGTCGTGTCACATGCGCATGGCATCGCTTCATATCACATCTCATGTGCATCGCATCGCATGCGCATTGAGTGACGTCGCGTCACATACGTAAGCATCACTCGACATCGCGTCTTATGTGCATCGCATCGCATGCGCATTGAGTCACATCGCGTCACATGCGCATGGCATCAGTTGATATCGCATCTCATGTTCATCGCATCGCATGCGCATTCAGTGACGTCGCGTCACATACGTATGCATCGCTCGACATCGCGTCTTTTGTGCATCGCATGCGCATTGAGCCACGTCGCGTCACGTGCGCATGGCATCACTTTATATCACACCTTATGTGCATCGCATCGCATGTGCATTGAGTCACGCCGCGTTACATGCGCATGGCATCGCTTGAAATCGCAACTTATGTGGACCGCATCGCATGCGCCGTGAGTCACGTCGCGTCACATGCGCATGGCGTCGCTTGATATCGCACCTTATGTGCATCATATCGCATGCGCATTGAGTCACGTCGCATCACATGCGCATGGCATCGCTTGATATCGCATCTTATGTGCATCGTATCGCATGCGCATTGATTTACCTCGCATCGCCGACGCATGGCGTTGCTTGATATCTCATCTTATGTTCATCTAATCGCATGTGCATTGAGTCACGTCGCACCACATGCGCATGACATCGCTGGACATCGCATCTTATGTGCATCGCTTCACAGCGCATTGAGTCACATCGCGTCACATACGCATGCATCGCTCGACATCGCATCTTATGTGCATCGCATCGCATGCGCAGTGAGTCACGTCGCGTCACAATCATATGGCATCGCTTGATATCGCATCTTATGTGCATCGCATCGCATGCGCATTGAGTTACAGCGCGTCACATGCGCATGTAATCACTTGATTACGCATCTTATGTGCATCGCAACCTATGCGCATTGAGCCACTTCGCATCACATGCGCATGGCATTTCCTGATATCGCATCTTATGTGCATCGCATCGCATGCGCATTGAGTCACGTCGCGACACATGCACATGGCATCGCTTGATATCGCATCTCATGTGCATCGCATCGCGTGCGCTCTGAGTCCCGTCACATTCGCATGGCGTCGCTTAATATCGCATCTTATGTGCTTCGTATCGCATGCGCATTAAGTCATGTCGCGACACATGCATATGGCATCGCTTGATATCGCATCTCATGTGCATCGCATAGCATGCGCATTGAGTCGCATCACATTCGCAGTGCATCGCTAGATATCGCATCTTATGTGCATCGCATCGCATGCGCAGTGAGTCACGTCGCGTCACATGCGCATGGCATCGCTTGATATCGCATATTATGTGCATCGCATCGCATGCGCATTGAGTCACAGCGCGTCACATGCGCATGTAATCACTTGATATCGCATCTTATGTGCATCGCATCGCATTGAGTCACTTCGCTTCACATGCGCATGGCATCGCTTGATATCGCATCTTATGGGCACTGCATCGCATGCGCAGTGAGTCACGTCGCGTCACATGCGCATGGAATCGCTTGATATGGCATCTTATGTGCATCAGATCGCATGCGCATTGAGTCACAACGTGTCATATGCGCATGAAATCACTTGATATCGCATCTTATGTGCATCGCATCGCATGCGCATTGAGTCTCGTCCTGTCACATGCGCATGTCATCGCTTGATATCGCATATTATGCGCATCATATCGCATGCGCAATGAGTCACGTCGCATCACGTTCGCATGCCATCGCTTGATATCGCATCTTATGTGCATCGCATCGCATGCGCATTAGTCACGTCGCGTCACATGCGCATGGCATCGCTTGATATCGCATATTATGTGCATCGCATCGCATGCGCATTGAGTCACAGCGCGTCACATGCGCATGTAATCACTTGATATCGCATCTTATGTGCATCGCATCGCATTGAGTCACTTCGCATCACATACGCATGGCATCACTTGATATCGTATCTTATGTGCGTCGCGTTGCATTCGCATTGAGTCACATCGCGTCACATGCACATGGCCTCGCTTGATATCGCATCTCATGTGCATCGCATCACATGCGCATTGAGTCACGTCGCATCACATACGCATGGTATCGCGTGATATCGCATCTTATGTGCATCGCATCGCTTGCGCATTGAGTCACGTCCCGTCACATGCGCATGGAATCGCTTGATATCGCATCTTATGTGCATCGGATCGCATGCTTATTGAGTCACGTCGTGTCACATGCGCATGCATCGCTCGACATCGCGTCGTATGTGCATCGCATCGCATGTGCATTGAGTCACGTCGCGTTACATGCGCATGGCATCTTTTTATAATGCATCCTATGTAGACCCATCGCATGCGCTGTGAGTCACGTCACGGCACATGCGCATGGAATCACTTGATATCGCAACTTATGTGCATCGCATCGCATGCTTATTGAGTCACGTCGCGTCACATGCGCATGGCATTGCTTGATATCGCATTTTTCTGCATCGCATCGCATGCGCATTGAGCCACGTCGCGTCACATGCTCATGGCATCGCTTGATATCGCATCTTATGTGCATCGCATCGCATGCGCATTGAGTCACAGCGCGTCACATGCGCATGTAATCACTTGATTACGCATCTTATGTGCATCGCATCTTATGTGCATGTCATGCGCATTGAGTCACGTCGCGTCACATGCGCATGGCATCGCTTGATATCGCATCTTATGTGCGTTGCATCTCATGCGCATTGAGTCACGTCGCGTCACATGCTCATGGTATCGCTTGATATCGCATCTTATGTGCAACGCATCGCATGCGCATTGAGTCACAGCGCGTCACATGCGCATGTAATCACTTGATTACGCATCTTATGTGCATCGCATCGCATGCGCTTTTGAATGAATGAATGAATATGGCTTTAGGGCGCTCAACTGCTATGGTCATTAGCGCCCAAACAACACTAAAAGCATTAAAAAGTAAAAACTAGACAATCACGTCTACAACTAAAAACAATAAAAACATTAAAACCGTCACCAATAGTGTCAGCAACTGCACATTTAGCGTAAACGGAAGCGCAGGATCACATTAATTGATAAAATCTCGCATCATCACCCAAATATAAAAACACAAATGATCCGTATCAGTCATACACGAGAGCACATTCCGCTGAAACGCATAAAACGTAACACACGCTCCACAGCACCTGTATTGTCTGCCAGCACCTCAGCCAGGGTGGCTGGCAGGCCCAGTGAGTCACGGAGCTGGCTTGAATGCTGACACTGAATTAAAACATGCCGCACCGTCAGAGGCTCATGACAATGAGCACAGAGTGGTGCAGCGTCACAGGATAAAAGGTGACCATGGCTAAAACGGCAGTGCCCGATACGCAATCTAGCTAAAATCACTTCCTCGCGGCGGGAGGCACGCGAGGAAGTCCTCCAGGTAACAGGGAGCGATTTCACCTCCCGAAGTTTATTCCCCTGAACATCATGCCAGGTACCACTCCACCGTGAGAGGAGGGCCTGACGTAAAAGGGCGCCAAAATCGTCAGAGGGAACGGAAGAGCTAAAAATCCTGGGTGCTAAAACTGCTGCCTTTGCCGCAGAATCGGCAGCCTCATTTCCCTGCAAGCCTACGTGTCCAGGTACCCACACAAAGGAGACGCCAGTGCCAGCACTGGCGAGGACATGAAGGTAGTCCTGGACACGCTGCACCAAGGGATGGTAACTGTACAGCGTCCGTAGGCTTTCAAGAGCACTTAAAGAATCAGAACAAATAATGCAGCGCCGGAAGGCCTGCCGATGAACATATAAAAGAGCTTGGTAAATACTAAAAAGCTCTGCCGTAAAAATCGAGCACTGCGGTAAAAGACGAAATCTAAAACTCTCGCGTCCATGAATAAAAGCACATCCTACTCCCCGATCGTCCTTGGAGCCATCAGTGTAAATAAAAGTACCGGGTCCTAACTGCGCCTGCACATGTAAAAAGGCCGAACGAAGAACTGAATCTGGCGTCGACGACTTCGGCATGGACAGCAAACCTAGGTCAATGTGCGTCACCGGACGAAGCCACGGGGGAAATCGGGTTTCTCCCTTGGGATATGTCGCCGGTAAATCTACGTCCAACAGCCGAAGCAATAAACGAAATCGAACGCCAGGAGGGAGCAGGGCCAGGGAGCTCGATGAGTATTGGCGGTCCAAAGTATCATTAAAAAACGAACTAAAAGACGGGTGTTCTGGCAGACTAGAAAGTCTGCAAGCGTAGTTGCAGAGAAGAACATCCCGCCGATAAGAAAGCGGGGGTTCAGCAGCTTCCGCACATAGGCTGAGAACCGGGCTTGTAGGAAAGGCGCCAATACTCAATCGTATACCACGGTGGTGAATGGGATCAAGACGTTTTAAAACGGACGGCCGAGCTGATGAATACACAATACAACCGTAATCAAGTTTAGATCGGACCAAAGAACGATATAATCTTAAAAGAACAGTCCGATCAGCTCCCCATGATGTGCCACTTAAAACACGTAAAACACTAAGAGAACGGTCACATCTGGCCTTCAGATATGATATATGAGAGGACCAGCTAAGCTTCCTGTCAAACACCAATCCCAAAAATTTCGCCTCGTCTGCAAAAGGGAGAACATCTGGACCGAGGTGAAGAGAAGGCGGGCGAAAGACCTTCCGGCGCCAGAAGTTCACGCAGACGGTCTTCTCGGCGGAGAACCTAAAGCCGTTTTCCACACTCCAAATAAAGAGGCGATCAAGACAGAGTTGGAGGCGCCGCTCAAGAAGATGAGTCCGCCGAGAATTAGAGTAAATGGCGAAGTCATCCACAAACAAGGAAGATGACACACCAGCAGGAACGCACTCCACAATGGGATTGATGGCAATAGCAAATAGTGTGACGCTGAGTACCGAGCCCTGCGGTACTCCGTTCTCTTGATTAAAAACACGAGATAAAACTGAACCCACCCGTACGCGAAAGACTCTATCCCGAATGAACTCCCGAATAAAAAGGGGCAGTCGGCCACGAATGCCCCATCTATGGAGGGTGCGAAGAATGCCATACCTCCAGCACGTGTCATAGGCCTTCTCTAGATCGAAAAATACAGCAACCGTTTGGCTCTTCCTCAGAAAACCGTCCATGATGTGCGTGGATAGTGAGACTAAATGGTCGACCGTTGAACGGAAGCGACGAAAACCGCCCTGAACATTGGACAGCAAATGTTGGGATTCAAGCCACCACGTCAATCGTCCGTTGATCATGCGCTCCATCACCTTGCAGATCACACTGGTGAGGGAGATCGGACGATAGCTGGAAGGTAGATGGCGATCCTTCCCAGGTTTTAAAATTGGGACGATGGTGGCTTCGCGCCAAGCACATGGAAATGCTGCTGTACGCCAGATACGGTTATACACATCTAAGAGGAAGAGTTTGCCAGCTGATGACAGGTGCTGCAACATTAAAAGATGGACACCATCCGGCCCAGGAGCGGAGGGTTTGGAGGAGCCCAAGGCCCGCTCCAACTCCGGCATGGTGAAAAAGGCGTTGTAACTCTCCCGGTTGGTAGAGTTAAAGCAAAGGTTATGAGATTCCACGCTATTTTTGATGGGTAGAAAATCCGGGTGGTAGTGTGAAGAGCCTGACACATCAGCAAAGGCGTTGCCCAGAGTGTCAGCGACAGCTCTAGGGCAAACAATGGTGGTGTTCTGGATCCGTAGGCCAGGTACGGTAACCGACAAAGCTTTGCCGGCCACACGGCGAAGCTTATCCCAAACGACAGACGAGGGCGTGGATGGATTAAATGACTCAACAAAACGGAGCCAGGATGTCCTCTTACTCGCCTGGATGATGCGACGAGCTCTGGCGCGAGATCGCTTAAAAGCGACCAGATTCTCAAGTGTAGGGTGGCGCCGAAACACCCTCAAAGCCGCCCGTCGCGCACGGACGGCCGCTCGGCATTCGTCGGTCCACCAAGGGACCGGCAAACGTCTCGGGTGCCCAGACGACCGAGGTATGGTACGCTCGGCCGCGGTAACAACGACGGATGTGAGGTGGGCCACCATCTGGTCAATGTCTGCGAAGAAGCGATCGTCAAAAACAGCCAAACGAGTATAAAGGGGCCAGTTCGCTCTATTCAGTCGCCAGGAGGGTACACGTGGCGAAGATACGTGGTGCGACAGGAAGCTGATACTACATGGAAAATGGTCGCTGGAGAAGGTGTCAGAGACGACGTTCCACTCAAAACGATGTGCAAGCTGAGCTGAGCAAATTGAGAGGTCCAGGTGGGAGAGAGTGCCAGTAGAATCAGAAAGGAAAGTAGGTTCACCAGTGTTTAGAAGAGACAGAGATTTCTGTGTGAAAAAATCGACTAGGACGGTCCCCCTTGCGCACGCCCGAGGTGAACCCCAAAGAGGGTGGTGGGCATTAAAGTCTCCCAACAGAAGATAGGGTGTTGGGAGCTGGGACACTAGATGGGACAGGTCCCCTATAGCGAAGGGGGAGCAAGGCGGTAGATAAAGGGAACAGAGAGTAAACGAAAAGCCTGGTAATCTCAGAGTAACAGCAACAGCTTGCAATGGAGTGGTGAGCATGACTGGCTGGTAAAAAACGTCGTTGCGAACGAGGAGCATGACACCTCCATGTGCAGGAGTACCGGGTTCCGGTGGGAGGTCATAACGCACCGGAATAAACCCAGAAAACGTGAAAGAGTCTTGCTGGCGAAGCTTGGTCTCCTGCAGGCACAGAATAGTAGGGGACAGCGAATTACAAATTGATGTTAAGTCAGCTCTACGCGCACGTATGCCACGTATATTCCATTGAATAATGGACATCCTAGGACAAATGGGATAAGCTGTCGTCTAGGGTCACTTGACCGACGGTTGGCGCTTTAATTTGCCCTTCTGGCAGCGCGTGGGGCTAGGGCTCTTTGGAGCAGGTGGTTCTTGCTCCATGGGCTCTTCGGACGGAAGAGGCTCTGTGTCACCAGTAGCAGAAGATAGGACTGTGAACCGGTTGCCTACGGTAACGGGAGTTGGTGAGACCCGTGGCACCCGACTACGCCCTCTGGTGTCCTGAGAGCATGAGCGCCGGGGAGGAGAGGGGGAAGTGGCAGGAAGAGCACACTTCCCACTGGCAGAGGTCGTTGGGTCTTTGAGAAAGTCACTGCGTTTAGGTTCAATTCGGAACTTACGGGTTTGAGGGCTAGTAGGGATAGTCTTGGAGCTGGTACTGGTTGAGGCTGTAGCTGTGGATGGTGCACGAGAAGGTGTGTTGGTGGTGCTGGCTATAGGGAAGGTTTGAGTACCTACATCCCGCTTTGGTACTGGGGTGGACACTACTGAACTAAAAGTACCAAATTTGAGTATCGACGGCTGCCGAGCAAGGTGGCGTTTGCGGGCCTCAGAGAACGATAAGCGCTCTTTGACCCGCAGCTCTTGAATAGCCTTCTCGTCCAGGTAACGTGGACAATCGCGGGAAGTCGCCGGATGGGCACCTCTACAGTTAACACAGCTAGGAGCAGATGGACACGCTCCTTCGTGGGCATCTTTGCCACAGGTGACACAAACAGGAACAGAGGTTTTACAAGAGGTCTGAGTATGACCATATCGTTGGCATTGAAAACACCGCATAGGGCGGGGGATATACGGCCGAACGTTAATGACCTCATAGCCAGCCTTTATCTTCGGAGGGAGATCGAGTCGGTCGAAGGTAAGAAAAAGCGTACGGGTATCTACTAGCGCTCCGTCACGCTTTGTTCGGACTCGAGAAACAGAGGTTACTCCCTGATCAGCCAGGTAACCCTGAATCTCTTCCTCCGGCATACCGTCCAACAAGTGGGTGGTAATGACGCCCTTGGAAGAGTTAAGGCTCCGGTGCTTCTCGACACGGATCGGGTATCCGTGGAGTAGTTTTGCCTTCAGCAACTTGTCGAACTGGGTGGACGTGTAAGTTTCGACAAGTAGTGATCCTGATCGAATACGGGTACATGACTTGACTGGACCGGCTATTTTATCTAGACCTAATTGGATGACAAACGGGTTCACCTTCAAAAAAGACTGTCCCTCTTCCGTCCTACTGATTACTAGGTAACGAGCTGTGGACGCTACGCATACCTCTTTTTCATCGTTAACCTGTCGTTTTCTTTTGATGTTTTGGTGTGCCATAGAAAAAAAGGCTATAATTTTCATCCCCCAGTGCTCCCCACCCACCACGGAGCCCAACAAGGGGTCATCCCACTGGGATGACAGGGCTACACAGGGGATATAGCGGGCTCGCCGTCCCACTCACCCTGGAGTTCGGTGCAATACCTAGTCCTGGCCGATTGACTAGGGGTGGGTTAGTCCCTAGCCTCCCGTTTAGGTGAAGCAGAAACCAAAGCAGTGTATCGGAAATGCGCACCCTCCCCAGATTCAGAAAAAACTGTCCCGAGCTCATATACGCACCCCTCAACCACCAGGATAATCATTTCCACCGACACGGGTCTCCACGCACGGCCTACACGTGGGTGGGCGATTTGACTGACTCCCTCACCACGAAGAGGAGCCCACACCGAGGGAGTCAGTTGGCTCGGGGCCCCGGGTGCGCCAAACCCGGACCTACCGTAGTAGGTCCCCCTGGGGGGATGCGCTTTTGAGCCACATCGATTCACATGCGCATGACATAGCTTGATATCGCATCTTATGTGCTTCGCATCGCATGCGCATTGAGTCATGTCGCGACACGTGCACATGGCATCGCTTGATATCGCATCTCATTTGCATCGCATCGCATGCGCATTGAGTCGCGTCACATTCGCATGGCATCGCTTGATATCGCATCTTATGTGCATCGCATCACATGCGCATCAGTCACGTCGCGTCAAATGCGCATGGCATCGCTTGATATCGCATCTTATATGCATCGCATCGCATGCGCATTGAGTCACGTCGCGACGCATTCTCATGGCACTGCTTGATATCGCATCTTATGTTCATCGCATCGCATGTGCATTGAGTCACGTCGCACCACATGCGCATGACATCGCTTGATATCGCATCTCATGTACATCGCATCGCGTGCGCACTGAGTCGCGTCACATTCGCATGGCATCGCTTAATATCGCATCTTATGTGCTTCGTATCGCATGCGCATTAAGTCACGTCGCGACACATTCACATGGCGTCGCTTGATATCGCATCTCATGTGCATCGCATCGCATACGCATTGAGTCGCATCACATTCGCATTGCATCGCTAGAAATCGCATCTTATGTGCATCGCATCGCATGCGCAGTGAGTCACGTCGCGTCACATGCGCATGGCATCGCTTGATATCGCATATTATGTGCATCGCATCGCATGCGCATTGAGTCACGTCGCATCACATGCGCATGGCATCGCTTGATATCGCATCTTATGTGAACTGCATCGCATGCGCAGTGAATCGCGTCGCGTCACATGCGCATGGCATCGCTTGATATGGCATCTTATGTGCATCGGATCGCATGCGCATTGAGTCACAACGTGTCATATGCGCATGACATCACTTGTAATCGCACCTTATGTGCATCGCATCGCATGCGCATTAAGTCACTTCGCATCACATGCACATGACATTACTTGATATTGCATCGTATGTGCATGGCATCGCTAGCGCATTGAGTCACATCGCGTCATATGCGCATGGCATCGCTGGATATCGCATCTTATGTGCATCGCTTCGCAGCGCATTGAGTCACATCGCGCCACATACGCATGCATCGCTCGACATCGCATCTTATGTGCATCGCATGCGCATTGAGTCACGTCGCGTCACATGCGCATGGCATCGCTTGATATCGCATCTTATGTGCATGGCATCGCATGCGCATTGAGTCACGTCGTGTCACATGCGCACGTCATCGCTTGATATCGCATATTATGCGCATCATATCGCATGCGCAATGAGTCACGTCGCATCACGTTCGCATGCCATCTCTTGATATCGCATCTTATGTGCATCGCATCGCCGTCGCATTAGTCACGTCGCGTCACATGCGGATGGCATCGCTTGATATCGCATCTTATGTGCATCGCATCGCATGCGCAGTGAGTCACGTCGCGTCACATGCATGGCATCGCTTGATATGGCATTTTATGTGCGTCGCATCTCATGTTTATTGATTCACGTCGCGTCACGTGCGCATGGCATCGCTTGATATCGCATATTATGTACATCGCATCGCATGCGCATTGAGTCACAGCGCGTCACATGCGCATGTAATCACTTGATATCGCATCTTTTGTGCATCGCATCGCATTGAGTCACTTCGCATCACATGCGCATGGCATCGCTTGATATCGCATCTTATGTGCATCGGAACGCATACGCATTGAGTCACATCGCATCACATGCGCATGGCATCACTCGACAACGCATCTTATGTGCAGCGCATCGCATGCGCATTGTGTCATATCTCGTCACATTTCCATGGCATCGCTTGATATCGCATATTATGTGCATCGCATCGCATGCGCATTGAGTCACAGCGCGTCACATGCGCATGTAATCACTTGATATCGCATCTTATGTGCATCGCATCGCATTGAGTCACTTCGCATCACATACGCATGGCATCACTTGATATCGTATCTTATGTGCGTCGCGTTGCATTCGCATTGAGTCACATCGCGTCACATGCACATGGCCTCGCTTGATATCGCATCTCATGTGCATCGCATCACATGCGCATTGAGTCACGTCGCATCACATACGCATGGTATCGCGTGATATCGCATCTTATGTGCATCGCATCGCTTGCGCATTGAGTCACGTCCCGTCACATGCGCATGGAATCGCTTGATATCGCATCTTATGTGCATCGGATCGCATGCTTATTGAGTCACGTCGTGTCACATGCGCATGCATCGCTCGACATCGCGTCGTATGTGCATCGCATCGCATGTGCATTGAGTCACGTCGCGTTACATGCGCATGGCATCTTTTTATAATGCATCCTATGTAGACCCATCGCATGCGCTGTGAGTCACGTCACGGCACATGCGCATGGAATCACTTGATATCGCAACTTATGTGCATCGCATCGCATGCTTATTGAGTCACGTCGCGTCACATGCGCATGGCATTGCTTGATATCGCATTTTTCTGCATCGCATCGCATGCGCATTGAGCCACGTCGCGTCACATGCTCATGGCATCGCTTGATATCGCATCTTATGTGCATCGCATCGCATGCGCATTGAGTCACAGCGCGTCACATGCGCATGTAATCACTTGATTACGCATCTTATGTGCATCGCATCTTATGTGCATGTCATGCGCATTGAGTCACGTCGCGTCACATGCGCATGGCATCGCTTGATATCGCATCTTATGTGCGTTGCATCTCATGCGCATTGAGTCACGTCGCGTCACATGCTCATGGTATCGCTTGATATCGCATCTTATGTGCAACGCATCGCATGCGCATTGAGTCACAGCGCGTCACATGCGCATGTAATCACTTGATTACGCATCTTATGTGCATCGCATCGCATGCGCTTTTGAGCCACATCGATTCACATGCGCATGACATAGCTTGATATCGCATCTTATGTGCTTCGCATCGCATGCGCATTGAGTCATGTCGCGACACGTGCACATGGCATCGCTTGATATCGCATCTCATTTGCATCGCATCGCATGCGCATTGAGTCGCGTCACATTCGCATGGCATCGCTTGATATCGCATCTTATGTGCATCGCATCACATGCGCATCAGTCACGTCGCGTCAAATGCGCATGGCATCGCTTGATATCGCATCTTATATGCATCGCATCGCATGCGCATTGAGTCACGTCGCGACGCATTCTCATGGCACTGCTTGATATCGCATCTTATGTTCATCGCATCGCATGTGCATTGAGTCACGTCGCACCACATGCGCATGACATCGCTTGATATCGCATCTCATGTACATCGCATCGCGTGCGCACTGAGTCGCGTCACATTCGCATGGCATCGCTTAATATCGCATCTTATGTGCTTCGTATCGCATGCGCATTAAGTCACGTCGCGACACATTCACATGGCGTCGCTTGATATCGCATCTCATGTGCATCGCATCGCATACGCATTGAGTCGCATCACATTCGCATTGCATCGCTAGAAATCGCATCTTATGTGCATCGCATCGCATGCGCAGTGAGTCACGTCGCGTCACATGCGCATGGCATCGCTTGATATCGCATATTATGTGCATCGCATCGCATGCGCATTGAGTCACGTCGCATCACATGCGCATGGCATCGCTTGATATCGCATCTTATGTGAACTGCATCGCATGCGCAGTGAATCGCGTCGCGTCACATGCGCATGGCATCGCTTGATATGGCATCTTATGTGCATCGGATCGCATGCGCATTGAGTCACAACGTGTCATATGCGCATGACATCACTTGTAATCGCACCTTATGTGCATCGCATCGCATGCGCATTAAGTCACTTCGCATCACATGCACATGACATTACTTGATATTGCATCGTATGTGCATGGCATCGCATGCGCATTGAGTCACATCGCGTCATATGCGCATGGCATCGCTGGATATCGCATCTTATGTGCATCGCTTCGCAGCGCATTGAGTCACATCGCGCCACATACGCATGCATCGCTCGACATCGCATCTTATGTGCATCGCATGCGCATTGAGTCACGTCGCGTCACATGCGCATGGCATCGCTTGATATCGCATCTTATGTGCATGGCATCGCATGCGCATTGAGTCACGTCGTGTCACATGCGCACGTCATCGCTTGATATCGCATATTATGCGCATCATATCGCATGCGCAATGAGTCACGTCACATCACGTTCGCATGCCATCTCTTGATATCGCATCTTATGTGCATCGCATCGCCGTCGCATTAGTCACGTCGCGTCACATGCGGATGGCATCGCTTGATATCGCATCTTATGTGCATCGCATCGCATGCGCAGTGAGTCACGTCGCGTCACATGCATGGCATCGCTTGATATGGCATTTTATGTGCGTCGCATCTCATGTTTATTGATTCACGTCGCGTCACGTGCGCATGGCATCGCTTGATATCGCATATTATGTACATTGCATCGCATGCGCATTGAGTCACAGCGCGTCACATGCGCATGTAATCACTTGATATCGCATCTTATGTGCATCGCATCGCATTGAGTCACTTCGCATCACATGCGCATGGCATCGCTTGATATCGCATCTTATGTGCATCGGAACGCATACGCATTGAGTCACATCGCATCACATGCGCATGGCATCACTCGACAACGCATCTTATGTGCAGCGCATCGCATGCGCATTGTGTCATATCTCGTCACATTTCCATGGCATCGCTTGATATCGCATCTTATGTGCATCGCACCGCATGCGCATTCTGTTACGTCGTGTCACATGAGCATGGCATCGCTTGATATCGCATCTCATGTGCATCGCATCGCAAGCGCATTGAGTCACGTCGCATCACATGCGCATGGCATCGCTTGATATCGCATCTTATATCCATCGCAACGGATGCGCATTGAGTCACGTCGCTCGCATTCGCGTGGCATTGCTTGATATCGCATCATATGTTCATCGCATCGCATGTGCGTGGAGTCACGTAGCACCACTTGCGCATGACATCGCTCGATATCGCATCTTTTGTGCATCGCTTCGCAGCGCATTGAGTCACATCGCGTCACATACGCATGCATCGCTCGACATCGCATTTTATGTGCATCGCATGCGCATTGAGTCACGTCGCGTCACCTGCGCATGGCATAGCTTGATATCGCATCTTCTATGCATCGCATCGCATGCGCATTGGGTCACGTCGTGTCACATTAGCATGTCATTGCTTGATATCGCATATTATGTGCATCATATCGCATGCGCAATGAGTCACGTCGCATCACGTTGGCTTGCCATCGCTTGATATCGCATCTTATATGCATCTCATCGTATGCGCATTAGTCACGTCGCGTCACATGCGCATGGCATCGCTTGATATCGCATATTATGTGCATCGCGTCGCATGCGCAGTGAGTCACGTCGCGTCACATGCGCATGGCATCGATTGATTTCGCATCTCATGTGCTTCGCATCGCATGCGCATTGAGTCACGTCGCGACACATGCACATGGCATCGCTTGGTATCGCATCTCATGTGAGTCGCATCGCATGCGCATTGAGTCGCATCACATTCGCATTGCATCGCTAGATATCGCATCTCATGTGCATCGCATCGCATGCGCATTAGTCACGTCGAGTCACATGCGCATGGCATCGCTTAATATCGCATTTTATGTGCATCGCTTCGCAGCGCATTAAGTCACATCGCGTCACATACCCATGCATCGCTCGACATCGCATCTTATGTGCATCGCATGCGCATTGAGTCACGTCGCGTCACATGTGCATGGCATCGCTTGATATCGCATCTTATGTGCATCGCATCGCATGCGCATTGAGTCACGTCGTGTCACATGCGCATGTCATCGCTTGATATCGCATCTTATGTGCATCGCATCGCATGCGCATTAGTCACGTCGCGTCACATGCGCATGGCATCGCTTGATATCGCATATTATGTGCATCGCATCGCATGCGCAGTGAGTCACGTCGTGTCACATGCGCATGGCATCGCTTGATATGGCATCTTATGTGCGTCGCATCTCATGCTTATAGATTCACGTCGCGTCACATGCGCATGGCATCGCTTGATATCGCATCTTATGTGCATCGCATCGCTTGCGCATTGAGTCACGTCGTGTCACATGCGCATGCCATCGCTTGATATCGCATCTTATGGGCATCGATTCGCATGCGCATTGAGTCGCGTCACATTCGCATGGCATCGCTTGATATTGCATCTTATGTGCATCGCATCGCATGCGCATTAGTCACGTCGAGTCACATGCGCATGGCATCGCTTGATATCACATCTCATGTGCAGCGCATCGCATGCGCATTGAGTCGCATCACATGCGCATGGCATCGCTTGATATCGCATCTTATGTGCATCGCATCGCTTGCGCATTGAGTCACGTCGCGTCACATGTGCATGGCATCGCTTGATATCGCATCTTATGTGCATCGCATCGCATGCGCATTGAGTCACGTCGTGTCACATGCGCATGTCATCGCTTGATATCGCATATTATGTGCATCATATCGCATGCGCAATGAGTCACGTCGCATCACGTTCGCAAGGCATCGCTTGATATGGCATCTTATGTGCGTCGCATCTCATGCTTATAGATTCACGTCGCGTCACATGCGCATGGCATCGCTTGATATGGCATCTTATGTGCGTCGCATCTCATGCTTATAGATTCACGTCGCGGCACATACGCATGGCACCGCTTGATATCGCATCTCATGTGCATCGATTCGCATGCGCATTGAGTCGCGTCACATTCGCATGGCATCGCTTGATATCGCATCTTATGTGCATCGCATCGCATGCGCATTAGTCACGTCGCGTCACATGCGCATGGCATCGCTTGATATCGCATATTATGTGCATCGCATCGCATGCGCAGTGAGTCACGTCGTGTCACATGCGCATGGCATCGCTTGATATGGCATCTTATGTGCGTCGCATCTCATGCTTATAGATTCACGTCGCGTCACATGCGCATGGCATCGCTTGATATCCCATCTTATGTGCATCGCATCGCTTGCGCATTGAGTCACGTCGTGTCACATGCGCATGCCATCGCTTGATATCGCATCTTATGGGCATCGATTCGCATGCGCATTGAGTCGCGTCACATTCGCATGGCATCGCTTGATATTGCATCTTATGTGCATCGCATCGCATGCGCATTAGTCACGTCGAGTCACATGCGCATGGCATCGCTTGATATCACATCTCATGTGCATCGCATCGCATGCGCATTGAGTCGCATCACATGCGCATGGCATCGCTTGATATCGCATCTTATGTGCATCGCTTCGCAGCGCATTGAGTCACATCGCGTCACATACGCATGCATCGCTCGACATCGCATCTTATGTGCATCGCATGCGCATTGAGTCACGTCGCGTCACCTGCGCATGTCTACGCTTGATATCGCATATTATGTGCATCATATCGCATGCGTAATGAGCCACGTCGCATCACGTTCGCATGGCATCACTCGACAACGCATCTTATGTGCATCGCATCGCATGCGCACTGTGTCATGTCTCGTCACACTTCCATGGCATCGCTAGATATCGCATCTTATGTGCATATCATCGCATACGCATTGAGTCACTTCACGTCACATGCGCATGGCATCGCTTGATATCGCATCTTATGTGCATCGCACCGCATGCGCATTCAGTTACGTCGTGTCACATGCGCATTGCATCGCTTGATATCGCATCTCGTGTGCATCGCATCGCAAGCGCACTGAGTCACGTCGCATCACATACGCATGGCATCGCTTGATATCGCATCTTATATGCATCGCATCGCATGCGCATTGAGTCACGTCGCTCGCATTCGCATGGCATTGCTTGATATCGCCTCTTATGATCATCGCATGTGCGTGGAGTCACGTAGCACCACATGCGCATGACATTGCTCGATATCGCATCTTTTGTGCATCGAATCGCATGCGCATTGAGTCACATCGCGTCATAGGGGCTTGACATCGCTTGATATCGCATTTTATGTGCATCGCTTCGCAGCGCATTGAGTCACATCGCGTCACGTACGCATGCATCGCTCGACATCGCATCTTATGTGCATCGCATGCGCATTGAGTCAGGTCGCGTCACATGCGCATGGCATCGCTTGATATCGCATCTTATGTGCATCGCATCGCATGCGCATTGAGTCACGTCGTGTCACATGCGCATGTCATCGCTTGATATCGCATATTATGTGCATCATATCGCATGCGCAATGAGTAACGTCGCATCACGTTCGCATGCCATCGCTTGATATCGCATCTTATGTGCATCGCATCGCATGCGCATTAGTCACGTCGCGTCACATGCGCATGGCATCGCTTGATATCGCATATTATGTGCATCGCATCGCATGCGCAGTAAGTCACGTCGTGTCACATGCGCATGGCATCGCTTGATATGGCATCTTATGTGCGTCGCATCTCATGCTTATAGATTCACGTCGCGTCACATGCGCATGGCATCGCTTGATATCGCATCTTATGGGCATCGCATCGCATGCGCATTGAGTTACAGCGCGTCACATGCGCATGTAATGACTTGATATCGCATCTTATGTGCTTCGCATCGCATGCGCATTGAGTCACGTCGCGACACATGCACATGGCATCGCTTGATATCGCATCTCATGTGCGTCGCATCGCATGCGCTTTGAGTCGCTTCACATTCGCATGGCATCGCTTGATATCGCATCTTATGTGCATCGCATCGCATGCGCATTAGTCACGTCGAGTCACATGCGCATGGCATCGCTTAATATCGGATCTTATGTGCTTCGCATCGCATGCGCATTAAGTCACGTCGCGACACATGCACATGGAATCGCTTGATATCACATCTCATGTGCATCGCATCGCATGCGCATTGAGTCGCATCACATGCGCATGGCATCGCTTGATATCGCATCTTATGTGCATCGCATCTCATGCTTATAGATTCACGTCGCGGCACATACGCATGGCATCGCTTGATATCGCATCTCATGTGCATCGATTCGCATGCGCATTGAGTCGCGTCACATTCGCATGGCATCGCTTGATATCGCATCTTATGTGCATCGCATCACATGCGCATCAGTCACGTCGCGTCACATGCGCATGGCATCGCTTGATATCGCATATTATGTGCATCGCATCGCATGCGCAGTGAGTCACGTCGCGTCACATGCGCATTGCATCGCTTGATATGGCATTTTGTGTGCGTCGCATCTCATGTTTATTGATTCAGGTCGCGTCACATGCGCATGTAATCACTTGAAATCGCATCTTATGTGCATCGCATCGCATTGAGTCACGTCGCATCACATGCGCATGGCATCGCTCGACAACGCATGTTATGTGCATCGCATCGCATGCGCATTTTGTCATCTCTCGTCACATTTCCATGGCATTGCTTGATATCGCATCTTCTGTGCATCGCGTCGCTGCGCATTGAGTCACGTCACGTCACATGCACATGGCATCGCTTGATATCGCATTTTGTGTGCATCGCAAGGCATGCGCCTTCAGTTACGTCGCGTCACATTCGCATGGCATCGCTTGATATCGCATCTTATGTGCATCGCATCGCATGCGCATTAGTCACGTCGAGTCACATTCGCATGGCATCGCTTAATATCGGATCTTATGTGCTTCGCATCGCATGCGCATTAAGTCACGTCGCGACACATGCACATGGCATCGCTTGATATCACATCTCATGTGCATCGCATCGCATGCGCATTGAGTCGCATCACATGCGCATGGCATTGCGTGATATCGCATCTTATGTTCACCGCATCGCATGTGCGTGGAGTCACGTAGTACCACATGCGCATGGCATCGCTTGATGTCGCATCTTATGTGCATCGCTTCGCAGCGCATTGAGTCACATCGCGTCACATACGCATGCATCGCTCGACATCGCATCTTATGTGCATCGCATGCGCATTGAGTCACGTCGCGTCACCTGCGCATGGCATCGCTTGATATCGCATCTTATGTGCATCGCATCGCATGCGCAGTGAGCCACGTCGCATCACATGCGCATGGCAACGCTTGATATCGCATCTTATACGCATCTCATCGTATGCGCATTAGTCACGTCGTGTCACATGCGCATGGCATTGCTTGATATCGCATCTTATGTGTATCGCATCGCATGCGCAGTGAGTTACGTCGCATCACATGCGCATGGCATCGCTTGATATCGCATCCAATGTGCATCGCATCGCATGCGCATTGAGTCACGTCACATGCGCATGGCATCGCTTAATATCGGATCAATATTTTTCGCATCGCATGCGCATTAAGTCACGTCGCGACACATGCAGATGGCATCGCTTGATATCGCATCTTATGTGCATCGCATCGAATGCGCATTGAGTCGCATCACATTCGCATTGCAGCGCTGGATATCGCATCTTATGTGCATCGCATCGCATGTTTATTGATTCACGTCGCGTCACATGCGCATGGCATCGCTTGATATGGCATTTTATGTGCGTCGCATCTCATGTTTATTGATTCACGTCGCGTCACATGCGCATGGCATCGCTTGATATCGCATATTATGTACATCGCATCGCTTGCGCATTGAGTCACAGCGCGTCACATGCGCATGTAATCACTTGATATCGAATCTTATGTGCATCGCATCGCATTCAGTCACTTCGCATCACATGCGCATGGCATCGCTTGATATCGCATCTTATGTGCATCGGATCGCATGGGCATTGAGTCACATCGCATCACATGCGCATGGCATCACTCGACAACGCATCTTATGTTCATCGCATCGCATGCGCATTGTGTCATGTCTCGTCACATTTCAATGGCATCGCTAGATATCGCATCTTATGTGCATATCATCGCCTACGCATTGAGTCACTTCACGTCACATGCGCATGGCATCGCTTGATATCGCATCTTATGTGCATCGCACCGCATGCGCATTCAGTTACGTCGTGTCACATGCGCATGGCATCGCTTGATATCGCATCTCATGTGCATCGCATCGCAAGCGCACTGAGTCACGTCGCATCACATACGCATGGCATCGCTTGATATCGCATCTTATATGCATCGCATCGCATGCGCATTGAGTCACGTCGCTCGCATTCGCATGGCATTGCTTGATATCGCCTCTTATGTTCATCGCATGTGCGTGGAGTCACGTAGCACCACATGCGCATGACATTGCTCGATATCGCATCTTTCGTGCATCGAATCGCATGCGCATTGAGTCACATCGAGTCATATGGGCTTGGCATCGCTTGATATCGCATTTTATGTGCATCGCTTCGCAGCGCATTGAGTCACATCGCGTCACTTACGCATGCATCGCTCGACATCGCATCTTATGTGCATCGCATGCGCATTGAGTCAGGTCGCGTCACATGCGCATGGCATCACTTGATATCGCATCTTATGTGCATCGCATCGCATGCGCATAGAGTCACGTCGTGTCACATGCGCATGTCATCGCTTGATATCGCATATTATGTGCATCATATCGCATGCGCAATGAGTCACGTCGCATCACGTTCGCATGCCATTGCCTGATATCGCATCTTATGTGCATCGCATCGCATGCGCATTAGTCACGTCGCGTCACATGCGCATGGCATCGCTTGATATCGCATATTATGTGCATCGCATCGCATGCGCAGTAAGTCACGTCGTGTCACATGCGCATGGCATCGCTTGATATGGCATCTTATGTGCGTCGCATCTCATGCTTATAGATTCACGTCGCGTCACATGCGCATGGCATCGCTTGATATCGCATCTTATGGGCATCGCATCGCATGCGCATTGAGTTACAGCGCGTCACATGCGCATGTAATGACTTGATATCGCATCTTATGTGCTTCGCATCGCATGCGCATTGAGTCACGTCGCGACACATGCACATGGCATCGCTTGATATCGCATCTCATGTGCGTCGCATCGCATGCGCATTGAGTCGCTTCACATTCGCATGGCATCGCTTGATATCGCATCTTATGTGCATCGCATCGCATGCGCATTAGTCACGTCGAGCCACATGCGCATGGCATCGCTTAATATTTGATCTTATGTGCTTCGCATCGCAAGCGCATTAAGTCACGTCGCGACACATGCACATGGAATCGCTTGATATCACATCTCATGTGCATCGCATCGCATGCGCATTGAGTCGCATCACATGCGCATGGCATCGCTTGATATCGCATCTTATGTGCATCGCATCGCATGCGCATTGAGTCACGTCGCGTCACATGCGCATTGCATCGCTTGATCTGGCATTTTGTGTGCGTCGCATCTCATGTTTATTGATTCACGTCGCGTCACATGCGCATGTAATCACTTGAAATCGCATCTTATGTGCATCGCATCGCATTGAGTCACGTCGTATCACATGCGCATGGCATCACTCGACAACGCATGTTATGTGCATCGCATCGCATGCGCATTTTGTCATCTCTCGTCACATTTCCATGGCATTGCTTGATATCGCATCTTCTGTGCATCGCGTCGCATGCGCATTGAGTCACGCCACGTCACATGTGCATGGCATCGCTTGATATCGCATCTTATGTGCATCGCAAGGCATGCGCCTTCAGTTACGTCGTGTCACATGCGCATGGCATCGCTTGATATCGCATCTCATGTGCATCGCATCGCATGCGCATTGAGTCACGTCGCATCACATGCGCATGGCATTGCTTGATATCGCATCTTTTGTTCATCGCATCGCATGTGCGTGGAGTCACATACGCATGCATCGTTCGACATCGCATCTTATGTGCATCGCATGCGCATTGATTCACATCGCATCACACGCTCATGGCATCGCTCGACATCGCATCTTATGTGCATCGCATCGCATGCGCATTGAGCCACATCGCTTTACATGCGCTTGGCATCGCTTGATAACGCATCTTATGTGCATCGCGTTGCGTCCGCATTGAGCCACGTCGCGTCACATGCACATGGCATCGCTTGATATCAAATCTCATTTGCATCGCATCGCATGCGCATTGAGTCACGTCGCATCACATAAGCATGGCATCGCGTGTTATCGCATCTTATGTGCATCGCATGCTTATTGAGTCACGTCGCGTCACATGCGCATGGCATCGCTTGATATCGCATCTTATGTGCATCGCATCGCATGCGCATTGAGTCACGTCGCGTCACATGCGCATGGCATCGCTTGATATCGCATCTTATGTGCATCGCATCGCATGCGCAGTGATTCACGTCGCGTCACATGCGCATGGCATCGCTTGATATGGCATCTTATGAGCATCGCATCGCATGCGGATTGAGTCACTTCGCATCACATGCACATGGCGTCACTTGATATCGCATTTTATGTGCATCGCATCGAATGCGCATTGAGTCACATCGCGTCATATGCGCATGGCATCGCTTGATATCGCATCCTATGTGCATCGCTTCGCAGCGCATTGAGTCACGTCGCGTCACATGCGCATGCATCGCTCGACATCGCATCTTATGTGCATCGCATAGGCATTGACTCACGTCGCGTCACATGCGCATGCCATCGCTTGATATCGCATTTTATGTGCTACGCATCGCATGCGCATTGAGTCACGTCGTGTCACATGCGCATGGCATCGCTTGATATCGCATATTATGTGCATCATTTCGCATGCGCAATGAGTCACGTCGCAACACGTTCGCATGGCATCCCTTGATATCTCATCTTACCTGCATTGCATCGCATGCGCATTAGTCACGTCGCGTCACATGCGCATGGCATCGCTTGATATCGCATTTTATGTGCATCGCATCGCATGCGCAGTGAGCCAATTCGTGTCACATGCGCATGGCATCGCTTGATTTGGCATTTTATGTGCGTCGCATCTCATGCTTATTGATTCACGTCGCGTCACATGCGCATGGCATCGCTTGATATCGCATATTATGTGCATGGCATTGCATGCGCATTGATTCACATCGCATCACATGCGCATGGCATCGCTCGACAACGCATCTTATGTGCATCGCATCACATGCGCATTGAGTAACGTCGCATCACATGCGCATGTCATTGCTTGATATCGCAATTTATGTGCATCGCATCGCATGGGCATTGAGTCACATCGCATCACATGCGCATGGCATCACTCGACAACGCATCTTATGTGCATCGCATCGCATGCGCATTGAGTCATGTCTCGTCACATTTCCATGGCATCGCTTGATATCGCAACTTATATGCATCGCATCGCATGCGCATTGAGTCACGGCGCGTCGCATTCGCATGGCATTGCCTGATATAACATCTTATGTTCATCGCGTCGCATGTGCATTGAGTCACGTCGCACCACATGCGCATGACATCGCTCGATATCGTATCTTTTGTGCATCGCATCGCATGCGCATTGAGTGACATTGCGTCATATGCGCATGGCATCGCTTGATATCGCATCTTATGTGCATCGCATCGCATGCGCATTGAGTCACGTCACGTCACATGCGCATGGCATCGCTTGATATCGCTTCTTATGTGCATCGCACCGCATGCGCAATCAGTTATTTCGCGACACATGCGCATGGCATCGCTAGATATCGCATCTCATGTAGTAGTAGTATTAGGGTTTTAGGGCGCACAACTGCCAGGGT
The DNA here is from genome assembly GCA_030765045.1 of Tenodera sinensis. NCBI lineage: Eukaryota > Metazoa > Arthropoda > Insecta > Mantodea > Mantidae > Tenodera > Tenodera sinensis. The sequence continues at coordinate 120,685,033 of CM060968.1, forward strand.
TATTAGCGCCCAAACAAGACAAGACAGCTAAAAACACACTCGAGTGCTAATACTTTAAAATAAATCAACAATAGATGGAAAGCTAACCAAAGGAGTGCCAGTAAATATAAGGTTCAAGCTAAACGATGGCTCACGAGGAAGAGAAATTGTAAAAACGAGTAAATAAAAATGAAGGATAAAATCAGCTGTTCAAATATGGCCGCCTATGCCGCTGACTCGGATAAAAGTGAGCAAACGATCTACTGCAGTAACCGTGTCCGCCAGCACCTCACCAAGGGAAGCTGGCAGACCTAGGGATACACGTAATTGGGTTAAAAACTGGCACTCAAGTAAAACATGGCGCACCGTCAGGGTCTCACTGCAATGAGCGCAGTTCGGGGCAGCATCCGACGATAAAAGAACTATGACTAAAACGGCAGTGCCCGATACGCAATCTCGCTAAAATGACTTCCTCGCGGCGAGAAGCGCGCGCGGAAGTCCTCCAGGTCACAGGGACGGGTTTCACCTCCCTTAGTTTGTTCCCCTGAAGATCGCTCCATGAAACGCTCCACCGTGAAAGGATGGCGCGACGTAAAACTTTGCTAAAATCATCAGAGGGAACACAAGCGCTAAAAAACCTGGGGGCTAAAACTGCTGCCTTTGCAGCAGAATCGGCAGCCTCGTTACCTTGCAGGCCTACATGTCCAGGTACCCACATGAAAGACACGCTGATGCCAGCCCCAGCGAGTGAGTGAATGCTGTCCTGAACACGCTGCACCATTGGGTGGTAATTGTACAGCGTACGTATGCTCTGAAGGGCACTCAAACAATCAGAACATATTATACATCGCTCTAAGGGCTGCCGACGAACATACAAAAGAGCCTGGTATATACCAAATAGCTCTGCTGTAAAAATCGAGCACTGTTCTAAAAGACGAAAGCTAAAACTCTGGCGACCATGAATAAAAGCACATCCTACTCCCGTATCGTCCTTCGAGCCGTCAGTGTAAATAAAATGGCAAGGTCCGGACTGAGCCTGAATTTCTAGAAAGGCCGAACGAAGAACTGAGTCTGGCGTCGAGGACTTCGGCATGGTCAGCAAACCCAGATTAACGTGGATCTCGGATCGTAGCCATGGGGGAAATCGTGTTTGTCCCCTGGGAACTGTCGACGAGAAATCGACGTTTAAATGCCGAAGTAGTGTACGAAATCGAACGCCAGGAGGGAGCGGGGTTAGGGAGCTCGATGAGTATTGGCGATCCAAGGTGTCATTAAAAAACAAACTAAAAGATGGGTGTTCCGGCAGGTCAGAAAGTCTGCAAGCGTATCTGCAGAGAAGAACATCGCGCCGATAACTAAGCGGAGGTTCAGCAGCTTCCGCACAAAGGCTCATAACAGGGCTCGTGGGAAATGCGCCAATACTCAACCTGATGCCACGGTGGTGTGTCGGATTTAGGCGATTTAAAACAGACGGTCGAGCCGAGGAATACACGACACAACCGTAATCAAGTTTCGATCGGACAAGTGCGCGGTATAGGCGTAAAAGAGTACTCCGATCAGCTCCCCAAGATGTGCAGCTTAAAACACGTAAAATACTGAGAGTACGTTCACACCTTGCCTTTAGGTACGAAATATGTGGAGACCAACTTAGTTTTCTGTCAAAAATCAACCCCAAAAATTTTGTCTCGTCTGCGAAAGGAAGTGCTTCTGAGCCGAGACGGAGAGAAGGAGCAAGAAACTCCTTCCGGCGCCAGAAGTTAACGCAGACGGTCTTCTCGGCGGAGAACTTAAAGCCGGTTTCGGCACTCCAAGTGAAGAGGCGGTCAAGACACAGTTGGAGGCGACGTTCTAACAGAGAGGTCCGCCGAGAACTACAGTAAATGGAGAAATCGTCCACGAATAGCGAACATGAAACACCTGATGGGACGCACTCCACAATGGGGTTGATCGCAATGGCAAATAGTGTGACGCTGAGTACCGAACCTTGCGGTACTCCGTTCTCTTGGCTAAAAACACGTGACAAAACCGAGCCCACCCGTACACGAAATACCCTATCCCGCATGAACTCCCGAATAAAAAGGGGCAGTCGACCACGAAAGCCCCATTTATGGAGCGTACGAAGGATTCCATACCTCCAGCAAGTATCATACGCCTTCTCCAAGTCAAAAAACACAGCTACAGTTTGACTCTTACGCTGGAAACCGTCCATGATGTGTGTGGATAACGACACTAAGTGGTCCACCGTGGAACGGAAGCGACGAAAGCCGCACTGAGCGTTAGACAGCAGATTTTGCGATTCAAGCCACCATGTCAATCGCCCGTTGATCATTCGCTCCATCACCTTGCAGAGGCAACTGGTGAGGGAGATGGGGCGATAACTAGAAGGTAGATAGCGATCCTTCCCAGGTTTTAGAATCGGGACAATGGTGGCCTCGCGCCAAGCGGATGGAAAGGTTGCTGTACGCCAGATACGATTATACACCTGCAACAGAAAGTGTTTACCGGCTAAAGATAGGTGCTGCAACATTAAAACGTGGACATCATCAGGCCCAGTTGCTGAGGGTCGCGATGAGGCCAGGGCCCACTCCAACTCCTGCATGGAGAAGAAAGCGTTATAACACTCGCGGTTCAAAGAGTGAAAGGATAGTTCATGCGTCTCAGTCCGATTCCTGATGGATAAGAAGTCCGGGTGGTAATGGGAGGAGCTAGAGTGAGTGAGTGAGTAGTGGGGTTTACGGGCCCGTCGACAACTAGGTCATTAGGGCCCGAAGTCCAATGTAAAAGCAATCAAAGAAAATAAAACCTCACCCGCTTTAAAGCTAAAAAGTGAAAGTTAAAATACCTAAAACTGAACGTTAAAACCATTAAAAAGAGAGCTAAAACAGGTAAAAAAGGAAAATTAAGAACCAATAAAACCATATTACGAAAACCCTAAACTACTTATACTGTTGAAAAAGGGTAAAAACACGAGTAAAACATCCTAAAAGTATTTTTCCGCCAAGATAAAAGAAACCTTACACTTGCTTACCAAAATCGATATGCGCAACAAACCGCAGTACTGTATTTGCAGCTGCTGGGTCGTTGCCTAACACGGTGCACAGTGTAAGACCCAGGCCAAAGGACTGGCGCTCACGAGCATACCGCGGACAATCAACAAGGACATGTGCAACGGAGAGTGGCACATTGCACGTCGCACAGACAGGCTCCGGATCACCGCGCAAAAGGTGTGCATGCGTGGCTCGAGTGTGGCCTATCCTCAGGCGGGTTAAAATCACCTCCTCACGCCTGGAATCCCTGCAAGATGTTTGCCAGGGTTGTACCGTGTCCTTGATTGTCCGTAACTGAGTGCCAGATAACGCTTCCCAAGATTGTTGCCAGAGAGTAAATAGATGGCGACGGAAGTACTTCTGCACATCTATATAGGGTAGCGTACGGGTGGAATATTCCGGAAGGCGACATGCAGACTTCGCAGCCGCATCAACTGCCTCGTTACCCGGAATACCCACATGACCTGGGATCCACGTAAAAACGAACTGGTATCCGCGAGATAACAATTGAGATAAAAGTGTCTGTATTTTAATAATTGATGCCGAATTGCCAACAAATTGTTGCAGCGCCTGAAGAGCGCTCAGGGAGTCGCAACATACAATAAAATGTCCAGGAACTGAACGGGAGATAAAAAGTAAGAAATAAAAGATGGCAAACAGCTCGGCGGTAAAAACTGAACTGGCGTCTGGAAGGCGGTATGTGTGAACCTCACCGTTGTATATAAATGCGGAACCCGTCGTACTACCCAACTGGGAGCCATCGGTGAATACCGGAGTATAAGTCCGGTGGGAGGAGCTAGAGACATTAGAAAAGGCGCCTCCCAGGGTGTCAGCGACAGCTCTAGGGGAAATTACGGTGCCATTATTAACCCGCAGGCCAGGCACCGGGACTCGTGAAACTTTGCCGGCCACGCGACGGAGCTTGTCCCAAACCACAGATGACGGTGTGAAGCGATTAAAGGACTCCACAAAGCGGTGCCAGGATGTCTTCTTGCTGGCCTGTATGATGCGACGAGCTTGGGCGCGTAAGCGCTTAAAGGCGACCAGATTCTCGAGAGTTGGGTGGCGCTGAAATACCCGCAGTGCTGCCCGGCGCGCACGAACCGCCGCCCGGCATTCGTCGGTCCACCAAGGAACGGGTAGACGCCCAGGGCGGGTCGACGACCGAGGTATGGCACGCTCGGCCGCGGACAGAATCACGGAAGTTAAGTGATCCACCATCTGGTCCACATTTCCCAACACATGGTCGTCGAAAGCAGCCAGGCTACAGAAAAGGGGCCAGTTCGCTTTGTGTAGCTGCCAGATGGGTACACGTGACGAGGGTACATAGTTGGAGAGCAGGCTAGTCACGCAGGGCAGATGATCGCTGGAAAAGGTGTCCGAGACGACGTTCCACTCAAACCGATGTGCAAGCTGTGCCGAGCAAACTGACAAGTCTAAGTGTGAGAGGGTGCCTGTGGAATCAGAAATAAAAGTAGGTTCGCCAGTATTAAGGAGAGAGAGGTGATTCTGATGAAAGAACTCTGCAAGATGCCTTCCCCTTACGCAAGCCCTAGGTGATCCCCAAAGAGGGTGGTGGGCATTGAAGTCTCCCAACAACAAGTAGGGCGCTGGGAGCTGAGACACGAGGTCTAATAGGTCCGCAATTGCGAAGGGAGAAGATGGGGGTAGGTAAACAGAACATAAGGTGAAATAAAAACCAGGGAAACGAACAGAAACGGCAACAGCTTGCAAAGTAGTAGTGAGTATGACAGGCTGGTAATAAACGTCGTCGCGGATCAGGATCATAGCACCACCATGTGCAGGAGTACCAGGCTCCGGTGGTAGATCGAATCGCACCGGACTAAAACCAGGAAAGGTGAAAGTATCCTGTTGTTGAAGTTTGGTCTCCTGCAGGCAGAAAATAGTGGGGGACAGCAAATTACCGAGCAGTTGCAGTTCGGTTTTATGCCTGCGTACGCCACGTGTATTCCATTGTAGAATGGACATCCTGAGCAAATGGGAAAAGCTGTTCACGAGTTTCACTTAACCAGTGGCTGTCGCTTCAACTTGCCCTTTTGATTTCTTGTAGGACTTGGGCTTTTTGGAGCAGATGGTTCCTCCTCCATGGGTTCTTCAGATGGAAGAGGGTCACCGGGTGCCGAAGTAAGAGGAACAAACCGGTTTCCAAGACTGATGGGTGGAGGGGAGTCCCGCTTCGTGCGACTGCGTCCCCTGGTATCTTGGGAGCACGATCGGCGAGGAGGGGACGGGGAGCTGGCCATTGAGGCACCCTGTCCACTTGCAGATGTAGGTTCCTTGAGGAAGTCTGTGCGCTTCGGAGTAACTTTAAATTTCCTGGTTTCGGTACTCACAGAAATGGTCTTGGAGCTGGCAGGAGTTGACACAGCGGCGCGAGGAGTAACCACGATGGAGGTTACAGGGCAAGTTTGAGTACCCATATCACGCTTTGGTACTGGTGTGGAAACAATGGAACTGAAAGTACCAAACTTCAGGAGAGAAGGCTGTCGAGGAAGATGTCGTTTGCGGGCTTCTGAGAAAGAGATACGCTCTTTCACCCGCAGCTCCTGAATGGCCTTCTCGTCCTGGTAACGCGGACAGGCGCTCGAAGTCGCTGGGTGTGTACCTCGGCAATTTACGCAGCTTGGAGCAGATGGACAAGCTCCGTCATGAGCATCACTACCACAGTTGGCACAAACAGCAACCGAAGCCTTACACGAGATCTTAGTATGGCCATAGCGCTGGCATTGGAAACAACGCATAGGCCGCGGGATATATGGTCGAACCGGGATAACCTCGTAACCTGCCTTGATCTTCTGCGGCAGGTCGAGCCGATCAAAAGTTACGAACAGCGTGCGGGTAGCCACCTGCACGCCGTCGCGCTTGACTCTTACACGGTAAACGTCCGTGACACCTTGGTCCGATAGGTAACCCTGGATCTCCTCCTCCGGCATATCGTCTAACAAGGAGGTGGTGATGACGCCCTTGCAGGAGTTAAGGCTTCGGTGTTTCTCAACACGGATAGGATATCCATGGAGTAGTTTGGCCTTCAATATCTTGTCAAACTGTGTGGCAGTGTAACTCTCGACCAAAAGGGAACCGGATCGTAATCGAGTACAGGACTTCACTGGGCCGGCGATTTTGTCAAGACTGGATTGAATTATAAATGGGTTCACCTTTAAAAATGTCTGACCCTCTTCCATTCTATGTATCACTAGGTAACGAGCGGATGACGGCACGTGTACCTCTTTTTCTTCAACTTGTTTGCGGCGTTTAGGAGTAGTTGTAGCCATAAAGAGCTAAATAAAATTTCATCCCCCAGTGCTCCCCACCCACCACGGAGCCCAACAAGGGGTCATCCCACTGGGATGACAGGGCTACACAGGGGATATAGCGGGCTCGCCGTCCCACTCACCCTGGAGTTCAGTGCAATACCTAGTCCTGGCCGATTGACTAGGGGTGGGTTAGTCCCTAGCCTCCCGTTTAGGTGAAGCAGAAACCAAAGCAGTGTATCGGAAATGCGCACCCTCCCCAGATTCAGAAAAAACTGTCCCGAGCTCAGATACGCACCCCTCAAACACCAGGATAATCCTTTCCACCGACACGGGTCTCCACGCACGGCCTACACGTGGGTGGGCGATTTGACTGACTCCCTCACCATGAACAGGAGCCCACACCGAGGGAGTCAGTTGGCTCGGGGCCCCGGGTGCGCCAAACCCGGACCTACCGTAGTAGGTCCCCCTGGGGGGTCGCATCTCATGTGGATCGCATCGCATGCGCATTGAGTCACGTCGCATCACATGCGTATGGCATCAATTGTTATCGCATCTTATATGCATCGCATCGCATGCGCATTGAGTCACGTCGCGTCGCATTCGCAAGGCATTGCCTGATATCGCATCTTATGTTCATCGCGACAAATGTGCATTGAGTCACGTCGCACCACATGTGCATGGCACCGCTTGATATCGCATCTTATGTGCACACAATCGCATGCGCAGTGAGTCACTTCGCGTCACATGCGCATGGCATCGCTTGATATGGCATCTTATGTGCATCGCATCGCATGCGCATTGAGTCGCGTTGCGTCAGATGCCGATGGCATTGCTTGATATCGCATATTATGTGCATCATATCGCATGCGCAATGAGTCACGTCGCATCACTTTCGCATGGCATCGCTTGATATCGCATCTTATGTGCATCGCATCGCATGCGCATTTGCCACGTCGCGTCACATGCGCATGGCATCGCTTGATATCGCATCTTATGTGCATCGCATCGCATGCACAGTGAGTCACGTCGCGTCACATGCGCAATGGCATCGCTTGATATGGCATCTTATGTGCGTTGCATCTCATGCTTATAGATTCACGTCGCGTCACGTGCGCATGGCATCGCTTGATATCGCATCTTATGTGCATCGCGTCGCATGCGCATTGAGTCACAGCGCGTCACACGCGCATGTAATCACTTGATTACGCATCTTATGTTCATCGCATCGCATGCGCATTGACTCACTTCGCATCACATGCGCATGGCATGGCTTGATATCGCCTCTTATGTGGATTGCATCGCATGCGCTTTTGATTCTCATCACTTCACATGCGCATGACATCGCTTGATATCGCATCGTATGTGCTTCGCATCGCATGCGCATTGAGTCATCTCCCGTCACATGCACATGGCATCGCTTGATATCGCATATTATGTTCATCTCATCGCATGTGCATTGAGTCACGTCGCGTCGCGTTCGCATGGCATTGCCTGATATCGCATCTTATGTTCATCGCATCGCATGTGCATTGAGTCACGTCGCATCGCATGCGCATGGCATTGCTTGATATCGCATATTATGTTCATCTCATCGCATGTGCATTGAGTCACGTCGCATCACACGCGCATGGCATCGCTCGACATCGCATCTTATGAGCATCGCATCGCGTGCGCTTTTGAGTCACATCACGTCACATGTGCAGGGCATCGCTTGATATCGCATCTAATGTGCATCACATCGCAGCGCATTGAGTCATATCGCGTCACATACGCATGCATCGCTCGACAACGCATCTTATGTGCATCGCATGCAGATCGAGTCAAGTCGCGTCACGTGCGCACGGCATCGCTAGATATCGCATGTTATGTGCATCGCATCGCATGCGCATTGAGTCACGTCGGATCGCATGCGCATGGCATTGCCTGATATTGCATATTATGTTCATCTGATCGCATGTGCGTTGAGTCACGTCGCATCACACGCGCATAGCATCGCTCGACATCGCATCTTATGTGCATCGTATCGCATGCGCTTTTCAGTCACATCACGTCACATACGCATGGCATTGCTTGATATCGCATCTTATGTGCTTCGCATCTCATGCGCATTGAGTCACGTCGCCACACCTGCACATGGCATCGCTTGATATTGCATCTCATGTGCATTGCCTCGCATGCGCATTGAGTCACGTCGCGTCACATTCGCATGGCATCGCTTGATATCGCATCTTATGTGCATCGCATCGCATGCGCATTGAGTCACGTCGCGTTACATGCGCATGGCATCGCTTGTTATCGCATCTTATGTGCATCCCATCGCATGCTCATTGAGTCATCTCGCGTCACATGCGCATGGCTTCGCTTGATATGGCATCCTGTGTGCAGCGCATCGCATGCTTATTGATTCACGTCGCGTCACATGCGCATGGCATCGCTTGATATCGCATCTTATGTGCATCGCATCGCATGCGAATTGAGTCACAGCGCGCCACATGCGCATGGCATCACTTGATATCGCACCTTATGTGCATCGCATCGCATGCGCATTGAGTCACGTCGCGTTACATGCGCATGGCATCGCTTGTTATCGCATCTTATGTGCATCCCATCGCATGCTCATTGAGTCATCTCGCGTCACATGCGCATGGCTTCGCTTGATATGGCATCCTGTGTGCAGCGCATCGCATGCTTATTGATTCACGTCGCGTCACATGCGCATGGCATCGCTTGATATCGCATCTTATGTGCATCGCATCGCATGCGAATTGAGTCACAGCGCGTCACATGCTCATGGCATCACTTGATATCGCACCTTATGTGCATCGCATCGCATGCGCATTGAGTCACATCGCATCACATGCGCATGGCATCGCTATATATCGCATCCTATGTGCATCGCATCGTATGCGTATTGAGTCACATCGCATCACATACGCATGACATTGCTCGACAACGCATCTTATGTTCACCGCATCGCATGTGCGTGGAGTCACGTAGCACCACAAGCGCATGTCATCGCTCGATATCGCATCTTTTGTGCATCACATCGCATGCGGTTTGAGTGACATCGCGTCATATGCGCATGGATTCGCTTGATATCGCATCTTATGTGCATTGCGTCGCAGCGCATTGAGTCACATACGCATGCATCGCTCGACATCGCATCTTATGTGCATCGCATGCGCATTGAGTCACTTCGCATCACACGCGCATGGCACCGCTGGACATCGCATCTTATTAGCATCGCATCGCATGCGCATTGAGTCACGTCGCTTCACATGCGCATGGCATCGCTTGATATCGCATCTTAAGTGCATCGCATCGCATGCGCTTTTGAGTTACATCACGTCACATGCGCATGGCATCACTTGATATCGCATTTTGTAGACATCGCGTCGCATGCGCATTGAGTCACGTCGCGTCACATGCACATGGCATCGCTTGATATCGCATCTCAGGTGCATCGCTTCGCATGCGCGTTGAGTCACGTCGCATCACATGCGCATGGCATCGCGTGATATCGCATCCTATGTGCATCGCATCGCATGCGCATTGAGTCACAAGGCGTAACATGCGCATGGCATTTTTTATTATCTTTTTTTTTTTTTTTTTTTTTTTTGGACTGGCCCCTCCTCCGCCAGCCCAGGTGACGATCATCCGAAAGGGATCTACATCGCCTCCCCTACCATGCACTATCTACGCTACAGTGAAGGGTAGGAAAAGTGGTAAGTGGTGTGCGGTACCGCCGAAGCAAACCGAATGTTAGTGGGTGATTTCTAGATAGGCACCTGCATCCAAGAGAGTATGCAGGCAGAGTGGGGATTAGGTACTGATCTTGACCGGAGCCCAGATCAGGGACCTATTGTTAGTAGTGGTACTTCATGCTCATGCAGAAGGAGCGGTTTTGAGGTGTCATGCTTATATGTTATTGTGGGTACTTATCTGAGTCTTGTGGCTTCAACTGGAGTGGGAGTTGACTTCGTGATTCCTCAGCTGGTCGCTGTTGGTCCTGAAACACACAGTGTCTGGGGGGGAGCATGTACAGAGGGAGATTGGTTGTGACACAATGTATATTTATTCATATTTACACTTCTGTCAATCCTACAGCTGGTGGCTGCTGGTCCTGAAACAAACAAGTGGGGACAACATATACATAGGGAGGGGGTTGTCTACGTGCTACAGAATATATCTGCTTATATGTATTTTAAATGTTTAACATGTATATATTATTTTTTTTAATTATAATTAATTTTTTTTATTTTTTTTTTTTTTATTTTTTCATTTTCTTTTTATTACTTTTTTTGTTTTCTTTTTCCTAAGCTAATTATTCCGTTCAAGTCCTTCTATTTTGCCAGGTCATCATTGTGTTGCGGGGCACCCGAGACCCCCCGGTCCGCCCAGGGAGGGGATGTCATCCTTCCCGGGACTTGCGGGCAACTATGTTGGGACTAAGTTATTAAGGTACTGTCTGATGGCTTCGTCGTCGTCTGTACTGTGCCTGTTCAGGGGAATGGTCCTGTCAAAGAGCGATAGTGGTCTTTTATGTTTATCTGCGGAGTGATCGTAATTTCCTAGTGTGCTTATGGCCGCGTTATGACTTGTTTTTGCTCGCTTGTACATGTTTGCTGCGAGCTTTTTAATAAACTGCTGTAATGTGTGCATTTTCGTGTCCTCATGGAGTATGTCCAATGGGGCCGACTTGGGCACTTTTGTAATTATTCTTAGAGCTCTGTTTTGCATTAGTTGCAATTTCTTGATATGAGTCTTAGCGCAGTGGCCCCATGCGGGTGCTGCGTAAGTCATGACTGGCCTAATTAGGCTCTTGTATAGGGTCAGCCCCATTTGCTTGCTTAGTGCACTTTTTCGATTTAGAATGGGATATATTGCGCCAAGTTGCTGGTTTGCTTTTCGCCTCACGTTGGTAGTATGTTCGTTGAATGTGAGCTTGGAGTCCAGCGTAACTCCGAGGTACTTTGCTGTATTTTTCCAGATTATTCTTTCTCCGAATAGCATGATATTTGGCGCTTTGTTTGAGTGGGAGTGTTTTTTGGTGAAGAATACGGCTTGTGATTTGGCTGTGTTTACTTTTATTCTCCATTTTTTCAGCCATGGTTCTAGGACTGTTAGCGCGTTCTGCAGTCTGCGGCCTATCGCGGCGGGCCGCCATGACTGGGCTGCAATTGCAGTGTCGTCCGCGTAGATGGAGAGTTTTGTATCCGGGGTTTTGGGTATGTCGTTTATATATATTGAACAGCGTGGGCCCCAGTAAACTACCTTGTGGGACCCCGGCCATAATTTCTCGCGCCTGGGTGCTTTTGCCTTGGAGAGTTACCGTAAAAGTTCTACCAGTAAGGTAGTGCGCGATCAGTTTGACCATGACGTCTGGGAAATTCAGATCTTTCAGCTTGCGTATTAGGCCTGCATGGTACACAGTATCGAAGGCACGTTCCACATCTAGGAATATTACCCCTGTGGATTTGTTTTCGTTGAAACCCCTTGTTATATACTCTATTTTTCGGGTTAATTGCAGCGTTGTGGAATGATTTGCACGAAACCCGAATTGTTCCTCTATTATAATGTTATTCTTTTTAATATGTGAGCTCATGCGTTTCTGTAGCACTTTTTCCGCTACCTTGCTTACCGTTTTTAGCAGGCTAATTGGCCTATAGTTGTTTGGTTCAGCTCTGTCTTTGCCTGGTTTTGGGAACATAAGCACATTTGCTTGTTTCCAGCATGTAGGATAGTAACCTTGTTGCAGGCAGTAATTGCATATGTCGCTTAGGAGCTGTAGCGCTTTGGTCGTGAGGTGTTTTAGTACCAAATTTGGTATTTGGTCTGGCCCTGGAGCTTTGTGGTCTTGAAGGTGTTTGATTATCCACCTCAGCTCTCCTGGGTTGGTTTTCCTGCACCTGTTATGTGCTGGGTTGGCAAGCGTGTCTTTCATTTCGCTCTCCAGAAGGGAGTAAAGTTGTATGCCTTGCTGACCGTCATTGGGTGTGCAAGTTCTTTTAAGGGTGTCGGCCAGCACGTTGGCCTTTTCCTCGTCGCTTTCAGCGTAGTTATTTGTGCCCGATTGCTTGAGTGGTGGGATGTTTATTGGTTCTCTTTTTAAAGCCCTTACAAGCTGCCATACCTTATGATTGCCGGGCTGTAGCCGGGCTAGTGTTTGGTCCCATTGATCTTGGGCCTGGGCATTTATACGCGTTTTTATTGCACTTTTTAGTGTTGCCATGTTTACTTTGTGGACTAGGTTTCTGGTTCGCTGCCATCTTCGCCTCTCGTGGTCTCTTTCGTGAATGAGAACCATGAGATCCGGCGGGTACGTAATTACGTGTTTCGCCGGGGGTTTTGGTGGCACTGCAATATGAATTGCAGCTTGGATGGCCTCCTCAAGCAGTTCAGCGGCGCGGTCCACTGCTTGATGGTTCGTCAGGGCTACAGGGAGCTCTAGAACTCTGTCTAGGTGTATGGCAAACTTTTCCCAGTTGGCCCTGTTGTAGTTTAATCGTATTGGAGCAGGTTGAAAGATTGGTGGCGCTTCGATGTCTATTTGGACCGCAAAGTGGTCTGAGGCAAGTGCTTCTACCGTTTTCATGGTGTAGCAAAAATCTGTATTTTTAAAGAGGGCGATGTCCAGGGTGCAAGTTGCGTGATTTGGTTGTTGCGGTATGTACGTCGGTGTCCCTGGATGATCTATGATGTGGTCATTGTTCAACATATGGTTGAACAATGGTCCCCCTGCAGTATTTGCAGCTTCACAACCCCAAGCTTGGTGCTTAGCATTGAGGTCGCCTGCAGCCACGACTATATTGTCTATTTGTAGGATGATGTCTAAGTCTCTGAGGTTTAGGTTCGTTGGCGAGAAGTATATACTTGCCAGTGTGACTGTTCGGTTTTGTATGGTAAGGGGGGTGAGTGAGTGAGTGAGTGAGTATTGTTTAAGGGCCCATCGACAACTAGGTCATTAGGGCCCTAAGTTCACAGAATAAAACAAGCCAACAATAAAACCTCACCCTAAAAAGCTAAAAGGTGAAAGTTAAAATAACTTAAAAAAGGTTAAAAAGTCTAAAACCGAGAGCTAAAACAGTTAAAAGTTAAACAACTGGTAAAAACGTAGACTTATAAAACTTAAAACTGATAAAATCTTTAAAAGGTAAAAACCAGAATAACATCCAAAGTAAAAACAACTAAAAGTCAATATCCGCCAATATAAAAGCACCTTACACTTGCTTGCAAAAATCAATCTTGGCAACAAACCGCAATGCTCTATTGACAGCTACTGCGTCGTTGCCTAAAACAGAGCACAGTGTAAGGCCCAGGCCTAGGGACTGACGCTCATGACCGTATTGCGGACAATCAAGAAGGACATGTGCGACGGAGAGTGGAACATTGCACGTCGCACAGACAGGCTCCGGATCACCACGCAAAAGATGTCCATGCGTGGCTCGAGTGTGGCCTATCCGCAGGCGGGTTAAAATCACTTCCTCACGCCTGGAATTCCTGCAGCTGGTCTGCCAGGGTTGTACAGTGTCCTTTATTGTCCGTAACTGAGTGCCAGCTAACGCTTCCCAAGATTGCTGCCAGTGGGTAAATAGATGGCGGCGAAAGTATTTCTGCACATCTACATAGGGTAGCGCACGGGTGGAGTATTCCGGGAGGCGGCATGCAGACTTTGCAGCCGCATCCGCCGCCTCGTTGCCCGGAATACCCACATGTCCTGGGATCCACGTAAAAACAAACTGGTATCCGCGAGACAGTAGTTGCGAGATCAACGTCTGAATTTTAATAATCAATGCCGAGGTGCCGATAAACTGTTGCAGGGCCTGGAGGGCGCTAAAAGAGTCGGAACAGATAATAAAACTTCCAGGACCTGAACTGGAGATAAAAAGCAGGAAATAAAATATGGCAAACAGCTCGGCGGTAAATACTGAACTGGCGTCTGGAAGGCGGTACTTGCGAACGTCGCCATGGTATACAAAAGCGGAACCCGTCGCACTACCCATCCGTGAGCCATCAGTAAATACCGGAGTATGAGTCCGGTATCGGCCCTGAACTGCGGTGAAAAGTTGGTGAAACACCGAGTGAGGGGTAGCTAACTTCGCACAGCTCGACAGCTCCAGGGCAAAGCGTGCACGCTGGAGCTGCCATGGAGGGTATCGGCCATGCGAATGCCGCTCTACGGCTGGCAAGCGTAGATCGTGTGCGGTCAGAAGTTCTCGAAACCTGATGCCGCTTGGACGGGAGATAGTTGTATTCCGCGTATAACGGTACATTAGGTCTGGACGCAATACAGGTGGAAACGAAGGATGACCTGGATGAGCGGCCAACCTTGCCACGTAGGAACATAGTAACAACGAGCGTCGGGCAGACAGTGGGGGTTCGCCAGAATCAGCATACAGACAGTCCACTCTACTTGTACGGAAAGCCCCAATAGCGAGACGGATACCAGTGTGATGTATTGTATCTAAAAGGCGGAGTTTAGAGGCGGATGCGGAGCCATAGATAAAACAGCCGTAGTCTAATTTGGACCGGACCAGTGAACGATACAACCTCAACATGACCGTGCGATCGCCGCCCCAAGATACACCAGATAAAACCCGGAGCACCCGAAGCGAACGATCGCAGGAAGCACGCAGATAACGAATATGGTGCTCCCTTGTAAGTTTGGTGTCGAGGTGTAAGCCCAAGAATTTCAGGTGCGGAACAAATGGAAGACGCGTGCCACGCAAATAAAGATCAGGGGCCGGGTGTACGCCACGAAGTCGATGGAAGTGGACACATTGTGTTTTCGTAGGGGAGAACTGAAAGCCGGTGTGAAATGCCCACTCGGCGATGGATGTTATAGCTAGCTGCAGTTGACGCTCGATGTGCTCTAAACTATGAGAGCGATAGTATATCGCAAAGTCGTCAACATACAGTGACATTGGTATTCCCCTACGAACAACACTGGCAATGCCGTTGATGGCCACGGCGAAAAGTGTTACACTCAGAATCGACCCCTGGGGTACACCATTCTCCTGGATTCGTTCTTGTGAAAGCGTATGGCCAATGCGGACACGAAATCGGCGAAGTTGTAAAAAATTAAGAACAAAGAGAGCTAGATGGCCACGTAAACCGTAGTCGTGTAAACTACGGAGGATACCATAGCGCCATGTAGTGTCGTAGGCCTTCTGCAGGTCGAAGAAGACCCCCACGACATGCTGCTTCATGAGAAAGGCATTCTGGATGTAGGCCTCCATGCGAGTAAGGTTATCGACACTCGAGCGATGACGACGAAAGCCGCACTGAACGTTGCTCAGCAGGTCTCTAGCCACCACACTAAGCGAGTGTTAATCATTCGTTCCATGGTCTTACAAACGACACTCGTCAGGCAGATAGGACGGTAGCTAGAGGGAAGTGTCCGGTCCTTCCCCGGCCGAGGGATAGGGATGACAGTACCCTCGCGCCAGGAAGAAGGGAAAACCTGCTGAAGCCAGATGCGGTTGTACATGTTCAGCAGGAAGGTCAACGCCTCAGGTGGAAGATGAAGCAGCATTTGTCGGTGAATGTCATCAGGCCCAGGAGAAGAGTCCTTCGCGAGAGACAAAGCATGGGCTAGCTCCGCCTCCGTAAAATGAGCGTTGTACGGTTCACTAGAGTCACTTTTAAAATTGAGGACTACCCGCTCCGCAGATTCCTTGACGGGTAAAAAGGTAGTGTGGTAGCTTTGGGTTTGGCTATCAGCAGCGAAAGCGTCTGCGAGGGCGTCGGCGATATCCTGCTCGTGGGTGTAAGAGCGTCCCTGCACGGCAAGACCGGGTATTATCGTCCGGCGACACTTGCCGTACATACGCCGAACAGCATTCCACACTTGTGTTGCAGAGCTGCGACGGGAGAGGGAAGAGACGTAAGATTCCCAGGAGCTACGTTTTGCACTACGGAGTACAAAACGTGCCCTCGCACGAGCGCGTTTAAAAGATATAAAATTGGTCTCCGTAGGATGCAGGTGAAAAGCACGCAGAGCACGCCTACGAGCTTTGATAGCCAAGCGGCATTCCTCGGTCCACCACGGTACGGGAACGTGTCGTGGCGTAGAGGAACTTCGAGGAACGCTGGAATCTGCCGCGAGCAAGATAGAGCAGGTAAAGTACTCCACCATTTCATCAATGGTGTCAAAGCCATTGTCGTGTATGTGAATGAGGGATCGAAATTTCTCCCAATCAGCCTTGGAAATAATCCAGTGAGGGTGTCGTGTTGGCACAGGATGGTGGACGGATAGGTGAATGTTAATGGGATAATGATCACTGCCATATAAGTCGGAGAGAACCGACCAATCCAGAATAGGTACTAGCGATGGGCTACAAAAGGAAACGTCTATGGCGGACTGTGTAGCGTAGGCAGATGATATGAAGGTAGGGACACCAGTATTTAACAAAAGTAAGCCGGACATATCGCACACGTCTGCTACAAGGCAACCACGAGCATCGTCAGTGTCGGAGCCCCAAAGGGTATTTTTGGCATTCAGATCGCCCAAAAACAAGATCGGTGGTGGAATCTGTGCCAAGAGAGCCCGAAGATCGTTTTGTTGTACGACACTGACCGGTGGCAGATAGACGTTACAAATAGACAGACTCAGACCCTGCAACTGGACGCGTACTGCCACAGCTTGCAGTGGCGAGTTAAGCGGGATGCTTGTGGCAGAGATGTTATGAGCCACCAGAGTGGTAACACCACCGCTTGCGCGCCGATCAGCTGCAGAGTCATGTCTAAATACCGAAAAACCACGGAGATGTAATGCGTGGTGAGGCTTCAAGTGGGTTTCTTGTAGACAGACAATTGATGGAGTTCTTTCAAAGACTAAGTGCTGTATGTCCGGAGAACGTGCCCGGAACCCATTAACATTCCACTGGATTATTTCCATATTAGAAAGAGATTAGTGGCCAGTCTTTATCTTTTTCTTCTTCTTTCGTTTCATCTTGGCGCATTTGGGACCAATGAAGTGGCTTTCCCCATCCTCTGGCGACTCCTCCGATGTTTGGGAGTCCGAAGATCCCCTACGGCTCGCAGAGCGGGAGCGGGACTTCATGGAGGACGTGGGACTGCTGGCTCGAACAACGTGCCTGGCTCGAGGTTTGTCCACAGAAGTGGTTGCACATGGGGACGGTTCGAGAGCTGAAGTCTGCACTGCGATAGATGTAGTCGCAGGAGGATTAGGGTGACGCTGTGGAGGAGTGCTCGCTGACCAATCGGTTTGTGTGCCAACGTCCGATACAGGTGCGTGTTGCAGGCCCACAGTGGTCACAGGAGGGCGGCGGGCAGCAGACGCATACCCGGTGGTGTTCGCAGGTTTTAGCTGTTCGAAGCGCCGCCGTGCTTCCAGAAAGGTTAGGTGTTCCTTAACTCGTAACTCCTGGATACTCTTTTCATCAGAAAACTGTGGGCACTGACGCGAGCTAGAAGGATGTTTCCCTCCACAGTTCACGCAGCAGGGGTCCCGTGTACACGCGGTCTCTTCATGTGCTGCTAACCCGCATCGTTCACAAATAGCAGGATGCGTGCACGAGCTCCTTGTATGTCCGAACCTCTTACACTGGAAGCAGCGCATGGGGTTCGGTACATACGGACGTACAGCGGCCCGCTCGTAACCGCAATAGATATATTCTGGCAAGGTGGTACCCTTGAACGTAAGAAACACCGTTCGTAAGGCGATCTCCTTGCCTTCCTGCTTTCGTGACAGACGGTACGCTTGACACACTCTTTGGTCCGAAAGACAGGTGACAATTTCCTCATTAGAGAGACTGTCCAAGCTAGAGGTGGTAACAACTCCCCGACATGAATTAATTGACTTGTGTGGGGCTACCCGCACGGGATAGGATCCCAACAAATGCGCTTTAAGGAGCTTCTGTGACTGGTCTGAGTTTGTCGTCTCCAATAGCAGCGTACCGTCTCTAAGGCGTGTTGCATTCTTGACTGGTCCACAAATCCGATCCACTTCCTTCTTTATATAGAAAGGGCTAATATCCTTCATCGATTTTCCATCACTTGCCAAGGTCATAACCAAGAAAACATCAGTGTAAGGGGTTTTGCGCGGATACATGATTGGTTTGGACCCCCTTCCGGAACCGTCGGCGTCAGCCTACCATCCGGGGGTCAAAGGATAAAAGACACCAAAATCTCCACGGTCTCTGCCGCCATGGAGACCCCTCCATGACTGACCTCAAAGCGTACTTCAGAGGGGCTACCCTCCGATCTCCACTGCTTGTCCGCATGGGTAAACCGTTCACCACGTGACACCCCGGTTTTATGCTCCCACCACAGGAATAACCGCCTGTGGCTCCCCGCTTTAGCACACGCTGCCTCAACGGAGTCAGCGTGGATTCAGGGGACTTCGAGTTGATTACACCGGGGTTCCGTCAGCGGTAACACGTCCGGCCGGTGATACTAACCCGACGGCACACGGCCGTCGGGAGATTAACACCGGCCGTGCCCTCAAGGAGCTACGTGGGTGTACTTGACGTGTGGACGGGCTCCGCACCTAAGGCTACACATGGGGGCAGTGTGAAGGGTCCGCCTAACCTTCGCGCCTGAGACCTCCGAAGAGCACTCAAGTCGGGGGCCGCGCTGAAAACCGTGGGACAGGACCACGCAGATAGGAAAGATCCCTGCTGGTGAGACAGGAGTTATAAAACTAAGGCCTTACTAACTAATAATCGGAATAAACCTAGAAGAGGAAGAGGATGATATAAAAGCAACATAAATCGCTGCACGTGGCACAGTTAATGTATATGGAGGGGGTGAAATGATGGTGCGCAGCTCGGGGCCCCGGGCGCGCCAAACCCGGCCTACCGTGGTAGGTTCCCGTGGGGGAGTTTGATTTCGGAGTCCTCTTCTCCTAGATGAGTTGTCAACCAAGACTAACGAGCCTCATCTACCCGTTGGAATGTTCTTAGCTTCCCCTCACCTCTTGCCTACCAGTGGTCACGAAGACTCACTTAGTAGGCCGTCTGGATCGGGTACTGAGCCCCTCCGCCACGGCAAGGCGACACTCCTTCGGAGGGGTATGGTAAGGGAGATAGCCGTGGCTTCCGCTTCTCTTAGTGGTGGAACGTGTTTGTGTTTATGTGTTAGGTTTTCATGGACCACTATCGCTGTGCCTCCATGAGGTCTTCCGTCTTGTCTGTCATTTCGGTATATTTTGTAGCCTGGGATGCGGAATCTTGCTTTTGGTGTTAATAGTGTCTCGTTTAGTAATGCTACTGTTATGTTGTGTTGATATAAGTATTGTTTGAGCTCGTTAAGGTGTCGCCGCGCCCCCCTGATGTTCCAGTATGTTATTTTATGTGTAGTTGTTTGTTCATTGTATGTTGCGTGTGCCATGATACTGATTAGTGTGTAGGGTGTCTCTCTCTTTTTTTTTTCTCTTTTCTCTGGTTTTGTGTTTCTCCTTTGGCCCTTTACTTATTGCTTGTGGTTGGCTTTAGTGGATACATAATGCATTAGTTTTTTCAACCAGTTCATTGAAGCCTTCTATAAAACAAAGCATGTGCATTTGTCTGTCTTCCTCACTCTTCCAGGCGTTGTCTCTGAAAAAGGCCGTGTATGCTTCCATTAGTGTTTCGTACCCTCTCATGTATACTCCGTTACCTAGGAGTAGTAGTGTCATTTTGGCGTTTGGCTGGAGGTTCAGCGCAGGTTGCCCGTCTTTATTTATTGTGAAGTGTAGTGGTCTGTTTGGATAATGCTTTCTTGTCAATCTCTCGTTTTGTGCTTTGATGTCTTCTGGGCGCTTGGAGTTTTGTGGGTTTTCCGCCGTTTGCGCTACTATGCCGGTCTCTGTTTGAGTGCTCGCAGACCGTTTGTTAGTTTGTGCGTTTCTTTCAATGGGTGCGCGGGTTTTTCTCCTATCTTGCCTATCCACTGGGGGGACAGTTTGATAGTAACCGCTTTTTTGTTGAAAAATTGCTTGCGCGTTTGGTGGAGGTGCATGGGCCTCTGGTACTTCATACCTGCGTTCTGTAGCAGTTGGATGGTTACCTCTTGTGATATGCGCGAAGGAGCCCCTGTCTTGGGAGTAAATGCCACGGAGATGCGGTGGGATGACACGCCCTGTTGCTTGGGGGGTGGGGTATGCCAGGTTTAGGAAAACTGGGCATCCCCTCCATCTTGCCCCGTGCTCCGAAGAGTTGCAGGGCGCGCATCTCCTATGTTCACTGCGGCATTGGTTCACATGGTGGCCGCCTGCACAGCGAGAGCATATTTGTGGTGCTTCACAGTTTTTTGTAAAATGGCGAAATCGTAGACATCTTCCGCATTGCGGGAAACCACTGGGGTTGCGATAGTCCTTTATTTTTATCTTGCAGTGTAACAGTTCGGGTATTCTTTTGATGGCATCAGAGCATTCTTTGTTTGGCTGTTCCACTAGAAAGATCGGTATGTAAGTTCTAGTTCTTTTTGAGAACAGCCTGGATACTTTAATTGGCTCCAACCCCAGCGCCTCAAGTTCTCGCATGAGTTCTGCTGGGTCTTCACTAGGGTGTAAGCCTTTAATGACCACCTTGTAAGTTCTCTGGGCAGTTGGTGTTGTGATGTGGAATGGCACTTTATTATTTTTGCACTAGCGTACAAAGTTGTTGTAATCCTGCAATGTTTGAAATTGGAGTGAGTGAGTGTGTCGGGTTTAAGGGCCCGTCGACAACTTGGTCATTAGGGCCCCGAGTCCAGAAGTAAAATTACATACTGTCAAGTGTTAAAAACATCACCCATTAAAAACTAAAAAAAATACGGTTAAAATAGATAAAAAACCTCTAAACAGCTATTAAAACGTTTCATTTAAAATGCTAAAAACAGAAACTTAAAATTGCTACAAAGTAAAAAACACTAAAACGTTAAAAACCCAAAAAAATGGCCATCTAAAAAGGCTAAAATCTCTGAAATAAAATATCCTTACACTTGCTTCATAAAATCAATTATGGAACAAAACCGCAGCACTGTATTTACAGATACTGGGTCGTTGCCTAAAACTGACGACAGTGTAAGGCCCAGGCCAACGGACTGGCGCTCACGAGCGTATCGCGGACAATCAAGAAGGACATGTGCGACGGAGATTGGAATGTTACACGTCGTACAGACAGGCTCCGGATCACCACGCAAAAGGTGTCCATGCGTGGCTCGGGTATGGCCTATCCTCAGGCGGGTTAAGACCACTTCTTCCCGCCTGGAATTCCTGCAGCTGGTATGCCAGGGTTGTACCGTGTCCTTGATTGTCCGTAATTGAGTGCCGGATAACGCTTCCCAAGATTCCTGCCAGAGAGCAAATAGATGGCGACGGAAATATTTCTGCACATCTATATAGGGCAGCGTACGGGTGGAATACTCCGGAAGGCGACATGCAGACTTTGCAGCCGCATCCGCCGCCTCGTTACCCGGAATACCCACATGGCCTGGGATCCACGTAAAAACAAACTGGTATCCGCGAGACAGTAGCTGAGAAATCAACGTCTGGATTTTAACAACCAATGCCGAGGTGCCGATAAACTGTTGCAGGGCCTGGAGAGCGCTAAAAGAATCGGAACAAACGATAAAACTTCCAGGACCTGAACTGGAGATAAAAAGGAGGAAATAAAATATGGCAAACAACTCGGCGGTAAATACTGAACTGGCGTCCGGTAGGCGGTACGTATGAGCGACACCGTTGTATATAAAGGCGCAACCCGTCGAACTACCCGTCTGGGACCCATCGGTAAATACCGGACAGGAAGTCCGGTATCGCCCCAGTAGTTCCGTGAATAGTTGGCGAAACACGGAATGAGGGGTAGCTATCTTAACACAGCCCGACAGCTCCAGGTCAAAGCGTGCGCGCTGGAGTTGCCAGGGAGGACATCGGCCACGTGAATGCCGCTCTACGGCTGGCAGTCGAAGGGCGTGTGCAGCAAGCAGTTCACGAAACCGGATACCACTTGGACGGGAGATGGTTGTATTACGCATATAACGGTGCGCGAGGTCTGGACGCAACACGGGTGGAAACGAAGGGTGACCTGGATGGGCGGCCAGCCTTGCCACGTAAGAACAAAGTAATAAAGAGCGTCGAACAGACAGTGGAGGTTCGCCAGAATCAGCATACAGACAATCGATTCTGCTGGTGCGGAAAGCCCCAGTAGCGAGACGGATACCAGTGTGATGTACTGTGTCTAAAAGCCGGAGTTTAGACGCAGAGGCCGCGCCATAAATAAAACAGCCGTAGTCTAATTTGGACCGGACCAGAGAGCCATACAACCTCAACATGACGGTGCGGTCGCCGCCCCAAGATGCCCCAGATAAGACCCTGAGTACCCGAAGCGAACGATCGCACGAAGCACGAAGATAGCGGATATGGTGCTCCCATGTGAGTTTACTGTCGAGGTGTAAGCCCAAGAACTTAAGGTGCGGTACAAAAGGAAGACGTGTGTCGCGCAGATGAAGATCGGGAGGAGGGTGTACTCCTCGCAGTCGGTGAAAGTGTAGACACTGTGTTTTCGTAGGGGACAGCCGAAAGCCCGTGCGTAATGCCCACTCGGCGATGGAGGTTATGGTCAGCTGCAGTTGACGCTCGATGTGCTCCAAACTATAAGAGCGATAGTAGATCGCAAAGTCGTCAACATACAGCGACATCGGGATACCGCTACGAACAACACTAGTGATGCCATTAATGGCAACTGCGAAAAGTGTGACACTGAGGATGGATCCCTGGGGTACACCATTCTCCTGGATCTTCTCTTGAGACAGCGTGTTGCCTATACGGACACGAAAACGGCGAATGAGTAAAAAGTTAAAAAGGAAAACGGCTAAGTGACCGCGCAAACCATAACCGTGTAGAGTACGGAGAATGCCATAGCGCCAAGTAGTATCGTAGGCCTTCTCCAGATCAAAGAAGACACCCACGACATGCTGCTTCAGGAGAAACGCATTCTGTATGTATGCCTCCATGCGCGTCAGGTTGTCGACACTGGAGCGATAGCGACGAAATCCGCACTGAACATTGCTCAGCAGGTTATTCGTCTCTAGCCACCACACTAAGCGAGTGTTAATCATCCGTTCCAAGGTCTTGCAGACGACACTCGTCAGGCAGATAGGGCGGTAGCTAGAGGGAAGTGTCCGGTCTTTTCCTGGTCGAGGGATAGGGATGACAATGCCCTCTCGCCAGGAAGACGGAAAAACCTGCTGATGCCAGATGCGGTTATACATGCTCAACATGAAGGAAAGAGCTGCAGGTGGAAGATGAAGCAGCATTTGGCGGTGGATGTCATCAGGACCGGGAGAAGAATTCTTTGCTAGGGACAAGGAATGCGCTAGCTCCGCCTCGGTAAATGGTGCATTGTACGGTTCACTTTGGGCACTGTTAAAACTAAGGCCTATCTGCTCCGCAGATTCCTTGATAGCTAAAAACGCTCTATCATAGCTTTGGGTTTGGCTAGTACAGGCAAAATACTCGGCAAGGGCGTCGGCGATGTCCTGCTCGCTGGTGTAACGGGAGCCCTGTACGGCAAGGCCGGGGATGGTCGTCCGGCGACACTTGCCGTACATTCGCCGAACAGCAGTCCACACCTTTTGCGCCGAACTTCGACGGGAAAGAGAAGATACATACTTTTCCCACGATTTGCGTTTTGCGTCTCGAAGTATAAATCTTGCCCTAGCACGAGCACGCTTAAAAGCGACAAAGTTCGCCTGCGTAGGATGTAATGTAAAGATACGCAATGCACGCTTGCGTGCTTTAGTAGCCAAACGGCATTCCTCGGACCACCAAGGCACAGGAACGTGACGAGGTGTAGTGGAACCACGAGGAATGCTGGAATCCGCTGCACGAAGGATAGAGTAAGTAAAATACTCCACCATGTCGTCAATGGTGGTAAAACCATCGTCGGTTAGGTGAATGACGGAACGAAACTTCCCCCAGTCAGCCTTGGAAATAATCCAGTGAGGAAAGCGTGTTGGCACAGAATTGTGGCCCGATAAGTGAATGCTAATGGGGTAATGATCACTGCCAAATAAGTCGGAAAGTACCGACCAGTCGAGTAGAGGTACCAGTGACGGACTGCTAAAAGAAACGTCAAGTGCGGAGTGTGTACCATAGGCAGATGATAAGTAAGTAGGCACGCCAGTGTTAATATGACTAGGCCGGACATATGGCAAACGTCTGCTACAAGGCACCCACGGGCATCGTCAATGTCGGAGCCCCAATGAGAGTGCTTGGCATTCAGATCGCCAAGAAAGATGAACGGTGGCGGAATCTGTGCCAAGAGAGCCCGAAGATCGTTCGTGTGTACGACACTGACCGGTGGCAGATAGACATTACAAAGGGAGAAACAGAGGCTCTGCAGCTGCACACGCACCGCTACAGCTTGCAGCGGCGTGTTGAGTGGCACACTGGTGGCAGAGATATCATGCGCCACCAGAATAGCAACACCCCCGCTTGCTCGCCTATCAGCTGCAGAGTCATGTCTAAATGCCGAAAAACCACGAAGTTGTAATGCGTGGTTAGGGTGCAAGTGCGTTTCTTGTAGACAGACGATTGATGGAGACCGTTGCGAAACGAGATGCTGTACGTCCGGAACACGTGCCCGGAACCCATTAACATTCCACTGGATTATTTCCATGGTAAAGAAGAATTAGGGATTCGTCTTCATCTTTTTCTTTTTCATCTTTACCTTAACCGACTTCGGACGGGGTAGGTGAAATTCGCCATCGTCTGGTGACTCCGCCGACGTCCGGGAGTCTGAAGATCCCCGGTGGCTCGCTGAACGAGAGCGAGAGCGGGACTTCATGGACGATGTGCGACTGCTGGCGCGACCAGAAGGCCTAGAATAATGGCTGTCAACAGGCTGGCTGCGGCTAGTTGTCTTGTGAGCTGGTGTCTGCACGGCTATAGATGTAGTAGCAGGTGCAGCTGTGGCACGATGGATGGATGGATAGAGTTTAGGGGCCCGTCGACAACTAGGTCATTTGGGCCCTAGGTCAGAAATAAAAATTCTAAAACTCGCCTAAAAACTGCCTAAAATGTGAAGTTTAAAATGGCAACTAAAAACGCAGAGATAAAAACACCAAACGGCACATGAGTGCTCTAAGTTAAAACTTGGTAAAACCATTCATTAAAATGTGTAAAAGATCAAAGCTAAAACACATTAAAACTAAGCACTTAAAACACTGAAACGTAAAACACAAAAACCGATGCTAAAAAGCTAAAAAAAAAAATTTCACACACTAAAAACACGTTATACTTCCTTCGCGAACCCAATTTGTGCAACGAACCGTAGGGCCTTACAGGCAGACACCGGGTCGTCACACAAAATTGAGGGAAGCGTACACCCCAGGCCAACCGACTGGCGCTCACGAGCGTATTGCGGACAGTCTATAAGGATATGGGCCACAGAAAGTTGGATGTTACACGTAGGGCAGACAGGCGCCGGGTCGCCACGCAAATGGAATCCATGTGTCGCCCGTGTGTGACCTATCCTCAGGCGGGTGAGGATAACTTCAGCCCGCCTGGAGTCCCTGCAGGATGTCATCCAGGGATCTACGCTGTCTTTAATGGTCCGCAATTGAGAGCCAGAGAATTCCTTCCATGACTGCTGCCAGATCGATAAAAGATGCCGACGGAAATGGCGCTGCACATCGACATATAGCAGACTGTGTGTGGCAACATCCGGCAAACGGCAAGCAGTTTTAGCAGCCGCATCCGCTTTCTCATTGCCGGGTATACCCACGTGGCCTGGGGTCCAGGTAAAAAGCAACTGGTATCCGCGCGAGAGCAGTTGCGAAATAAGAGCCTGTATTTTTAAAACGAATGCTGAGGTGCCGATAAACTGGTCCAAGGACTGAATGGCACTCAGAGAGTCTGAACAAATGATAAAATTGCCGGGAGCCGAGTTAGAAATAAAAAGTAAACAATAAAATATAGCAAACAGCTCGGCTGTAAAAACCGAACTATGGTCCGGAAGTCGGTACTGGTGCGCCTCGTCGTTACACACGAAACTACATCCCGTAGCTCCACCCACCTGGGACCCATCGGTAAAAACCGGGGTGAAAGTTCGGTGGCGGCCCAGAAGTTCGGTGAACCGTTGGCGATACACCGGTTGCGGGGTGGAAAGCTTAGCATAGCCTGAGAGCTCCAGGTCGAATTGCGCGCGCCGGAGTTGCCAAGGAGCAGAGCGTCCTAGAGAGAATCGCTCTACAGCAGGCATGCGGAGATCGTGTTTATCAAGTAGTTCGCGGAACCGAATACCGCTTGGGCGCGATATAGTTGTGTTGCGCAGATAACGGTGAGCAAGGTCGGGACGCAGGACACATTTAAAAGAAGGATGACCCGGATGGGCTGCCAACCTTGCCACATACGAACACAATAAAATCGAACGACGGACCGACAGTGGTGGTTCTCCAGACTCAGCATACAGACACTCAACTCTACTGGTGCGGAACGCCCCAGTAGCTAGACGGATACCAGCATGGTGTACAGTATCTAAAAGACGAAGTTTAGAGGCGGACGCCGCGCCATAGATAAAACTACCGTAGTCTAACTTTGACCGCACCAGTGATCGATACAATCGTAACATAACTGTACGATCACCGCCCCAAGAAACTCCTGATAAAAGGCGGAGTACTCTCAGTGAGCGATCGCAGGAAGCACGAAGTTGACGGATATGGTACTCCCACGTCAGCTTACTGTCGAAGTGCAGGCCAAGGAACTTGAGGTGTGGGACAAACGGTAGACGTGTGCCACGCAAATAAAAATCAGGAGGAGGGTGTACGCCGCGAACTCGATGAAAGTGGATACACTGAGTTTTCGTAGGTGAGAACTGAAAGCCGGTGCGAAGGGCCCAGTCTGCGATTGATGTTATGGTCAGCTGTAGTTGACGCTCAATGTGCTCAAGATTATAAGAGCGATAGTAAATTGCAAAGTCGTCAACATACAGTGACATCGGGATTCCGCTACGAACAACATCAGCGATTCCGTTGATTGCTACGGCGAAGAGCGTGACACTCAGGATGGACCCCTGAGGCACACCATTCTCCTGAATCTTTTCCTGTGACAGGGTATTACCAATGCGGACACGAAATTTTCGAAGTCGTAAAAAGTTTAAAATGAACAGCGCTAAGTGACCGCGTAAACCGTAACCGTGCAGAGCACGAAGGATTCCATAGCGCCAGGTGGTATCGTAGGCCTTCTCTAAATCAAAGAAGACACCCACGACGTGCTGCTTCAGCAGAAAGGCATTCTGGATGTAAGCCTCTAAGCGTGTCAGATGGTCGACACTAGAGCGATGGCGTCGAAAACCGCACTGAATGTTGGTGAGCAGGTTATGCGTCTCTAGCCACCACACTAAACGAGTGTTAATCATCCGTTCGAAGGTCTTACAAACAACACTCGTTAGGCAAATAGGGCGGTAACTAGAGGGAAGTGTCCTGTCTTTTCCAGGTCGAGGGATAGGGATGACAATACCCACTCGCCAGGAGGACGGAAAGACCTGCTCGTGCCAGATACGATTATAAATACCAAGCAGGAAAGACGAAGCCGAAGGTGGAAGGTGAAGCAGCATTTGTCGATGGATGTCATCTGGACCAGGAGAGGAATCTTTAGCAAGTGACAAAGAGTGCTCTAACTCCGCTACGGTAAAGGGTGCGTTGTACGGTTCAGTACAGTCGCTGCTAAAAGGAAGAACTATCCGCTCGGCAGATTCCTTGAGAAGTATAAAAGCTCTGTCGTAACTATTCGTTTGGCTAGTAGCAGCAAACGAAGTAGCAAGGGCGTCGGCGATATCCTGTTCGCTGGTGTAATGCGATCCGCTTATGGCAAGGCCGGGAATGATAGTCCGGCGACACTTGCCATGCATGCGGCGAACAGCAGTCCACACCCTCTGTGCCGGAGTGCGACGGGACAGAGAAGAGACAAACGTTTCCCACGATGTGCGTTTTGCACAGCGGAGGACAAAACGAGCTCTGGCACGAGAACGCTTAAAAGCTATCAGGTTCTCCTCCGTAGGATGTGAACTGAAGACGCGCAGAGCACGCTTCCTTGCTTTAATAGCCAAACTGCATTCCTCGGACCACCAAGGCACAGGAACGTGACGAGGTGTAGTAGAACCACGAGGAATGCTGGAATTCGCTGCGAGCAGGACAGAACAAGTAAAATACTCCACCAGTTCATCGATGGTGGGGAAGACATCGTTGTGAAGGTGAATGAGGGAACGGAATTTCCCCCAGTCAGCCTTGGAAATAATCCAGTGAGGGTATCGTGTTGGAGTAGGATGGAAACCAGATATGTGAATGTTAATGGGAAAATGATCACTGCCAAAGAGGTCGGAGAGCACCGACCAATCAATGAGTGGTACCAATGACGGGCTACAGAAGCTAGCGTCTAAGGCGGAGTACGTACCGTAGGAAGAGGATAAAAAGGTAGGGGCGCCAGTGTTCAACAAAAGGAGGCCGGACATATCGCAAACGTCTGCTACAAGGCACCCGCGAGCATCGTCAGTGTCGGAGCCCCATGAAGAGTGTTTGGCATTTAGATCACCAAGGAAGATAAAGGGTGGTGGAATCTGAGCCAAAAGAGCTCGAAGGTCGTTCTCGTGTACGACACTGACCGGTGGCAGATAGACATTGCAAATTGACAGACTTAGGCCCTGCAACTGGACACGCACAGCTACAGCTTGCAGCGGCGTGTTTAGCGGGATGCTTGTGGCAGAGATGGTATGCGCCACCAGAGTAGCAACACCACCGCTTGCTCGTCGATCAGCAGCAGAGTCATGCCTAAATGCCGAAAAACCACGAAGATGTAATGCGTGATTAGGGTGCAAATGTGTTTCTTGTAGGCAGACGATTGATGGAGAGCGTTGCGCAACGAGATGCTGTATGTCCGGAACACGTGCCCGGAACCCATTAACATTCCACTGGATTATTTCCATGGTAAAGAAGAATTAGTGATTCGTCTTCATCTTTTTCTTTTTCATCTTTACCTTAACCGACTTTGGACGGGGTAGGTTAATTTCGTCATCCCCTAGTGACTCCTCGGATGTACGGGAGTCTGAAGATCCCCTGCGGCTCACGGAACGGGAGCGGGAGCGGGACTTCATTGATGACGTGTGGCTGCTGGCGCGAACATCAGGCCTAGAGGAATGGCTATCAACAGGCTGGCTACGACTTGTGGACGCCTTGTGAGCTGGTGTCTGCACGGCTGTAGATGTTGTAGCTGGTGCAGGTGTGGCACGAGACAGTGGAACAATACTCGCTGGTAGGTCTGTCTGTGTGGAAGCATCTGATACAGGGACATGCTGTATCGCTACGGTGTTGACAGGAGCGCGTCGGGCAGCCAAGGCATAACCTGTGGTGGTCGCAGGTTGCAGCTGCTCAAAGCGACGACGCGCCTCTGGAAATGTAAGATGTTCTTTCACGCGTAGCTCCTGTATACATTTTTCATCCAGAAACTTCGCACACTGACGCGAGCTAGATGGATGACCGGCTCCACAGTTAACACAATGAGGGTCACGGGTACAAGCCGTGCCCTCATGGGGTGATAGGCCACAACGCTCACAAACGGCAGGATGGTTGCACGCGGTCTTAGTATGTCCGAACTTCTGACACTGAAAACAGCGCATAGGGTTCGGGATATATTGACGTACGGCGGCACGCTCGTACCCGCAGAAGATGTATTCGGGCAACTGTGTGCCCTTAAAAGTGAGGAAAACCGTACGTAAATCAATCACTTTACCATCCTGCTTTCTTGTCAGACGGTACGCTTGACACACACGCTGGTCGGAGAGGCAAGTAACAATCTCCTCGTTTGACAGACCGTCCAGACTGGATGTGGTGACAACTCCTCTGCATGAGTTTAGAGATTTATGTGGGGCTACCCGGATGGGGTAGGAGCCCAACAAAGTGGCTTTCAGCAATTTCTGGCACTGGTCTGCGGTGGTCACTTCTACCAAAAGCGTACCGTCTCGTACTCGGGTGGCGTTTTTAACAAGGCCACAGATCCTGTCGAGTTCTTTCTTTATGTAAAAGGGGCTCAGATCCTTCATCGTTTTCCTTTCACTGGCCAAGGTCATGACTAAAAAACTGTCGAAATGGGAGGGTTTGCGCGGATGCATGTTGAAATTGGACCCCCATCCGGAACCGTCGGCGTCAGCCTGCCATCCGGGGGTCAAAGAAAAGAAAGACACCAAAATCTCCACGGTCTGTGCCGCCATGGAGACCCCTCCATGACTGACCTCAAGGCGTACTTCAGAGGAGCTACCCTCCGATCTCCACTGCTTGTCCGCATGGGTAAACCGTTCACCACGTGACACCCCGGTTTTATGCCCCCCCCACAGGAATAACCGCCTGTGGCTCCCCGCTTTAGCACACGCTGCCTCAACGGAGTCAGCGTGGATTCAGGGGACTTCGGGTTGATTACACCGGGGCTCCGTCAGCGGTAACACGTCCGGCCGGTGATACTAACCCGACGGCACGCGGCCGTCGGGAGATTAACACCGGCCGTGCCCTCAAGGAGCTACGTGGGTGTACATGACGTGTGGACGGGCTCCGCACCTAAGGCTACACATGGGGGCAGTGTGAAGGGTCCGCACAACCTTCGCGCCTGAGACCTCCGAAGAGCACACAAGTCGGGGGCCGCGCTGAAAACCGTGGGACAGGACCACGGAGATAGGAAAGATCCCTGCTGGTGAGACAGGAGTTATACAACTAAGGCCTTACTAACTAATAATCGGAATAAACCTAGAAGAGGAAGAGGGTGATGTAAAAAGCAACATAAAATGCTGCACGTGGCACAGTTAATGAAGGTGGAGGGGGTGAAGTGATAGTGAGCAGCTCGGGGCCCCGGGTGCGCCAAACCCGGACCTACCGTGGTAGGTTCCCCTGGGGGAGTTTGATTTCGGAGTCCTCTTCTTCTAGATGAGTTGTCGACCAAGACTAACGAGCCTCATCTACCCGTTGGAATGTTCTTAGCTTCCCCTCACCTCTTGCCTACCAGTGGTCACAAAGACACACTTAGTAGGCCGTCTGGATCGGGTACTGAGCCCCTCCGCCACGGCAAGGCGACACTCCTTCGGAGGGGTTGAAATTGGAAATTATGGTACCCATCTCTATACGCTCCTTGGTACGTGTTTGGCCTGTATATTTTATCAAATTCTCCCGTGAGCGAGGCTAAGCTTCTAGGGCAGTAGTCTGCTACAAACACTCTCGGGATATTGTGCCTTTCGTTTGCAAGGTATCCATTTGTAGTGTTATTATTGTTAGTGTGCTCTGCTTCAGTTGCTTGTGTGGCCGTTATCCCTCTAGATGTGCTCGCTATAGGTTCAGGGGGTACTGGAGTTTCTGTTACATTTGTGCACGCTGCCGTTTTTGTGTGCGCGGCCGTGTCTGTGGTTGTTAGGGTTGGGGTCATGCTCGCTACCGTTTCTGAAGGTGCGGCTGTGTCTGGTTCTGCGGTGGTTAGGCTAGTGAACATGGCATCACTTGATATCGCATCTTATGTGCATCGCATCGCATGCGCATTGAGTCACTTCGCATCTCATGCACATGGCATTGCTTGATATCGCATCTTATGTGCATCGCATCGCATGCGCATTGAGTCACATCGCATCACATGCACATGGCATCGCTGGACAACGCATCTTATGTGCATCGCATCGCATGCGCATCGAGCCATTTCTCGTCACATTTGCATGTCAACGCTTGTTATCACATCTTATGTGCATCGCATCGCATGCGCATTGAGTCACTTCGCATCACATGCGCATGGCATCCCTTGATATCGCAACTTATGTGCATCGCATCGCATGCGCTTTTGAGTCACATCACTTCACATGCGCATGACATCGCTTGATATCGCATCTTATGTGCTTCGCATCGCATGCGCATTGAGCCATCTCGCGTCACATGCGCATGGCATCGCTTGATATCGCATATTATGTTCATCTCATCGCATGTGCATTGAGTCACGTCGCGTCGCATTCGCATGGCATTGCCTGATATCGCATCTTACGTTCATCGCATCGCATGTGCATTGAGGCACGTCGCACCACATGCGCATGACATCGCTCGATATCGCATCATATGTGCATCGCATCGCAGCGCATTGAGTCACATCGCGTCACATACGCATGCATCGCTCGACATCGCGTCTTATGTGCATCGCATGCGCATTGAGTCACGTCGCGTTACATGCGCATGGCATCGCTTGATATCGCATCTTATGTGCACCGCATCGCATGCGCAGTGAGTCACTTCGCGTCACGTGCGCCTGGCATCGCTTGATATGGCATCTTATGTGCATGGCATCGCATGGGCATTGAGTCACAACGCGTCACATGCGCATGGCATCACTTGATATCGCATCTTATGTGCATCAAATCGCATGCGCATTGAGTAACTTCGCATCACATGCGCATGGCTTCGCTCGACAACGCACCTTTTGTGCATCGCATCGCATGCGCATTGAGTCATGTCTCGTCACATTTGCATGGCATCGCTTGATATCGCATCTTATGTGCATCGCAGCCATAGGCATTGAGTCACGTCACGTCCCATGCGCATGGCATCGCTTGATATCGCATTTTATGTGCATCTCATCGCATGCGCATTGAGCCACGTCGCGTCACATGCGCATGGCATCGCCAGATATCGTATATGATGTGCATCGCATCGCATGTGCATTGAGTCACGTCGCATCACATGCGCATGGCATCGTTTGATATCGCATCTAATGTGCATCGCATGCGCATTGAGTCACATCGCATCACATGTGCATGGCATCGCTCGACAACGCACCTTATGTGCATCGCATGCGCATTGAGTCATGTCTCCTCACATTTCCATGGCATCGCTTGATATCGCATCTTACGTGCATCGCATCGCATGCGCATTGAGTCACGTCGCGTCACATGCGCATGGCATCGCTTGATAATGCATCTTGTATGCATCGCACCGCATGCGCATTCAGTTACGTCGCGTCGCATTCGCATGGCATTGCTTGATATCGCATCTTATGTTCATCGCATCGCATGTGCATTGAGTCACGTCGCACCACATGCGCATGACATCGCTCGTTATCGCATCCTATGTGCATCGCATCGCATGCGCTTTTGAATCACATCAGGTCACATGCGCATGGCATCGCTTGATATCGCATCTTATGCGCATCGGATCGCATGCGCTATTGAGTCATGTCTCGTCACATTTGCATGGCATCGCTTGATATCGCATCTTATGTGCATCGCATCGCATGCGCATTGAGTCACATTGCGTCAGATGCACATGGCATCGCTTGATATCGCATATTATGTGCTTCGCATCGCATGCTTATTGATTCAAAACAAGTCACATGCGCATGGCAACGCTCGCCATCGCATCTTATATGCATCGCATCGCATGCGCTTTTGAGTCACATCACGTCACATGCGCATGGCATCGCTTGATATCGCATATTATGTGCATCGCATCGCATGCGCTTTTGAGTCACATCACGTCACATGCGCATGTCATCGCTTGATATCCCATCTTATGTGCATCGAATCGCATGCTTATTGAGTCACGTCGCGTCACATGCGCATGGCATCGCTTGATATCGCATCTTATGTGTATCGCATCGCATGCGCATTGAGTCACATCGCGTCACATGCGCATGGCATCAGTTGATATCGCATCTCTTGTGGATCGCATCGCATGCGCATTGAGTCATGTCTCGTGACATTTGCATGACTTATGTGCAGCGCATCGCATGCTTATTGAGTCACTTCGCATCACATGCGAATGGCATCAGTTGATATCGCATCTTATGTGCATCGCATCGCAAGAGCATTGAGTCACATCGCGCCACATGCGCATGGCATCAGTTCATATCGCATCTCATGTGCATCGCATCGCATGCGCATTGAGTCACATCACATCACATGCGCATGGCATCGCTTGATATCGCATCTTATGTGCATCGCATCGCATGCGCATTGAGACATGTCTCGTCACATTTGCATGGCATCGCTTGATATCTCATCTTATGTGCTTCGCATCGCATCCGCATTGAGCCACGTTGCACCACATGCGCATGACATCGCTCGATATGGCATCTTTTGTGCATCGCATCGCATGCGCATTCAGTTACGTCGCGTCACATGCGCATGGCACCGCTTGATATCGCAGCTCATGTGCATCGCATCGCATGCGCATTGAGTCACGTCGCACCACATGCGCATGACATCGCTCGATATCGCTTCTTTGTGCATCGCATCGCATGCGCATTGAGTGACATCGCGTCATGTGCACATGGCATCGCCTGATATCGCATTTTATGTGCATCGCATCGCAGCGCATTGAGTAACATACGCATGCCTCGCTCGGCATCTCATCTTATGTGCATCGCATGCGCATTGAGTCACATCGCATCACACGCGCATGGCATCGCTAAACATCGTATCTTATGTGCATCGCATCGCATGCGCATTGAGTCACATCGCTTCACATGCGCATGGCATCGCTTGATACTGCATCTTATGTGCATCGCATCGCACGCGCGTTTGAGTCACATCACGTCACATGCGCATGGCATCGCTTGATATCGCATATTATGTGCATCGCATCGCATACGCATTGAGTCACATCGCGTCACATGCGCATGGCATCAGTTGATATCGCATCTTATGTGCATCGCATCGCATGCGCATTGTGTCACGTCGCGTCACATGCGCATGGCATCAGTTGATATCGCATCTCATGTGCATCGCACCGTATGCCCATTCAGTTACGTCGCGTCACATGCGCATTGCATCGCTTGATATCGCATCTCATTTGCATCGCATCGCATGCGCATTGAGTTTAGTCGGCCCACATGCGCATGACATCGCTCGATATCGCATCTTTTGTGCATCAGATCGCATGCGCGTTGAGTGACATCGCGTCATATGCACATGGCATCGCTTGATATAGCATCTTATGTGCATCGCATCGCATGCGCATTGAGTCACGTCCCGTCACATGCGAATGGAATCGCTTGATATCGCATCTTATGTGCATCGCATCGCATGCTTATTGAGTCACGTCGCGTCACATGCGCATGGCATCGCTTCATATCGCATCTTATGTGCATCGCATCGCATGCGCATTGAGTCACATCGCGTCACATGCGCATGGCATCAGTTGATATCGCATCTTATGTGGATCGCATCGCATGCGCATTGAGTCATGTCTCGTCACATTTACATGACTTATGTGCAGCGCATCGCATGCTTATTGAGTCACTTCGCATCACATGCGCATGGCATCGCTTGATATCGTATCTTATGTGCATCGCATCCCATGTGCATTGAGTCATGTCTCGTCACATTTGCATGGCATCGCTTGATATCTCATCTTACGTGCATCGCATCGCATGCGCATTGAGCCACGTTGCACCACATGCGCATGGCATCGCTTGATATCGCATCTTATATGCATCGCATCCCATGTGCATTGAGTCATGTCTCGTCACATTTGCATGGCATCGCTTGATATCTCATCTTATGTGCATCGCATCGCATGCGCATTGAGTCACGTCGCGTCACATGCGCATGGCATCGCCTGATATCGCATCTTATGTGCATGGCATGGCATGCTCATTGAGTCACGTCGCGTCACATGCGCACGGCATCGCTTGATATCGCATCTCATGTGCATCGCATCGCTTGCGCATTGGGTCACGTTGCATC
Organism: Tenodera sinensis; assembly: GCA_030765045.1. Taxonomy (NCBI): domain Eukaryota; kingdom Metazoa; phylum Arthropoda; class Insecta; order Mantodea; family Mantidae; genus Tenodera; species Tenodera sinensis. The sequence goes on from CM060968.1 coordinate 120,721,015, forward strand.
ACATGCGCTTGGCATCGCTTGATATCGCATCTTATGTGCATCGCATCGCATGCGCATTGAGCCACAACGCGTCGCATTCGCATGGCATTGCCTGATATCGCATCTTATGTTTATCCCATCGCATGTGCATTGAGTCACGTCGCACCACATGCGCATGACATCGCTCGATATCGCATCTCATGTGCATCGCATCGCATGCGCATTGAGTCACGTCGCACCACATGCGCATGACATCGCTCGATATCGCTCCTTTGTGCATCGCATCGAATGCGCATTGAGTGACATCGCGTCATATGCGCATGGCATCGCTTGATATCGCATCATATGTGCATCGCATCGCAGCGCATTGAGTCACATCGCGTCACATACGCATGCATCGCTCGACATCGCGTCTTATGTGCATCGCATGCGCATTGAGTCACGTCGCGTTACATGCGCATGGCATCGCTTGATATCGCATCTTATGTGCACCGCATCGCATGCGCAGTGAGTCACTTCGCGTCACGTGCGCCTGGCATCGCTTGATATGGCATCTTATGTGCATGGCATCGCATGGGCATTGAGTCACAACGCGTCACATGCGCATGGCATCACTTGATATCGCATCTTATGTGCATCAAATCGCATGCGCATTGAGAAACTTCGCATCACATGCGCTTGGCTTCGCTCGACAACGCACCTTTTGTGCATCGCATCGCATGCGCATTGAGTCATGTCTCGTCACATTTGCATGGCATCGCTTGATATCGCATCTTATGTGCATCGCAGCCATAGGCATTGAGTCACGTCACGTCCCATGCGCATGGCATCGCTTGATATCGCATTTTATGTGCATCTCATCGCATGCGCATTGAGCCACGTCGCGTCACATGCGCATGGCATCGCTAGATATCGTATATGATGTGCATCGCATCGCATGTGCATTGAGTCACGTCGCATCACATGCGCATGGCATCGTTTGATATCGCATCTAATGTGCATCGCATGCGCATTGAGTCACATCGCATCACATGCGCATGGCATCGCTCGACAACGCACCTTATGTGCATCGCATGCGCATTGAGTCATGTCTCCTCAAATTTCCATGACATCGCTTGATATCGCATCTTATGTGCATCGCATCGCATGCGCATTGAGTCACGTCGCGTCATATGCGCATGGCATCGCTTGATAATGCATCTTATATGCATCGCACCGCATGCGCATTCAGTTACGTCGCGTCGCATTCGCATGGCATTGCTTGATATCGCATCTTATGTTCATCGCATCGCATGTGCATTGAGTCACGTCGCACCACATGCGCATGACATCGCTCGTTATCGCATCCCTTGTGCATCACATCACATGCGCATTGAGTGACATCGCGTGATATGCGCATGGCATCGCTTGTTATCGCATCCTATGTGCATCGCATCGCATGCGCTTTTGAGTCACATCAGGTCACATGCGCATGGCATCGCTTGATATCGCGTCTTATGCGCATCGGATCGCATGCGCTTTTGAGTCATGTATCGTCACATTTGCATGGCATCGCTTGATATCGCATCTTATGTGCATCGCATCGCATCGCATGCGCATTGAGTCACATTGCGTCAGATGCACATGGCATCGCTTGATATCGCATCTTATGTGCTTCGCATCGCATGCTTAGTGATTCAAAACGCGTCACATGCGCATGGCAACGCTCGCCATCGCATCTTATATGCATCGCATCGCATGCGCTTTTGAGTTACATCACGTCACATGCGCATGGCATCGCTTGATATCGCATACTATGTGCATCGCATCGCATGCGCTTTTGAGTCACATCACGTCACATGCGCATGTCATCGCTTGATATCCCATCTTATGTGCATCGAATCGCATGCTTATTGAGTCACGTCGCGTCACATGCGCATGGCATCGCTTGATATCGCATCTTATGTGTATCACATCGCATGCGCATTGAGTCACATCGCGTCACATGCGCATGGCATCAGTTGATATCGCATCTCTTGTGGATCGCATCGCATGCGCATTGAGTCATGTCTCGTCACATTTGCATGACTTATGTGCAGCGCATCGCATGCTTATTGAGTCACTTCGCATCACATGCGAATGGCATCAGTTGATATCGCATCTTATGTGCATAGCATCGCAAGAGCATTGAGTCACATAGCGCCACATGCGCATGGCATCAGTTCATATCGCATCTCATGTGCATCGCATCGCATGCGCATTGAGTCACATCACATCACATGCGCATGGCATCGCTTGATATCGCACCTTATGTGCATCGCATCGCATGCGCATTGAGTCATGTCTCGTCACATTTGCATGGCATCGCTTGATATCTCATCTTATGTGCATCGCATCGCATGCGCATTGAGCCACGTTGCACCACATGCGCATGACATCGCTCGATATGGCATCTTTTGTGCATCGCATCGCATGCGCATTCTGTTACGTCGCGTCACATGCGCATGGCAGCGCTTGATATCGCATCTCATGTGCATCGCATCGCATGCGCATTGAGTCACGTCGCACCACATGCGCATGACATCGCTCGATATCGCTCCTTTGTGCATCGCATCGAATGCGCATTGAGTGACATCGCGTCATGTGCACATGGCATCGCCTGATATCGCATTTTATGTGCATCGCATCGCAGCGCATTGAGTAACATACGCATGCCTCGCTCGGCATCTCATCTTATGTGCATCGCATGCGCATCGAGTCACATCGCATCACACGCGCATGGCATCGCTAAACATCGTATCTTATGTGCATCGCATCGTATGCGCATTGGGTCACATCGCTTCACATGCGCATGGCATCGCTTGATACTGCGTCTTATGTGCATCGCATCGCATGCGCGTTTGAGTCACATCACGTCACATGCGCATGGCATCGCTTGATATCGCATCTTATGTGCATCGCGTTGCATGCGCATTGAGTCACGTCGCGTCACATGCACATGGCATCGCTTCATATCCCATCTCATGTGCATCGCATCGCATGCGAATTGAGTACCTCGCATCACATACGCATTGCATCGCGTGATATCGCATCCTATGTGCATCACATTGCATGCGCATTGAGTCACGTCGCGTCACATGCGCATGACATCGCTTGATATCGCATCTTATGTGCATCGCATCGCATACGCATTGAGTCACATCGCGTCACATGCGCATGGCATCAGTTGATATCGCATCTTATGTGCATCGCATCGCATGCGCATTGTGTCACGTCGCGTCACATGCGCATGGCATCGCATGATATCGCATATTATGTGCATCGCATCGCATGCGCATTGAGTCAAGTCGCATCACAGGCGCATGGCATCTCTTGATATCGCATTTTAATTGCATCGCGTCGCATGCGAATTGAGTACGTCGCATCACATACGCATGGCATCGCGTGATAACGCATCTGATGTGCATCACATCGCATGCGCATTGAGTCACGTCGCGTCACATGCGCATGGAATCGCTTGATATCGCATCTCATGTGCATCGCACCGTATGCCCATTCAGTTACGTCGCGTCACATGCGCATTGCATCGCTTGATATCGCATCTCATTTGCATCGCATCGCATGCGCATTGAGTTTAGTCGGCCCACATGCGCATGACATCGCTCGATATCGCATCTTTTGTGCATCACATCGCATGCGCGTTGAGTGACATCGCGTCATATGCACATGGCATCGCTTGATATAGCATCTTATGTGCATCGCATCGCATGCGCATTGAGTCACGTCCCGTCGCATGCGAATGGAATCGCTTGATATCGCATCTTATGTGCATCGCATCGCATGCTTACTGAGTCACGTCGCGTCACATGCGCATGGCATCGCTTGATATCGTATCTTATGTGCATCGCAACGCATGCGCATTGAGTCACATCGCGTCACATGCGCATGGCATCAGTTGATATAGCATCTTATGTGGATCGCATCGCATGCGCATTGAGTCATGTCTCGTCACATTTACATGACTTATGTGCAGCGCATCGCATGCTTCTTGAGTCACTTCGCATCACAGTCGCATGGCATCGCTTGATATCGCATCTTATATGCATCGCATCCCATGTGCATTGAGTCATGTCTCGTCACATTTGCATGGCATAGCTTGATATCTCATCTTACGTGCATCGTATCGCATGCGCATTGAGCCACGTTGCACCACATGCGCATAACATCGCTCGATATGGCACCTTTTGTGCATCGCATCGCATGCGCATTGAGTCACATCGCGTCATATGCACATGGCATCGCCTGATATCGCATTTTATGTGCATCGCATCGCAGCGCATTGACTAACATACGCATGCCTCGGTCGGCATCCCATCTTATGTGCATCGCATGCGCATTGAGCCAGATCACATCACACGCGCATGGCATCGGTCGACATCGCATCTTATTTGCATCGCATCGCATACGCATTGAGTCACATGGCTTCACATGCGCATGGCATCGCTTGATATCGCATCTTATGTGCATCGCATCGCATGCGCTTTTGAGTCACATCACGTCACATACGCATGGCATCGCTTGATATCGCATCTTATATGCATCGCGTTGCATGCGAATTGAATCACGTAGTGTCACATGCACATGGCATCAGGTGATATCCCATCTCATGTGCATCGCATCGCATGCGCATTGAGTCACTTCGCATCACATGCGCATGCCATCGCTCGACAACGCATCTTGTGTGCATCGCATGGCATGCGCATTGAGTCATGTCTCGTCACATTTGCATGATTTATGTGCAGCGCATCGCATGCTAATTGAGTCACGTTGCGTCACATGCGCATGGCATCGCTTGATATCGCATCTTATGTGCATCGCATCGCATGCGCATTGAGTCACATTGCGTCACATGCGCATGGCATCAGTTGATATCGCATCCTATGTGCATCGCATCGCATGCGCATTGAGTCAATTCGCATCACATGCGCATGCCATCGCTCGACAACGCACCTTGTGTGCATCGCATGGCTTGCGCATTGAGTCATGTCTCGTCACATTTGCATGATTTATGTGCAGCGCATCGCATGCGCATTGAGTCACGTTGCGTCACATGCGCATGGCATCGCTTGATATCGCATCTTATGTGCATCGCATCGCATGCGCATTGAGGCACATCGCGTCACATGCGCATGGCATCAGTTGATATCGCATCCTATGTACATCGCATCGGATGCGCATTGAGTCAATTCGCATCACATGCGCATGCCATCGCTCGACAACGCATCTTATGTGCATCGCATGGCATGCGCATTGAGTCATGTCTCGTCACATTTGTATGGCATCGCTTGATATCGCATCTTATTTGCATCTCATCGCAAGCGGATTGAGTCACGTCGCGTCACATGCGCATGCCATCGCTTGAAATCGCATCTTATCTGCATCGCATCCCATGCGCATGGAGACTCGTCGCGTCTCATGCGCAGGGCATCGCTTGTATTGCATCTTATGTGCATCGCATCGCATGCGCAATGAGTCACCTCGCATCACATGCGCATGCCAACATTCGACAACGCATCCTATGTGCATCGCATCGCATGCGCATTAAGTCATGTCTCGTCACATTTCCATGGCATCTCTTGATATCGCATCTTATGTGCATCGCATCGCATGCGAATTGAGTACGTCGCATCACATACGCATGGCATTGTGTGATATCGCATCTTATGTGCATCGCACCGTATGCGCATTCAGTTACGTCGCGTCACATGCGCATGGCATCGCTTGATATCGCATCTCATGTGCATCGCATCGCATGCGCATTGAGTCACGTCGGCCCACATGCGCATGACCTTGCTCGATATCGCATCTTATGTGGATCGCATCGCATGCGCATTGAGTCATGTCTCGTCACATTTGCATGGTTTTTGTGCAGCGCATCGCATGCTGATTGAGTCACGTTGCGTCACATGCGCATGGCATTGCTTGATATCGCATATTATGTGCATCGCATCGCATGCGCATTGAGTCACGTCGCATCACACGCGCATGGCATCGCTTGATATTGCATCTTATGTGCATCGCATCGCATGCCCATTGAGTCACACCGAATCACATGCGCATGGCATCGATCGACAACGCATCTTATGTGCAACGCATCGCATGCACATTGAGCCATGTCTCGTCCCATTTCCATGGCATCGCTTGATATCGCATCTTATGTGAGTAGGTAGATTAGGACAGAGCTGGGCCACTTTTTTATGGGCAAGATGGCCGCCATGCGTAATCTAAGCATTACTAGGTAAGGTGGTAGGGGAAGCAGGACGTTGTATGGGTTTGAGGCTGACTCTAGGGATAATGTTTAAGGCCTATAGCAGTGCATGTATGTTTATGAGCGTCACTGGCAGTTGAGTATGTCGTTCACTGTATCGATGCAAACCTCCTAACGCAAGAGATTTCTATCTTGATTGAATATGTTACCCCAACATGACACCTCGCCCCACATAGTGGCCCTAACCTAGCCTAAGCCCCATACTTCTACTCGTCTAACCTAACCTAACCTAACCTAACCTAACCTAACCTAACCTAGCCTAACCTAACCTAACCTAATCTATCCTAACCTAAGCCCCATACTTCTACTCGTCTAACCTATCTTAACCTAACCTAAGCTCCATACTTCTACATGGCTAACCTAACCTAACCCAGCTCCCACTATTTACTCCGGTCTTTGATAATTTAACCTAAGCCTCATACTTCTACTCATCTAACCTATCCTAATCTAACCTGGCCTAGCCTAACCTAAGGTAGATCCTCTTATTATTATTTATTCTATTCTACTAACATGATACGTTTCTAGACATTCATTCTATCCTCTTATCATCTATCCTATTCCCTCCTCTGCTTATCTATTCTATCCTGTCATACGCTACCCTGATCTCCATCTAGGAATTTCATAAACATTTTGATACTATTTTGAGTCCTCTGATAGATCTTTTTAAACACTTTTAGCATATTCTTGATGCTTTTACAACATATTTAACAACTTTTCAGACAATTTTCAGAGTTATTCAGTAATTTTCATACATTTTTAAGACGTTCCACCCCATTTTGCTACAATTTTGCACCCTCTGTTAGATCTTTTAGACGCTTTTAGTATATTCATGCTGCTTTTACAACATATTTAACAACTTTTCAGACAATTTTCAGAGTTATTCAGTCATTTTCATACATTTTTAAGACGTTTCAACTCATTTTAATACTATTTTGAGTCCTCTGTTAGATCTTTTAGACGCTTTTAGTATATTCATGCTGCTTTTACAACATATTTAACAACTTTTCAGACAATTTTCAGAGTTATTCAGTAATTTTCATACATTTTTAAGACGTTTCACCCCATTTTGCTACAATTTTGCACCCTCTGTTAGATCTTTTTAAGCACTTTTAGTATATTCATGCTGCTTTTACAACATATTTAAGAACCTTTCAGACAATTTTCAGAGTTATTCAGCCATTTTCATACATTTTTAAGACGTTTCACCCCATTTTTGCTACAATTTTACACCCTCTGATAGATCTTTTAGACGCTTTTAGTATATTCAGGGCGCTTTTTACAACATATTTAAGAATTTTTCAGAGTTATTCAGTCATTTTCATACATTTTTAAGACATTTCACCCCATTTTACTGCTATTTGCACCCTCTGTTAGATCTTTTAGACGCTTTTAGTATATTCAGAACGCTTTTAACAACATATTTAACAACTTTTCAGACAATTTTCAGAGCTATTCAATCATTTTCATACATTTTTAGGACATTTCACCCCATTTTACTGCTATTTGCACCCTCCTTTATAGAACTTTTAAACTTCCAGTAGAAGATGTCCTAACCATTGATGTTGAAGTTCTTATTACTACTATTTTTGCCCTCTGTCACAGAATTTTATACAACTGTATGACTCTTTTGCTTGGTTCTGTATGTTCTGGGGGTAACATCTCCAACACGACATGCAGTTTTCTAAGTGTAACCCCACCTATTATGATCTAACCTGCTTATTAAGTGTTCTTTACAGCTTTATTCAACTTTGTTTTCCTAACCCTTTATAGATTTTTAAACTTATCACTAAAAGATGATCTATCCGCAGATGTTGAGGTACTTATAGCTCAATATTTTTAAGAGATATTCAGCAATACCTTTGATAGTATTTTAACACAATCTTCTGTTTATATAAAGTTAATGAGGGTATACTTACTTTAAGGTAGTAGGGTATACGCCTCTCCTCTTTTATCTGGGCTGGAGACCAGCACTAGAGTTAAAGTCTAGTGGCAGAGTTAACGCCTCCCTTTATAATTTCTATTTTTCTTCTTTCTTCGACAAGTTTCATGAGAAGCACGGAGAAGCCAGGTGAGTAATTTTTTTATTTTTTCTTCTTTCTTCGTCAGACTTCATTTGAGGCGTGGAGGAGTCAGTTGATTAAACTTTCATTTTCTACAGGAGACGTAACGGAGAAAATAATCATCTTGAGATCTAAGTTGCATTCTCTTATGCATGGTTTGCAACGTTGTAATGCCCGTACGCATACGTTGATATTCCATCCTCTGCAATTACTCTCTTGTCATCATGAGGCGACAGAGCTATTTTATTAGATTCAACTGTAGAAACATTATGACGTTGGGATAGGATTAAATTCATCGGAGTTCTAACAATTTTCAAAGTTTTAAGGCACTCCATATAGCTATTGAAGCTGATGTATTGCTTAATGGCGCTATGTTTTATGCCTTTGATCTTTTTTATCACAGAGCCATCAATATCGAGAGCATACATTTTAGGTCTGAGACCGACGAAACGGCGAATGATTTTACCACTTGCTTCATCTTTAAACTTTCCCAAAACTTTCTTGTTTTGTATAGAATAGCATATATGGTTAGCAGGGTAATCCGCTGTATCCAGATGTTCAAGCATGTGTAATTTATCCTGGTATATATCAGCTGTAGTCACTAGATGGATGAAGGAATCTGTATCCGTATACAACAGTTTAAGATTCTCAGCTCCATAATATGGAAGTAACACATCGTATTGATACGAATACATTAGCGTCTTGGAGATGTCTAGTACGCTCATACCAATGTATATAGGCTTGTTGAACACTATTTTACGAGAAGCCATATGAACAGCTGCAAGATTAGGACCCTATATAGTTCGATCGATAAATGTAGGCTTGGCTATCAGTTTTTCTAATGTTTTGCTGTTTGCCACAAGACGTATATCCATACGATTACGAATATTTTCCATAGTTTTTCCAAACATCGCATTATTGAAAAGTTTGTACAAATCCTTCTCGAAATCATTTCTAGCTTGTTGTCGCAGGCGATTATTAAATTCGACGTAAGGCTTTAACCAACAAGACTGACGGAATTTTAGTGCTCGATGAATCTTTATTAGTCGTAGACCATGACTAAGAGCCTGTTTCAAGGACATGTAATGAACCACATACTTCTTTCGGGATCCAAGATGGGCAATTAGTTTCTTTGAAGAGGATTCCCCCGGTTTCATACTCTCAGGCAGGAAGGGCAAATCATTATGAAGATCGTGGAGCTCGACAGGATATTCGACATCGACTTCTAAGATGTATCCAAGGGGGTCATCTTCCTTCAATAATTCCAGGTCTATGTCTTCAGGAGAAACCCATTTAAACCGTCCATAAGGAAGGGCCTTACACATTCCCCATCCATATTGGTTGTTTGCATCTTCGTATGTAATAAACTGGGAAGGTTTACGAGAGTCATACTGTTCCATATATATGTTGTTAGCCTCCGCATACCGGTGAGAAACCTGACATAACCCTCCTCTTATGCCAGATTCAACCATGAGTAGCTGATCGTAATCAAGAAGCAATTCCAACTCGATTCCAGTATACAGCAGCATAGCATCCCATGTAAGTCCTGGAGAGGTAAAATAATGGGCAGGATCGACTTTATGAGTTTTCAGAGTTTGGTCTCTAAATGTTTCAAAGACATCCGTAAGGAGAAGAACATCAGAAGTTAAGTAAATATCACTGTATTCACCTAAGTTTTCCACATTAAACTGCTTCCATACATTTCTAGCATGCTCATAGTCATCGTCGGTAATTTCTTCTTCATTTAATTTATTGTAGAATGCTTCTCTTGGAGGCAGCTGAGTCTCGTTCAAAACATCCCATGAAGTAAGGTAATCGTAGGGGAACACTCCCTTACGAGTCATCAAGCCAATCTTCTCTTCTCCGAAGTACTTCGTTGTTTCAGGATGCGTTTCAAGGTTCTTTGCAAGCTTCTCCAAACTCGTACTGAGGAAGCGGAAAGTATCCACAAATCTGAGTTTAATATCCCCAACATACTTGGAGAATGATATATAACTTTCCTCTGAATTTGGTATAACCTCTATTCTTTCGCTAGTACACCCTAGCTGCTTAACAATGAAATGAGAGTCATACCCACTCAGGTTATGCATGAAGACAGGTATATAATTAGGTGTTTTACAAGCCAGGTTACATTTATTGTGTAAAGATCCTCTGTACGCCCCGGACACATGATCGTGATCGCGAACCTTCCAATTATCTTCTGTAAATTCATGTTCACACAGGTAACATATTGTAGAAGCATCGAATGATTCTTGTTCTTCAGCTGTAAGATTAAGAGGTTTAGCAGATTTGTATAAGTCGCTTATTTTATTTGCCAGATCCATCAGGCATCCCATAAACCTCTGTGCAGCGTCAGGCCCTCGGTAAACATATGGTTCAGTAGGAAGAGTTGTTTCTAGTTGTTCAACACTGGACGAAGGCTTCACATAAACACAAAAGCTCATGGGAGAATGACTTTGATAGGGAGTTGTGTAGGAGGTTTCAGGGTTAGAGGAGCAGGTATGGAGAGAGGTAAGAATGCATTCAAAATCGGCGTAGATAACATAAGGAAGTTTCAACATCCTCTCAACATTCTTGAATTTAACGATAGAGTTATCCTTTGTAGGCATAACGCATCTAGCAATACCATGTTGTCTACATATTTCTCGGTGCTCTTCTAATTTTTTCATTCCACTTTGTCCGTATCGGTCATCAAAATGGCTGAAACATCTTTTACATACATAAATTCGACCATCATGTTTGGTTTTCTGCTGACGAATAAGTATTTCAAAATCCTTTATATAAGCATAGTGATATCTGTCAGTAGCATTACTCAACAGAAGGAGATCGCGATGATCATCTAATTCTTCATCAATCACCTTTATTGGAAACACTTCATGTTTATCATCCACTCCAAACACATTTATGGATATATTATTGAGTTTTTCAAATTTAGCGATCTCACCCAAGCTCGTAGGAAATGAGACGCACGAGAAATCGTATTTTTCTTGGAGATCCTTATACTTGCTAACACGCTGAGGTTTATTTCGAATGAACTTAGCCAGAACAGCGTACATAAAGCATTTCTCATCGTTGTAGTTCTGAGGGTTTATACAGGCTTTCTTCGCATCCAAAGATGACGGTAGAGGAATATAGCTGCTCCCTCGAAGAAGATTATACTTGTTAATACGTAGTCGAACGCCATCAACACTCAGAAGAGCCCAATTACTGCCTTTCAACTTACTTTCCTCCATTTCAACACGAAGTTTCTCGAATTTTTTTTCCAAGATGGCATCCAAATCACTGTCTAAAAACACGGCATTATTACGCGTTTTGAAGGCTTTGTTAGTGATGTCCCCAACAGCATTCACAAACTTACATTCAGCCATAATGTTAATTTTCAAACTTTTATGAGCCCGCAGCTCCTTCTGAACAGCATTTATTATGCGCTGCTTAGCCTGCTGCAGGTATGAATTTAGATCCTGACTTGCAGGGCATTGGATGAAAAACGATTTCAACCGATCCTGAAAAGCCGTTTCATATTCTACAACATCATCTTCATCAGGAGACATTAACAATAATTTATGCTTAGTAGGTTCGAATTTGACTTTCTTAGCATATAGAGCCCTATCACAGCGCCCTTCATGCACATCTCTTCGATTTTCAGTACCGTAAACATCACCACAATGTCTACACTCGAAAAACTCACCACATATCAGCTCATGCCTCTTCTTATGGTAGTCGCGTAGAAAACTCTTTTCACATTTGCTGCACCTATAATCTGGCATAGCATTCAAAACCGATTCCATCATTTCACCGCTCCGGACTTTTATAATATATAGTGGAACACTTGTAAATTATATAAATGAATAAATGCTTATAGCACTTTCCACTGACTCGCCTCGATAACTTATAAAAGCTATTGAACGGTAATCTCGCTAAGAGAAGCTGATGTGCTCGACTCGAAGGTTAATTACTGAATAACTATGTAAGCTCAAGCAAACCCTACTTATTCCACTAGCACGTACCTTATAAATTACTACGCGATTCAAGATTAAGTTTGTATTTTTAAAATATATATCATTAAACTACGTGAGTCAAGGATCAACTTGTTTCATTTTTATTTGCCAGTTCAACGTTAACATGCATTTCCCCTTATTTTTAAAGTTTAAACAAGGTAAATTATATTTCAACCACTGTATTTATAGAAATAAATGTTTATAATTTTAATACTTTCATGCCGAACACACACGCGCGCACACACACACACACACACACACACACACGCGCGCGCAAAATTAAGACGTGAAACGGCGGTTATGTATCTTTAACTAACATTTCTTTAATCGATATCGGATGACAGTAATGGAACCATCTAAACAATATTTAAACGCTTAAAAAAACCAAATTTCTGCTATATTTCATCAAACCTTCCTATTTTTATGACTTTTTCTCGTCTTTTACGCACTTTGAAACGAATCCAACAGAAAAATTAAGACGCGAAACGGCGGTTATGTATCTTTAAGTAACATTACTTTTATCAATATCAGATGACTCACGATAATTCAGGATCACGATTGCAGCGCCTCATAGCGGCTTTAATCAGTACTAAAACGCACATTCGACAGATTTTATACTCTTTATGGCGGTAAATTATATATTAGCCCTCAAATTATCATTATTTTTATGGTTTTCCACCGTTTTTACGTACTTTGCAACGAATCCGACAGAAACATTAAGACGCGAAACGGTTGTTATGTATCGTTTAAGTAACAAACACATTCCTCTCAACTGAACCCACCTTATAAACGACTACGCATTCAAGATTAAGTTTTGTATTTAAATGTATATAATCAGGAAACTACGTGAGTCAAGATTAACTTGCTTCGTTTTTATTTGATAGTTCAACGTTAACATGCATTTCCCCCACATTTTTTAAAGTTTAAACAAGGTAAATGTTTATAATTTTAATACTTTCACGCAGACACTCACATACGCAGACACACACAGACACACACACATACACACGCATGCACACACATACACACATACACACATACGCAAAATTAAGAAGTGAAACGGATGTATAATATCTTTTAAGTAACAAACACATTCCTCTCAACTGAACCCCCCCCCCCCCCATCAATATAAGACATAGCAGGAAAAGATTTGTCCTATAATTAACGGAAAAACCCTAGCCTCACGCAAAGGCGTCGATTTATAACATTAGTGGAGAAATTGTAGCCTCGAAGAGTGCTGGCGACGTGCTGTCTACAAAAAACAAGTTCAGACAGGAAAAATTACAAATACTCATTCTTTCGTGTTTCGGAAAGACCCTAAAGATGTTATCGGATTGTACCATTAGTAAGATGCTTTTAGCTGAAATATAAAATAAAATCTCTTCTTCTTGTTCTGGTTGTTGTTGTTCTTCTTCTTCTCCTTCTTCTTCTTGTTCTTGTTCCTCATATATTCTCATTCTCCTTCATGCTAACAGGGAATATACGCGAACTGAAGGTTATTAGCTGAAATATAAAATAAAATCTCTTCTTCTTGTTCTGGTTGTTGTTCTTCTTCTTCTTCTTCTCCTTCTTCTTCTTCTTGTTCTTGTTCTTCATATATTCTCATTCTCCTTCATGCTAACAGGGAATATACGCGTAATTTTGACGTTATTACCTTAAATATTAAAATAAAATAACAGCATTCTCCGTCAATTATATCTAAACCGACTTTTTCCGTGTTATGCAAGATTTAAGCTTCTAGAATCAACACGAGGCAATGTTTCTCTCAATAACAGCATTTTATAATTGATTTTGTAAGTAATAACACCAATTTAAACTTTATTACAGATCTCTAAGACCCTTGTTTGCAAACTATTTAAATGGACACTTAGAGATTCGAACTAGACCCTACAGTACAAAATCTACCATTTTTATCAATAATTCAAGAGCAGATATTTAGCTGAAGTGTTTAACTTTTTATTTCATCACGCTAACTTTATTGATTCGCGAATAAATCGACTTGAAGTAATTACCCCGTCCCGGTAATCGAACTATGAGTCCTAGGGATAAAATTGTCTAGTATATCATTTTATATGCCAAGTTACCCTAATTTATCTTTCCATTACTATTCCAAGTGTAAAAATAGCGATATAGAGCAAATTTCAATAATTCTCCACAAGATAGGGATCGAACCTACGATACGTTAACTCTAACATGTTATAAAATAATCGTCCTTAACAAGTATTATCATATAAAGTTTATTTCAGTCTTCCAACACAAGCGGTTCTCGAAATAATTAAATTTACCAAATCAGGATTGGAACCCAAGACTCTAGGATACCAAGCATACCAAAGAGGAAAGCCCATAACAATACCAATTTAATAAAATTTATTCGAAGATTTTATCACTAATAGTTTAGGAGTTATTCCAATAATAATTCATAATTTGCACGGGAATCGAACGCTAGACCACCGACAGCCTTCAAAATTATACCAAATACGCGTCGTTTTATTACAAGATAACTACCGTTTACCCCATATCGATATCTCATTTAGTTTAGGAGAAATCAAGCATAATAGAGTAGAGTAAATATAGCGCTTTAAAACCACTCAAAGGATGCCGCTAATTGGATAACAAAGGCGCTAATTAGATTATAATTAGCGTCATTGTTATCCAATTACCGTCATTGTCATCCAATTAGTGGCGGCTCCTTTGAATGGTTTTAAAATGTTGTGTTGCTGTGACGTCACACCCAGGACAAGATTTTAAAACCACTCAAAGGCGCCGCTAATTGGATTACATAATTAATTAATTGGGTGACAATAGCCATATATTTACTCTACTCTATTATGCTTGATTTCTCCTAAACTAAATGAGATATCGATATGGGGTAAACGGTAATTATCTTGTAATAAAACGACGCGTCTTTGGTATAGTTTTGGAGTTTGTCGGTGGTCTAGTGTTCGATTCCCGTGCAAATCAAGAATTATAATTGGAATAGCTCCTAAACTATCAGTGATAAAATCTTCGAATAAATTTTATTAAATTGGTATTGTTATGGGCTTTCCTCTGTGGTATGCTTGGTATCCTGGAGTCTTGGGTTCCAATCCTGATTTGGTAAATTTAATTATTTCGAGAACCGCTTGTGTTGGAAGACTGAAATAAACTTTATATGATAATACTTGTTAAGGACGATTATTTTATAACATGCTAGAGTTAACGTATCGTAGGTTCGATCCCTATCTTGTGGAGAATTATTGAAATTTGCTCTATATCGCTATTTTTACACTTGGAATAGTAATGGAAAGGTAAATTAGGGTAACTTGGCATATAAAATGATATACTTGACAATTTTATCCCTAGGACTCATAGTTCGATTACCGGGACGGGGTAATTACTTCAAGTCGATTTATTCGCGAATCAATAAAGTTAGCGTGATGAAATAAAAAGTTAAACACTTCAGCTAAATATCTGCTCTTGAATTATTGATAAAACATGGTATCTTTTGTACTGTGGGGTCTAGTTCGAATCTCTAAGGGTCCATTTAAATACTTTGCAAACAAGGGTCTTAGAGATCTGTAATAAAGTTTAAATTGGTGTTATTACTTACAAAATCAATTATAAAATGCTGTTATTGAGAGAAACATTGCTTGTGTTGATTCTAGAAGCTTAAATGTTGCATAACACGGAAAAAGTCGGTTTAGATATAATTGACGGAGAATGCTGTTATTTTATTTAATATTTAAGGTAATAACGTCAAAATTACGCGTATATTCCCTGTTAGCATGAACGAGAATGAGAATAGAAGAAGAAGAAGAAGAAGAAGAAGAACCAGAACAAGAAGAAGAGATTTTATTTTATATTTCAGCTAATAACCTTCAGTTCGCGTATATTTCCCTGTTAGCATGAACGAGAATGAGAATAGAAGAAGAAGAAGAAGAAGAAGAAGAAGAAGAAGAAGAAGAAGAAGAAGAAGAAGAAGAAGAAGAAGAACCAGAACAAGAAGAAGAGATTTTATTTTATATTTCAGCTAATAACCTTCAGTTCGCGTATATTTCCCTGTTAGCATGAAGGAGAATGAGAATATATGAAGAACAAGAAGAAGAAGAAGAAGAAGAAGAAGAAGTACTGTGATTTATAAGTATCTGTAAAAATATGGAGAAAATATGTCCTTAGATGTCTAAAAGCATTCTCGAGTGTGCTCTTACGGTTTACCAGTTTGAGTGAGGGATCACGATCACGTGACAGGAGGGTTTTTCCGTTAATGACATGGTGACGATTTTACCTGTTGGGACACGTTTAAAAGAGGTTCAGTTGAGAGGAATGTGTTTCTTACTTAAAAGATATTATCCATCCGTTTCGCTTCTTAATTTTGCGTATGTGTGTGTATGTGTGTGTGAGTGTGTGTGTCTGTGTGTATGTGTGTGTTTTATGTGTGTGTCTGTGTGTGTCTGTGTGTATGTGTGTGTATGTGTGTGTGAGTGTGTGTCTGTGTGTATGTGTGTATGTGTGTGTTTTATGTGTGTGTCTGTGTGTGTCTGTGTGTATGTCTGTGTGTGTCTGCGTATGTGAGTGTCTGCGTGAAAGTATTAAAATTATAAACAATTACCTTGTTTAAACTTTAAAAAATGTGGGGGAAATGCATGTTAACGTTGAACTATCAAATAAAAACGAAGCAAGTTAATCTTGACTCACGTAGTTTCCTGATTATATACATTTAAATACAAAACTTAATCTTGAATGCGTAGTTGTCTATAAGGTGAGTTCAGTTGAGAGGAATGTGTTTGTTACTTAAACGATACATAACAACCGTTTCGCTTCTTAATTTTGCGTATGTGTGTATGTATGTTTGTGTGTGTGTATGCGTGTGTATGTGTGTGTATGTGTGTGTGTCTGCGTGTGTGCGTGTCTGCGTATGTGTATGTCTGCGCATGTATGTGTCTGCGCATGTGTGTGTCTGTGTGTATGTGTGTGTGTGTGTGTTTGTGTATGTGTGTCTGTGTGTATGTGTGTGTCTGTGTGTGTCTGTGTGTGTCTGTGTGTATGTGTGTGTCTGTGTGTGTGTGTCTGTATGTGTCTGCGTATGTGTATGTCTGCGTATGTGTGTGTCTGCGCATGCGTGTGTCTGTGTTTGTGTGTGTGTGTTTGTGTATGTGTGTTTTATGTGTGTGTCTGCGTATGTGCGTGTCTGCGTATGTGTATGTCTGCGTATGTGTGTGTCTGTGTGTATGGGTGTGTGTGTGTGTGTGTGTGTGTGTGTGTGTGTTCGGCATGAAAGTATTAAAATTATAAACATTTATTTCTATAAATACAGTGGTTGAAATATAATTTACCTTGCTTAAACTTTAAAAATGAGCGGAAATGCATGTTAACGTTGAACTGGCAAATAAAAATGAAACAAGTTGATCCTTGACTCACGTAGTTTAATGATATATATTTTAAAAATACAAACTTAATCTTGAATCGCGTAGTAATTTATAAGGTACGTGCTAGTGGAATAAGTAGGGTTTGCTTGAGCTTACATAGTTATTCAGTAATTAACCTTCGAGTCGAGCACATCAGCTTCTCTTAGCGAGATTACCGTTCAATAGCTTTTATAAGTTATCGAGGCGAGTCAGTGGAAAGTGCTATAAGCATTTATTCATTTATATAATTTACAAGTGTTCCACTACATATTATAAAAGTCCGGAGCGGTCAAATGATGGAATCGGTTCTGAATGCTATACCAGATTATAGGTGCAGCAAATGTGAAAAGAGTTTTCTACGCGACTACCATAAGAAGAGGCATGAGCTGATATGTGGTGAGTTTTTCGAGTGTAGACATTGTGGTGATGTTTACGATACTGAAAATCGAAGCGATGTGCATGAAGGGCGCTGTGATAGGGCTCTATATGCTAAGAAAGTCAAATTCGAACCTACTAAGCATAAATTATTGTTAATGTCTCCTGATGAAGATGATGTTGTAGAATATGAAACGGCTTTTCAGGATCGGCTGAAATCGTTTTTCATCCAATGCCCTGCAAGTCAGGATCTAAATTCATACCTGCAGCAGGCTAAGCAGCGCATAATAAATGCTGTTCAGAAGGAGCTGCGGGCTCATAAAAGTTTGAAAATTAACATTATGGCTGAATGTAAGTTTGTGAATGCTGTGGGGGACATCACTAACAAAGCCTTCAAAACGCGTAATAATGCCGTGTTTTTAGACAGTGATTTGGATGCCATCTTGGAAAAAAAATTCGAGAAACTTCGTGTTGAAATGGAGCAAAGTAAGTTGAAAGGCAGTAATTGGGCTCTTCTGAGTGTTGATGGCGTTCGACTACGTATTAACAAGTATAATCTTCTTCGAGGGAGCAGCTATATTCCTCTACCGTCATCTTTGGATGCGAAGAAAGCCTGTATAAACCCTCAGAACTACAACGATGAGAAATGCTTTATGTACGCTGTTCTGGCTAAGTTCATTCGAAATAAACCTCAGCGTGTTAGCAAGTATAAGGATCTCCAAGAAAAATACGATTTCTCGTGCGTCTCATTTCCTTCGAGCTTGGGTGAGATCGCTAAATTTGAAAAACTCAATAATATATCCATAAATGTGTTTGGAGTGGATGATAAACATGAAGTGTTTCCAATAAAGGTGATTGATGAAGAATTAGATGATCATCGCGATCTCCTTCTGTTGAGTAATGCTACTGACAGATATCACTATGCTTATATAAAGGATTTTGAAATACTTATTCGTCAGCAGAAAACCAAACATGATGGTCGAATTTATGTATGTAAAAGATGTTTCAGCCATTTTGATGACCGATACGGACAAAGTGGAATGAAAAAATTAGAAGAGCACCGAGAAATATGTAGACAACATGGTATTGCTAGATGCGTTATGCCTACAAAGGATAACTCTATCGTTAAATTCAAGAATGTTGAGAGGATGTTGAAACTTCCTTATGTTATCTACGCCGATTTTGAATGCATTCTTACCCCTCTCCATACCTGCTCCTCTAACCCTGAAACCTCCTACACAACTCCCTATCAAAGTCATTCTCCCATGAGCTTTTGTGTTTATGTGAAGCCTTCGTCCAGTGTTGAACAACTAGAAACAACTCTTCCTACTGAACCATATGTTTACAGAGGGCCTGACGCTGCACAGAGGTTTATGGGATGCCTGATGGATCTGGCAAATAAAATAAGCGACTTATACAAATCTGCTAAACCTCTTAATCTTACAGCTGAAGAACAAGAATCATTCGATGCTTCTACAATATGTTACCTGTGTGAACATGAATTTACAGAAGATAATTGGAAGGTTCGCGATCACGATCATGTGTCCGGGGCGTACAGAGGATCTTTACACAATAAATGTAACCTGGCTTGTAAAACACCTAATTATATACCTGTCTTCATGCATAACCTGAGTGGGTATGACTCTCATTTCATTGTTAAGCAGCTAGGGTGTACTAGCGAAAGAATAGAGGTTATACCAAATTCAGAGGAAAGTTATATATCATTCTCCAAGTATGTTGGGGATATTAAACTCAGATTTGTGGATACTTTCCGCTTCCTCAGTACGAGTTTGGAGAAGCTTGCAAAGAACCTTGAAACGCATCCTGAAACAACGAAGTACTTCGGAGAAGAGAAGATTGGCTTGATGACTCGTAAGGGGGTATTTCCCTACGATTACCTTACTTCATGGGATGTTTTGAACGAGACTCAGCTGCCTCCAAGAGAAGCATTCTACAATAAATTAAATGAAGAAGAAATTACCGACGATGACTATGAGCATGCTAGAAATGTATGGAAGCAGTTTAATGTGGAAAACTTAGGTGAATACAGTGATATTTACTTAACTTCTGATGTTCTTCTCCTTACGGATGTCTTTGAAACATTTAGAGACCAAACTCTGAAAACTCATAAAGTCGATCCTGCCCATTATTTTACCTCTCCAGGACTTACATGGGATGCTATGCTGCTGTATACTGGAATCGAGTTGGAATTGCTTCTTGATTACGATCAGCTACTCATGGTTGAATCTGGCATAAGAGGAGGGTTATGTCAGGTTTCTCACCGGTATGCGGAGGCTAACAACATATATATGGAACAGTATGACTCTCGTAAACCTTCCCAGTTTATTACATACGAAGATGCAAACAACCAATATGGATGGGGAATGTGTAAGGCCCTTCCTTATGGACGGTTTAAATGGGTTTCTCCTGAAGACATAGACCTGGAATTATTGAAGGAAGATGACCCCCTTGGATACATCTTAGAAGTCGATGTCGAATATCCTGTCGAGCTCCACGATCTTCATAATGATTTGCCCTTCCTGCCTGAGAGTATGAAACCGGGGGAATCCTCTTCAAAGAAACTAATTGCCCATCTTGGATCCCGAAAGAAGTATGTGGTTCATTACATGTCCTTGAAACAGGCTCTTAGTCATGGTCTACGACTAATAAAGATTCATCGAGCACTAAAATTCCGTCAGTCTTGTTGGTTAAAGCCTTACGTCGAATTTAATAATCGCCTGCGACAACAAGCTAGAAATGATTTCGAGAAGGATTTGTACAAACTTTTCAATAATGCGATGTTTGGAAAAACTATGGAAAATATTCGTAATCGTATGGATATACGTCTTGTGGCAAACAGCAAAACATTAGAAAAACTGATAGCCAAGCCTACATTTATCGATCGAACTATATAGGGTCCTAATCTTGCAGCTGTTCATATGGCTTCTCGTAAAATAGTGTTCAACAAGCCTATATACATTGGTATGAGCGTACTAGACATCTCCAAGACGCTAATGTATTCGTATCAATACGATGTGTTACTTCCATATTATGGAGCTGAGAATCTTAAACTGTTGTATACGGATACAGATTCCTTCATCCATCTAGTGACTACAGCTGATATATACCAGGATAAATTACACATGCTTGAACATCTGGATACAGCGGATTACCCTGCTAACCATATATGCTATTCTACACAAAACAAGAAAGTTTTGGGAAAGTTTAAAGATGAAGCAAGTGGTAAAATCATTCGCCGTTTCGTCGGTCTCAGACCTAAAATGTATGCTCTCGATATTGATGGCTCTGTGATAAAAAAGATCAAAGGCATAAAACATAGCGCCATTAAGCAATACATCAGCTTCAATAGCTATATGGAGTGCCTTAAAACTTTGAAAATTGTTAGAACTCCGATGAATTTAATCCTATCCCAACGTCATAATGTTTCTACAGTTGAATCTAATAAAATAGCTCTGTCGCCTCATGATGACAAGAGAGTAATTGCAGAGGATGGAATATCAACGTATGCGTACGGGCATTACAACGTTGCAAACCATGCATAAGAGAATGCAACTTAGATCTCAAGATGATTATTTTCTCCGTTACGTCTCCTGTAGAAAATCAAAGTTTAATCAACTGACTCCTCCACGCCTCAAATGAAGTCTGACGAAGAAAGAAGAAAAAATAAAAAAATTGCTCACCTGGCTTCTCCGTGCTTCTCATGAAACTTGTCGAAGAAAGAAGAAAAATAGAAATTATAAAGGGAGGCGTTAACTCTGCCACTAGACTTTAACTCTAGTGCTGGTCTCCAGCCCAGATAAAAGAGGAGAGGCGTATACCCTACTACCTTAAAGTAAGTATACCCTCATTAACTTTATATAAACAGAAGATTGTGTTAAAATACTATCAAAGGTATTGCTGAATATCTCTTAAAAATATTGAGCTATAAGTACCTCAACATCTGCGGATAGATCTTCTTTTAGTGATAAGTTTAAAAATCTATAAAGGGTTAGGAAAACAAAGTTGAATAAAGCTGAAAAGAACACTTAATAAGCAGGTTAGATAATAATAGGTGGGGTTACACTTAGAAAACTGCATGTCGTGTTGGAGA
This sequence comes from Tenodera sinensis, assembly GCA_030765045.1. Classification (NCBI taxonomy): domain Eukaryota; kingdom Metazoa; phylum Arthropoda; class Insecta; order Mantodea; family Mantidae; genus Tenodera; species Tenodera sinensis. The sequence continues at coordinate 120,743,229 of CM060968.1, forward strand.
TGTTACCCCCCAGAACATACAGAACCAAGCAAAAGAGTCATACAGTTGTATAAAATTCTGTGACAGAGGGCAAAAATAGTAGTAATAAGAACTTCAACATCAATGGTTAGGACATCTTCTACTGGAAGTTTAAAAGTTCTATAAAGGAGGGTGCAAATAGCAGTAAAATGGGGTGAAATGTCCTAAAAATGTATGAAAATGATTGAATAGCTCTGAAAATTGTCTGAAAAGTTGTTAAATATGTTGTTAAAAGCGTTCTGAATATACTAAAAGCGTCTAAAAGATCTAACAGAGGGTGCAAATAGCAGTAAAATGGGGTGAAATGTCTTAAAAATGTATGAAAATGACTGAATAACTCTGAAAAATTCTTAAATATGTTGTAAAAAGCGCCCTGAATATACTAAAAGCGTCTAAAAGATCTATCAGAGGGTGTAAAATTGTAGCAAAAATGGGGTGAAACGTCTTAAAAATGTATGAAAATGGCTGAATAACTCTGAAAATTGTCTGAAAGGTTCTTAAATATGTTGTAAAAGCAGCATGAATATACTAAAAGTGCTTAAAAAGATCTAACAGAGGGTGCAAAATTGTAGCAAAATGGGGTGAAACGTCTTAAAAATGTATGAAAATTACTGAATAACTCTGAAAATTGTCTGAAAAGATGTTAAATATGTTGTAAAAGCAGCATGAATATACTAAAAGCGTCTAAAAGATCTAACAGAGGACTCCGAATAGTATTAAAATGAGTTGAAACGTCTTAAAAATGTATAAAAATGACTGAATAACTCTGAAAATTGTCTGAAAAGTTGTTAAATATGTTGTAAAAGCAGCATGAATATACTAAAAGCGTCTAAAAGATCTAACAGAGGGTGCAAAATTGTAGCAAAATGGGGTGGAACGTCTTAAAAATGTATGAAAATTACTGAATAACTCTGAAAATTGTCTGAAAAGTTGTTAAATATGTTGTAAAAGCATCAAGAATATGCTAAAAGCGTCTAAAAGATCTAACAGAGGGTGCAAAATTGTAGCAAAATGGGGTGGAACGTCTTAAAAATGTATGAAAATTACTGAATAACTCTGAAAATTGTCTGAAAAGTTGTTAAATATGTTGTAAAAGCATCAAGAATATGCTAAAAGTGTTTAAAAAGATCTATCAGAGGACTCAAAATAGTATCAAAATGTTTATGAAATTCCTAGATGGAGATCAGGGTAGCGTATGACAGGATAGAATAGATAACCAGAGGAGGGAATAGGATAGATGATAAGAGGATAGAATGAATGTCTAGAAACGTATCATGTTAGTAGACTAGAATAAATAATAATAAGAGGATCTACCTTAGGTTAGGCTAGGCCAGGTTAGATTAGGATAGGTTAGATGAGTAGAAGTATGAGGCTTAGGTTAAATTATCAAAGACCGGAGTAAATAGTGGGAGCTGGGTTAGGTTAGGTTAGCCATGTAGAAGTATGGAGCTTAGGTTAGGTTAAGATAGGTTAGACGAGTAGAAGTATGGGGCTTAGGTTAGGATAGATTAGGTTAGGTTAGGTTAGGTTAGGTTAGGTTAGGTTAGGTTAGGTTAGGTTAGGTTAGGTTAGGTTAGACGAGTAGAAGTATGGGGCTTAGGTTATGTTAAATTATGAAAGTTCAAAGTAAAAAAGAGTGGGAGCTAGGTTAGGTTAGGATAGGTTAGACGAGTAGAAGTATGGGGCTTAGGCTAGGTTAGGGCCACTATGTGGGGCGAGGTGTCATGTTGGGGTAACATATTCAATCAAGATAGAAATCTCTTGCGTTAGGAGGTTTGCATCGATACAGTGAACGACATACTCAACTGCCAGTGACGCTCATAAACATACATGCACTGCTATAGGCCTTAAACATTATCCCTAGAGTCAGCCTCAAACCCCTACAACGTCCTGCTTCCCCTACCACCTTACCTAGTAATGCTTAGATTACGCATGGCGGCCATCTTGCCCATAAAAAAGTGGCCCAGCTCTGTCCTAATCTACCTACTTATGTGCATCGCATCGCATGCGCATTGAGTCACGTCTCGTCACAAGCGCATGGCATCCCTTGATATCGCATCTTATTTGCATCACACCGCATGTGCATTTTGTTACGTCGCGTCACATGTGCATGGCATTGCTAAATATCGCATCTAATGTGCATCGCATCGCATGCGCATTGAGCCACGTCGAATCACATGCGCATGGGATCGCTCGATATCGCATCTTATATGCATCGAATCGGATCCGCTTTGAGTCACGTCGCGTCGCATTCGCATGGCATTGCTTGATATCGCCTCTTATATTCATCGCATCGCATGTGCATTGGGTCACGTAGCACCACATGCGCATGACATCGCTCGATATCGCATCTTATGTGCATCGCATCGCATGCGCCTTGAGTCAAATCGCGTCACATGCGCATGGCATCAGTTTATATCGCATCTTATGTGCAATACATCGCATGCGCATTGAGTCACGTCGCGCCACATGCGCATGGCGTCGCTTGATATCGCATATTATGTGCATCGCATCGCATGCGCATTGAGTCACGTCGCATCACATGCGCATGGCATTGCTTGATATCGCATCTTATATGCATCGAATCGGATGCGCATTGAGTCACGTCGCGCCGCATTCGCATGGCATTGCTTGATATCGCATCTTATGTTCATTGCGTCGCATGTGCATTGAGTCACGTAGCACAACATGCGCATGACATCGCTCGATATCGCATCTTATGTGCATCGCATCGCAGCGCAATGAGTCACATACGCATGCATCGCACGACATCGCATCTTATGTCTATCGCATGCGCATTCAGTCACATCGCATCACACGCGCATGGCATCGCTCGTATCGCATCTTATGTGCACCGCGTTGCATGCGCATTCAGTCACGTCGCGTCACATGCACATGGCATCGCTTCATATCGCATCTCAAGTGCATCGCATCGCATGCGCATTGAGTCACATCGCGTCACATGCGCATGGCATTAGTTGATAACGCATCTCATGTGCCACGCATCGCATGCGCATTGAGTGACTTCGCGTCACATGCGCATGGCATCGCTTGTTATCGCAACTTATGTGCATCGCATCACATGCGCATTGAGTGTCGTCGCTTCACATGCGCATGGAATCGCTTGATATCGCATCTTATGTGCATCGCTTCGAATGCTTTTTGTGTCACGTCGCCTCACATGCGCATGGCATCGCTTGTTATCGCAACTTATGTACATCGCATCGCATGCGCATTGAGACACATCCCATCACATGCGCATGGCATCGCTCGACAACGCATCTTATGTCCATGGCATCGCATGCGCATTGAGTCATGTCTCGTCACATTTGCATGGCATCGCTTGATATCGCATCTTATGTGCAACGCAATGCATGCGCATTGACTCACGCCGCGTCACATGCACACGGCATCGCTTGATATCGCATATTATGCGCATCGCATCGCATGCGCATTGAGTCACGTCGCATCACATGCGCATGGCAACGCTTGATATCGCATCTTAGATGCATCGCATCGCATGCGCATTGAGTCAAATCACTTCACATGCGCATGGCAACGCTTGATATCGCATCTTAGGTGCATCGCATCGCATGCGCATTGAGTCACATCGCTTCACATGCGCATGGCATCGCTTGATATCTCATCTTATGTTCATCGCATCGCATGCTTATTGAGTCACGTCGCGTAACATGCGCATGGCATCGCTTGATATCGCATCTTATGTGCATCGCATCGCATGCGAATTGAGTACGTCGCATCACATGAGCATGCAAACTCTTGATATCGCACCTTATGTGCATCGCATGGCATGCCTATTGAGTCAGGTCGCGTCACATGCGCATGGCATCGCTTGATATCGCATCTTATGTGCATCGCATCGCATGTGCATTGAGTCACATCGCGTCACATGCGCATGGCATCAGTTGATATCGCATCTTATCTGCAATACATCGCATGCGCATTGAGTCACTTCCAATCACATGCGCATGCCATCGCTCGACAACGCATTTTATGTTCATCGCATGGCATGCGCATTGAGTCATGTCTCGTCACATTTGCATGGCATCGATTGATATCGCATCTTATGTGCATCGCATTGCATGCGCATTGAGTCACGTCGCGCCACATGCGCATGTCATCGCTTGATATCGCATCTTATGTGCATCGCATCGCAAGCGCATTGAGACACGTCGAGTCACATGCGCATGGCGTCGCTTGATATCGCATATTATGTGCATCGCATCGCATGCGTATTGAGCCACGTCGCATTACATGCGCATGGCATCGCTTGATATCGCATCTTATATGCATCGAATCGGATGCGCATTGAGTCACGTCGCGCCGCATTCGCATGGCATTGCTTGATATCGCATCTTATGTTCATTGCATCGCATGTGCATTGAGTCACGTAGCACCACATGCGCATGACATCGCTCGATATCGAGTCTTATCTGCATCGCATCGCAGCGCAGTGAGTCACATACGCATGCATCGCACGACATCGCATCTTATGTCTATCGCATGCGCATTGCGTCACGTCGCGTCACATGCGCATGGCATCGCTTCAAGTGGCATCTTATGTGCATCGCATCGCATGCGCATTGAGTCATGTCTCGTCTCATTTGCATGGCATCGCTTGATATCGCATCTTATGTGCTTCGCATCGCATGCGCATTGAGTCAGGTCGCGTCACATGCGCATGGCATCGCTTGATATCGCATCTTATGTGCATCGCATCGCATGAGCATTGAGTCACGTCGCATCACATGCGCATGGCATCGCTTGATATCGCATCTCATGTGCATCGCGTCGCATGCGCATTGACTCACATCGCGTCACATGCGCTTGGCATCAGTTGGTATCGCATCTTAAGTGCATCGCATCGCATGCGCATTGAGTCACTTCGCATCACATGCGCATGGCATCGCTTGATATCGTATCTTATGTGCATCGCATCGCATGCGCATTGAGTCATGTCTCGTTAAATTTGCATGGCATCGCCTGATATCGCAACTTATGTGCATCGCATCGCATGCGCATTGAGTCACGTCGCATCACATGCGCATGGCATCGCTGGATAACGAATCTTATGAGCATCGCATGCGCATTGAGTCACGTCTCATCGCATGCGCATGACATCGCTCGACATCGCATATTTTGTGCATCGCATCACATGTGCATTTAGTCAGTCGCGTCACGTGCACATGGCATCGCTTTATATCGCATCTTATGTGCATCGCATCGAATGCGCATTGAGTCATGTCTCGTTACATTTGCATGGCATCGCTTGATATCGCAACTTATGTGCATCGCACCGCATGCGCATTGAGTCACGTCGCGCACCTTGCGAATGGCATCGCTTGATTTCGCATCTTATGTGCATCGCAACGCATGCGCATTGAGTCACGTCGCGTCACATGCGCCTGGCATCGCTTGATATCGACTCTTATGTGCATCGCGTCGCATGCGCATTGAGTCACGTCGCATCACATGCGCATGGCATCGCTTGATAACGAATCTTATGAGCATCGAATGCGCATTGAGTCATGTCTCGTTACATTTGCATGGCATCGCTTGATATCGCAACTTATGTGCATCGCATCGCATGCGCAGTGAGTCACGTAGCGTCACATGCGCATGGCATCGCTTGATATGGCGTCTTATGTGCATCGCATCGCATGCTCATTGATTCACGTCGCTTCACATCCGCATGGCATCGCTTGATGTGGCATCTTATGTGCTTCGCATTGCATCCGCATTAAGTCACGTCGCGTCACATACAAATGGCATCCCTTGATATCGCATGTTATGTGCATCGCACGGCAAGCGTATTGAGTCACGTCGCATCACATGCGCTTGAAATCGCATGTTATATGCATCGCATAGCAAGCGTATTGAGTCACGTCGCATCACATATGCATGAAATCGCTTGATATTGCATTTAATGTGCAGCGCATCGCATGCGCATTGAATCACATCGCATTACAAGCGAATGGTATTGCTCGACATCGCGTCTTATGTGCATCGCATCGCATGCGCCGTGACTCACATCTTGGCACATGCGCATGGCATCGCTTGATATCACATCTTATGTGCATCGCATCGCATGCGCATTGAGGCACATCGCGTCACATGCGCTTGGGATCGCTTGATATCGCATCTTATGTAAATCGCATGCGCATTGGGTCACGTCGCGTCACATGCGCATGGCATCGCTTCAAGTCGCATCTTATGTGCATCGCATCGCATGCGCATTGAGTCACGTCGCATGACATGCGCATGGCATCGCTTGATATCGCATCTCATGTGCATCGCATCGCATGCGCATTAAGTCACCTCGCATCACATGCGCATGGCACCGCTTGATAACGCATCTTATGTGCATCGCATCGCAAGCGCATTGAGTCACATCGCGTCACATTCGCATGGTATTACTCGGCATCGCATCGCATGTGCATCGCATGTGCATCGCATGGCATGCGCATTGACTCACGTTGCATCATATGCACGAAATCGCTTGATATCGCATTTTGTGTGCATCGCCTCGCATGCGCATTGAGCCACATCGCGTCATATAGGCATGGCATCGCTTGATATCGCATCTTATGTGCAACGCATCGCATGCGCAGTGAGTCACGTAGCGTCACATGCGCATGGCATCGCTTGATGTGGCATCTTATGTGCATCGCATCGCATGCTCATTGATTCAAGTCGCTTCACATCCGCATGGCATCGCTTGATATGGCATCTTATGTGCATCGCATCGCATGTGCATTGAGTCACGTCGCGTCACATACAAATGGCATCGCTTGAAATCGCATCTTATAAGCATCGCATCGCAGCGCATTGAGTTACATTGCGTCACATACGCATGAATTGCTCGACATTGCAACTTATGTGCATCGCATGCGCATTGAGCCACATCGCATCACACGCGCATGGCATCGCTTGATATCGCATCCTATGTGCGTCACGTCGCAACGCTTTTGAGTCACATCATGTCACAAGCGCATGGCAGCGCTTGATATCGCATCTAATGTGCATCTCGTCGCAAGCGCATTGAGTCACGTCCCGTCAGATGCACATGGCATCGCTTGATATCGCATCTCATGTGCATCGCATCGCATGCACATTTAGTCACGTCGCATCACATGCGCATGGCATCGCGTGATATCGTATCTTATGTGCATCGCATCGCATGCGCATTGAGTCACGTCGCGTCACATGCGCATGGCATCGCTTGATGTGGCATCTTATGTGCATCGCATCGCATGCTCATTGATTCAAGTCGCTTCACATCCGCATGGCATCGCTTGATATGGCATCTTATGTGCATCGCATCGCATGTGCATTGAGTCACGTCGCGTCACATACAAATGGCATCGCTTGAAATCGCATCTTATAAGCATCGCATCGCAGCGCATTGAGTTACATTGCGTCACATACGCATGAATTGCTCGACATTGCAACTTATGTGCATCGCATGCGCATTGAGCCACATCGCATCACACGCGCATGGCATCGCTTGATATCGCATCCTATGTGCGTCACGTCGCAACGCTTTTGAGTCACATCATGTCACAAGCGCATGGCAGCGCTTGATATCGCATCTAATGTGCATCTCGTCGCAAGCGCATTGAGTCACGTCCCGTCAGATGCACATGGCATCGCTTGATATCGCATCTCATGTGCATCGCATCGCATGCACATTTAGTCACGTCGCATCACATGCGCATGGCATCGCGTGATATCGTATCTTATGTGCATCGCATCGCATGCGCATTGAGTCACGTCGCGTCACATGCGCATGGAATTGCTTGATATCCCATCTTATGTGCATCGCATCGCATGCTTATTGAGTCACGTCGCGTCACATGCGCATGGCATCGCTTGATATCGCCTCTTATGTGCATCGCATCGCATGCACATTGAGCCACATCGCGTCACATAAGCATGGCATCACTAGTTATCGCATCATATGTGCATCGCATAGCATGCGCATTGAGTCACATCGCATCAAATGCGCATGGCATTGCTCGACATCGCATCGCATGCGCATTGAGTCACATCGAGTCACATGCCCATGGCATCGCTGGAGAGCGCATCCTATGTGCATCGCATCGCATGCGCATTGAGCCATGTTCCATCACATGCGCATGAAATCGCTTGATATCGCATCTTATGTGCAGCTAATCGCATGCGCATTGAATCACATCGCATTACAAGCGAATGGTATTGCTCGACATCGCGTCTTATGTACATCGCATCGCATGCGCATTGACTCACATCTTGGCACATGCGCATGGCATCGCTTGATATCACATCTTATGTGCATCGCATCGCATGCGCATTGAGTCACATCGCGTCACATGCGCTTGGCATCGCTTGATATCGCATCTTATGTAAATCGCATGCGCATTGGGTCACGTCGCGTCACATGCGCATGGAATAGCTGCAAGTCGCATCTTATGTGCATCGCATCGCATGCGCATTGAGTCATGTCTCGTCTCATTTGCATGGCATCGCTTGATATCGCATCTTATGTGCTTCGCATCGCATGCGCATTGAGTCAGGTCGCGTCACATGCGCATGGCATCGCTTGATATCGCATCTTATGTGAATCGCATCGCATGCGCATTGAGTCACGTCATATCACATGCGCATGGCATCGCTTGATATCGCATCTCATGTGCATCGCATCGCATGCGCATTGAGTCACGTCGCATCACATGCGCATGGAATCGCTTGATATCGCATTTTTTGAGCATCGCATGCTCATTGAGTCAGCACGCATCGCATACGCATGGCATTGCTTGATATCGCATCTTATGTTCATCTCATCGCATGTGCATTGAGTCACGTCGCACCACATGCGCATGACATTGCTCGACATCGCATCTTTTGTGCATGGCATCGCATGCGCATTGAGTGACATCGCGTCATATACGCATGGCATCGCTTGATATCGCATCTTATGTGCATCGCAGCGCATTGAGTTACATCGCGTCACATACGCATGCATTGCTCGACATCGCCTCTTATGTGCATCGCATGCGAATTGAGCACATCGCATCACACGCGCATGGCATCGCTTGATATCGCATCTTAAGTGGATCGCATCGCATGCGCAGTGAGTCACATCGCGTCACATGCGCATGGCATCGCTTGATATGGCATCTTATGTGCATCGCATCGCATGCTCATTGATTCACGTCGCTTCACATCCGCATGGCATCGCTTGATGTGGCATCTTATGTGCTTCGCATCGCATCCGCATTAAGTCACGTCGTGTCACATACAGATGGCATCGCTTGATATCGCATCTTATGTGCATCGCATGGCAAGCGCATTGAGTTACGTCGCTTCACACGCGCTCGAAATCGCATCTTATGTGCATCGCATCGCCAATGTTTAGAGACACGTCCCGTCACATGCGCATGGCATCGCTTGATATGGCATCTTATGTGCATCGCATGGCATGCTCATTGATTCACGTCGCTTCACATCCGCATGGCATCGTTTGAGTGAGTGGGTGAGTGTGTGGGGTTTAACGGCCCGACGACAACGAGGTCATTTGGGCCCACAGTTAAACAATCTAAAACACACTCACATAGTTAAAATGAAAATTAAACGAGATGGGTAAAATTCTAAACTAACGCGGTAAAATGTGAGGTATAAAAGATCTAAAATATCATAAAACTGTAAAAATATAAAATCCATTATAAATTAAAAAGAAAAACAAGTCTGAGGTTTAAAAAGTCGAGACTTTAAAACATATAAAAGAAATCTTAAAGGGTTAAAATCACATGTCAGACCTGTCTATCGAAGCCAATATCGGCGACGAACTGTAGAGTCTTAGCTACAGATTCCGGGTCGTCGCCTAGAATAGAGGCTAGTGTAGACCCCAGACCAATAGATTGGCGCTCACGAGCGTATTGCGGACAGTCCAGTAATATATGTGCGACGGACAGTTCGATGTCACATGTAGGACAGACAGGCGCCGGGTCACCACGCAAAAGGTAGCCATGTGTGACTCGTGTGTGCCCTATCCTCAGGCGGGTTAGAATAACTTCAGCCCGCCTGGAATCTCTGCAGGAGGTCAGCCAGGGTTGAACACCGTCCTTAATTGTCCGCAATTGAGTGCCAGCCAGCGCTTCCCATGAATGCTGCCATACAGTTAATAAATGTCGACGAAAGTATCGCCGCACATCTGTATAAGGCAGTGTGCGCGTTGATAATCCCGGCAAGCGACAAGCAGACTTAGCAGCTGCATCAGCCTCCTCGTTGCCGGGAATACCCACATGGCCCGGGGTCCAGGTAAAAACGAACTGGTATCCGCGAGAGAGCAACTGAGATACGAGTGTCTGTATTTTCAGAATCAATGCCGAGTTGCCAACAAACTGTTGCAGCGCCTGAATAGCGCTCAAACAGTCACAACAGATAATAAAATTTCCCGGATTTGAGCTGGAAATAAAAAGTAAAAAATAAAAGATGGCAAACAGCTCGGCAGTGAAAACGGAACTATAGTCCGGAAGACGATACTGGTGAGCCTCACCGTTACATATGAAACTGCACCCTGTAGCTACCCCCACCTGGGAGCCGTCGGTAAATACCGGAGTATAGCTTCGATAACGGCCCAGGATTTCGGGCAAAAAGTTGGCGGAAAACCGAATGAGGGGTAGTTGATTTAGCACAGCCCGAAAGCTCCAGGTCAAAACTGGCACGTTGGAGTTGCCAGGGAGGGTAACGGCCAAGAGAAGAACGTTCTACAGCAGGCAGTTGAAGGGCTTGTGCGGAATGCAGTTCTTGAAACCTTATACCACAGGGGCGGGATATAGTAGTATTTCGTAGGTAACGGTGCGCAAGGTCTGGATGCAATACGCATTGAAAGGACGGATGACCAGGGTTAGCTGCCAAACGGGCTACATAAGAGCAGAGCAGCAACGAGCGACGGATAGACAACGGAGGTTCACCATACTCAACATAAAGACACTCGAGTGAGTGAGTGAGTAGTGGGGTTTACGGGCCCGTCGACAACTAGGTCATTAGGGCCCGAAGTCCAATGTAAAAGCAATCAAAGAAAATAAAACCTCACCCACTTTAAAGCTAAAAAGTGAAAGTTAAAATACCTAAAAATGAACGTTAAAACCATTAAAAAGAGAGCTAAAAACAGGTAAAAAAGGAAAATTAAAAACCAATAAAACCATATTAAGAAAACCCTAAACTACTTATACTGTTGAAAAAGGGTAAAAACACAAGTAAAATTTCCTAAAAGTATTTTTCCGCCAAGATAAAAGAAACCTTACACTTGCTTACCAAAATCGATACGCGCAACAAACCGCAGTACTGTATTTACAGCTGCTGGGTCGTTGCCTAACATGGTGCACAGTGTAAGACCCAGGCCAAAGGACTGGCGCTCACGAGCATACCGCGGACAATCAACAAGGACATGTGCAACGGAGAGTGGCACATTGCACGTCGCACAGACAGGCTCCGGATCACCGCGCAAAAGGTGTGCATGCGTGGCTCGAGTGTGGCCTATCCTCAGGCGGGTTAAAATCACCTCCTCACGCCTGGAATCCCTGCAAGATGTTTGCCAGGGTTGTACCGTGTCCTTGATTGTCCGTAACTGAGTGCCAGCTACCGCTTCCCAAGATTGTTGCCAAAAAGTAAATAGATGGCGACGGAAGTACTTCTGCACATCTATATAGGGTAGCGTACGGGTGGAATATTCCGGAAGGCGACATGCAGACTTCGCAGCCGCATCAACTGCCTCGTTACCCGGAATACCCACATGACCTGGGATCCACGTAAAAACGAACTGGTATCCGCGAGATAACAATTGAGATAAAAGTGTCTGTATTTTAATAATTGATGCCGAGTTGCCAACAAATTGTTGCAGCGCCTGAAGAGCGCTCAGGGAGTCGCAACACACAATAAAATGTCCAGGAACTGAACGGGAGATAAAAAGTAAGAAATAAAAGATGGCAAACAGCTCGGCGGTAAAAACTGAACTGGCGTCTGGAAGGCGGTATGTGTGAACCTCACCGTTGTATATAAATGCGGAACCCGTCGTACTACCCAACTGGGAGCCATCGGTGAATACCGGAGTATAAGTCCGGTATCGGCCCAGAACTGCGGTGAAGAGTTGACGGAACACCGAAGGAGGGGTAGCGGTCTTTGGACAGCCCGACAGCTCCAGGTCAAAGCGTGCACGCTGGAGCTGCCAGGGAGGACAGTGGCCAAATGAATGCCGCTCCACAACTGGCAGTCGGAGGGCGTTTGCGACAAGTAGTTCTTGAAACCTGATGCCACTTGGACGGGAGATTGTTTTATTCCGCATATAACGGTGCGCGAGGTCTGGACGCAATACAGGTGGAAACGAAGGATGACCTGGATGAGCGGCCAACCTTGCCACATAGGAACAAAGTAACAATGAGCGTCGAACAGACAGTGGAGGTTCGCCAGAATCAGCATACAGACAATCCACTCTACTTGTGCGGAAAGCCCCAGTAGCGAGACGGATACCAGTGTGATGAATTGTGTCTAAAAGGCGGAGTTTAGAGGCTGATGCAGAGCCATAGATAAAACAGCCGTAGTCTAATTTGGACCGGACCAGTGAGCGATACAACCTCAACATTACCGTGCGATCGCCGCCCCAAGATGCCCCAGACAGGACCCTGAGTACCCGAAGCGAGCGACCGCAGGAAGCACGAAGGTGACGAATATGGTGCTCCCATGTGAGTTTGCTGTCGAGGTGTAAGCCCAAGAACTTCAGGTGCGGAACAAATGGAAGACGTGTGCCACGCAAATGAAGATCAGGAGGAGGGTGTACACCACGGAGTCGATGAAAGTGGAGACACTGTGTTTTCGTAGGGGAAAACCGAAAGCCGGTGCGAGACGCCCACTCGGCGATGGATGTTATGGTCATCTGCAGTTGACGCTCGATGTGCTCCAAACTATAAGAGCGATAGTATATCGCAAAGTCGTCAACATACAGCGACATCGGGATTCCGCTACGAACAGCGCTGGTGATGCCATTAATGGCAACGGCGAAAAGCGTAACACTGAGAATCGACCCTTGGGGTACACCATTCTCCTGAACCTTCACTTGGGAGAGCGTGTTGCCTATGCGGACACGAAAACTGCGAAGTAGTAAAAAGTTAAAAATAAAAAACGACAAGTTACCACGTAAACCATAATCGTGTAGAGTACGGAGAATGCCATAGCGCCATGTAGTGTCGTAGGCCTTCTCCAGATCAAAGAAGACACCCACGACATGCTGCTTCAAGAGAAATGCATTCTGTATGTAGGCCTCCATGCTTGTCAGATTGTCGACACTGGAGCGATGGCGACGAAAACCGCACTGGACATTACTCAGCAGGTTATTCGTCTCTAGCCACCACACTAAACGAGTGTTGATCATACGTTCGAGGGTCTTGCAAACGACACTCGTTAGGCAAATAGGGCGGTAGCTAGAGGCAAGTGCCCGGTCTTTCCCGGGCCGAGGTATGGGGATGACGATACCCTCGCGCCAGGAAGACGGGTAAACCCGCTGGAGCCAGATTCGGTTATAGATGCTCAGCAGGAAGGAAAGAGCCTGAGGTGGTAGATGAAGCAACATTTGTCGGTGGATGTCATCCGGACCGGGAGAAGAGTCGTGCGCCAGAGACAAGGAGTGCATCAGCTCTGCTATGCTAAAAGGCGTGTTGTATGGTTCACTACCGTCGCTGTTAAAATTAAGAACTATCCGCTCCGCAGATTCCTTGATAGCTAAAAACGACCTATCGTAACTTTGGGTTTGGCTGGTAGCAGAGAAAGATTCGGCAAGGGCGTCGGCGATCGCCTGCTCGTTGGTGTAATAAGAGCCCTGTACGGCAAGACCGGGAATAATCGTCCGGCGACACTTGCCGTACATACGCCGAACCGCAGTCCACGCCCTTTGTGTTGAAGTGCGTCGAGAGAGGGAAGAGACGTAAGTTACCCAGGATGTGCGTTTTGCACTGCGAAGTACAAAACGCGCCCGGGCACGCACACGCTTAAAGGCAATGAAGTTCTCTTCCGTAGGATGTGCACTGAAAACTCGCAGAGCCCGTTTGCGGGCTTTAACAGCCAAACGACATTCCTCGGACCACCAAGGCACGGGAACATGACGAGGTGTAGTAGAACCGCGAGGAATGCTGGAATTTGCTGCAAGCAGGACAGAACATGTAAAATACTCCACCATGTTGTCGATGGTGGTAAAACCATCGTCCGTAAGGTGAATGAGGGAACGGAATTTCCCCCAGTCAGCCTTGGAAATAATCCAGTGAGGGTATCGTGTTGGAATAGGATGGAAACCAGTAAAGTGAATGTTAATGGGAAAATGATCACTGCCAAAGAGGTCGGAGAGCACCGACCAATCAATAAGTGGTACCAGTGACGGGCTACAGAAGCTAACGTCTAAGGCGGAATAGGTACCATAGGCAGATGATAAGAAGGTAGGGGCACCAGTGTTCAACAAAAGGAGGCCGGACATATCACAAACGTCTGCTACAAGGCACCCACGAGCATCGTCAGTGTCGGAGCCCCATAAAGTGTGTTTGGCATTCAGATCACCAAGGAAGATAAGCGGTGGCGGAATCTGAGCCAAAAGAGCCCGAAGGTCGTTCGCGTGTACGACACTGACCGGTGGCAGATAGACATTACAAATTGACAGACTCACGCCCTGCATATGGACACGCACTGCTACAGCTTGCAGCGGCGTGTTTAGCGGGATGCTTGTGGCTGAGATGGTATGCGCCACCAGAGTAGCAACACCACCGCTTGCTCGTCTATCAGCTGCAGAGTCATGTCTAAATGCCGAAAAACCACGAAGATGTAAGGTGTGGTTAGGCTTCAGATGGGTTTCTTGTAGACAGACGATTGAAGGTGAATGGTGCCAAGCTAAGTGTTGTATTTCCGGGGCACGGGCCCGGTACCCATTAACATTCCACTGAATTATTTCCATAATAAAAGGTTAAGGCATAGTCTTTATCTTTTTCTTCATCTTAACCTTGGCGCACTTGGGACCAATGATGTGCTTTTCACCGTCCTCAGGCGACTCCTCGGAACTTCGGGAGTCAGAAGATCCCCGGCGGCTCGCGGAGCGGGAGCGGGACTTCGTGGAGGTACGACTACTCGCCCGATGTTTAGGTCGCGAACGATTTGTGGGAACAGGCAATACGGTGTAGCCTCTGCTTGTGGACGACTGGTGAGCGTGTGTCTGCACAGCGGAAGATGTAGTTGCTGGTGCAGTTTTATCACGACGCGGTGGAGAGGTGCTCGCCGGTAAATCTGTTTGTGTCGAAGCATCTGCGACGGGTACATGCTGTATAGCAACAGTGTTCACAGGAGGGCGACGAACAGCGGATGCAAAACCTGTGGTGGTAGCAGGTTGCAGTTGTTGAAAGCGACGGCGCGCTTCAACAAACGTCAGGCGTTCTTTCACGCGCAACTCCTGGATACACTTTTCCTCGAGAAACTTCGGACACTGTCGCGAGCTGGATGGATGACTCCCTTCGCAGTTAACGCAGTAAGGGTCACGGGTGCAAGCCGTGCCCTCATGGTATGGTAGTCCACAACGCTCACACGTAGCAGGATGGGTGCACGAAGGCTTAGTATGACCGAACTTCTGACACTGAAAACAGCGCATAGGGTTCGGTACATACTGCCGAACTGCGGCACGCTCGTAACCGCAGAAGATGTATTCGGGTAACTGAGTACCCTTAAATGTCAAAAACACAGTGCGTAAATCGATCACTTTTCCATCCTGTTTTCGAGTGAGACGGTACGCCTGACACACCCGTTGATCTGAAAGGCAGGTGACTATCTCTTCATTAGACAGACCATCAAGGCTGGAGGTGGTGACAACTCCTCTGCAAGTATTCAGTGTTTTATGTGGGACTACCCGGATAGGGTAGGAGCCCAATAAACTCGCTTTCAGTAGTTTCTGCGACTGGTCTGCAGTAATCACCTCTATCAATAGCGTACCGTCGCGTATTCTGGCTGCATTTTTTACAGGGCCACAGATTCGGTCAACTTCCCGTTTAATATAGAAGGGGCTAAGATCCTTTACCGTTTTCCCGTCACAAGCCAAAGTCAAAACCAAAAACGTGTCAAATGAGGAGGGTTTGCGCGGATGCATTATGAATTGGACCCCCATCCGGAACCGTCGGCGTCAGCCTGCCATCCGGGGGTCAAAAGATAAAAGACACCAAAATCTCCACGGTCTGTGCCGCCATGGAGACCCCTCCATGACTGACCTCAAGGCGTACTTCAGAGGAGCTACCCTCCGATCTCCACTGCTTGTCCGCATGGGTAAACCGTTCACCACATGACACCCCGGTTTTATGCCCCCACCACAGGAATAACCGCCTGTGGCTCCCCGCTTTAGCACACGCTGCCTCAACGGAGTCAGCGTGGATTCAGGGGACTTCGGGTTGATTACACCGGGGCTCCGTCAGCGGTAACACGTCCGGCCGGTGATACTAACCCGACGGCACGCGGCCGTCGGGAGATTAACACCGGCCGTGCCCTCAAGGAGCTACGTGGGTGTACATGACGTGTGGACGGGCTCCGCACCTAAGGCTACACATGGGGGCAGTGTGAAGGGTCCGCACAACCTTCGCGCCTGAGACCTCCGAAGAGCACACAAGTCGGGGGCCGCGCTGAAAACCGTGGGACAGGACCACGGAGATAGGAAAGATCCCTGCTGGTGAGACAGGAGTTATAAATCTAGGAACTTACAAACTAATAATCAGAATAAACCTAGAAGAGGAAGAGGGTGATATAAAAAGCAACAAAACGTCGCACGTGGCACAGTTAATGAAGGTGGAGGGGGTGAAGTGATAGTGAGCAGCTCGGGGCCCCGGGCGCGCCAAACCCTGACCTACCGTGGTAGGTTCCCCTGGGGGAGTTTGATTTCGGAGTCCTCTTCTCCTAGATGAGTTGTCAACCAAGACTAACGAGCCTCATCTACCCGTTGGAATGTTCTTAGCTTCCCCTCACCTCTTGCCTACCAGTGGTCACAAAGACACACGTAGCAGGCCGTCTGATTCGGGTACTGAGCCCCTCCGCCACGGCAAGGCGACACTCCTTCGGAGGGTAAAGACACTCGACTCGACTAGTTCGGAAAGCTCCAGTGGCAAGGCGGATACCAGTATGATGAACAGTATTTAAAAGACGGAGTTTAGAGGCGGTCGCCGCGCCATAAATAAAACAGCCGTAGTCTAGCTTGGACCGGACCAATGAGCGATACAGCCTCAACATTACCGTGCGATCCCCACCCCAAGATGCCCCAGTTAATACCCGGAGCACCCGAAGCGCGCGATCGCAGGAAGCACGAAGATAGCGAATATGGTGCTCCCATTTGAGTGTGCTGTCGAGGTGAA
Organism: Tenodera sinensis; assembly: GCA_030765045.1. Classification (NCBI taxonomy): domain Eukaryota; kingdom Metazoa; phylum Arthropoda; class Insecta; order Mantodea; family Mantidae; genus Tenodera; species Tenodera sinensis. Next base: position 120,760,661 of record CM060968.1, read on the forward strand.
CGCCCAAAAACTTAAGGTGCGGTACAAACGGTAGACAAGTGCCCCTCAAATAAAGATCAGGAGGAGGATGTACACCACGAAGTCGATGAAAGTGGATGCACTGTGTTTTCGCAGGGGAGAACTGAAAGCCGGTGCGAAGCGCCCACTCGGCGATGGATGTTAAGGTCAGCTACAGTTGACGTTCAATGTGCTCAAGGTTATAGGAGCGGTAGTATATAGCAAAATCGTCAACATACAGCGACATCGGTATTCCGCTGCGAACAACACTAGTGATACCGTTAATGGCAACGGCGAAAAGCGAGACGCTCAGAATCGACCCCTGGGGCACACCATTCTCCTGAATCCTCTCCTGTGAGACTGTGGTCCCAATGCGGACACGAAAGCGGCGTAATTTTAAAAAGTTAAAAACAAAAATCGCTAAATGACCACGTAAACCGTACTCATGCAGAGTACGGAGTATCCCATAGCGCCAGGTGGTGTCGTAGGCCTTCTGCAGATCGAACAAGACACCCACGACATGCTGCTTCAGTAAAAAGGCGTTTTGAATATAAGCTTCCATGCGCGTCAGGTTGTCGACACTGGAGCGATTGCTACGAAAACCGCACTGAACATTGCTCAGCAGGTTATTCGTCTCTAGCCACCACACTAAGCGAGTGTTAATCATGCGTTCCAAGGTCTTACAAACGACACTCGTTAGGCAAATAGGGCGGTAGCTAGAGGGAAGTGTCCGGTCATTTCCAGGACGAGGGATAGGGATGACAATACCCTCTCGCCAGGAAGACGGGAAAACCTGCTGAAGCCAGATGCGATTATAGATGCTCAGCACGAAGGAGATAGCCGTAGGTGGGAGATGAAGCAGCATTTGTCGGTGGATGTCGTCAGGACCAGGAGAAGAGTCCTTCGCGAGGGACAAAGAATGTGCCAACTCTGCTTCTGTAAATGGTGCGTTGTACGGTTCAGTACAGTCGCTCTTAAAATCTAAAACTATCCTCTCTGCAGATTCCTTAATAGGGACAAAGGCTCTGTCGTAACTATCCGTTTGGCTAATAACAGCGAAGGCGTCGGCAAGGGCGTCGGCGATGTCCTGCTCGCTGGTGTAATGGGAGCCCTGTACGGCTAGACCGGGGATAGACGTCCGGCGATACTTGCCGTACATGCGCCGGACAGCAGCCCACACCCTTTGTGCCGAACTTCGACGGGAAAGGGAACAGACATATTTTTCCCATGACTTGCGTTTGGCATCTCTAACTACAAATCGTGCCCTAGCACGAGCACGCTTAAACGCTACAAAGTTAGCCTCTGTAGGATGTAAAGTAAAGACACGCAGAGCACGTTTGCGTGCTTTAATAGCCAAACGGCATTCCTCAGACCACCAAGGTACAGGAACGTGACGTGGTGTAGATGAACTTCGAGGAATGCTGGAATCCGCTGCGAGAAGGATAGAACAGGTAAAATACCCTACCATATCATCAATGGTGGTAAAAACATTGTCGGTAAGGTGAATGAGGGAACGAAATTTCCCCCAGTCAGCCTTGGAAATAATCCAGTGAGGATAGCGTGTTGGCACAGAATGGTGGCCGGATAGGTGAATGTTAATGGGGTAGTGATCACTGCCAAATAAGTCGGAGAGTACCGACCAATCGATTAGAGGTACCAGTGACGGAGTACTATAAGAAACGTCAAGCGCGGAGTGTGTACCATAGGCAGATAATAAGAAAGTAGGCACGCCAGTGTTTAATAAGACTAAGCCGGACATATCGCAAACGTCTGCTACAAGGCACCCTCGAGCATCGTCAGTGTCGGAGCCCCAGTGAGTGTGTTTGGCATTCAGATCGCCGAGAAAGATGAGTGGTGGCGGAATCTGTGCCAAGAGAGCCCGAAAATCGTTCTTGTGTACGACACTGACCGGTGGCAGATAGACATTGCAAATAGAGACACAGACGCTCTGCAGCTGTACACGGATCGCTACAGCTTGCAGCGGCGTGTTAAGTGGCAAACTGGTGGCAGAGATAGTATGCGCCACCAGGATGGCAACACCACCGCTTGCTCGTCTATCAGCTACAGAGTCATGTCTAAATGCCGAAAAACCACGAAGATGTAATGCGTGGTTCGGGTGCAGGTGCGTTTCTTGTAGACAGACGATTGATGGAGAGCGTTGCGAAACGAGATGTTGTATGTCCGGAAGACGTGCCCGGAACCCATTAACATTCCACTGGATTATTTCCATGGTAGAGAAGAGGTTAGTGATTGGTCTTCATCTTTTTCTTCTTCATTTTTACCTTAACCGACTTCGGACGGGGGAGATTAATTTCGCCATCCTCTGCTGACTCCTCGGATGTTCGTGAGTCTGAAGATCCCCTGCGGCTCGCGGAACGGGAGCGGGAGCGGGACTTCATTGAGGATGCTCGGCTGCTTGCGCGAATAGTAGACCTAGAAGAATGACTTTCAACAGGTTGGCTACGGCTTGTGGACGCCTTGTGAGCTGGTGTCTGCACGGCTGTAGATGTTGTAGCTGGTGCAGGTGTGGTACGAGACAGTGGAACGATACTCGCTGGTAGGTCTGTCTGTGTGGAAGCATCTGATACAGGGACATGCTGAATCGCTACGGTGTTGACAGGAGCGCGTCGGGCAGCCAAGGCATAGCCTGTGGCGGTCGCAGGTTGCAGCTGCTCAAAGCGACGACGCGCCTCTGGAAACGTAAGATGTTCTTTCACGCGTAGCTCCTGTATACATTTTTCATCCAGAAACTTCGCACACTGACGCGAGCTAGATGGATGACTCGCTCCACAGTTAACACATTGAGGATCACGGGTACACGCCGTGCCCTCATGTGCTGACAAGCCACAACGCTCACAGACAGCAGGATGGGTGCACGATGTCTTCGTATGGCCGAACTTCTGGCACTGGAAGCACCGCATAGGATTTGGCACATACTGCCGTACTGCGGCACGCTCGTAGCCGCAGTAGATGTATTCTGGCAGTTTAGTTCCCTTAAATGTAAGGAAAACCGTGCGTAAAGCCAACTCCTTCCCATCCTGTTTTCGCGTCAGACGGTACGCCTGACACACGCGCTGATCTGACAGGCACGTTACTATTTCGTCATTCGACAGATCGTCCAGGCTGGAGGTCGTTACTACTCCCCTGCAGGTGTTCAACGATTTGTGTGGGGCTACCCGAATGGGGTAGGAGCCCAACAAAGTCGCCTTCAGCAACTTCTGTGATTGATCTGCCGTAAGGACCTCTATCAATAGCGTACCGTCTCTTAACCGTGCCGCATTCTTTACCGGCCCACAAATTCGGTCTATTTCTTTTTTAATATAAAACGGACTTATATCCTTCATCGTCTTCCGTTCACATGCCAAGGTCATCACAAGAAAACTGTCGTAGAGGGAGGGTTTGCGCGGTTGCATAATGAAATTGGACCCCCATCCGGAACCGTCGGCGTCAGCCTGCCATCCGGGGGTCAAAGAAAGAAAGACACCAAAATCTCCACGGTCTGTGCCGCCATGGAGACCCCTCCATGACTGACCTCAAAGCGTACTTCAGAGGGGCTACCCTCCGATCTCCACTGCTTGTCCGCATGGGTAAACCGTTCACCACGTGACACCCCGGTTTTATGCCCCCACCACAGGAATAACCGCCTGTGGCTCCCCGCTTTAGCTCACGCTGCCTCAACGGAGTCAGCGTGGATTCAGGGGACTTCGGGTTGATTACACCGGGGTTCCGTCAGAGGTAACACGTCCGGCCGGTGATACTAACCCGACGGCACGCGGCCGTCGGGAGATTAACACCGGCCGTGCCCTCAAGGAGCTACGTGGGTGTACTTGACGTGTGGACGGGCTCCGCACCTAAGGCTACACATGGGGGCAGTGTGAAGGGTCCGCCTAACCTTCGCGCCTGAGACCTCCGAAGAGCACACAAGTCGGGGGCCGCGCCGAAAACCGTGGGACAGGACCACGGAGATAGGAAAGATCCCTGCTGGTGAGACAGGAGTTATAAATCTAGGAACTTACAAACTAATAATCAGAATAAACCTAGAAGAGGAAGAGGGTGATATAAAAAGCAACACAAAACGTCGCACGTGGCACAGTTAATGAAGGTGGAGGGGGTGAAATGATTGTGCGCAGCTGGGGGCCCCGGGTGCGCCAAACCCGGACCTACCGTGGTAGGTTCCCCTGGGGGAGTTTGATTTCGGAGTCCTCTTCTCCTAGATGAGTTGTCGACCAAGACTACCGAGCCTCATCTACCCGTTTGGAATGTTCTTAGCTTCCCCTCAGCTCTTGCCTACCAGTGGTCACAAAGACACACGTAGCAGGCCGTCTGGTTCGGGTACTGAGCCCCTCCGCCACGGCAAGGCGACACTCCTTCGGAGGGGCATCGTTTGATGTGGCATCTTATGTGCTTCGCATCGTATCCGCATTAAGTCACGTCGCGTCACATGCGCATGGCTTCGCTTGATATCGCATCCTATGTGCATCGCGTCGCAACGCTTTTGAGTCACATCACGTCACAAGCGCATGGCATCGCTTGAAATCGCATCTTATGAGCATCGCATCGCAGCGCATTGAGTTACATTGCGTCAGATACGCATGCATCGCTCGACATTGCAACTTATGTGCATCGCATGCGCATTGAGTCACATCGCATCACACGCGCAAGGCATCGCTCGACATCGCATTTTATGTGCATCGCATCGCATGCGCATTGAGTCACATCGCTTCACATGCGCATGGCTTCGCTTGATATCGCATCCTATGTGCATCGCGTCGCAACGCTTTTGAGTCACATCACGTCACAAGCGCATGGCAGCGCTTGATATCGCATCTAATGTGCATCTCGTCGCATGCGCATTGAGTCACGTTGCGTCACATGCACATGGCATCGCTTGATATCGCATCTCATGTGCATCGCATCGCATGCACATTTAGTCACGTCGCATCACATGCGCATGGCAGCGCGTGATATCGCATCTTATGTGCATCGCATCGCATGCGCATTGAGTCACGTCGCGTCACATGTGCATGGAATTGCTTGATATCCCATCTTATGTGCATTGCATCGCATGCTTATTGAGTCACGTCGCGTCACATGCGCATGGCATCGCTTGATATCGCATCTTATGTGCATCGCATCGCATGCACATTGAGTCACATCGCGTCACATACGCATGGCATCAGTTCATATGGCATCTTATGTGCATCGCATCGCATGCGCATTGACTCACGTTGCATCATATGCACGAAATCGCTTGATATGGCATTTTGTGTGCATCGCATCGCATGCGCATTGAGCCACATCGCGTCACATGCGCATGGCATCGCTAGTTATCGCATCATATGTGCATCGCATCGCATGCGAATTGAGTCACATCGCATCACATGCCCATGGCATCGCTGGAGAGCGCATCTTATGTGCATCTCATCGCATGCGCATTGAGCCATGTTCCATCACATGCGCATGAAATCGCTTGATATCGCATCTTATGTGCAACGCAAAACATGCGCAATAAGTGACGTCACATCACATGCGCATGACATCGCTTGATATCGCATACTATATGCATCGCATTCCATGCGCATTGAGTCACATCGCGTCAGAAGCGCATGGCATCGCTTGATATCGCATCTTATGTGCATCGCATCGCATGCGCAATGAGCGACATCGCGTCACATGCGCATGGCATCGCTTGATATCGCATCTTATGTGCAACGCATCACATGCGCAATGAATCACGTCACATCACATGCGCATGACATCGCTTCATATCGCATCTTATGTGCATCGCATCGCATGCGCATTGAGTCACATCGCGTCACATGCGAATGGCATCGCTTGATATATCATCTTATGTGCGACGCAACGCATGCGCATTGAGTCACATCGCGTCACATGCGCATGGCATCGCTTGATATCACATCTTATGTAAATCGCATGCGCCTTGGGTCACGTCGCGTCACATGCGCATGGCATCGCTTCAAATCGCATCTTATTTGCATCACATCGCATGCGCATTGACTCCCATCGCGTCACATGCGTATGGCATCGCTTGATATCACATCTTATATAAATCGCATGCGCATTGAGTCACGTCGCGTCACATGCGCATGCCATTGCTTGATATCGCATCTCTTGTGCATCGCATCGCATGCGCATTGAGGCACGTCGCATCACATGAGCATGGCATCGCTTGATATCACATCTTATGTGCATCGCATCGCAAGCGCATTGAGCCACATCGCGTCACATGCGCATGGCATCGCTTGATAGCGCATCTTTTGTGCATCGCATGCGCATTGAGTCACATGGCATCACATGCGCATGGCATCGCTCGACATCGCATCTTATGTGCATCGCATCGCATGCGCATTGTCTCACATCGCATTACAAGCGCATGATATTGCTCGACACGGCATTTTATGTGCATCGCATCGCATGCGCCTTGAGCCACATCGCGTCACATGCGCATGGCATCGCTGGACATGGTATCTTAATTGCATCGATTTCCATGCGCATTGAGTCACATCATATCACATGCGCATGGAATCGCTCCAAATCCCCTCTTACGTGCATCGCATCGCATGCGCATTGACTCACAGCGCATTACAAGCGCATGGTATTGCTCGACATCGCATTTTATGTGCATCGCATCGCATGCGCATTGGCTCACATCGCATCACATGCGCATGTGATCGCTTGAGATCGCATCTTATGTGCATCGCATCGCATGCGCGTTGACTCACATCGCGGCACATGCGCATGGCATCGCTTGATATCGCATCTCATGTGCATAGCAGCGCATGCGCATTGAGTCACATCGCGTCACATGCGCATGGCATCGCTTGATATCGACTCTTACGTGCATCGCATCGCATGCGCATTGAGTCACATCCCATCACATGCGCATGGCATCGCTCGACAACGCATCTTATGTGCATCGCATCGCATGCGCATTGAGTCATGTCTCGTCTCATTTGCATGGCATCGCTTAATATCGCAATCTTATGTGCTTCGCATCGCATGCGCATTGAGTCAGGTCGCGTCACATGCGCATGGCATCGCTTGATATGGCATCTTATGTGCATCGCATCGCATGCGCATTGAATCACGTCGCATCACATGCGCATGGCATCGCTTGATATCGCATTTTATGAGCATCGCATGCGCATTGAGTCACGTCGCATCGCATACGCATGGCATTACTTGATATCGCATCTTATGTTCATCTCATCGCATGTGCATTGAGTTACGTCGCACCACATGCGCATGACATCGCTCGACATTGCATCTTTTGTGCATGGCATCGCATGCGCATTGGGTGACATCGCGTCACATACGCATGCATCACACGACATCGCATCTTATGTGCATCGCATGCGAATTGAGACACATCGCTTTACACGAGCATCGCATCGCTCGACATCGCATCTTATGTGCATTGCATCGCATGCGCATTGAGTCACATCACGTCACATGCACATGGCATCGCTTGATATCGCATGTTATGTGCATCGCATCGCATGCGCTTTTGAGTCACATCACGTCACATGCTCATGGCATCGCTTGATATCGCAAGTTATGTGCATTGCATCCAATGCGCTTTTGAGTCACATCACGTCAAATGCGCATGGCATCGCTTGATATCGCACCTTATGTGCTTCGCATTGAATGCGCATTGAGTCACGTCGCGTCACATGCAAATGGCATCGCTAGATATCCCATCTCATGTGCGTCGCATCGCATGCGCATTGAGACTCGTCGCGTCACATGCGCATGGCATCGCTTGATATCGCATCTTATGTGCATCGCATCGCATGCGTATTTAGTCACGTCGCGTCACATGACCATGGCGTCGCTTGATATCGCATCTTAAGTGGATCGCATCGCATGCGCAGTGAGTCACAAAGCGTCACATGCGCATGGCATCCCTTGATATGGCATCTTATGTACATCGCATCGCATGCTCATTGATTCACGTCGCGTCACATGCAAATGGCATCGCTTGATATCGCATTTTATGTGCATCGCATCGCAGCGCATTGAGTTACATTGCGTCACATACGCATGCATCACTCGACATTGCATCTTATGTGCATCGCATGCGCATTGAGTCACATCGCATCACACGCGCATGGCATCGCTCGACATTGCATTTTATGTGCATCGCATCGCATGCGCATTGAGTCACATCGCTTCACATGCGCATGGCGTCGCTTGATATTGCATTTTATGTGCATCGCATCGCATGCGCGTTTGAGTCACATCACGTCACATGCGCATGGCATCGCTTGATATCGCATCTTATGTGCATCGCGTTGCATGCGCGTTGTGTCACGTCGCGTCACATGCACATGGCTTCGCCAGATATCGCATCTCAAGTGCATCGCATCGCATGCACGTTGAGTCACATCGCGTCACATGCGCATGGCATCAGTTGATAACGCATCTCATGTGCTACGCACCGCATGCGCTTTGAGTGACGTCGCGTCACATGCGCATGGAATCGCTTGATATCGCATTTTATGTGCATCGCATCGCATGCTCTTTGTGTCACGTCGCGTCACATGCGCATGGCATTGCTTGTTATCGCATCTTATGTCCATCTCATCGCATGCCTATTGAGTCACGTTGCGTCACATGCGATTGGCATCGCTTGTTATCGCATCTTATGATCATGGCTTCACAGCGCATTGAGCCACATCGCGTCACATGCGCATGGTATCGCTTGATTTCGCATCGTATGTGCGTCGCATCGCATGCGCATTAAGTCACGTCGCGTCACATGCGCATAGCATCGCATGATATCATATCTGATGTATATCGCATCGAATGCGCATTGAGTCACGTCGCGTCACATGCGCATGGCATCGCTTGATATTGCATCTTATGTGCATCGCATCGCATGCGTATTGAGTCACGTCGCATCACATGCGCATGACATCGCTTGATTTCGCATCCTATTTGCATTGTATCGCATGCGCATTGAGTCACGTCGCATCGCATGCGCATGCCATTGCTTGATATCGCATCTTATGTTCATCTCATCGCATGTGCATTGAGCCACGTCGCACCAAATGCGCATGACATCGCTTGACATCGCATCTTTTGTGCATCGCATCGCATGCGGTTTGAGTGATATGCGTCATATACGCATAGCATCGCTTGATATCGCATCTTATGTGCATCACATGCGCATTGAGTCACGTGGCGTCACATGCGCATGGCATCGCTTGATATTGCATCTTATGTGCAACGCATCGCATGCGCATTGAGTCACGTCGGGTCACATGCGCATGGCAACGTTTGATATCGCATCTTATGTGCATCGCATCGCATGCTTATTGAGTCACGTCGCTTCACATGCGCAAGGCTTCGCTTGATATCGCCTCTTATCTTCATCGCATCGCATACGCATTGAGCCACAGTGCGTCAGATGCTCATGGCATCACTTGATATCGCATCTTATGTGCATTGCATGTGCATTAAGTCACTTCGCATCAGATGCGCATGGCATCGCTTGAGTGTGTGAGTGAGTGAGTGGTGTTTAAGGGCCCGTCGACAGCTAGGTCATTTGGGCCCCAAGTCAATTTTAAAGGATAAAACACTCGCTAACTTCTGGTTAAAAACTAAGCTAAAATACAAAACTAAAAAATGCTAAAACGGTTAAAATACTAAAAAGGTTAATGGTAAAACCGTTAAAACACCAAAAAGATTAGAACGCTAAAAAGGTTTAAAATACTAAACAGTAAAACAAAACAAACCTAACTGCAGATTTTTAAATCTTACTCAAAAGTCCAATACTAAAAGCACAAGTTATACTTGTTTGGCGAATCCAATTTCAGCAACGAACCCCAGCACCGTATCTACGGAGACTGGGTCGTCGCCTAGGATGGACCGCAGACTAAAACCCAGGCCAAGCGACTGGCGCACCGGGGCGTATCTCGGATAATCAATTAAAACGTGCGACACGGAGAGTTGGACGTCGCACGTGTGACAGACAGGGGCCGGGTCACCACACAGATGGTGGCCATGTGTGGCGCGTGTGTGACCTATGCGTAACCGCGTTAAAATGACCTCTGCCCGACGGGAATCCCTGCAAGAAGTCCGCCAGGGTTTTACTGAGTCCTTAATTGTCCGTAGTTGGGTGCCAGTCAGCTCTTCCCAAGATTTCTGCAAATAGCAATAAAGATGGCAGCGGAAGTATCGCTGCACATCTCTAAAAGGAAGAGCATGTGTGGAAAACACCGGCAAACGACATGCAGCCTTAGCAGCCAAATCGGCTTCCTCGTTGCCGGGAATACCCACATGGCCTGGGATCCATGTAAAAATAAACTGGTATCCGCGAGTGACTAACTGTGAAACGAGTGTCTGGATTTTAATTATCAATGCTGATGTGCCGAGAAACTGTTGCAACGCCTGAACAGCGCTCATAGAGTCGCAGCATATAATGAAGCTGTCAGGAACCGAACTAGAAACAAAGAGTAAGCAATAAAAAATGGCAAACAGCTCGGCAGTAAAAACGGAAGTGCTGTCTGGAAGTCTGTACGTATGAGCCTCACCGTTGTACATGAAACTACATCCTGTACCACCCCCCACCTGGGACCCGTCGGTAAAAACCGGGGTGAAAGTCCGGTAACGTCCCAGGAGCTCGGTGAATAGTTGGCGAAACACCGAGTTAGGGGTAGCCACCTTCGCATAGCCCGAAAGCTCCAGGTCAAACCGCGCGCGCTGGAGTTGCCAAGGAGGGTAGCGGCCTATAGACGATCGCGCTACATGGGGCATGCGAAGATCATGTGCAGTGAGCAGTTCACGGAATAGTATTCCACTTGGACGTGAGATAGTGGTATTACGTATATAACGGTGGGCGAGGTCGGGACGTAAGACGCATTGGAACGAGGGATGACCGGGGTGAGCGGCCAACCGTGCCACGTAGGAACTGAGTAAAAACGAGCGTCGGACCGACAGTGGAGGTTCGCCAGAATCAGCATACAGACACGCAATTCGACTAGTTCGGAAAGCCCCAGTGGCCAGACGGATACCAGTGTGATGGACAGTGTCTAAAAGGCGGAGTTTAGAGGCGGACGCCGCGCCATATATAAAACAGCCGTAGTCTAGTTTGGACCGGACCAATGAGCGGTACAACCTCAACATTACCGTGCGATCGCCGCCCCATGATGCCCCAGATAAAACCCGGAGTATCCGAAGCGAACGATCGCAGGAAACACGAAGATGTCGAATATGGTGCTCCCATGTAAGTTTATTGTCGAGGTGTAGGCCCAAGAACTTCAGGTGCGGAACAAACGGTAGACGTGTGCCACGCAAATAAAGATCAGGCGGAGGGTGTACGCCACGAAGCCGATGGAAGTGGACACACTGTGTTTTGGTAGCGGAAAACTTGAAGCCCGTACGAAACGCCCACACGGCAATGGATGTTATGATCAGCTGCAGTTGACGTTCAATATGCTCAAGATTATACGAGCGATAATATACAGCAAAATCGTCAACATACAGGGACATCGGGATTCCACTACGAACAGCACTAGTGATGCTGTTAATCGCAACGGCGAAAAGCGTGACACTCAGGATCGATCCCTGGGGTACACCATTCTCCTGGATCTTCTCCTCGGAAATGAGTGAGTGAGTGAGTGGGGTTTAAGGGCCCGTCGACAGCTAGGTCATTTGGGCCCTAGGTCAAAGTTTAAAATTTAAAAACACTCATTAACTTTTCTGGCTAAAAGTTGAACCTTAAAATAACTAAAAACTGTGAACACCTAAAAACCTCAGCCTACAAAGTAACACGATAAAATAAAACCCTGAAGGGCAACGTACTAAAAAGAGGTGAAGTTGAAAGCTAAAAAAAAACTAAAATACAAAATTGTTAAAACATTGAAAGGTAAAATGTATCCCAGTTAAAAACAGGGTTAAAACCTATAAAAGGAATTAAAAAAGTGTTACACTTGCGTAGCAAATCCAATCTGGGTAATGAACCGCAGAGTTTTGGCCACAGAAACTGGGTTGTCACCCAAAATTGAAGCTACTGTAGATCCCAGACCCACTGACTGGCGCGCATGAGCGTGTCTTGGACAATCCAAGAGCACGTGTGGGACGGTGAGGCGAACATCGCATGTCGGACAGACAGGTGCCGGGTCACCACGCAGAAGATGGCCGTGAGTGGCTCGTGTGTGACCTATCCTCAGGCGGGTAAGGATAACTTCAGCCCGCCTGGAATCCCTGTAGGAGGTCAGCCAGGGCTCCACGCTGTCTTTAATTATCCGCAGCTGTGTGCCAGTCAACGCTTCCCAAGACTGCTGCCAAACCGATAGAAGCTGGCGACGGAAGTACCGCTGAGCATCCCTATAGGGTATAGTGTCGGTAGAAGACTGCGGCAGACGGCATGCAGACTTAGCTGCCGCATCCGCAGCTACATTACCCGCAATGCTCGTATGGCCTGGGATCCATGTAAACACTAACTGGTATCCGCGTGAGAGCAATTGAGATATGAGTGTCTGAATTTTAAAAACGAGTGTAGACGTACCGAGGAACTGCTGCAGGGTCTCCACTGCACTCAGAGAGTCGGAGCAAATTATAAAACCTCCAGGGACTAAGTTGGAAATAAAAAGTAAGCAGTAAAATATAGCACGCAGTTCGGCCGTATAAACAGAACTGTAGTCCGGGAGGCGGTATTGATGTGGCTCACCGTTATAGACAAAACTACATCCCGTAGCACCACCCAACTGGGAACCATCGGTGAATACCGGAGTGTAAGTCCGGTAACGTCCCAGTAGTTCGGTGAAAAGTTGACGAAACACCGACTGGGGGGTGGCCACCTTAGCGCAGCCTGAAAGCGCAAGGTCAAACCGGGCTCGATGAAGTTGCCAAGGCGGAGAGCGGGAGAAGGAAAAACGCTCTACAGCAGGCATTCGGAGCTCATGAGTGGCCAGTAGTTCGCGAAATCGAATGCCGCTTGGACGGGATATAGTCGCATTCCGAAGATAACGGTGGGCGAGTTCGGAGCGCAATACAGATCTAAAGGAAGGGTGACCAGGGTGAGCTGCCAACCTGGCCACGTAGGAACTTAATAAAATCGAGCGCCGAATAGACAGTGGAGGTTCCCCGGAATCAACATACAGACACTCAACACGACTAGTACGGAAGGCTCCAGTAGCTAGACGGATACCAGAATGGTGGACAGTGTCTAAAAGGCGGAGTTTAGTGGCGGACGCCGCGCCATAGATAAAACTGCCGTAGTCCAGTTTGGACCGCACCAGCGAGCGATAAAGCCTCAACATAACAGTGCGATCGCCACCCCAAGAGGCCCCAGATAAAAACCTGAGTACCCGAAGTGAACGATCGCAGGAAGCCCGAAGCTGACGAATATGGAACTCCCAAGTTAGCTTGCTGTCGAGGTGAAGGCCCAGAAACTTAACGTGCGGAACAAACGGCAGACGTGTACCATGCAAATAAAGATCAGGTGGAGGGTGTACACCACGGAGTCGATGGAAGTGGATACATTGCGTTTTCGTAGCGGAGAACTGAAACCCGGTGCGAAGGGCCCAGTCAGCGATGGAGGTTATGTTCAGCTGCAGTTGACGCTCGAGGTGCTCAAGATTATATGATCGGTAATATATCGCGAAGTCGTCAACATATAGTGACATCGGGATTCCGCTACGAACAGCTCTGGCAATCCCGTTAATGGCCACGGCGAAAAGCGTTACGCTGAGAATCGAACCCTGGGGTACACCATTCTCCTGGATCTTTTCTTCTGAGAGGGTATGGCCAATGCGTACACGAAAACGGCGAAGTTTTAAAAAGTTAAAAACGAAGGTCGCTAGATGACCGCGTAAACCGTAGTCGTGCAGATTACGGAGGATACCATAGCGCCATGTAGTGTCGTAGGCCTTCTGTAGGTCGAAGAAGACCCCCACGACGTGCTGCTTCATGAGAAAGGCATTCTGAACATAAGCCTCCATGCGTGTCAGGTTGTCAACACTGGAGCGATGGCGACGAAAACCGCACTGAACATTGCTCAGCAGGTTATTCGTCTCCAGCCACCACACTAAACGAGTGTTAATCATTCGCTCCAAGGTCTTACAAACGACACTCGTTAAGCAGATAGGGCGGTAGCTGGAGGGAAGTATCCGGTCTTTCCCAGGCCGAGGGACAGGGATGACAATACCCTCGCGCCAGGAAGATGGGAAAACCTGCTGAACCCAGATACGGTTGTACATGCCCAACATGAAGGAGAGAGCCTCAGGTGGGAGATGAAGCAGCATTTGTCGGTGGATCTCATCAGGACCCGGAGATGAGTCCTTTGCAATAGACAGAGCATGGGCCAGTTCCTCTTCCGTAAAAAGAGCATTGTATGGTTCACTACAGTCACTGTTAAAATTGAGGGCTATCCGCTCCGCAGATTCCTTCATGGGTAAAAAGGCGGTATTGTAACTTTGCGTTTGGCTATCGGCAGCGAAAGAGTCGGCAAGGGCGTCGGCAACATCCTGCTCACTGGTGTAAGTGGAGCCCTGTACGGCAAGACCGGGTATTATCGTCCGGCGACACTTACCGTACATACGCCGCACAGCAGTCCACACCTGTTGTGCAGAACTGCGACTGGAAAGAGAAGAAACATAAGACTCCCAGGAGCTCCGCTTTGCACTGCGAAGTACAAAACGAGCCCTTGCGCGACAGCGTTTAAAAGAAACAAAGTTTGCCTCCGTTGGATGTAAGTGGAAGACACGTAGAGCACGCATGCTTGCTTTAATAGCCAAACGGCATTCCTCGGTCCACCAAGATACAGGAGCACGTCGTGGGGTAGAGGAACCTCGAGGAATGCTGGAATCCGCTGCGAGCAAGATAGAACAGGTAAAATATTCCACCATTTCATCAATGGTGTCAAAATCAATGTCCCGAAGGTGAATGAGGGAACGAAATTTCCCCCAGTCAGCCTTGGAAATAATCCAGTGAGGAAAACGTGAGTGAGTGAGTGAGTAGTGGGGTTTACGGGCCCGTCGACAACTAGGTCATTAGGGCCCGAAGTCCAATGTAAAAGCAATCAAAGAAAATAAAACCTCACCCGCTTTAAAGTTAAAAAGTGAAAGTTAAAATACCTAAAAATGAATGTTAAAATCACTAAAAAGAGAGCTAAAAACAGGTAAAAAAGGAAAATTAAAAACCAATAAAACCATATTACGAAAACCCTAAACTACTTATACTGTTGAAAAAGGGTAAAAACACGAGTAAAACATCCTAAAAGTATTTTTCCGCCAAGATAAAAGAAATCTTACACTTGCTTACCAAAATCGATACGCGCAACAAACCGCAGTACTGTATTTACAGCTGCTGGGTCGTTGCCTAACATGGTGCACAGTGTAAGACCCAGGTCAAAGGACTGGCGCTCACGAGCATACCGCGGACAATCAGCAAGGACATGTGCAACGGAGAGTGGCACATTGCACGTCGCACAGACAGGCTCCGGATCACCGCGCAAAAGGTGTGCATGCGTGGCTCGAGTGTGGCCTATCCTCAGGCGGGTTAAAATCACCTCCTCACGCCTGGAATCCCTGCAAGATGTTTGCCAGGGTTGTACCGTGTCCTTGATTGTCCGTAACTGAGTGCCAGATAACGCTTCCCAAGATTGTTGCCAGAGAGTAAATAGATGGCGACGAAAGTACTTCTGCACATCTATATAGGGTAGCGTACGGGTGGAATATTCCGGAAGGCGACATGCAGACTTCGCAGCCGCATCAACTGCCTCGTTACCCGGAATACCCACATGACCTGGGATCCACGTAAAAACGAACTGGTATCCGCGAGATAACAATTGAGATAAAAGTGTCTGTATTTTAATAATTGATGCCGAGTTGCCAACAAATTGTTGCAGCGCCTGAAGAGCGCTCAGGGAGTCGCAACATACAATAAAATGTCCAGGAACTGAACGGGAGATAAAAAGTAAGAAATAAAAGATGGCAAACAGCTCGGCGGTAAAAACTGAACTGGCGTCTGGAAGGCGGTATGTGTGAACCTCACCGTTGTATATAAATGCGGAACCCGTCGTACTACCCAACTGGGAGCCATCGGTGAATACCGGAGTATAAGTCCGGTATCGGCTCAGAACTGCGGTGAAGAGTTGACGGAACACCGAAGGAGGGGTAGCAGTCTTTGGACAGCCCGACAGCTCCAGGTCAAAGCGTGCACGCTGGAGCTGCCAGGGAGGACAGTGGCCAAATGAAAGCCGCTCTACAACTGGCAGTCGGAGGGCGTTTGCGACAAGTAGTTCTTGAAACCTGATGCCACTTGGACGGGAGATTGTTTTATTCCGCATATAACGGTGCGCGAGGTCTGGACGCAATACAGGTGGAAACGAAGGATGACCTGGATGAGCGGCCAACCTTGCCACATAGGAACAAAGTAACAATGAGCGTCGAACAGACAGTGGAGGTTCGCCAGAATCAGCATACAGACAATCCACTCTACTTGTGCGGAAAGCCCCAGTAGCGAGACGGATACCAGTGTGATGAATTGTGTCTAAAAGGCGGAGTTTAGAGGCTGATGCAGAGCCATAGATAAAACAGCCGTAGTCTAATTTGGACCGGACCAGTGAGCGATACAACCTCAACATTACCGTGCGATCGCCGCCCCAAGATGCCCCAGACAGGACCCTGAGTACCCGAAGCGAGCGACCGCAGGAAGCACGAAGGTGCCGTATATGGTGCTCCCATGTGAGTTTGCTGTCGAGGTGTAAGCCCAAGAACTTCAGGTGCGGAACAAATGGAAGACGTGTGCCACGCAAATGAAGATCAGGAGGAAGGTGTACACCACGGAGTCGGTGAAAGTGGAGACACTGTGTTTTCGTAGGAGAAAACCGAAAGCCGGTGCGAGACGCCCACTCGGCGATGGATGTTATGGTCATCTGCAGTTGACGCTCGATGTGCTCCAAACTATAAGAGCGATAGTATATCGCAAAGTCGTCAACATACAGCGACATCGGGATTCCGCTACGAACAGCGCTGGTGATGCCATTAATGGCAACGGCGAAAAGCGTAACACTGTGAATCGACCCTTGGGGTACACCATTCTCCTGAACCTTCTCTTGGGAGAGCGTGTTGCCTATGCGGACACGAAAACGGCGAATTAGTAAAAAGTTAAAAATAAAAAACGACAAGTTACCGCGTAAACCATAATCGTGTAGAGTACGGAGAATGCCATAGCGCCATGTAGTGTCGTAGGCCTTCTCCAGATCAAAGAAGACACCCACGACATGCTGCTTCAAGAGAAATGCATTCTGTATGTAGGCCTCCATGCTTGTCAGATTGTCGACACTGGAGCGATGGCGACGAAAACCGCACTGGACATTACTCAGCAGGTTATTCGTCTCTAGCCACCACACTAAACGAGTGTTGATCATTCGTTCGAGGGTCTTGCAAACGACACTCGTTAGGCAAATAGGGCGGTAGCTAGAGGCAAGTGTCCGGTCTTTCCCGGGCCGAGGTATAGGGATGACGATACCCTCGCGCCAGGAAGACGGGTAAACCCGCTGGAGCCAGATTCGGTTATAGATGCTCAGCAGGAAGGAAAGAGCCTGAGGTGGAAGATGAAGCAACATTTGTCGGTGGATGTCATCCGGACCGGGAGAAGAGTCGCGCGCCAGAGACAAGGAGTGCATCAGCTCTGCTATGCTAAAAGGCGTGTTGTATGGTTCACTACCGTCGCTGTTAAAATTAAGAACTATCCGCTCCGCAGATTCCTTGATAGCTAAAAACGACCTATCGTAACTTTGGGTTTGGCTGGTAGCAGAGAAAGATTCGGCAAGGGCGTCGGCGATCGCCTGCTCGTTGGTGTAATAAGAGCCCTGTACGGCAAGACCGGGAATAATCGTCCGGCGACACTTGCCGTACATACGCCGAACCGCAGTCCACACCCTTTGTGTTGAAGTGCGTCGAGAGAGGGAAGAGACGTAAGTTACCCAGGATGTGCGTTTTGCACTGCGAAGTACAAAACGCGCCCGGGCACGCACACGCTTAAAGGTAATGAAGTTCTCTTCCGTAGGATGTGCACTGAAAACTCGCAGAGCTCGTTTTCGGGCTTTAACAGCCAAACGACATTCCTCGGACCACCAAGGCACGGGAACATGACGAGGTGTAGTAGAACCGCGAGGAATGCTGGAATTTGCTGCAAGCACGACAGAACATGTAAAATACTCCACCATGTTGTCAATGGTGGTAAAACCATCGTCCGTAAGGTGAATGAGGGAACGGAATTTCCCCCAGTCAGCCTTGGAAATAATCCAGTGAGGGTATCGTGTTGGAATAGGATGGAAACCAGTAATGTGAATGTTAATGGGAAAATGATCACTGCCAAAGAGGTCGGAGAGCACCGACCAATCAATAAGTGGTACCAGTGACGGGCTACAGAAGCTAACGTCTAAGGCGGAATAGGTACCATAGGCAGATGATAAGAAGGTAGGGGCACCAGTGTTCAACAAAAGGAGGCCGGACATATCGCAAACGTCTGCTACAAGGCATCCGCGAGCATCGTCAGTGTCGGAGCCCCATAAAGTGTGTTTGGCATTCAGATCACCAAGGAAGATAAGCGGTGGCGGAATCTGAGCCAAAAGAGCCCGAAGATCGTTCGCGTGTACGACACTGACCGGTGGCAGATAGACATTACAAATTGACAGACTCACGCCCTGCATATGGACACGCACTGCTACAGCTTGCAGCGGCGTGTTTAGCGGGATGCTTGTGGCTGAGATGGTATGCGCCACCAGAGTAGCAACACCACCGCTTGCTCGTCTATCAGCTGCAGAGTCATGTCTAAATGCCGAAAAACCACGAAGATGTAAGGTGTGGTTAGGCTTCAGATGGGTTTCTTGTAGACAGACGATTGAAGGTGAATGGTGCCAAGCTAAGTGTTGTATGTCCGGGGCACGGGCCCGGTACCCATTAACATTCCACTGAATTATTTCCATAATAAAAAGGTTAAGGCATAGTCTTTATCTTTTTCTTCATCTTAACCTTGGCGCACTTGGGACCAATGATGTGCTTTTCACCGTCCTCAGGCGACTCCTCGGAACTTCGGGAGTCAGAAGATCCCCGGCGGCTCGCGGAGCGGGAGCGGGACTTCGTGGAGGTACGACTACTCGCCCGATGTTTAGTTCGCGAACGATTTGTGGGAACAGGCAATACGGTGTAGCCTCTGCTTGTGGACGACTGGTGAGCGTGTGTCTGCACAGCGGAAGATGTAGTTGCTGGTGCAGTTTTATCACGACGCAGTGGAGAGGTGCTCGCCGGTAAATCTGTTTGTGTCGAAGCATCTGCGACGGGTACATGCTGTATAGCAACAGTGTTCACAGGAGGGCGACGAACAGCGGATGCAAAACCTGTGGTGGTAGCAGGTTGCAGTTGTTGAAAGCGACGGCGCGCTTCAACAAACGTCAGGCGTTCTTTCACGCGCAACTCCTGGATACACTTTTCCTCGAGAAACTTCGGACACTGTCGCGAGCTGGATGGATGACTCCCTTCGCAGTTAACGCAGTAAGGGTCACGGGTGCAAGCCGTGCCCTCATGGTATGGTAGTCCACAACGCTCACAAGTAGCAGGATGGGTGCACGAAGGCTTAGTATGACCGAACTTCTGACACTGAAAACAGCGCATAGGGTTCGGTACATACTGCCGAACTGCGGCACGCTCGTAGCCGCAGAAGATGTACTCGGGTAACTGAGTACCCTTAAATGTCAAAAACACAGTGCGTAAATCGATCACTTTTCCATCCTGTTTTCGAGTGAGACGGTACGCCTGACACACCCGTTGATCTGAAAGGCAGGTGACTATCTCTTCATTAGACAGACCATCAAGGCTGGAGGTGGTGACAACTCCTCTGCAAGTATTCAGTGTTTTATGTGGGACTACCCGGATAGGGTAGGAGCCCAATAAACTCGCTTTCAGTAGTTTCTGCGACTGGTCTGCAGTAATCACCTCTATCAATAGCGTACCGTCGCGTATTCTGGTCGCATTTTTTACAGGGCCACAGATTCGGTCAACTTCCCGTTTAATATAGAAGGGGCTAAGATCCTTTACCGTTTTCCCGTCACAAGCCAAAGTCAAAACCAAAAACGTGTCAAATGAGGAGGGTTTGCGCGGATGCATTATGAATTGGACCCCCATCCGGAACCGTCGGCGTCAGCCTGCCATCCGGGGGTCAAAAGATAAAAGACACCAGAATCTCCTCGGTCTGTGCCGCCATGGAGACCCCTCCATGACTGACCTCAAGGCGTACTTCAGAGGAGCTACCCTCCGATCTCCACTGCTTGTCCGCATGGGTAAACCGTTCACCACATGACACCCCGGTTTTATGCCCCCACCACAGGAATAACCGCCTGTGGCTCCCCGCTTTAGCACACGCTGCCTCAACGGAGTCAGCGTGGATTCAGGGGACTTCGGGTTGATTACACCGGGGCTCCGTCAGCGGTAACACGTCCGGCCGGTGATACTAACCCGACGGCACGCGGCCGTCGGGAGATTAACACCGGCCGTGCCCTCCAGGAGCTACGTGGGTGTACATGACGTGTGGACGGGCTCCGCACCTAAGGCTACACATGGGGGCAGTGTGAAGGGTCCGCACAACCTTCGCGCCTGAGACCTCCGAAGAGCACACAAGTCGGGGGCCGCGCAGAAAACCGTGGGACAGGACCACGGAGATAGGAAAGATCCCTGCTGGTGAGACAGGAGTTATAAAACTAAGGCCTTACTAACTAATAATCGGAATAAACCTAGAAGAGGAAGAGGGTGATATAAAAGCAACATAAATCGCTGCACGTGGCACAGTTAATGTATATGGAGGGGGTGAAATGATGGTGCGCAGCTCGGGGCCCCGGGCGCGCCAAACCCGGACCTACCGTGGTAGGTTCCCCTGGGGGAGTTTGATTTCGGAGTCCTCTTCTCCTAGATGAGTTGTCAACCAAGACTAACGAGCCTCATCTACCCGTTGGAATGTTCTTAGCTTCCCCTCACCTCTTGCCTACCAGTGGTCACAAAGACACACGTAGCAGGCCGTCTGGTTCGGGTACTGAGCCCCTCCGCCACGGCAAGGCGACACTCCTTCGGAGGGGGAGAAAAACGTGTTGGCACGGAATGGTGGCCGGATAGGTGAATGTTAATGGGGTAATGATCACTGCCATATAAGTCGGAAATTACCGACCAGTCAAGTAGTGGTACCAGTGACGGAGTACTATAAGAAACGTCTAGAGCGGAGTGTGTACCATAGGCAGATGATAAGAAAGTAGGCACGCCAGTGTTTAATAGGACTAAGCCGGACATATCGCAAAGGTCTGCTACAAGGCACCCTCGAGCATCGTCAGTGTCGGAGCCCCAGTAAGTGTGCTTGGCATTCAGATCGCCGAGAAAAAGGAGTGGTGGCGGAATCTGCGCCAAGAGAGCCCGAAGATCATTTTCGTGTACAACACTGACGGGTGGCAGATAGACATTACAAATAGAGAAACAGACGCTCTGCAGCTGTACACGTATCGCTACGGCTTGCAGCGGCGTGTTAAGTGGTATGCTGACGGCAGAGATGTTATGCGCCACCAAAATAGCCACACCACCACATGCTCGCCCATCAGCTGCAGAGTCATGTCTATATGCCGAGAAACCGCGAAGACGGAGAGCGTGGTTAGGGTGCAAATGGGTTTCTTGTAGACAGACGATTGATGGACAGCGTTGAGAAAGTAGATGCTGTATGTCCGGAACACGTGCCCGGTACCCATTAACATTCCATTGGATTATTTCCATAGTAAGAAAGAGATCAGTGGTTTGTCTTCATCTTTTTCTTTCTTACTTTGGCGGACTTTGGACCTACGATGTGAAAGTCGCCGTCCTCTGGAGATTCCTCTGATGTATGTGAGGAAGAAGATCCTCTACGGCTCGCGGAGCGCGAGCGGGACTTCAAAGAGGAAGAGCGACTACCGGCGCGAACAATAGGCCTGGAACGATGTTTTTCAACAGGCTGGCTACGGCTTGTGGACGGCTTAGGAGCTTTGGTCTGCACGGCTGAGGATGTTTTCGCCGATGCAGGTGTGATTCGATTAAGTGGAGGGGTACTTGCCAGTGGCTCGGTCTGGGTACAAGCGTCTGCAACAGGAACGTGCTGTATGGCGACTGTGTTCACAGCAGCGCGTCGGGCAGCAGAGACATAGTCCAAGGTGGTAGTGGGCTTGAGCTGCTCAAAGCGGCGACGCGCTTCTGGAAAGGTGAGGTGTTCTTTCACACGCAGTTCCTGAATACACTTCTCATCCAGAAACTTCGGACACTGTCGAGAGCTCGATGGATGACTCCCTCCACAGTTAACACAGTTCGGGTCACGGGTGCACGCCGTTCCCTCATGTGTCGGTAGGCCACAACGCTCACATACAGCAGGATGGTTACATGATGTTTTGGTATGCCCGAACTTCTGACACTGGAAGCAGCGCATAGGGTTCGGAACATACTGCCGGACAGAGGCACGTTCGTAGCCGCAAAAGATATATTCCGGCAAGACAGTGCCCTTGAACGTAAGGAACACTGTCCGCAATGGTACGTCCTTGCCATCCTGCTTGCGCGTAAGCCGATACGCCTGACAGACTCGCTGATCAGACAGGCAACTGACTATCTCCTCATTACTGAGATTGTCGAGACTAGAAGTGGTGACGACTCCCCTGCAGGTGTTGAGAGTTTTGTGGGGGGCTACTCGAATAGGGTAGGACCCCAACAAACTAGCCTTTAGAATTTTCTGGCTTTGTTCTGCAGTATTGGTCTCTAACAATAGCGTGCCGTCGCGTAGTCTCCTCGCATTCTTTACGGGTCCACATATCCTGTCCACTTCGCGCTTAATGTAAAAAGGGTTCAGGTCCTTAATCGTTTTCCCGTCACATGCCAAGGTCACAACAAGAAATGGGTCAGTGAAAAGGTTTTTGCGCGGATGCATATTGAAATTGGACCCCCATCCGGAACCGTCGGCGTCAGCCTGCCATCCGGGGGTCAAAGAAAAGAAAGACACCAAAATCTCCACGGTCTGTGCCGCCATGGAGACCCCTCCATGACTGACCTCAAGGCGTACTTCAGAGGAGCTACCCTCCGATCTCCACTGCTTGTCCGCATGGGTAAACCGTTCACCACGTGACACCCCGGTTTTATGCCCCCACCACAGGAATAACCGCCTGTGGCTCCCCGCTTTAGCACACGCTGCCTCAACGGAGTCAGCGTGGATTCAGGGGACTTCGGGTTGATTACACCGGGGCTCCGTCAGCGGTAACACGTCCGGCCGGTGATACTAACCCGACGGCACGCGGCCGTCGGGAGATTAACACCGGCCGTGCCCTCCAGGAGCTACGTGGGTGTACATGACGTGTGGACGGGCTCCGCACCTAAGGCTACACATGGGGGCAGTGTGAAGGGTCCGCACAACCTTCGCGCCTGAGACCTCCGAAGAGCACACAAGTCGGGGGCCGCGCTGAAAACCGTGGGACAGGACCACGGAGATAGGAAAGATCCCTGCTGGTGAGACAGGAGTTATAAATCTACGAACTTACAAACTAATAATCAGAATAAGCCTAGAAGAGGAAGAGGGTGATATAAAAAGCAACATAAAACGTTGCACGTGGCACAGTTAATGAAGGTGGAGGGGGTGAAGTGGTAGTGAGCAGCTCGGGGCCCCGGGTGCGCCAAACCCGGACCTACCGTGGTAGGTTCCCCTGGGGGAGTTTGATTTCGGAGTCCTCTTCTCCTAGATGAGTTGTCAACCAAGACTAACGAGCCTCATCTACCCGTTGGAATGTTCTTAGCTTCCCCTCACCTCTTGCCTACCAGTGGTCACAAAGACACACGTAGCAGGCCGTCTGGTTCGGGTACTGAGCCCCTCCGCCACGGCAAGGCGACACTCCTTCGGAGGGGTCTCCTCGGAAAGCGTGTTGCCAATGCGGACACGAAAACGGCGAATTAATAAAAAGTTAAAAAGAAAAACGGCTAAGTGACCGCGCAAACCATAACCTTGCAGAGTACGAAGGATGCCATAACGCCATGTAGTGTCGTAAGCCTTCTCCAGATCAAAGAAAACACCCACGACATGCTGCTTCATCAGAAAGGCATTTTGGATGTAACTTTCCAGGCGTGTTAGGTTGTCTACACTGGAGCGATTGCGGCGAAAGCCGCACTGAGCATTGTTCAGCAGGTTATTCTTCTCTAGCCACCACACTAAACGAGTGTTAATCATACGTTCTAAGGTCTTACAGTTAACACTCGTTAGGCAAATAGGGCGGTAGCTAGAGGGAAGTGTCCGGTCTTTTCCGGGCCGAGGGATTGGGATGACAACACCCTCGCGCCAGGAAGACGGGAAAACCTGCTCACTCCAGATGCGGTTATAAACGCTCAAAAGGAAGGACAAAGCCGCAGATGGAAGATGAAGCAACATTTGTCGGTGGATATCATCAGGACCAGGAGAAGAGTCGTGGGCGAGAGATAAAGAATGCTCCAGCTCTGCAACGGTAAAAGGTACGTTATACGCTTCACTGCTGTCACTGTTAAAATCTAGGACTATCCGCTCCGCAGATTCCTTGATGGGTATAAATTCTCTATCGTAGCTAATCGTCTGGCTGGTAGCAGCAAAACAATCGGCAAGGGCATCAGCCATACCCTTCTCGCTGGTGTAATGCGAGCCGTTGACGGCAAGACCGGGGATGACCGTCCGGCGACACTTGCCGTACATACGCCGAACAGCAACCCAAACCTGTTGAGCTGAAGTACGACGGGAAAGAGAAGAGGTGTAGGTTTCCCAAGATCGACGTTTTGCGCTGCGCAGTACATATCGTGCTCTAGCGCGTGAGCGTTTAAAAGCGATCAAATGTTCTTCTGTTGGGTGTACAGTAAACACACGTAGAGCACGTTTGCGAGCTTTAATAGCCACACGGCATTCCTCGGACCACCAGGGCACAGGAACGTGTCGTGGGGTGGATGAACCTCGAGGAATGCTGGAATCCGCTGCAAGCAAGATAGTGCAGGTAAAATATTCCACCATTTCATCGATGGTGTCAAAACCGTTGTCATAAAGGTGAATGAGGGAACGAAATTTCCCCCAATCAGCCTTGGAAATAATCCAGTGAGGATGTCGCGTTGCCGCAGGATGGTGGCACGACAGGTGAATGTTAATTGCGTAGTGATCACTGCCAAATAAGCCGGAAAGGACCGACCAATCAAGTAAAGGTACCAACGAAGGACTAGAAAAAGAAACGTCTAGTGCGGAGTGTGGTCCATAGGCAGATGATAGAAAGGTAGGGGCACCAGTATTTAACAAAAGTAAACCGGACATATCGCAAACGTCTGCTACAAGGCACCCGCGGGCATCGTCAGTGTCGGAGCCCCAAAGGGTATTCTTGGCATTAAGATCGCCTAGAAAGAGGAATGGTGGCGGTATCTGGGCCAAAAGAGCTCGAAGATCAGCCTGTTGTACGACACTGACCGGTGGCAGATAGACATTGCAAATTGACAGGTTCAGGCCCTGCAGCTGTACACGCACCGCTACAGCTTGCAACGGTTTGTTAAGCGGGATGCTGGTGGCAGAGATGTTATGTGTCACCAGAGTAGCAACACCACCGCTTGCGCGTCCGCCAGCTGCAGAGTCATGTCTAAATGCCGCAAAACCACGGAGGTGCAGTGTGTGATGAGGATTCAAATGGGTTTCCTGTAGACAGACGATTGATGGAGAATGTTGAAAAACTAAATGCTGTATATCCGGAGTACGTGCACGGAACCCATTAACATTCCACTGGATTATTTCGATATTAAAAAGATATTAGTGGCCTGTCTTTATCTTTTTCTTTTTCTTCATTTTTACTCTGGCGCACTTAGGACCATATACTCGACGTTCGTCGTTCTCAGGCGACTCCCCTGATGTGCGGGAGTCTGAAGTTCCCCTTTGGCTCACGGAGCGAGAGCGGGACTTCATTGAAGAGGTGAGACTACTAGCTCGAACAGTATGCCTGGAACGAGGGCGGTCATCAGGAGTTGTGGCACTCGTGGACGGTTTGGGATCTGTGGTCTGCACTGCGATTGAAGTCACTGTAGGTGTAGTAGGACGTTGCGCAGGGGGATTCGTCGACCAGTCGGTTTGCGTGGAGGCATCCGAAGTGGGTACGTGTTGCAAACCGACAGTGGCTACAGGAGGCCGGCGTGCAGCTGCTGCATAGCCTATGGTGTTAGCAGGCTTCAGCTGCTCAAAGCGCCGCCGCGCTTCTAGAAAAGTTAGGCGTTCCTTAACGCGTAGCTCCTGTATGCTCTTTTCATCGCAAAACTGCGGACACTGACGAGAGCTTGATGGATGTTTCCCTCCACAGTTCACGCAGCAGGGGTCCCGAGTACAAGCGGTGTCCTCATGTGCTGCCAAACCGCAACGCTCACATATTGCAGGATGCGTGCACGAGCCCCTAGTATGCCCGAACCTCTGGCACTGAAAACAGCGCATGGCATTCGGGACATACGGGCGTACTGCAGCGCGCTCATACCCACAGAAGATGTATTCGGGTAAAGTAGTTCCCTTGAAGGTTAGGAACACCGTTTTTAAGGGAATCTCTTTTCCATCCTGCTTTCGGGATAGGCGGTACGCTTGAATGGCCCTTTGGTCTGAGAGGCAGGTGACAATGTCCTCCGTTGACAGATCATCCAGGCTGGAGGTGGTAACCACTCCCCTACACGAGTTCAATGATTTGTGTGGGGCTACCCGGACCGGGTAGGAGCCCAACAAACTCGCATTTAACAACTTTTGGGACTGTTCAGCATTGCACGTCTCAAGCAAAAGCGTACCGTCTCTCAGTCGCGTTGCGTTTTTTACTGAGCCACAGATCCTATCCACTTCACGCTTAATATAGAACGGGCTTAGGTTCTTCATCGTTTTTCCTTCACATGCCAAGGTCATCACCAGAAAAACATCAGTAAAGGGGGTTTTGCGCGGATGCATGATTGATTTGGACCCCCTTCCGGAACCGTCGGCGTCAGCCTGCCATCCGCGGGTCAAGGGATAAAAGACACCAAAATCTCCTCGGTCTGTGCCGCCATGGAGACCCCTCCATGACTGACCTCAAGGCGTACTTCAGAGGAGCTACCCTCCGATCTCCACTGCTTGTCCGCATGGGTAAACCGTTCACCACGTGACACCCCGGTTTTATGCCCCCACCACAGGAATAACCGCCTGTGGCTCCCCGCTTTAGCACACGCTGCCTCAACAGAGTCAGCGTGGATTCAGGGGACTTCGAGTTGATTACACCGGGGTTCCGTCAGCGGTAACACGTCCGGCCGGTGATACTAACCCGACGGCACGCGGCCGTCGGGAGATTAACACCGGCCGTGCCCTCAAGGAGCTACGTGGGTGTACATGACGTGTGGACGGGCTCCGCACTTAAGGCTACACATGGGGGCAGTGTGAAGGGTCCGCACAACCTTCGCGCCTGAGACCTCCGAAGAGCACACAAGTCGGGGGCCGCGCAGAAAACCGTGGGACAGGACCACGGAGATAGGAAAGATCCCTGCTGGTGAGACAGGAGTTATAAATCTAGGAACTTACAAACTAATAAACAGAATAAGCCTAGAAGAGGAAGAGGGTCATATAAAAGGCAACATAGAAGCTGCACGTGGCACAGTTGATGACTATGAAGGGGTGGAATGATGGTGAGCAGCTCGGGGCCCCGGGTACGCCAAACCCGGATCTACCGTGGTAGATTCCCCTGGGGGAGTTTGATTTCGGAGTCCTCTTCTCCTAGATGAGTTGTCGACCAAGACTAACGAGCCTCATCTACCCGTTGGAATGTTCTTAGCTTCCCCTCACCTCTTGCCTACCAGTGGTCACGAAGACTCACTTAGTAGGCCGTCTGGAGCATCGCTTGATATCGCATCTCATGTGCATCGCATCGCATGCGCTTTGAGTCACATCGCATCACATGCGCATGGCATCGCTCGACAACGCATCTTATGTGCATCGCATCGCATGCGCATTGAGTCACGTCGCGTCACATGCGCATGGCATCGCTTGATATCGTATCTCATGTGCATCGCATCGCATGCGCATTGAGCCACGTCGCATCACATGCGCATGGCATTGCTTGATATCGCGCCTTATATGCTTCGCATCGCATGCGCATTCAGTCACGTCGTGTCGCGTAGTATGCACATGTCATTGCTTGATATCGCATCTTATGTTCATCGCATTGCATGTGCATTGAGTCACGTCGCACCAAATGCGCATGACATCGCTCAGTAATGCATCTTCGGTGCATGGCATCGCATGCGCATTGAGTAACATCGCGTCACATGCGCATGGCATCACTTGATATCGCATCTTATGTGCATCGCATCGCATGCGCATTGAGTCACTTCGCATCACAAGCACATGGCATTGCCTGATATCGCGTCTTATGTGCATCGCATCGCATGCGCTTTGAGTCACATCCCATCACATGCGCATGGCATCGCTCGACAACGCATCTTATGTGCATCGCATCGCATTCGCATTGAGTCATGTCTCGTCACATTTGCATGGCATCGCTTGATATCGCATCTTATGTGCATCGCATCACATGCGCATTAAGTCACGTCGCGTCACATGCGCATGGCATCGCTTGATATCGCGTCTTATGTGCATCGTTTCGCATGCGCGTTGAGTCACGTCGCGTCACATTCGCATGGCATCGCTTGATATCGCACCTCATGTGCCCCGCATTGCATGCGCATTGAGTCACGTTGCATCACATGCGCATGGCATCGCTTGATATCGCATCTTATGTGCATCGCATCGCAAGCGCATTGAGTCACGTCGCGTCACATGTGCATTGCATCGCTTGATATCGCATCTTACGTGCCACGCATCGTATGCGCATTGAGTCACATCGCGTTACATGCGCATGGCATCACTTGATACCGCATCTTATGTGCATCGCATCACATGCGCATTAAGTCACGTCGCGTCACATGCGCATGGCATCGCTTGATATCGCGTCTTATGTGCATCGTTTCGCATGCGCGTTGAGTCACGTCGCGTCACATTCGCATGGCATCGCTTGATATCGCACCTCATGTGCCCCGCATTGCATGCGCATTGAGTCACGTTGCATCACATTTGCATGGCATCGCTTGATATCGCATCTTATGTGCATCGCATCACATGCGCATTAAGTCACGTCGCGTCACATGCGCATGGCATCGCTTGATATCCCGTCTTATGTGCATCGTTTCGCATGCGCGTTGAGTCACGTCGCGTCACATTCGCATGGCATCGCTTGATATCGCACCTCATGTGCCCCGCATTGCATGCGCATTGAGTCACGTTGCATCACATGAGCATGGTATCGCTTGATATCGCATCTTATGTGCCACGCGTCGTATGCGCATTGAGTCACGTCGCGTTACATGCGCATGGCATCGCTTGATATCGCATCTTAAGTGCATCGCATGCGCAGTGAGTCACGTCGCGTCACATGCGCATGGCATCGCTTGATATCGCATCTTCTGTGCATCGCATCGCAAGCACATTGACTCACGTCGCGTCACATGCTCAAGGCTTCGCTTGATGTCGCCTCTTATCTTCATCGCATCTCATACGCATTGAGCCACAGCGCGTCAGATGCTCATGGCATCACTTGATATCGCATCTTATGTGCAGCGAATGCGCATTGAGTCACTTCGCATCAGATGCGCATTGCATCGCTTGATATCGCATCTCATGTTCATCGCATCGCATGCACATTGAGTCACGTCGCATCACATGCGCATGGCATCGCTTGATATCGCATCTCATGTGCATCGCATCGCATGCACATTGAGTCACGTCGCATCACATGCGCATGGCATCGCTTGATATCGCATCTTATATGCTTCGCATCGCATGCGCATTCAGTCACGTCGCATCACATGCGCATGGCATCGCTTGATATCGCATCTTATATGCTTCGCATCGCATGCGCATTCAGTCACGTCGCGTCGCGTAGTATGCGCATGTCATTGCTTGATATCGCATCTTATGTGCATCGGATCGCATACGCATTGAGTCACATCGCGTCACATGCGCATGGCTACACTTCATATCGCATCTTATGTGCATCGCATCGCATGCGCTTTGAGTCACGTCCCATCACATGCGCATGGCATCGCTCGACAATGCATCTTATGTGCATCGCATCGCATTCGCATTGAGTCATGTCTCGTCACATTTGCATGGCATCGCTTGATATCGCATCTTATGTGCATCGCATCACATGCGCATTGAGTCACGTCGCGTCACATGCGCATGGCATCGCTTGATATCGCGTCTTACGTGCATCGCATCGCAGCGCATTGAGTCACATCACGCCACATGCGCATGGTATCGCCTGAGAATACATCTTATGTGCATCGCATCGCATGCGGATTGAGTCACATCACGTCACATGCGCATGGCATCGCTTGATATCTCACCTTATGTGTATCGCATCGCATGCGCATTGAGTGACGTCGCGTCACATGCGCATGGCGTCGTTTGATTCCGCATCTTATGTGCATCTCATCGCATGCGCATTGAGACAGGTCACGTCACATGCGCATGGCATCGCTTGATATCAAATCTAATGCTGATCTCATCGCATGCTCATTGAGTCACGTCGTGTCACATGCGCATTGCATCGCTTGATATCGCATCTCATGTGCATCGCATCGCATCCGCATTGTTTCACGTCAAATCACATACGCATGGCATCGCTTGATATCGCATCTTATGTGCTTCGCATCGCATGCGCATAGAGTCACGTCGCGTCGCATGCGCATGTCATTGCTTGATATCGCATCTTATGTTAATCACATCGCATGTGCATTGAGTCACGTCGCACCACATGCGCATGACATCGCTCAATAATGCATCTTTGGTGCATCGCATCGCATGCGCATTGAGTGACATCGCGTCATATGCGCATCTGATCGCTTGATATCGCATCTTATGTGCATCGCATCGCAGCGCATTGAGTCACATCGCGTCACAAACGCATGCATCGCTCGACAACCCATCTTATGTGCATCGCATCGCATGCGCCTTGAGTCACATCGCGTCACATGCGCATGGCATCGCTTGATATCGCATCTTATGTGCATCGCATGGCATGCGCATTGAGTCACGTCGCGTCACATGCGCATGGCATCGCTTGATATCGCATATTATGTGCATCGCATCGCATGCTTATTGAGTCACGTCGCGTCACATGCGCATGGCATCGCTTGATATCGCATTTCATGTGCATCGCATCGCATGGGCGTTGTTTCACGTCGCATTCCATACGCATGGCATCGCTTGATATCGCATCTTATGTGCTTCGCATCGCATCCGCATAGTCACGTCGCGTCGCATGCGCATGTCGTTGCTTGATATCGCATCCTATGTTAATCACATCGCATGTGCATTGAGTCACATCGCACCACATGCGCATGACATCACTTGATATCTCATCTTATGTGCATCGCATCGCATGCGCATTGAGTCACTTCGCATCACAAGCACATGGCATCGCTTGATATCGCGTCCTATGTGCATCGCATCACATGCGCATTGAGTCACGTCGCGTCACATGCGCATGGCATCGGTTGATATCGCGTCTTATGTGAATCGCTTCGCATGTGCATTGCGTCTCGTCGCGTCACATGCGCATGGCATCGCTTGATATCGGATCCTATGTATATCGCATGCGCATTGAGTCACTTCGCATCACATGCACATGGCATTGCTCTATATCGCATTTTATGTGCATCGCATCACATGCGCAATGAGTCACATCGCGTCACATGCGCAGTGCATCCCTTAATATCGCATCTTATCTGCATCGCATCGCATGCACATTGACTCACGTCGCACCACATGCACATGACATTACTCGACCCCGCATCTTTTGTGCATCGCATCGCATGCGCATTGGGTCACATCGCGTAACATGCGCTTGGCATCGCTTGATATCGCATCTTATGTGCCTCGCATGCGCATTGAGTCACATCGCATCACACGCGCATGGCATCGCTCGCCATCGCACCTTATGTGCATCGCATCGCATGCGCATTTAGTCATATCGCGTCACATGCGCATGGCATCGCTTGATATTGCATCTTATGTGCATCGCATCGCAGCGTATTGTGTCACATCGCGTCACATGCGTATGCATCGCTTGAGTGAGTGAGTGAGTGAGTGGTGTTTAAGGGCCCGTCGACAGCTAGGTCATTTGGGCCCCAAGTCAATTTTAAAGGATAAAACACTCGCTAACTTCTGGTTAAGAACTAAGCTAAAATACAAAACTAAAAAATGCTAAAACGGTTAAAATACTAAAAAGGTTAATGGTAAAACCGTTAAAACACCAAAAAAGATTAAAAGGCTAAAAGGTTTAAAATACTAAACAGTAAAACAAAACAAACCTAATTGCAGATTTTTAAATCTTACTCAAAAGTCTAATACTAAAAGCACAAGTTATACTTGTTTGGCGAATCCAATTTCAGCAACGAACCGCAGCACCATATCTACGGAGACTGGGTCGTCGCCTAGGATGGACCGCAGACTAAAACCCAGGCCAAGCGACTGGCGCACCGGGGCGTATCTCGGACAATCAATTAAAACGTGCGACACGGAGAGTTGGACGTCGCACGTGTGACAGACAGGGGCCGGGTCACCACACAGATGGTGGCCATGTGTGGCGCGTGTGTGACCTATGCGTAACCGCGTTAAAATGACCTCTGCCCGACGGGAATCCCTGCAAGAAGTCCGCCAGGGTTTTACTGAGTCCTTAATTGTCCGTAGTTGGGTGCCAGTCAGCTCTTCCCAAGATTTCTGCCAATAGGAATAAAGATGGCAGCGGAAGTATCGCTGCACATCTCTAAAAGGAAGAGCATGTGTGGAAAACACCGGCAAACGACATGCAGCCTTAGCAGCCACATCTGCCTCCTCGTTGCCGGGAATACCCACATGGCCTGGGATCCATGTAAAAATAAACTGGTATCCGCGAGTGACTAACTGTGAAACGAGTGTCTGGATTTTAATTATCAATGCTGATGTGCCAAGAAACTGTTGCAACGCCTGAACAGCGCTCATAGAGTCGCAGCATATAATGAAGCTGTCAGGAACCGAACTAGAAACAAAGAGTAAGAAATAAAAAATGGCAAACAGCTCGGCAGTAAAAACGGAAGTGCTGTCTGGAAGTCTGTACGTATGAGCCTCACCGTTGTACATGAAACTACATCCTGTACCACCCCCCACCTGGGACCCGTCGGTAAAAACCGGGGTGAAAGTCCGGTAACGTCCCAGGAGCTCGGTGAATAGTTGGCGAAACACCGAGTTAGGGGTAGCCACCTTCGCATAGCCCGAAAGCTCCAGGTCAAACCGCGCGCGCTGGAGTTGCCAAGGAGGGTAGCGGCCTATAGACGATCGCGCTACATGGGGCATGCGAAGATCAGCATCGCTTGATATCGCATCTTATGTACATAGCATCGCATGCGCTTTGAGTCACGTCGCGTCACATTTGCATGGCATCGCTTGATATCGCATCTTATGTGCATCGCATTGCATGCTCATTGAGTCACGCCGCGTCACATTTGCATGGCATCGCTTGATATCGCATGTTATCTGAATCGCATCGCATGCGCATTGAGTCACCTCGCGTCACATTTGCATGGCATCGCTTCATATCGCATCTTATGTGCATCGCATTGCATGCGCATTGAGTCACGTCGCGTCACATGCGCACGGCATTGCTTCATATCGCATCTTATGTGCATCGCATTGCATGCGCATTGAGTCACATCGCGTCACATGCGCATGCATCGCTCGAAATCGCAACATATGTGCATCGCATGCGCATTGAGCCACATCGCGTCACATGCGCATGGTATCGCTTGATTTCGCATCGTATGTGCATCGCATCGCATACGCATTGAGTCACGTCGCGTCACATTCGCTGCCATCGCTTGATATCACATCTTAGGTGAATATCATCGCATGCGCATTGAGTCAGGTCGCGTCACATGCGCATGGCATCGCTTGATATCCCATTTTATGTGCATCGCATCGCAGCGCATTGAGTCACATCACGCCACATGCGCATGGCATCGCTCGACATCGCATCTTATGTGCATCGCATCGCATTCACATTGAATCACGTCGCGTCACATGCGCATTGCATCGCTTGATATTATATCTGATGTGTATCGCATCGCATGCGCATTGAGCCACGTCGCCTCAAATGCGCATGGCATCGCTTGTTATCGCATTTTATGTGCATCGCATCGGATGCGCATTGAGTCACATCGCGTCAAATGCGCATGGCATCGCTTGATATCGCATCTTATGTGCATCGCATCGCATGCGCATTGAGTCACATCGCGTCACATGCGCATGGCATCGCTTGATATCGCATCTTATGTGCGTCGCATCGCATGCGCATTGGGACACGTCACGTCACATGCGCATGGCATCGCTTGATATCACATCTTATGTACATCGCATCGCAGTGTATTGAGTCACATCACGCAACATGCGCATGGCATCGCTTGATATCGCATCTTATGTGCATCGCATCGCATGCGGATTGAGTCACATCACATCACATGCGCATGGCATCGCTTGATATCGCATCTTATATGCACCGCATCGTATGCGCATTGAGTCACTCGCGTCACATGTGCATGGCATCGCTTGATATCGCATCTTATGTGCATCGCATCGTATGCGGATTGAGTCACATCACGTCACATACGCACGGCATCGCTTGATATCGCATCTTACGTGCACCGCATCGCATGCACATTGAGTCACGTATCGTCACATGCGCATTGCATCGCTTGTTATCGCATGTTATGTGCATCGCATCGCATGCGCATTGAGTCACATCGCGTCACATGCGCATGGCATCGCTTGATATCGCATCTTATGTGCATCGCATCGCATGCGCATTGAGTCACGTCGCGTCACATGCGCACGGCATCTCTTGATATCGTATCTTATGTGCATCGCATCGCATGCGCATTGTGTCACGTCGCGTCAGATGCGCTGGAATCGCTTGATATCGCATTTTATGTGCATCGCATCGCAAGCGGATTGAGTCACATCACGTCACATACGCACGGCATCGCTTGATATCGAATCTTATGTGCATCGCATCGCATGCACATTGAGTCACGTTGCGTCACATGCGCATACATCGCTTGTTATCGCATCTTATGTGCATCGCATCGCATGCGCTTTGAGTAACGTCGCGACACATGCGGATGGCATCTCTTGATATCGTATCTTATGTGCATCGCATCGTATTCGCATTGAGTCACGTCGCCTCACATGCTCATGGCATCGCTTGATATCGCATCTTATGTGCATCACATCGCATGCGCATTGAGTCACGTCGCGTCACATGCGCATGGCATCGCTTGATATCATATCTGATGTGCATCGTATCGCATGCGCATTGAGCCACGTCGCGTCACATGCGCATTGCATCGCTTGATATCGCATCTTATGTGCATCGCATTGCATGCGCATTGAGTCATGTCTCGTCACATTTGCATGGCATCGCTCGACATCGCATCTCATCTGCATCGCATCGCATGCGCATTTAGTCACGTCGCGTCACATGCACATGGCATCGCTTGATATCGCATCTCATGTACATCGCATCGCATGCTCATCGAGTCACGTCGCATTACATGCGCATGGCATCGCTTGATATCGCATCTTAGGTGCATCGCATCGCATGTATATTGAGTCACGTCGCGTCACAACCGCATGGCATCGCTTGATATCGCATCTTATGTGCATCGCATGCGCATTAAGTCACATCGCATCACACGCGCATGGCATCACTCGACATCGCATCTTATGTGCATCGCATCGCATGCGCATTGAGTCACATCGCGTCAGATGCGCATGGCATCACTTGATATCGCATCTTATGCGCATCGCATCGCATGCGCAGTAAGTCACATCACATCACACGCGCATGGCATCGGTCGAGATCGCATCTTATGTGCATCGCATCGCATGCATATTGAGTCACATCGCGTCACATGCGCCTGGCATCGCTTGGTATCGCATCTTATGTGCATTCCATCGCATGCGCATTTAGTCACTTCGCGTCACATACGCATGGCATCGCTTGATGTCGCATCTTATGTTCATCGCATCACATGCGCATTGAGTCAAGTCTCGTCACATTTGCAAGGCATCGCTTGATATCGCATCTCATATGCATCTCATCGCATGCACATTGTGTCACGTCGCAACACATTTCCATGGCATTGCTTGATATCGCATCACATGTGCATCTCATCGCATGCGCATTGAGTCACATCGCTTCACATGCCTATGCATCGCTCGAAATCGCATCTTAGGTGCATCGCATGCGTATTGAGTCACATCGTATCACACGCTCATGGCATCGCTCGACATTGCATCTTATGTGCATCGCACCGCATCCTCATTGAGCCACGTCGCGTCACATTTGCATGGCATCGCTTGATATCGCATCTCATGTGCATCGCATCGCATGCGCATTGAGATACGTCGCGTCACATGCGCATGGCATCGCTTGGTATTGCGTCTTATGTGCATCGCATCGCAGCGCATTGAGTCACATCACGCAAGATGCGCATGGAATCGCTTGATATCGCATCTTATGTGCATCGCATCGCATGCGGATTGAGTCACATCAAGTCACATACGCACGGCATCGCTTGATATCGCATCTTATGTGCATAGCATCGCATGCGCTTTGAGTAACGTCGCGTCACATGCGCTCGGCATCTCTTGATATCGTATCTTATGTGCATCGCATCGTATGCGCATTGAGTCACGTCGCGTCACATGCGCATGGCATCGCTTGTTATCGCATCTTATGTGCATCGCATCGTATTCGCATTGAGTCACGTCGCCTCACATGCTCATGGCATCGCATGATATCGCATCTTATGTGCATCACATCGCATGCGCATTGAGTCACGTCGCGTCACATGCGCATGGCATCGCTTGATATCGTATCTAATGTGCATCTCATCGCATGCGCATTGAGTCACGTCGCGTCACATTTGCATGGCATCGCTTGATGTCGCACCTCATGTGCATCGCATCGCATGCGCATTGAGTCAGGTTGCATCACATGCGCATGGCATCGCTTGATATCGCATCTTATGTGCATCGCATCGCATGCGCATTGAGTCATGTCTCGTCACATTTGCATGGCATCGCTTTACATCGCATCTTATGTGCATCACAGAGCATGCGCATTGAGTCACGTCGCGTCACATACGCATGGCATCGCTTGATATCGCATCTTAAGTGCATCTCATCGCAAGCGCATTGAGTCACGTCGCGTCACATTTTTATGGCATCTTTCGACATCGCATCTCATGTGCATCGCATCGCATGCGCATTTAGTCACGTCGCGTCACATACACATGGCATCGCTTGATATCGCATCTCATGTACCTCGCATCGCATGCTCATTGAGTCACGTCGCATCACATGCGCATGGCATCGCTTGATATCGCATCTTAAGTGCATCGCATCGCATGTATATTGAGTCACATCGTATCACACGCTCATGGCATCGCTCGACATTGCATCTTATGTGCATCGCATCGCATGCTCATTGAGCCACGTCGCGTCACATTTGCATGGCATCCCTTGATATCGCATCTCATGTGCAACGCATCGCATGCGCATTGAGTTACGTCGCATCACATGCGCATGGCATCGTTTGATATCGCATCTTATATGCATCGCATCGCATGCGCATTGAGTCACGTCGCGTCGCATTCGCATGGCATTGTTTGATATCGCATCTTTTGTGCATCGCATCGCATGCGCATTGAGTCACGTCGCGTCACATGCGCATGGCATCGCTATATATCGCATCTTATGTGCAACGCATCGCATGCTTATTGGGTCACGTCGCGTCACATGGGCATGATATCGCATCTTTTGTTCATCCCATCGCATGTGCATTGAGCCACTTCGCACCACATGGGCATGATATCGCTCGATATCGCATCTTTTGTGCATCGTATCGCATGCCCATTGAGTGACATCGCGTCATATGCGCATGGCTTAGCTTGATATCGCATCTTATGTGCATCGGATCGCATGCGCAATGAGTCACATTGCATCACATGCGCATGGCATCGCTTGATATCGCAGCTCATATGCATATCATCGCATGCGCATTGAGTCACCTCGCGTCACATTTGCATGGCATAGCTCGACATCGCATCTTATGTGCATCGCATCGCATGCGCACTGAGACACGTCGCGTCACATTCGCATGGCATCGCTTGATATCGCAACTTATTTGCATCGCTTCGCAGCGCAATGTGTCACATCGCGTCACATCCCCATGCATCGCTCGAAATTGCAACTTATGTGCATCGCATGCGCATTGAGCCACATCGCGTCACATGCGCATGGTGTCGCTTGATTTCGCGTCGTATGTGCGTCGCATCGCATGCGCATTGAGTCACGTCGCGTCACATGCGCATGGCATCGCTTGATATCGCACCTTATGTGCATCGCATCGCATGCGCATTGAGCCACGTCGCACCACACGCGCATGACATCGGTCGACATCGCATCTTATGTGCATCCCATCGCATTCACATTAATTCACGTCGCGTCACATGCGCATGGCATCGCTTGATATCGCATCTTATGTGCATCGCATCGCATGCGCATTGAGTCACGTCCCGTCAGATGCGCATGGCATCGCTTGATATCGCATCTTATGTGCATCGCATCGCATGCGCATTGAGGCACATCGCGT
The DNA here is from genome assembly GCA_030765045.1 of Tenodera sinensis. Lineage (NCBI taxonomy): Eukaryota > Metazoa > Arthropoda > Insecta > Mantodea > Mantidae > Tenodera > Tenodera sinensis. The sequence continues at coordinate 120,799,464 of CM060968.1, forward strand.
CACATGCGCATGGCATCGCCTGATATCCCACCTTATGTGCATCGAATCGCAGCTCATTGAGTCACTTCACGCCACATGCGCATGGCATCGCTTGACATGGCATCATATGTTCATCAAATCGCATGCGCATTAAGTCACGTCGCGTTACATGCGCATAGCATCGCTTGATATCATATCTGATGTGTATCGCATCGCATGCGCTTTGAGTCACGTCGCGTCACATGCGCATGGCATCGCTTGATATTGCATCTTATGTGCATCGCATCGCAGTGAATTGAGTCACATCACGCAACATGCGCGTGGAATCGCTTGATGTCGCATCTTATGTGCATCGTATCGCATGCGGATTGAGTCACATCACGTCACATACGCACGGCATCGCTTGAAATCGCATCTTATGTGCATCGCATCGTATGCGCATTGAGTCACGTCGCGTCACATGCGCATGGCATATCTTGGTATCGCATCTTATGTGCATCGCATCGTATTCTCATTGAGTCACGTCGCGTCACATGCGCATGGCATCGCTTGATATCCCATCTTATGTGCATCGCATCTCAGCGCATTGAGTCACACCACGCCACATGCGCATGGCATCGCTTGATATCGCATCTTATCTGCATCGTATCGCATGCGCATTAAGTCACGTCGCGTCACATGCGCATGGCATCGCTTGATATCATATCTGATGTGTATCACATCGCATGCGCATTGAGCCACGTCGCGTCATATGCGCATGGCATCGGTTGTTATCGCACCTTGTGTGCATCGCATCGGATGCGCGTTGAGTGAGTGAGTGAGTGTGTGGGGTTTAACGGCCCGACGACAACGAGGTTATTTGGGCCCACAGTTAAACAATCTAAAACACACTCACATAGTTAAAATGAAAATTAAACGAGATGGGTAAAATTCTAAACTAACGCGGTAAAATGTGAGGTATAAAAGATCTAAAATATCATAAAACTGTAAAAATATAAAATCCATTATAAATTAAAAAGAAAAACATGTCTGAGGTTTAAAAAGTCGAGACTTTAAAACATATAAAAGAAATCTTAAAGGGTTAAAATCACATGTCAGACCTGTCTATCGAAGCCAATATCGGCGACGAACTGTAGAGTCTTAGCTACAGATTCCGGGTCGTCGCCTAGAATAGAGGCTAGTGTAGACCCCAGACCAATAGATTGGCGCTCACGAGCGTATTGCGGACAGTCCAGTAATATATGTGCGACGGACAGTTCGATGTCACATGTAGGACAGACAGGCGCCGGGTCGCCACGCAAAAGGTAGCCATGTGTGACTCGTGTGTGCCCTATCCTCAGGCGGGTTAGAATAACTTCAGCCCGCCTGGAATCTCTGCAGGAGGTCAGCCAGGGTTGAACACCGTCCTTAATTGTCCGCAATTGAGTGCCAGCCAGCGCTTCCCATGAATGCTGCCATACAGTTAATAAATGTCGACGAAAGTATCGCCGCACATCTGTATAAGGCAGTGTGCGCGTTGATAATCCCGGCAAGCGACAAGCAGACTTAGCAGCTGCATCAGCCTCCTCGTTGCCGGGAATACCCACATGGCCCGGGGTCCAGGTAAAAACGAACTGGTATCCGCGAGAGAGCAACTGAGATACGAGTGTCTGTATTTTCAGAATCAATGCCGAGTTGCCAACAAACTGTTGCAGCGCCTGAATAGCGCTCAAACAGTCACAACAGATAATAAAATTTCCCGGATTTGAGCTGGAAATAAAAAGTAAAAAATAAAAGATGGCAAACAGCTCGGCAGTGAAAACGGAACTATAGTCCGGAAGACGATACTGGTGAGCCTCACCGTTACATATGAAACTGCACCCTGTAGCTACCCCCACCTGGGAGCCGTCGGTAAATACCGGAGTATAGCTTCGATAACGGCCCAGGATTTCGGCAAAAAGTTGGCGGAAAACCGAATGAGGGGTAGTTGATTTAGCACAGCCCGAAAGCTCCAGGTCGAAACTGGCACGTTGGAGTTGCCAGGGAGGGTAACGGCCAAGAGAAGAACGTTCTACAGCAGGCAGTTGAAGGGCTTGTGCGGAATGCAGTTCTTGAAACCTTATACCACAGGGGCGGGATATAGTAGTATTTCGTAGGTAACGGTGCGCAAGGTCTGGATGCAATACGCATTGAAAGGACGGATGACCAGGGTTAGCTGCCAAACGGGCTACATAAGAGCAGAGCAGCAACGAGCGACGGATAGACAACGGAGGTTCACCATACTCAACATAAAGACACTCGACTCGACTAGTTCGGAAAGCTCCAGTGGCAAGGCGGATACCAGTATGATGAACAGTATTTAAAAGACGGAGTTTAGAGGCGGTCGCCGCGCCATAAATAAAACAGCCGTAGTCTAGCTTGGACCGGACCAATGAGCGATACAGCCTCAACATTACCGTGCGATCCCCACCCCAAGATGCCCCAGTTAATACCCGGAGCACCCGAAGCGCGCGATCGCAGGAAGCACGAAGATAGCGAATTTGGTGCTCCCATTTGAGTGTGCTGTCGAGGTGAACGCCCAAAAACTTAAGGTGCGGTACAAACGGTAGACAAGTGCCCCTCAAATAAAGATCAGGATGAGGATGTACACCACGAAGTCGATGAAAGTGGATGCACTGTGTTTTCGCAGGGGAGAACTGAAAGCCGGTGCGAAGCGCCCACTCGGCGATGGATGTTAAGGTCAGCTGCAGTTGACGTTCAATGTCCTCAAGGTTATAGGAGCGGTAGTATATAGCAAAATCGTCAACATACAGCGACATCGGTATTCCGCTGCGAACAACACTAGTGATACCGTTAATGGCAACGGCGAAAAGCGAGACGCTCAGAATCGACCCCTGGGGCACACCATTCTCCTGAATCCTCTCCTGTGAGACTGTGGTCCCAATGCGGACACGAAAGCGGCGTAATTTTAAAAAGTTAAAAACAAAAATCGCTAAATGACCACGTAAACCGTACTCATGCAGAGTATGGAGTATCCCATAGCGCCAGGTGGTGTCGTAGGCCTTCTGCAGATCGAAGAAGACACCCACGACATGCTGCTTCAGTAAAAAGGCGTTTTGAATATAAGCTTCCATGCGCGTCAGGTTGTCGACACTGGAGCGATTGCGACGAAAACCGCACTGAACATTGCTCAGCAGGTTATTCGTCTCTAGCCACCACACTAGGCGAGTGTTAATCATGCGTTCCAAGGTCTTACAAACGACACTCGTTAGGCAAATAGGGCGGTAGCTAGAGGGAAGTGTCCGGTCATTTCCAGGACGAGGGATAGGGATGACAATACCCTCTCGCCAGGAAGACGGGAAAACCTGCTGAAGCCAGATGCGATTATAGATGCTCAGCAGGAGTGAGTGAGTGTGTCGGGTTTAAGGGCCCGTCGACAACTTGGTCATTAGGGCCCCGAGTCCAGAAGTAAAATTACATACTGTCAAGTGTTAAAAACATCACCCATTAAAAACTAAAAATCTACGGTTAAAATAGATAAAAAAAAACCTCTAAACAACTATTAAAACGTTTCATTTAAAATGCTAAAAACAGAAACTTAAAATTGCTACAAAGTAAAAAACACTAAAAACGTTAAAAACCCAAAAATACGGCCATCTAAAAAGGCTAAAATCTCTGAAATAAAATATCCTTACACTTGCTTCATAAAATCAATTATGGAACAAAACCGCAGCACTGTATTTACAGATACTGGGTCGTTGCCTAAAACTGACGACAGTGTAAGGCCCAGGCCAACGGACTGGCGCTCACGAGCGTATCGCGGACAATCAAGAAGGACATGTGCGACGGAGATTGGAATGTTACACGTCGTACAGACAGGCTCCGGATCACCACGCAAAAGGTGTCCATGCGTGGCTCGGGTATGGCCTATCCTCAGGCGGGTTAAGACCACTTCTTCCCGCCTGGAATTCCTGCAGCTGGTATGCCAGGGTTGTACCGTGTCCTTGATTGTCCGTAATTGAGTGCCGGATAACGCTTCCCAAGATTCCTGCCAGAGAGCAAATAGATGGCGACGGAAATATTTCTGCACATCTATATAGGGCAGCGTACGGGTGGAATACTCCGGAAGGCGACATGCAGACTTTGCAGCCGCATCCGCCGCCTCGTTACCCGGAATACCCACATGGCCTGGGATCCACGTAAAAACAAACTGGTATCCGCGAGACAGTAGCTGAGAAATCAACGTCTGGATTTTAACAACCAATGCCGAGGTGCCGATAAACTGTTGCAGGGCCTGGAGAGCGCTAAAAGAATCGGAACAAACTATAAAACTTCCAGGACCTGAACTGGAGATAAAAAGGAGGAAATAAAATATGGCAAACAACTCGGCGGTAAATACTGAACTGGCGTCCGGTAGGCGGTACGTATGAGCGACACCGTTGTATATAAAGGCGCAACCCGTCGAACTACCCGTCTGGGACCCATCGGTAAATACCGGACAGGAAGTCCGGTATCGCCCCAGTAGTTCCGTGAATAGTTGGCGAAACACTGAATGAGGGGTAGCTATCTTAACACAGCCCGACAGCTCCAGGTCAAAGCGTGCGCGCTGGAGTTGCCAGGGAGGACATCGGCCACGTGAATGCCGCTCTACGGCTGGCAGTCGAAGGGCGTGTGCAGCAAGCAGTTCACGAAACCGGATACCACTTGGACGGGAGATGGTTGTATTTCGCATATAACGGTGTGCGAGGTCTGGACGCAACACGGGTGGAAACGAAGGGTGACCTGGATGGGCGGCCAGCCTTGCCACGTAAGAACAAAGTAATAAAGAGCGTCGAACAGACAGTGGAGGTTCGCCAGAATCAGCATACAGACAATCGATTCTGCTGGTGCGGAAAGCCCCAGTAGCGAGACGGATACCAGTGTGATGTACTGTGTCTAAAAGCCGGAGTTTAGACGCAGACGCCGCGCCATAAATAAAACAGCCGTAGTCTAATTTGGACCGGACCAGAGAGCCATACAACCTCAACATGACGGTGCGGTCGCCGCCCCAAGATGCCCCAGATAAGACCCTGAGTACCCGAAGCGAACGATCGCACGAAGCACGAAGATAGCGGATATGGTGCTCCCATGTGAGTTTACTGTCGAGGTGTAAGCCCAAGAACTTAAGGTGCGGTACAAAAGGAAGACGTGTGTCGCGCAGATGAAGATCGGGAGGAGGGTGTACTCCTCGCAGTCGGTGAAAGTGTAGACACTGTGTTTTCGTAGGGGACAGCCGAAAGCCCGTGCGTAATGCCCACTCGGCGATGGAGGTTATGGTCAGCTGCAGTTGACGCTCGATGTGCTCCAAACTATAAGAGCGATAGTAGATCGCAAAGTCGTCAACATACAGCGACATCGGGATACCGCTACGAACAACACTAGTGATGCCATTAATGGCAACTGCGAAAAGTGTGACACTGAGGATGGATCCCTGGGGTACACCATTCTCCTGGATCTTCTCTTGAGACAGCGTGTTGCCTATACGGACACGAAAACGGCGAATGAGTAAAAAGTTAAAAAGGAAAACGGCTAAGTGACCGCGCAAACCATAACCGTGTAGAGTACGGAGAATGCCATAGCGCCAAGTAGTATCGTAGGCCTTCTCCAGATCAAAGAAGACACCCACGACATGCTGCTTCAGGAGAAACGCATTCTGTATGTATGCCTCCATGCGCGTCAGGTTGTCGACACTGGAGCGATAGCGACGAAATCCGCACTGAACATTGCTCAGCAGGTTATTCGTCTCTAGCCACCACACTAAGCGAGTGTTAATCATCCGTTCCAAGGTCTTGCAGACGACACTCGTTAGGCAGATAGGGCGGTAGCTAGAGGGAAGTGTCCGGTCTTTTCCTGGTCGAGGGATAGGGATGACAATGCCCTCTCGCCAGGAAGACGGAAAAACCTGCTGATGCCAGATGCGGTTATACATGCTCAACATGAAGGAAAGAGCTGCAGGTGGAAGATGAAGCAGCATTTGGCGGTGGATGTCATCAGGACCGGGAGAAGAATTCTTTGCTAGGGACAAGGAATGCGCTAGCTCCGCCTCGGTAAATGGTGCATTGTACGGTTCACTTTGCGCACTGTTAAAACTAAGGCCTATCTGCTCCGCAGATTCCTTGATAGCTAAAAACGCTCTATCATAGCTTTGGGTTTGGCTAGTACAGGCAAAATACTCGGCAAGGGCGTCGGCGATGTCCTGCTCGCTGGTGTAACGGGAGCCCTGTACGGCAAGGCCGGGGATGGTCGTCCGGCGACACTTGCCGTACATTCGCCGAACAGCAGTCCACACCTTTTGCGCCGAACTTCGACGGGAAAGAGAAGATACATACTTTTCCCACGATTTGCGTTTTGCGTCTCGAAGTATAAATCTTGCCCTAGCACGAGCACGCTTAAAAGCGACAAAGTTCGCCTGCGTAGGATGTAATGTAAAGATACGCAATGCACGCTTGCGTGCTTTAGTAGCCAAACGGCATTCCTCGGACCACCAAGGCACAGGAACGTGACGAGGTGTAGTGGAACCACGAGGAATGCTGGAATCCGCTGCACGAAGGATAGAGTAAGTAAAATACTCCACCATGTCGTCAATGGTGGTAAAACCATCGTCGGTTAGGTGAATGAGGGAACGAAACTTCCCCCAGTCAGCCTTGGAAATAATCCAGTGAGGAAAGCGTGTTGGCACAGAATTGTGGCCCGATAAGTGAATGCTAATGGGGTAATGATCACTGCCAAATAAGTCGGAAAGTACCGACCAGTCGAGTAGAGGTACCAGTGACGGACTGCTAAAAGAAACGTCAAGTGCGGAGTATGTACCATAGGCAGATGATAAGTAAGTAGGCACGCCAGTGTTTAATATGACTAGGCCGGACATATGGCAGACGTCTGCTACAAGGCACCCACGGGCATCGTCAATGTCGGAGCCCCAATGAGAGTGCTTGGCATTCAGATCGCCAAGAAAGATGAACGGTGGCGGAATCTGTGCCAAGAGAGCCCGAAGATCGTTCGTGTGTACGACACTGACCGGTGGCAGATAGACATTACAAAGGGAGAAACAGAGGCTCTGCAGCTGTACACGCACCGCTACAGCTTGCAGCGGCGTGTTGAGTGGCACACTGGTGGCAGAGATATCATGCGCCACCAGAATAGCAACACCCCCGCTTGCTCGCCTATCAGCTGCAGAGTCATGTCTAAATGCCGAAAAACCACGAAGTTGTAATGCGTGGTTAGGGTGCAAGTGCGTTTCTTGTAGACAGACGATTGATGGAGACCGTTGCGAAACGAGATGCTGTACGTCCGGAACACGTGCCCGGAACCCATTAACATTCCACTGGATTATTTCCATGGTAAAGAAGAATTAGGGATTCGTCTTCATCTTTTTCTTTTTCATCTTTACCTTAACCGACTTCGGACGGGGTAGGTTAAATTCGCCATCGTCTGGTGACTCCGCCGACGTCCGGGAGTCTGAAGATCCCCGGCGGCTCGCTGAACGAGAGCGGGAGCGGGACTTCATGGACGATGTGCGACTGCTGGCGCGACCAGAAGGCCTAGAATAATGGCTGTCAACAGGCTGGCTGCGGCTAGTTGTCTTGTGAGCTGGTGTCTGCACGGCTATAGATGTAGTAGCAGGTGCAGCTGTGGCACGAGACAGTGAAGGGGTATTCGCAGGTAGGTCAGTCTGTGTAGAAGCATCTGACACAGGAACGTGCTGGATCGCTACGCTGCTGGCAGGAGCGCGTCGGGCAGCCAAGGCATAACCTGTGGTGGTAGCAGGTTTCAGCTGCTCAAAGCGACGACGCGCTTCTGGAAACGTGAGATGTTCTTTCACGCGCAATTCTTGTATGCACTTCTCATCCAAGAACTTCGCACACTGACGCGAGCTGGATGGATGCTTCCCTTCACAGTTCACACAGAGGGGATCCCGTGTACATGTCGGGTCCTCATGGGCTGCTAAACCACAGCGCTCACATATAGCAGGATTATTACACAGGGTCTTAGTATGGCCGAACCGTTGGCACCTAAAACAACGCATGGGGTTCGGCACATACTGGCGTACGGCGGCACGTTCGTAGCCACAAAAGATGTACTCGGGCAATTTAGTTCCTCTGAACGTCAGAAAAACCGTACGCAAAGGCACATCCTTGCCATCCTGCTTTTTGGTAAGACGGTAAGCCTGACACACACGCTGGTCGGAGAGACAGGTGGTAATCTCATCGTTCGACAGATTGTCCAGACTGGAGGTGGTGACAACTCCCCTACATGTGTTGAGTGATTTGTGTGGGGCTACCCGAATTGGGTAGGAGCCCAACAAACTCGCCTTTAAAAGTTTCTGGGTCTGGTCTGCCGTGTTGGTTTCGATCAACAGCGTACCGTCTCGAACTCTGGTCGCGTTCTTAACCGGGCCACATATTCTATCGACTTCTCGTTTTATATAAAATGGGCTAAGGTCCTTTATCGTTTTCCCGTCACATGCCAAAGTCAAAACCAAGAAAGGGTCAAAGGAAGAGGGGTTGCGCGGAGACATGATTATTTGGACCCCCATCCGGAACTGTCGGCGTCAGCCTGCCATCCGGGGGTCAAAGGATAAAAGACACCAAAATCTCCACGGTCTGTGCCGCCATGGAGACCCCTCCATGACTGACCTCAAGGCGTACTTCAGAGGAGCTACCCTCCGATCTCCACTGCTTGTCCGCATGGGTAAACCGTTCACCACGTGACACCCCGGTTTTATGCCCCCACCACAGGAATAACCGCCTGTGGCTCCCCGCTTTAGCACACGCTGCCTCAACGGAGTCAGCGTGGATTCAGGGGACTTCGGGTTGATTACACCGGGGCTCCGTCAGCGGTAACACGTCCGGCCGGTGATACTAACCCGACGGCACGCGGCCGTCGGGAGATTAACACCGGCCGTGCCCTCAAGGAGCTACGTGGGTGTACATGACGTGTGGACGGGCTCCGCACCTAAGGCTACACATGGGGGCAGTGTGAAGGGTCCGCACAACCTTCGCGCCTGAGACCTCCGAAGAGCACACAAGTCGGGGGCCGCGCTGAAAACCGTGGGACAGGACCACGGAGATAGGAAAGATCCCTGCTGGTGAGACAGGAGTTATAAATCTACGAACTTACAAACTAATAATCAGAATAAGCCTAGAAGAGGAAGAGGGTGATATAAAAAGCAACATAAAACGTTGCACGTGGCACAGTTAATGAAGGTGGAGGGGGTGAAGTGATAGTGAGCAGCTCGGGGCCCCGGGTGCGCCAAACCCGGACCTACCGTGGTAGGTTCCCCTGGGGGAGTTTGATTTCGGAGTCCTCTTCTCCTAGATGAGTTGTCAACCAAGACTGACGAGCCTCATCTACCCGTTGGAATGTTCTTAGCTTCCCCTCACCTCTTGCCTACCAGTGGTCACGAAGACTCACTTAGCAGGCCGTCTGGATCGGGTACTGAGCCCCTCCGCCACGGCAAGGCGACACTCCTTCGGAGGGGGCTCAGCAGGAAGGAGATAGCCGTAGGTGGGAGATGAAGCAGCATTTGTCGGTGGATGTCGTCAGGACCAGGAGAAGAGTCCTTCGCGAGGGACAAAGAATGTGCCAACTCTGCTTCTGTAAATGGTGCGTTGTACGGTTCAGTACAGTCGCTCTTAAAATCTAAAACTATCCTCTCTGCAGATTCCTTAATAGGGATAAAGGCTCTGTCGTAACTATCCGTTTGGCTAATAACAGCGAAGGCGTCGGCAAGGGCGTCGGCGATGTCCTGCTCGCTGGTGTAATGGGAGCCCTGTACGGCTAGACCGTACATGCGCCGGACGGCAGCCCACACCCTTTGTGCCGAACTTCGACGGGAAAGGGAACAGACATATTTTTCCCATTACTTGCGTTTGGCATCTCTAACTACAAATCGTGCCCTAGCACGAGCACGCTTAAACGCTACAAAGTTAGCCTCTGTAGGATGTAAAGTAAAGACACGCAGAGCACGTTTGCGTGCTTTAATAGCCAAAAGGCATTCCTCAGACCACCAAGGTACAGGAACGTGACGTGGTGTAGATGAACTTCGAGGAATGCTGGAATCCGCTGCGAGAAGGATAGAACAGGTAAAATACCCTACCATATCATCAATGGTGGTAAAAACATTGTCGGTAAGGTGAATGAGGGAACGAAATTTCCCCCAGTCAGCCTTGGAAATAATCCAGTGAGGATAGCGTGTTGGCACAGAATGGTGGCCGGATAGGTGAATGTTAATGGGGTAGTGATCACTGCCAAATAAGTCGGAGAGTACCGACCAATCGATTAGAGGTACCAGTGACGGAGTACTATAAGAAACGTCAGGCGCGGAGTGTGTACCATAGGCAGATGATAAGAAAGTAGGCACGCCAGTGTTTAATAAGACTAAGCCGGACATATCGCAAACGTCTGCTACAAGGCACCCTCGAGGGATGCGCGTTGAGTCACATCGCGTCACTTGCGCATGACATCGTTCGACATCGCATCTTATGTGCTTCGAATCGCATTCACATTAATTCACGTCGCGTCACATGCGCATGCATCGCTCGACATCGCATCTTATGTGCATCGCATGCGCATTGAGCCACATCGCGTCACATGTGCATGGCATCGCTTGATATCCCATCTTATGTGCATCGCATCGCAGCGCATTAAGTCACATCACGCCACATGCGCATTGCATCGCTTGATATGGCATCATATGTGCATCGAATCGCATGCGCATTAAGTGACGTCGCGTTACATGCGCATAGCATCGCTTGATATCATATCTGATGTGTATCGCATCGCATGCGCATTGAGTCACGTCGCGTCACATGCGCATGGCATCGCTTGATATTGCATCTTATGTGCATCGCATCGCAGCGCATTGAGTCACATCACGCAACATGCGCATGGAATCACTTGATATCGCATCTTATGTGCATCGCATCGTATTCGCAGTGAGTCACGTCGCCTCACAGGATCATGGCGTCGCTTGATATCGCATCTTATGTGCATCGCATCGCATGCGCATTGAGTCACGTCGCGTCACATGCGCATGGTATCGATTGATATCGCATCGCATGCGCATTGAGTCCCGTGGCACCACATGCGCATGACAAAGCTCGAGATCGCATCTTATGTGCATCGCATCGCATGCGCATTGAGACACATCGCGTCAATTGCGCATGGCATCGCTTGGTATCCCATCTTATTTGCATCGCTTCGCAGCGCATTGTGTCACATGGCGTCACATGCGCATGCATCCCTCGAAATCGCAACTTATGTGCATCGCATGCGCCTTTAGTCACATCGCGTCACATGCGCATGGTATCGCTTGATATCGCATCTTATGTGCGTCGCATCGCTTGCGCATTGAGCCACGTCGCGTCTCATGCGCATGGCAACGCTTAATATCGCATCTTATCTGCATCGCATCGCATGCGCATTGAGTTACGTCGCGTCACATGCGCATGGCATCGCTTGATATTGCATCTTATGTGCATCGCATCGCAGTGCATTGAGTCACATCACGCAACATGCGCGTGGAATCGCTTGATGTCGCATCTTATGTGCATCGCATCGCATGCGGATTGAGTCACATCACGTCACATACGCACGGCATCGCTTGATATTGCATCTTATGTGCATCGCATCGTATGCGCATTGAGTCACGTCGCGGCACATGCGCATGGCATCGCTTGGTATCGCATCTTATGTGCATCGCATCGTATTCTCATTGAGTCACGTCGCGTCACATGCGCATGGCATCGCTTGATATCGCATCTTATGTCAATCTCATCGGATGCGCATTGACTCACGTCGCGTCACATGCGCATGGCATCGCTTGATATCGCATCTTATCTGCATCGTATCGCATGCGCATTAAGTCACGTCGCGTCACATGCGCATGGCATCGCTTGATATCATATCTGATGTGTATCACATCGCATGCGCATTGAGCCACGTCGCGTCATATGCGCATGGCATCGGTTGTTATCGCACCTTATGTGCATCGCATCGGATGCGCATTGAGTCACATCGCGTCACTAGCGCATGACATCGTTCGACATCGCATCTTATGTGCTTCGAATCGCATTCACATTAATTCACGTCGCGTCACATGCGCATGCATCGCTCGACATCGCATCTTATGTGCATCGCATGCGCATTGAGCCACATCGCGCCACATGCGCATGGCACCGCTTGATATGGCATCATATGTGCATCGAATCGCATGCGCATTAAGTGACGTCGCGTTACATGCGCATAGCATCGCTTGATATCACATCTGATGTGTATCGCATCGCATGCGCATTGAGTCACGTCGCGTCACATGCGCATGGCATCGCTTGATATTGCATCTTATGTGCATCGCATCGCAGCGCATTGAGTCACATCACGCAACATGCGCATGGAATCGCTTGATATCGCATCTTATGTGCATCGCATCGCATGCGGATTGAGTCACATTACGTCACATGCGCACGGCATCGCTTGATATCGCATCTTATGTGCATCGCATCGCATGCACATTGAGTCACGTTGCGTCGCATGCGCATGGCATCGCTTGTTATCGCATCTTATGTGGATCGCATCGCATGCGCTCTGAGTCACGTCGCGTCACATGCGCATGGCATCGCTTGTTATCGCATCTTATGTGCATCGCATCGTATTCGCATTGAGTCACGTCGCCTCACAGGATCATGGCGTCGCTTGATATCGCATCTTATGTGCATCGCATCGCATGCTTATTGAGTCACGTCGTGTCACATGCTCATGTCATCGCTTGATATCGCATCTTATTTGCATCGCATCGCATGCGCTTTGAGTCAGATCCCATCACATGGGCATGGCATCGCTCGACAACGCATCTTATGTGCATCGCATCGCATGCGCATTCAGTCATGTCTCGTCACATTTGCATAGCATCGCTTGATATCGCATCTTATGTGCATCGCATCGCATGCGCATTGAGTCACGTCGCGTCACATGCGCATGGCATCGCTTGATACCGAATCTCATGTGCATCGCATCGCATGTGCATAGAGTGACATCGCGTCATATGCGCATGGCATCGCTTGATATCGCATCTTATGTGCATCGCATCGCAGCGCATTGAGTCACATCGGTCATATACGCATGCATCGCTCGACATCGCGTCTTATGTGCATAGCATGCACATTGAGTAACGTCGCGTTAAATGCGCATAGCATCGCTTGACATCGCAACTTATGTGCACATTATCGCATGTACATTGAGTCACGTCGCGTCACATGCGCATGGCATCGCTTGATGTCGCATCTTATGTGCAAAGCATCGCATGCGCAGTGAGTCATGTCGCGTCACAAGCGCATGCCATGACTTGATATGGCAACTTATGAGCATCGCATCGCAAACTTATTGAGTCACGTCGCGTCGCATGTGCATGGCATTGCTTGATATCGCATCTTATGTTCATTGCATCGCATGTGCATTGAGTCACGTCGCACCACATGCGCATGACATCGTTCGATATCGCATCTTTTGTGCATCGCATCGCAGCGGATTGAGTCACATACGCATGCATCGCTCGACATCGCATCTTATGTGCATCGCATCCCATGCGGATTGACTCACATCGCATAACACGCGCATGGCATAATTCGACATCGCATCTTATGTGCATCGCATCCCATGCGCATTGAGTCACGTCGCTTCACATGCGCATGGCATCGCTTGATATCGCATCTTATGTGCATTGCATCGCATGCGCTTTTGACTCACATCACGTCACATGCGCATGGCATCGCTTGATATCGCATCTTATGTGCATCGCGTCGCATTCGCATTGAGTGATGTGGCGCTACATGCACATGGCATCGCTTGATATCGCATCTCCTGTGCATCGCATCGCATGCGCATTGAGTCACGTCGCATCATATACGCATGGCATCGCTTGATATCGCATCTTATGTGCATCGAATGCGAATTGAGTCACATCGCATCACACGCGCATGGCATAGCTCGATATCGCATCTTATGTGCATCGCGTCCCATGCGCATTGTGTCACATCGCTTCACATGCGCATGGCTTCGCTGGATATCGCATCTTATGTGCATCGCATCGCATGCGCTTTTGAGTCACATCACGTCACATGCACATGGCATCGCTTGATATCGCATCTTATGTGCATCGCGTCGCATGCGCATTGAGTCACGTCGCATCATATACGCATGGCTTCGCTGGATATCGCATCTTATGTGCATCGCATCGCATGCGCTTTTGACTCACATCACGTCACATGCGCATGGCATAGCTCGACATCGCATCTTATGTGCATCGCATCCCATGCGGATTGAGTCACATCGCATAACACGCGGATGGCATAATTCGATATCGCATCTTATGTGCATCGCATCGCATGCGCTTTTGACTCACATCACGTCACATGCACATGGCATCGCTTGATATCGCATCTTATGTGCATCGCGTCGCATGCGCATTGAGTCACGTCGCATCATATACGCATGGCTTCGCTGGATATCGCATCTTATGTGCATCGCATCGCATGCGCTTTTGACTCACATCACGTCACATGCGCATGGCATAGCTCGACATCGCATCTTATGTGCATCGCATCCCATGCGCATTGAGTCACATCGCTTCACATACGCATGCATCGCTCGACATCCCATCTTATGTGCATCGCATGCGCATTGAGTTACATCGCATCACACGCGGATAACATAGCTCGACATCACATCTTATGTGCATCGAATCGCATGCGCTTTGAGGCAGATTCCATCACATGCGCATGGCATCGCTCGACAACGCATCTTATGTGCATCGCATCGCATGCGCTTTGAGTCATGTCTCGTCACATTTGCATGGCATCGCTTGATATCCCATCGCATGCGCATTGACTCACGTCGCGTCACATGCGCAGGCATTGCTTGATATCGCATCTCATGTGCATCGCATCGCATGTGCATTGAGTCAAGTCGCGTCACATGTGCATGACATCGCTCGATATCGCATCTTTTGTGCATCGCAACGCATGCGCATTGAGTGAAATCGCGTCACATGCGCATGGCATCGCTTGATATCGCCTCTTATGTGCATCGCATCGCATGCGTCTTGAGTCACATCGCGTCACATGCGCATGGCATCGCTTGATATCCCATCTTTCTGCATCGCATCGCATGCGCATTTAGTCACATCGCATTACATGCGCATGGCATCACTCGACATCGCATCTTAGGTGCATCGTATCGAATGCGCATTGAATCATATCGCATTACATGCGGAATGGCATCGCTTGATATCGCAAGTTATGTACATGGCATCTCATGCGCATTGAATCGCATCGCATTACATGCGCATGGCATCACCTGATATCGCATCTTATGTGCATCGCATCATATGCGCATTGAGTGACATCACGTCATATGCGCATGGCATCGCCTGATATCGCATCTTATGTGCATCGCATCGCAGCGCATTGAGGTACATTCGCATGCATTCCTCGACATCGCATCTTATGTGCACCGCATCGCATGCGCAGTGAGTCACGTCGCGTCACATGCGCATGGCATGACTTGATATGGCATTTTATGAGCATCGCATCGCATGCTTATTGAGTCACGTCGCGTCGCATGTGCATGGCATTGCTTGATATCGCATCTCATGTTCATTGCATCGCATGTGCATTGAGTCACGTCGCACCACATGCGCATGACATCGTTCGATATCGCATCTTTTGTGCATCTCATCGCAGCGGATTGAGTCACATACGCATGCATCGCTCGACATCGCATCTTATGTGCATCGCATCCCATGCCTATTGACTCACATCGCATAACACGCGCATGGCATAATTCGACATCGCATCTTATGTGCATCGCATCCCATGCGCATTGAGTCACGTCGCTTCACATGCGCATGGCATCGCTTGATATCGCATCTTATGTGCATTGCATCGCATGCGCTTTTGACTCACATCACGTCACATGCGCATGGCATCGCTTGATATCGCATCTTATGTGCATCGCGTCGCATTCGCATTGAGTCACGTGGCGCCACATGCACATGGCATCGCTTGATATCGCATCTCCTGTGCATCGCATCGCATGCGCATTGAGTCACGTCGCATCATATACGCATGGCATCGCTTGATATCGCATCTCATGTGCATCGCATCGCATGTGTCTTGAGTCACATCGCGTCACATGCGCATGGCATCGCTTGATATCCCATCTTTCTGCATCGCATCGCATGCGCATTGAGTCACATCGCATTACATGCGCATGGCATCACTCGACATCGCATCTTAGGTGCATCGTATCGAATGCGCATTGAATCGCATCGCATTACATGCGGAATGGCATCGCTTGATATCGCAAGTTATGTGCATGGCATCTCATGCGCATTGGACCGCATCGCATTACATGCGCATGGCATCACCTGATATCGCATCTTATGTGCATCGCATCACATGCGCATTGAGTGACATCACGTCATATGCGCATGGCATCGCCTGATATCGCATCTTATGTGCATCGCTTCGCAGCGCATTGAGGTACATACGCATGCATCGCTCGACATCGCATCTTATGTGCACCGCATCGAATGTGCAGTGAGTCACGTTGCGTCACATGCGCATGGCATGACTTGATATGGCATCTTATGAGCATCGCATCGCATGCTTATTGAGTCACGTCGCGTCGCATGCGCATGGCATTGCTTGATAGCGCATCTTATGTTCATCGCATCGCATGTGCATGGAGTCACGTCGCACCACATGGGCATGACATCGCTCGATATCGCATCTTTTGTGCATCGCATCGCAGCGGATTGAGTCACATACGCATGCATCGCTCGACATCGCATCTTATGTGCATCGCATCCCATGCGGATTGAGTCACATCGCATAACACGCGGATGGCATAATTCGATATCGCATCTTATGTGCATCGCATCGCATGCGCTTTTGACTCACATCACGTCACATGCACATGGCATCGCTTGATATCGCATCTTATGTGCATCGCGTCGCATGCGCATTGAGTCACGTGGCGTCACATGCACATGGCATCGCTTGATATCGCATCTCTTGTGCATCGCATCGCATGCGCATTGAGTCACGTCGCATCATATACGCATGGCTTCGCCGGATATCGCATCTTATGTGCATCGCATCGCATGCGCTTTTGACTCACATCACGTCACATGCGCATGGCATAGCTCGACATCGCATCTTATGTGCATCGCATCCCATGCGCATTGAGTCACATCGCTTCACATACGCATGCATCGCTCGACATCCCATCTTATGTGCATCGCATGCGCATTGAGTTACATCGCATCACACGCGGATAGCATAGCTCGACATCACATCTTATGTGCATCGAATCGCATGCGCTTTGAGGCAGATTCCATCACATGCGCATGGCATCGCTCGACAACGCATCTTATGTGCATCGCATCGCATGCGCTTTGAGTCATGTCTCGTCACATTTGCATGGCATCGCTTGATATCCCATCGCATGCGCATTGACTCACGTCGCGTCACATGCGCAGGCATTGCTTGATATCGCATCTCATGTGCATCGCATCGCATGTGCATTGAGTCACGTCGCGTCACATGTGCATGACATCGCTCGATATCGCATCTTTTGTGCATCGCAACGCATGCGCATTGAGTGAAATCGCGTCACATGCGCATGGCATCGCTTGATATCGCCTCTTATGTGCATCGCATCGCATGCGTCTTGAGTCACATCGCGTCACATGCGCATGGCATCGCTTGATATCCCATCTTTCTGCATCGCATCGCATGCGCATTTAGTCACATCGCATTACATGCGCATGGCATCACTCGACATCGCATCTTAGGTGCATCGTATCGAATGCGCATTGAATCATATCGCATTACATGCGGAATGGCATCGCTTGATATCGCAAGTTATGTACATGGCATCTCATGCGCATTGAATCGCATCGCATTACATGCGCATGGCATCACCTGATATCGCGTCTTATGTGCATCGCATCATATGCGCATTGAGTGACATCACGTCATATGCGCATGGCATCGCCTGATATCGCATTTTATGTGCATCGCATCGCAGCGCATTGAGGTACATTCGCATGCATTCCTCGACATCGCATCTTATGTGCACCGCATCGCATGCGCAGTGAGTCACGTCGCGTCACATGCGCATGGCATGACTTTATATGGCATTTTATGAGCATCGCATCGCATGCTTATTGAGTCACGTCGCGTCGCATGTGCATGGCATTGCTTGATATCGCATCTCATGTTCATTGCATCGCATGTGCATTGAGTCACGTCGCACCACATGCGCATGACATCGTTCGATATCGCATCTTTTGTGCATCGCATCGCAGCGGATTGAGTCACATACGCATGCATCGCTCGACATCGCATCTTATGTGCATCGCATCCCATGCGGATTGAGTCACATCGCATAACACGCGGATGGCATAATTCGATATCGCATCTTATGTGCATCGCATCGCATGCGCTTTTGACTCACATCACGTCACATGCACATGGCATCGCTTGATATCGCATCTTATGTGCATCGCGTCGCATGCGCATTGAGTCACGTCGCATCATATACGCATGGCTTCGCTGGATATCGCATCTTATGTGCATCGCATCGCATGCGCTTTTGACTCACATCACGTCACATGCGCATGGCATAGCTCGACATCGCATCTTATGTGCATCGCATCCCATGCGCATTGAGTCACATCGCTTCACATACGCATGCATCGCTCGACATCCCATCTTATGTGCATCGCATGCGCATTGAGTTACATCGCATCACACGCGGATAACATAGCTCGACATCACATCTTATGTGCATCGAATCGCATGCGCTTTGAGGCAGATTCCATCACATGCGCATGGCATCGCTCGACAACGCATCTTATGTGCATCGCATCGCATGCGCTTTGAGTCATGTCTCGTCACATTTGCATGGCATCGCTTGATATCCCATCGCATGCGCATTGACTCACGTCGCGTCACATGCGCAGGCATTGCTTGATATCGCATCTCATGTGCATCGCATCGCATGTGCATTGAGTCAAGTCGCGTCACATGTGCATGACATCGCTCGATATCGCATCTTTTGTGCATCGCAACGCATGCGCATTGAGTTAAATCGCGTCACATGCGCATGGCATCGCTTGATATCGCCTCTTATGTGCATCGCATCGCATGCGTCTTGAGTCACATCGCGTCACATGCGCATGGCATCGCTTGATATCCCATCTTTCTGCATCGCATCGCATGCGCATTTAGTCACATCGCATTACATGCGCATGGCATCACTCGACATCGCATCTTAGGTGCGTCGTATCGAATGCGCATTGAATCATATCGCATTACATGCGGAATGGCATCGCTTGATATCGCAAGTTATGTACATGGCATCTCATGCGCATTGAATCGCATCGCATTACATGCGCATGGCATCACCTGATATCGCATCTTATGTGCATCGCATCATATGCGCATTGAGTGACATCACGTCATATGCGCATGGCATCGCCTGATATCGCATCTTATGTGCATCGCATCGCAGCGCATTGAGGTACATTCGCATGCATTCCTCGACATCGCATCTTATGTGCACCGCATCGCATGCGCAGTGAGTCACGTCGCGTCACATGCGCATGGCATGACTTGATATGGCATTTTATGAGCATCGCATCGCATGCTTATTGAGTCACGTCGCGTCGCATGTGCATGGCATTGCTTGATATCGCATCTCATGTTCATTGCATCGCATGTGCATTGAGTCACGTCGCACCACATGCGCATGACATCGTTCGATATCGCATCTTTTGTGCATCTCATCGCAGCGGATTGAGTCACATACGCATGCATCGCTCGACATCGCATCTTATGTGCATCGCATCCCATGCCTATTGACTCACATCGCATAACACGCGCATGGCATAATTCGACATCGCATCTTATGTGCATCGCATCCCATGCGCATTGAGTCACGTCGCTTCACATGCGCATGGCATCGCTTGATATCGCATCTTATGTGCATTGCATCGCATGCGCTTTTGACTCACATCACGTCACATGCGCATGGCATCGCTTGATATCGCATCTTATGTGCATCGCGTCGCATTCGCATTGAGTCACGTGGCGCCACATGCACATGGCATCGCTTGATATCGCATCTCCTGTGCATCGCATCGCATGCGCATTGAGTCACGTCGCATCATATACGCATGGCATCGCTTGATATCGCATCTTATGTGCATCGAATGCGAATTGAGTCACATCGCATCACACGCGCATGGCATAGCTCGATATCGCATCTTATGTGCATCGCGTCCCATGCGCATTGTGTCACATCGCTTCACATGCGCATGGCTTCGCTGGATATCGCATCTTATGTGCATCGCATCCCATGCGCATTGAGTCACATCGCTTCACATACGCATGCATCGCTCGACATCCCATCTTATGTGCATCGCATGCGCATTGAGTTACGTCGCATCACACGCGGATAGCATAGCTCGACATCACATCTTATGTGCATCGAATCGCATGCGCTTTGAGGCAGATTCCATCACATGCGCATGGCATCGCTCGACAACGCATGTTATGTGCAACGCATCGCATGCGCTTTGAGTCATGTCTCGTCATATTTGCATGGCATCGCTTGATATCGCATCGCATGCGCATTGACTCACGTCGCGTCACATGCGCAGGCATTGCTTGATATCGCATCTCATGTGCATCGCATCGCATGTGTCTTGAGTCACATCGCGTCACATGCGCATGGCATCGCTTGATATCCCATCTTTCTGCATCGCATCGCATGCGCATTGAGTCACATCGCATTACATGCGCATGGCATCACTCGAAATCGCATCTTAGGTGCATCGTATCGAATGCGCATTTAATCGCATCGCATTACATGCGGAATGGCATCGCTTGATATCGCAAGTTATGTGCATGACATCTCATGCGCATTGGACCGCATCACATTACATGCGCATGGCATCACCTGATATCGCATCTTATGTGCATCGCATCACATGCGCATTGAGTGACATCACGTCATATGCGCATGGCATCGCCTGATATCGCATCTTATGTGCATCGCTTCGCAGCGCATTGAGGTACATACGCATGCATCGCTCGACATCGCATCTTATGTGCACCGCATCGAATGCGCAGTGAGTCACGTTGCGTCACATGCGCATGGCATGACTTGATATGGCATCTTATGAGCATCGCATCGCATGCTTATTGAGTCACGTCGCGTCGCATGCGCATGGCATTGCTTGATAGCGCATCTTATGTTCATCGCATCGCATGTGCATGGAGTCACGTCGCACCACATGGGCTTGACATCGCTCGATATCGCATCTTTTGTGCATCGCATCGCAGCGGATTGAGTCACATACGCATGCATCGCTCGACATCGCATCTTATGTGCATCGCATCCCATGCGGATTGAGTCACATCGCATAACACGCGGATGGCATAATTCGATATCGCATCTTATGTGCATCGCATCGCATGCGCTTTTGACTCACATCACGTCACATGCACATGGCATCGCTTGATATCGCATCTTATGTGCATCGCGTCGCATGCGCATTGAGTCACGTGGCGTCACATGCACATGGCATCGCTTGAAATCGCATCTCTTGTGCATCGCATCGCATGCGCATTGAGTCACGTCGCATCATATACGCATGGCTTCGCTGGATATCGCATCTTATGTGCATCGCATCGCATGCGCTTTTGACTCACATCACGTCAAATGCGCATGGCATAGCTCGACATCGCATCTTATGTGCATCGCATCCCATGCGCATTGAGTCACATCGCTTCACATACGCATGCATCGCTCGACATCCCATCTTATGTGCATCGCATGCGCATTGAGTTACATCGCATCACACGCGGATAGCATAGCTCGACATCACATCTTATGTGCATCGAATCGCATGCGCTTTGAGGCAGATTCCATCACATGCGCATGGCATCGCTCGACAACGCATCTTATGTGCATCGCATCGCATGCGCTTTGAGTCATGTCTCGTCACATTTGCATGGCATCGCTTGATATCCCATCGCATGCGCATTGACTCACGTCGCGTCACATGCGCAGGCATTGCTTGATATCGCATCTCATGTGCATCGCATCGCATGTGCATTGAGTCACGTCGCGTCACATATGCATGACATTGCTCGATATCGCATCTTTTGTGCATCGCAACGCATGTGCATTGAGTGAAATCGCGTCACATGCGCATGGCATCGCTTGATATCGCCTCTTATGTGCATCGCATCGCATGCGTCTTGAGTCACATCGCGTCACATGCGCATGGCATCGCTTGATATCCCATCTTTCTGCATCGCATCGCATGCGCATTTAGTCACATCGCATTACATGCGCATGGCATCACTCGACATCGCATCTTAGGTGCATCGTATCGAATGCGCATTGAATCATATCGCATTACATGCGGAATGGCATCGCTTGATATCGCAAGTTATGTACATGGCATCTCATGCGCATTGAATCGCATCGCATTACATGCGCATGGCATCACCTGATATCGCATCTTATGTGCATCGCATCATATGCGCATTGAGTGACATCACGTCATATGCGCATGGCATCGCCTGATATCGCATCTTAGGTGCATCGCATCGCAGCGCATTGAGGTACATTCGCATGCATTCCTCGACATCGCATCTTATGTGCACCGCATCGCATGCGCAGTGAGTCACGTCGCGTCACATGCGCATGGCATGACTTGATATGGCATTTTATGAGCATCGCATCGCATGCTTATTGAGTCACGTCGCGTCGCATGCGCATGGCATTGCTTGATAGCGCATCTTATGTTCATCGCATTGCATGTGCATGGAGCCACGTCGCACCACATGCGCATGACATCGCTCGATGGATGGGTGAATGGAGTTTAGGGGCCCGTCGACAACTAGGTCATTTGGGCCCTAGGTCAGAAAA
Source organism: Tenodera sinensis (assembly GCA_030765045.1). Taxonomy (NCBI): domain Eukaryota; kingdom Metazoa; phylum Arthropoda; class Insecta; order Mantodea; family Mantidae; genus Tenodera; species Tenodera sinensis. The sequence continues at coordinate 120,822,471 of CM060968.1, forward strand.
TAAAAAATCTAAAACTCGCCTAAAAACTGAAGTTTAAAATGGCAACTAAAAACGCAGACAGATAAAAACACCAAACGGCACATGAGTGCGCTAAGTTAAAACTTGGTAAAACCATTCATTAAAATGTGGAAAAGATCAAAGCTAAAACACATTAAAACTAAGCACTTAAAACACTAAAACGTAAAACACAAAAACCTATGTTAAAAGGCTAAAAAAAAAATTCACACACTAAAAACTCGTTATACTTGCTTTGCGAACCCAATTTGTGCAACGAACCGCAGCGCCTTACAGGCAGACACAGGGTCGTCACCCAAAATTGAGGCAAGCGTACGCCCAAGGCCAACCGACTGGCGCTCACGAGCGTATTGCGGACAGTCTATAAGGAGTGGAGTGTGGAGTTTAAGGGCCCGTCGACAGCTGGGTCATTTGGGCCCCAGGTCAATTTTTACGGTCTGAAACAAATTAATACGGTTAAAAAGGGGAAACTAAAAAAGCAGTAAACTTGTAAGAAGGTAAAACGTGAAAATCTAAAAAAGTTAAAACGTTAAAAATCTTACGGGCAAATATTAAAATAAAACAGCTAAAAAGTAAAAACAAACGGTGCTACAATAAAACCGGGATTCATTGTCTAAAAACCGTAGAATAAAACACCAAAAAAAAAAAAACACATGTTAAACTTGTTTCCCAAACCCAATTTGGGTGACGAACCGCAGAACCTTATCTACCGATACCGGGTCGTCGCCCAGAATTGACCGCATAGTAAAACCTAGGCCAAGGGACTGGCGCTCTCTAGTATATCGTGGACAATCAAGCAAAACGTGTGGGACGGACAGTTGTACACCGCACGTCTGACACACAGGGGCCGGGTCGCCACGCAGTAGATGACCGTGTGTGGCGCGAGTGTGACCGATTCTCAACCGGGTGAGAATGACCTCCGACCGCCGCGCATCCCTGACGGATGTCGGCCAGGGTGTTACTGTGTCTTTGATTGTCCGTAATTGGGTGCCAGATATTTCTTCCCACGACTTCTGCCAGAACGAAAAAATATGGCGCCGGACATATCGTTGCGCATCACTAAAAGGCAGAGTTCGTGTGGATAATCCCGGCAGACGACATGCAGACTTTGCAGCCGCATCCGCCTCCTCGTTACCAGGAATACCCACATGGCCTGGGATCCATATAAAAACAAACTGGTATCCGTGAGTCAGTAACTGTGAAATGAGTGTCTGTATTTTAATTATGAGTGCTGAAGTGCCGAGAAATTGCTGTAAGGCCTGGAGAGCACTCAGAGAGTCACAGCAAATCATAAAATTTCCAGGTCCTGAGCTGGAGATAAAGAGTAAAAAATAAAATATGGCGAACAGCTCGGCGGTAAAAACAGAACTGGCGTCCGGAAGGCGGTACTTGTGAGCCTCATTGTTATAAACAAAACTACAGCCTGTAGCACCACCCACCTGGGAACCATCGGTAAAAACCGGAAAGTAAATCGGGTAACGTCCCAGGAGCTCGGTGAAGAGTTGACGAAACACCGAGTGAGGGGTAGTTACTTTAGCATGGGCTGCAAGCTCGAGGTCGAATTGGGCACGGTGGAGTTGCCAAGGAGGAAAGCGACCATGGCAATACCGCTCTACAGCAGGCATTCGCAAAGAATGTGTGGCGAGCAGTTCACGAAACCGAATACCGCTGGGGCGGGATATTGAGCTATTTCGCATATAACGGTGGGCTAAGTCTGGACGCAATACAGAGTAAAATGACGGGTGACCAGGGTGAGCTGCTAACCGTGCCACGTATGAAGAAAGCAATACCGAGCGTCGCACAGACAATGGAGGTTCGCCAGATTCAGAATACAGACACGGAATTCGACTAGTACGGAAAGCTCCAGTAGCAAGGCGGATACCAGTATGATGAATCGTATCTAAAAGGCGGAGTTTAGAGGCAGATGCCGCGCCATAAATAAAAGAGCCGTAATCTAATTTGGACCGGACCAGTGAGCCATACAACCTCAACATGACGGTTCGATCGCCGCCCCAAGATGCCCCAGATAACACCCGGAGCATCCGAAGCGAACGATTGCAGGAAGCACGAAGATGGCGAATATGGTGCTCCCATGTGAGTTTGCTGTCGAGGTGTAGGCCCAAGAACTTCAGGTGCGGAACAAAAGGAATACGCGTGTCACGCAAATAAAGAACAGGAGGTGGATGCACACCACGAAGTCGACGAAAGTGTAGACACTGTGTTTTCGTAGGGGAGAACTGAAAGCCGGTGCGATGAGCCCATTCGGCGATAGAGGATATGGTCAGCTGCAGTTGGCGTTCGATGTGTTCAAGATTAAAAGAGCGGTAGTAGATGGCAAAGTCGTCAACATACAGCGATATGGGGATTCCCCCACGAACAACACTGGCGATACCGTCAATCGCCACGGCGAAAAGCGTTACACTAAGAATCGACCCCTGGGGTACACCGTTCTCCTGGATCCTGTCGTGGGATAGTGTATTCCCAATGCGGACACGAAACCGGCATAGTTTTAAAAAATTTAAAACGAGAATGGCTAAATGACCGCGTAAACCGTAACCGTGTAAAGTACGTAGGATACCATAGCGCCAGGTAGTATCGTAGGCCTTCTGCAGATCGAAGAAGACGCCCACGACATGCTGCTTCAAGAGAAAGGCATTTTGTATATATGCTTCCATGCGTGCCAGATTGTCGACACTGGAGCGATGACGACGAAAACCACACTGAGCATTGCTCAGCAGGTTATTCTTCTCCAGCCACCACACTAAGCGAGTGTTAACCATACGTTCGAAGGTCTTACAAACAACACTCGTCAGGCAAATAGGGCGGTAGCTAGAGGGAAGTGTCCGGTCCTTTCCGGGCCGAGGGATGGGGATGACAATACCCTCGCGCCAGGAAGACGGGAAAACCTGCTGAAGCCATATGCGGTTGTAAATGCTCAGCAGGAAGGAGAGAGCCGCAGGTGGAAGGTGAAGCAGCATTTGTCGGTGGATGTCATCAGGGCCAGGAGAGGAGTCCTTTGCGAGAGACAAAGCACGTTCTAGCTCCTCTTCGGTGAAAGGCGCGTTGTACGGTTCACTGCAGTCACTGTTAAAATTGAGGATTATCCGCTCCGCAGATTCCTTGATGCCTAGAAAGGCATTACTGTAACTTCGGGTTTGGCTGTCAGCAGCGAAAGAATCGGCAAGGGTGTCGGCGATGTCCTGCTCGGAGGTGTAGGTGGAGCCTTGTACGGCAAGAGCGGGAATAATGGTCCGGCGACACTTGCCGTACATACGCCGAACAGTAGTCCACACCCTTTGTGCCGAAGTGCGACGTGAAAGCGAAGAGACGTAGCTTTCCCAGGATCTGCGCTTTGCACTCCGAAGAACAAAACGTGCTTTGGCACGAGAACGTTTAAAAGCTATAAAATTGTCTTCGGTCGGATGTAAACTAAAAAGACGCAGAGCACGTTTACGCGCTTTGATAGCCAAACGGCATTCCTCAGACCACCAAGGCACAGGAAAGTGTCGTGGTGTAGATGATCCACGAGGAATGCTGGAATCTGCTGCGAGCAACACAGAACATGTAAAATATTCCACCATGTCGTCAATGGTGGTAAAGCCATCGTCGGTGAGATGAATAAGCGAGTGAAATTTCCCCCAATCAGCTCTGGAAATAATCCAGTGAGGATGCCGTGTTGGCACAGTATGACTATGGTAGAGGTGAATATTAATGGGGTAATGATCGCTGCCAAATAGGTCGGAAAGCACCGACCAATCAAGCAGTGGAACTAATGCCGGGCTACAAAAGGTAACGTCTAGTGCTGAATGTGTGCCGTGAGTGGAGGATAAGAATGTGGGGACACCAGTGTTTAGCAGAAGTAAGCCAGACATGTCACAAACGTCTGCTATAAGGCACCCACGAGCATCGTCAATGTCGGAGCCCCATAAAGTGTTTTTGGCATTCAGATCGCCGAGGAATAGAAGCGGTGGCGGAATCTGAACCAGAAGAGCCCGAAGATCGTGTTCTTGTACGACATTGACCGGTGGCAGATAGACATTGCAAATAGAAAAGCACAGGCCCCGCAGCTGTACACGAACCGCTACAGCTTGCAGCGGCGAGTTAAGCGGTATGCTGGCAGCAGAGATGGTATGTGCCACTAGCGTAGCCACACCACCGCTAGCCCGCCGACCAGCTGCAGAGTCATGTCTAAATACGGAAAAATTACGTAGATGTAAACCATGATTAGGCTGCAAATGGGTTTCTTGTAAGCAGACGACGGAAGGCGATCGCTGGGAAACTAAATGTTGTATGTCTGGAGCCCTGGCCCGGAACCCATTAATATTCCACTGGATTATTTCCATGCTAAAATCGAATTAGTAGTTGGTCTTTATTTTCTTTTTCACCTTCGCACTCTTTGGACCGATAATGTGAGGTCCACCATCCTCCGGTGACTCCTCCGATGTGCGGGAGTCTGAAGAACCCCTGCGGCTCGCAGAGCGGGAGCGGGACTTCACAGAGGACGTGCAACTACTGGCCCGGAGTTTATGCCTGGAACGATGGCGTTCAACAGGCAACGAAGCAGTCTCAGAGCTAGTCGACTGCGGCGGAACTGGCGTCTGGACGGCAGAAGAGGTAGTCTGTGGTCGAACTGTAGGTGGAGTAGAACTATGCTCGTCAGGTGAGCCAGTTTGTACTCCCACGGAAACCCGAGAGGGCGAACTGGGGCACGTCTGTACGACGGCGTCCTGTTTCGGAACAGTCTGGCGGACAGCTGCAGAAAACTTCAAGGTGGTGGTTGGATGAAGTTCCTGATACCGCTTTCGTGCGTCTACAAAAGTCAGGTGTTCCTTAACCCGAAGCTCCTGGATTGCCTTCTCCTCTAAAAAGCGGGGGCAATCGCGCGAGTTCGACGGGTGTGCACCTCCACAGTTGACACAGGTGGAGTCCTGATCGCACAGGGAGCCGTCGTGAGCATTTCGACCACAGCGAGGACAAACTGGTGTACCGGTACATCGCTGCTGCGTATGCCCGAACTTCTGGCAGCGGAAACAACGCATAGGGTTCGGCACATACGGTCGTACGGTTGCGCGTTCATACCCGCAGAAAATGAATTGCGGCAGAGTCGTACGTTCAAACGTAAGGAAAACCGTACGTAAGGGGGAGGGCTTGTCATCCTTCTTACCAATTAAACGGTATGCAGCAATAACACCTTGGTCAGAGAGGCAGTTAACTATGTCCTCGTTAGAGAGGTTGTCCAGACTTGATGTTGAAACTACGCCGCGACAACTATTCAAAGTCTTGTGCTTCTCTACCTTTACGGGATAAGAACCTAGGAGAGTGGCTTTAAGTAGTTTTGCGGTCTGGGAGTCTTGAGCCACCTCTATCAGCAAGTTGCCGTCCCTACATCGAGTGACATTTTTTACAGCGCCACATAAGCGATCTACTTCCTTTTTAATATAAAACGGACTCAGAGTAGCCAGGGTCTTCTTCTCGCTTACCATACTCATAACCAAAAATCGTGGAGTTGAAGGGGGGGAGCGCAGAGGAGACATTATGAAAAGGTCCCCCTTCCGGACCGTCGGCGTCAGCCTGCCATCCGGGGGATAAAGGAAAAAGACACCTAAATCTTCCGGTCTGTGCCGGCCCGAAGCACCCGCTTCAGACCCGATCTCAAGGAGTACATCAGAAAAAGTTACCCTCCGCCTTATCACTACTTACCGGTATGCGACATTTCCACCAAAGGCAGGCCCGACTTTATGCCCCTACCACAGGAATAACCGCCTGTGGCTCCCCACTCTAGCCCACGCTGCCTCAACGGAGTCAGCGTGGATTCAGGGGACTTGTGGTTGATTACATCGGACCCCAGACAGCGGTAACACGTCGGGTCCCCCTGTACACCCCAGCGGCAGCACGGCCGCCGAGATACCCATGGGGACCCGGCCCCTAAGGAGCTACGGGGGTGTACTTGACAATGGAACGGCTCCGCACCTAGTGTCGCACAAAAGGGGTAGTGAGGAGGGTCCACTCAACCTTCACGCCTGAGCCTCCGAAGAGCACACAAGTTGGAAGCTGCGCCGAAACCGTGGGACAGGAACCACGGAGACAGGATAGATCCCTGTTGGTGAGACAGGAGTTATAATTCTAAAACTTAACCTACATAAAACCATAAGACCTAGAAGAGGAAGAGACTAAATCTAAGTGGATGATGACGTGGCTAGACCTGATGGAGGCGAGGGGATGATAATGGGGATGAGCGGCTCGGGGCCCCGGGTGCGCCAAGCCCGGACCTACCGTGGTAGGTCCCCCTGGGGGAGTTTGATTTCGGAGTCCTCTTTTCCTAGATGAGTTGTCAACCAAGACTAACGAGCCTCATCTACCCGTTGGAATGTTCTTAGCTTCCCCTCACCTCTTGCCTACCAGTGGTCACAAAGACACACGTAGCAGGCCGTCTGGATCGGGTACTGAGCCCCTCCGCCACGGCAAGGCGACACTCCTTCGGAGGGGCAGTCTATAAGGATATGGGCCACAGAAAGTTGGATGTTGCACGTAGGGCAGACAGGCGCAGGGTCACCACGCAAATGGAACCCATGTGTCGCCCGTGTGTGACCTATCCTCAGGCGGGTGAGGATAACTTCAGCCCGCCTGGAGTCCCTGCAGGATGTCATCCAGGGATCTACGCTGTCTTTAATGGTCCGCAATTGAGAGCCAGAGAACTCCCTCCATGACTGCTGCCAGATCGATAAAAGATGTCGACGAAAATGGCGCTGCACATCGACATATGGCACACTGTGTGTGGCAACATCCGGCAAACAGCAAGCAGCTTTAGCAGCCGCATCCGCTTTCTCATTGCCGGGTATACCCACATGGCCTGGGGTCCAGGTAAAAAGCAACTGGTATCCGCGCGAGAGCATTTGCGAAATGAGAGCCTGTATTTTTAAAACGAATGCTGAGGTACCGATAAACTGGTCCAAGGACTGAATGGCACTCAGAGAGTCTGAACAAATGATAAAATTGCCGGGAGCTGAGTTAGAAATAAAAAGTAAACAATAAAATATAGCAAACAGCTCGGCAGTAAAAACCGAACTATGGTCCGGAAGTCGGTACTGGTGCGCCTCGTCGTTCCACACGAAACTACATCCCGTAGCTCCACCCACCTGGGACCCATCGGTAAAAACCGGGGTGAAAGTCCGGTGGCGGCCCAAAAGTTCGGTGAACAGTTGTCGATACACCGATTGCGGGGTGGAAAGCTTAGCATAGCCTGAGAGCTCCAGGTCGAATTGCGCGCGCCGGAGTTGCCAAGGAGCAGAGCGTCCTAGAGAGAATCGCTCTACAGCAGGCATGCGGAGATCGTGTTTGTCAAGTAGTTCGTGGAACCGAATACCGCTTGGGCGCGATATAGTTGTGTTGCGCAGATAACGGTGAGCAAGGTCGGGACGCAGGACACATTTAAAAGAAGGATGACCCGGATGGGCTGCCAACCTTGCGACATACGAACACAATAAAATCGAACGACGGACCGACAGTGGTGGTTCTCCAGACTCGGCATACAGACACTCAACTCTACTGGTGCGAAACGCCCCAGTAGCAAGACGGATACCAGCATGGTGTACAGTATCTAAAAGACGGAGTTTAGAGGCGGACGCCGCGCCATAGATAAAACTACCGTAGTCTATTTTTGACCGCACCAGTGATCGATACAATCGTAATATAACTGTACGATCACCGCCCCAAGAAACTCCGGATAAAAGGCGGAGTACTCGAAGTGAGCGATCGCAGGAAGCACGTACTTGGCGAATATGGTACTCCCACGTCAGCTTACTGTCGAAGTGCAGGCCAAGGAACTTGAGGTGCGGGACAAACGGTAGACGTGTGCCACGCAAATAAAAATCAGGAGGAGGGTGTACGCCGCGAACTCGATGGAAGTGGATACACTGAGTTTTCGTAGGTGAGAACTGAAAGCCGGAGCGAAGGGCCCAGTCTGCGATTGATGTTATGGACAGCTGCAGTTGACGCTCAATGTGCTCGAGATTATAAGAGCGATAGTAAATTGCAAAGTCGTCAACATACAGTGACATCGGGATTCCGCTACGAACAACATCAGCGATTCCGTTGATTGCTGCGGCGAAGAGCGTGACACTCAGGATGGACCCCTGAGGCACACCATTCTCCTGAATCTTTTCCTGTGACAGGGTATTACCAATGCGGACACGAAATTTTCGAAGTCGTAAAAAGTTTAAAATGAACAGCGCTAAGTGACCGCGTAAACCGTAACCATGCAGAGCACGAAGGATTCCATAGCGCCAGGTGGTGTCGTAGGCCTTCTCTAAATCAAAGAAGACACCCACGACATGCTGCTTCAGCAGAAAGGCATTCTGGATGTAAGCCTCTAAGCGTGTCAGATGGTCGACGCTAGAGCGATGGCGACGAAAACCGCACTGAATGTTGGTGAGCAGGTTATGCGTTTCTAGCCACCACACTAAACGAGTGTTAATCATCCGTTCGAAGGTCTTACAAACAACACTCGTTAGGCAAATAGGGCGGTAACTAGAGGGAAGTGTCCTGTCTTTTCCAGGTCGAGGGATAGGGATGACAATACCCAGTCGCCAGGAGGACGGGAAGACCTGCTCGTGCCAGATACGATTATAAATACCAAGCAGGAAAGACGAAGCCGAAGGTGGAAGGTGAAGCAGCATTTGTCGATGGATGTCATCTGGACCAGGAGAGGAATCTTTAGCAAGTGACAAAGAGTGCTCTAACTCCACTACGGTAAAGGGTGCGTTGTACGGTTCAGTACAGTCACTATTAAAAGGAAGGACTATCCGCTCGGCAGATTCCTTGAGAGGTATAAAAGCTCTGTCGTAACTATTCGTTTGGCTAGTAGCAGCAAACGAAGTAGCAAGGGCGTCGGCGATATCCTGTTCGCTGGTGTAATGCGATCCGCTTATGGCAAGGCCGGGAATGATAGTCCGGCGACACTTGCCATACATGCGGCGAACAGCAGTCTACACCCTCTGTGCCGGAGTGCGACGGGACAGAGAAGAGACAAAAGTTTCCCACGATGTGCGTTTTGCACAGCGGAGAACAAATCGAGTCCTGGCACGAGAACGCTTAAAACCTATCAAGTTCTCCTCCGTAGGATGTGAACTGAAGACACGCAGAGCACGCTTCCTTGCTTTAATAGCCAAACTGCATTCCTCGGACCACCAAGGCACAGGAACGCAGTAGTAGTAGTAGGGCTTTAGGGCGCACAACTGCTACGGTCATTAGCGCCCATTCAGAACTAAATGACTAAAACAACTGAGGCACAAAGTCCCTAAATCTAAAACATTAAAAAGGTTTAAAAGTCACCAACACAGTGCCAGAAGCCGTAAAAGTAGAGCAGAACTAACATAAGAACCTGTTACGGGATATAACAAACCTCACCACCAACTAAAATAAAGAATAAAACCAGTGAGTTAAACTCGGTCGCCCAAACCGCTAAGGCGGATAAAATGCAATAAACGCTCTACGGCACTAGATGTATCTGCCAGCACTTCAGCAAGTGTGGCCGGCAGACCCACAGACAAACGTAACTGAGCTAAAAACTGGCACTGAATTAAAACGTGCCGCACCGTCAATGGCTCATGACAGTGAGTACACACCTGTGCAGCATCGGATGATAAAAGGTGACTATGGCTAAAACGACAGTGCCCGATTCGCAATCTGCTTAAAATCACTTCCTCGCGGCGAGAAGCGCGCGAGGAGGTCCTCCAGGTGACAGGGAGGGGCTTCACCTCTCTGAGTTTGTTCCCCTGAATAGTAGACCACTCCTCCGTCCAACGACGAAGGATAGAAGTGCGCAAACTCGCTCTAATATCAGCAGAGGGAACGTGAGAGCTAAAACACCTGGGAGCTAAAACCGCTGCCTTTGCGGCAGCATCGGCAGCCTCGTTTCCCGGTAGGCCTACGTGTCCAGGCACCCACAAGAAAGACACGCTAGCGCCAGCACTAGCGAGGGAATGTAGGTTGTCCTGGATACGCTGCACTAGGGGGTGGTAGTTGTACAGCGATCGTAGGCTCTCCAATGCACTCAAGGAATCCGAACAGATAACCCAGCGCTGCAAAGCTTGCCGACGAATGTATAAAAGAGCTTGGTAGATACCAAAAAGCTCAGCGGTAAAAATCGAGCACTGCGCTAAAAGTCTAAAACTAAAACTTTGGCGACCATGTATAAAGGCACATCCTACTCCCCTATCGTCCTTCGAGCCATCCGTGTAGATGAAAGAGCTGTCAGCAAACTGTGTCTGAATTTCTAAAAAGGCTGAACGGAGCACCGAAACTGGTGTCGTGGACTTCGGCATGGACGTTAACCCCAGATCGACGGGGGTTGCTGGTCGGAGCCATGGCGGGAACTGCGTTTCTCCTATGGGAAACGCCGCCGGTAAAGTGATGTCCAATGTACGAAGGAGAGAGCGAAAACGAACACCAGGAGGGAGTAAAGCTAGGGAGCTCGTTGAGTATTGGCGGTCCAAGGAGTCGTTAAAGAAAGGACTAAAAGTCAGATGACGCGGCAAACCAGAGAGTCTGCAGGCGTAGCTGCACAGAAGTACGTCCCGCCGATGAGACAGCGGGGGTTCAGCGGCTTCCGCACAGATGCTGGTAACGGGGCTTGTTGGAAAAGCGCCAATACTCAAACGGATACCACGGTGATGAATGGGGTCAAGTCGTTTTAGAATCGACGGTCGAGCCGACGAATACACCATAGAACCGTAGTCAAGCTTAGATCGGACAAGAGAGCGATATAGGCTTAAAAGAACAGTCCGATCGGCTCCCCAGGATGTGCCACATAAAACGCGTAAAACACCAAGAGAACGTTCACACCTTGCTTTTAAATAGGAGATATGGGGCGACCAACTAAGTTTTCTGTCAAAAATCAATCCCAGGAATTTCGTCTCGTCCGCGTAAGGAAGTACTTCGGCACCGAGATGCAGAGAAGGTGGATGGAAGGCCTTCCGGCGCCAAAAGTTAACGCAGACAGTTTTCTCGGCGGAGAACTTAAAGCCGTTTTCGATACTCCAAGTGAAGAGGCGGTCGAGGCAAAGTTGGAGGCGCCGTTCTAAGAGATGCGTCCGCCGAGAACTAGAGTAAACGGCGAAGTCATCGACGAACAAGGAAGATAAAACGCCAGCGGGAACGCACTCCACAATGGGATTGATTGCAATAGCAAATAGTGTGACGCTGAGTACCGAGCCCTGCGGTACCCCGTTCTCTTGGGTAAAAACACGGGACAAAACTGAGCCCACCCGTACTCGAAAGACCCTATCCCGCATAAAATCGTGAATAAAAAGGGGCAGTCGACCACGCATGCCCCACTGATGGAGAGTACGAAGAATTCCATACCTCCAGCAAGTGTCATACGCCTTCTCTAAGTCAAAAAATACAGCAACCATTTAGCTCTTCCGTAGAAAACCGTCCATGATATGCGTCGACAACGATACCAAGTGGTCAGCCGTGGAACGGAAACGACGAAAACCGCACTGGACGTTGGACAACAGATTATTAGATTCAAGCCACCACGTCAATCGTCAGTTAATCATGCGCTCCATCACCTTGCAGAGGACACTAGTGAGGGAGATAGGACGATAGCTGGAAGGTAGATGGCGGTCCTTACCAGGTTTTAAGATTGGGACGATGGTGGCTTCGCGCCAAGCGGACGGAAAACTGCAGCTACGCCAGATGTAGTTATAAACTTCTAAGAGAAACTGTTTACCCGTCAAGGGCAGGTGCTGTAGCATGGAAATGTGAATACCACCCGGTCCAGGTGCAGTGGGCCTGGAGAAGTCCAGGGCTCGCACCAGTTCCGGCATGGTGAGAAGGGCGTTATAACACTCGCGGTTAGAGGAACAAAAGGAAACTCCACGAGACTCGACCCGGTGCTTGATAGCAGAAAATTCCGGGTGGTATTGTGAGGAGCTAGAAAACCTAGCAAAAGCCTCACCCAGGGCGTCAGCAACCTCCTTAGGGCTAACTAAGGTGTCATTGTTAACCCTGAGACCGGATAAGGTAGAACGTGTAACTTTACCCGCTATACGACGGAGCTTCTCCCAAACGACCGACGACGGTGTGAAATGATTAAACGATTCCACAAAGTTGTGCCAGGATGCCCTCTTACTCGATTGAATTATGCGACGAGCCTTGGCACGTAAGCGCTTGAAGGTGATCAGATTATCTAGAGTAGGGTGCCGACGAAATACCCGCAGCGCAGCCCTCCGTGCACGAACCGCCGCCCGGCATTCGTCGGACCACCAAGGAACGGGCAATCGCCGCGGTTGGACAGACGAGCGAGGAACAGCATGTTCGGCTGCGGAAATGATCACACCCGTAAGGTGAGTCACCATCGCGTCAACATCGGGGAATTGTCGGTCGTCAAAGTTCACCAAACTGGAAAAAAGGGGCCAGTTTGCCTTGTGGATTTGCCAGGTAGGTACACGTGACGATGGCACATAGTTGGATAGCAGGCTGATCAGGCAGGGAAAATGGTCGCTGGAGAAGGTGTCAGAGACTACGTTCCACGCAAAACGATGAGCAAGCTGCGCTGAACACACAGATAGGTCTAAGTGAGAAAGGGTGCCGGTGGAAAGGGAAACAAAAGTTGGTTGATCAGTGTTCAGAACAAAAAGATTATTGCGAGCGAAAAACTCAGCAAGGTACGTCCCCCTTACGCAAGCCCGAGGCGATCCCCAAAGGGGGTGATGGGCATTAAAATCTCCCAGCAACAGGTAGGGCGCTGGGAGTTGGGACACGAGATTGGACAGGTCCGCAATAGCGAAGGGGGAAGAAGGAGGTAGATACACGGAACAGAGAGTGAAACAGAAACCGGGTAAACTCAAAGTAACAGCAACAGCTTGCAGAGTAGTATTGAGCGTGAGAAGCTGGTAAAAAACGTCGTCACGTATGAGTAGAATGACACCCCCATGGGCAGGAGTACCAGGCTCCGGTGCGAGGTCAAAGCGCACCGGAATGAAGCCAGGGAAAGTAAAGGAGTCCTGCTGACGAAGCTTAGTCTCCTGTAAGCAAAGGATACTGGGACACAGCGAAGTGTTAAGTAACTGTAGATCAGCCCTGTGAGCGCGTACGCCGCGTACATTCCATTGAACGATTGACATCCGGAGGCAATGGGAGAAGCTGTTTACAAAGTTCACTTAAGCGAAGGCTGCCGTTTCAACTTGCCCTTCTGGTTCCTCGTAGGGCTTTTAGGAAGAGGTTCTTGTTCCATGGACTCCTCGGAATGAAGAGGGTCAGGGTCAGTGGAGACCGGAGTGAGAACCTCAAACCGGTTGCCTGTGGGCATGGGAGGTGATGAACTCCTCTGGACACGACTGCGCCCCCGCCCATCCTGAGAGCGTGCTCTGCGAGGTGGCGAGGGTGAAGAGGCTGAAGGAGTACCCTGGCGGCGAACAGGGGCCGGAGGGTCCTTCAGGAAATCAGTGCGCTGAGGCTGGGTCTTAAATTTACGTGTCTCAGTACTTATTGTTATGATCTTCTTGGGGCTAGCGGAGTCGGAAGGACGACCTGGAGTGTGGGTAGGAGTGACTGTGGTGACCGTTAAAGGGCACGTCTGGGTACCCATATCGCGCTTTGGCACCTGTCTAGAGACTATGGAGCTGAAGGTACCGAATTTTAGGACAGATGGCTGACGAGCAAGATGACGTTTGCGTGCCTCCGTAAACGATATACGTTCTTTGACACGCAGCTCTTGTATTGCTTTTTCGTCCTGAAAACGCGGACAATCGCGAGAAGATGATGGATGGGACCCACGACAGTTCACACAGGAAGGCACGGATGGACAAGGCCCTTCGTGAGCATCCTTCCCACACTGAACACAAACAGCGGTGGTAGCCTTACAGGACAACTTAGTGTGGCCAAAACGTTGACACTGAAAGCAACGCATTGGCCGAGGGATATATGGTCGAACATTTATTACTTCATAGCCAGCCTTAAGTTTGGTAGGAAGATCCAGACGGTCAAAGGTGATGAAGAGGGTGCGGGTAGCCACCTGAGCACCATCCCTCATTGCGCGCACACGATAGACTTCCGTCACGCCCTGATCTGCAAGGTAGCCCTTGATCTCCTCCTCCGTCATATCATCTAACAAGTTCGTGGTGATGACGCCCTTGGAATAGTTGAGACTACGGTGCTTCTCCACACGGATGGGGTACCCGTGGAGAAGTTTCGCCTTCAAGATCTTCTCGAGCTGCGTAGCCGTGAAGGTCTCAACCAGCAAAGAACCATTGCGCAGTCGATTGCAGGACTTAACCGGACCAGCTATTTTGTCAAGACCCGCCTGGATGACAAAGGGGTTGACTTTAATAAACGACTGACCCTCTTCTGCTCGATGAATCACTAGGTAACGAGCCGTTGAAACTACGTTAACCTCTCTTTCCTCTGGTACTTGACGTCTTCGTTTGACGGTGTTTGAAGCCATAAAATAGCGATAGAAATTTCATCCCCCAGTGCTCCCCACCCACCACGGAGCCCAACGAGGGGTCATCCCACTGGGATGACAGGGCTACACAGGGGATATAGCGGGCTCGCCGTCCCACTCACCCTGGAGTTCAGTGCAATACCTAATCCTGGCCGATTGACTAGGGGTGGGTTAGTCCCTAGCCTCCCGTTTAGATGAAGCAGAAACCAAAGCAGTGTATCGGAAATGCGCACCCTCCCCGGATTCAGAAAAGAAACTGTCCCGGGCTCAGATACGCACCCCTCAACCACCAGGATAATCCTTTCCACCGACACGGGTCTCCACGCACGGCCTACACGTGGGTGGGCGATTTGACTGACTCCCTCACCATGAAGAGGAGCCCACACCGAGGGATTCAGTTGGCTCGGGGCCCCGGGTGCGCCAAACCCGGACCTACCGTAGTAGGTCCCCCTGGGGGGGCAGGAACGTGACGAGGTGTAGTAGAACCACGAGGAATGCTGGAATTCGCTGCGAGCAGGACAGAACAAGTAAAATATTCCACCAGTTCATCGATGGTGGGGAAGACATCGTTGTGAAGGTGAATGAGGGAACGAAATTTCCCCCAGTCAGCCTTGGAAATAATCCAGTGAGGATATCGTGTTGGCACAGGATGGAGAATAGATATGTGAATGCTAATGGGAAAATGATCACTGCCAAAGAGGTCGGAGAGCACCGACCAATCAAGGAGTGGCACCAGTGACGGACTAGAGAAGCTCACGTGTAAAGCGGAGTAGGTACCGTAGGCAGATGATAAAAAGGTAGGGGCACCAGTGTTTTATAGAAGTAGGCCAGACATATCACAAACGTCTGCTACAAGGCAACCACGAGTATCGTCAGTGTCGGAGCCCCACAAGGTGTTCTTGGCATTCAGATCGCCTAGAAGAAGAAACGGTGGCGGAATCTGTGCCAAGAGAGCCCGAAGTTCGTTCTCGTGTACGACACTGACCGGTGGCAGATAGACATTACAGATAGAGAAAGAAAGGCTCTGCAGCTGTACACGTACCGCTACAGCTTGGAGCGGCGTGTTTAGTGGTATGCTGGTGGCAGGGATGGTATTCGCCAGCAGAATAGCAACACCACCACTTGCCCGTCGATCAGCTGCAGAATCATGTCTAAAGGCCACAAATCCACGAAGATAGAGTGCGTGATGAGGTTGCAGATGGGTTTCCTGTAGACAGACGATAGATGGACAGCGTTGAGAAATTAGATGCTGTATGTCCGGAACACGTGCCCGGAACCCATTAACATTCCACTGGATTATTTCCATAGTGAAAAAGGATTAATGGCTAGTCTTCATCTTTTTCTTCTTTTTCACCTTGGCTGACTTAGGTCCAACTATGTGGAAGTCGCCGTCCTCTGGCGATTCCTCGGAGGTGTGCGAGGCAGAGGATCCCCTACGACTCGCAGAGCGAGAGCGGGATCTCTGAGAGGACGTGAGACTACTTGCGCGAACTTTATGTCGCGAACGACTTCCATCGATAGGATCCTTACCGCTTCCTAACGGCTTGGAAACTGTGGTCTGCACGGCGGAAGATGTTTTAGACACTGCACTTTTTCGACTAACTGTTGGGGTGCTCTCTGGAAGGTCAGTCTGTGTCGAGGCATTTGCAACGGTGACATGTTGCAAGCCGATAGTAGCAACAGGAGGGCGCCGAGCTGCCGACGAATAAGCTAAGGTGGTGGCAGGCTTCAGTTGTTCGAAACGCCGACGCGCTTCTATAAATGTCAGGCGCTCCTTTACCCGCAACTCCTGAATACTCTTTTCGTCCAAGAACTTAGGACACTGACGTGAGCTAGATGGATGGTTACCCCCACAGTTCACACAACATGGGTCTCGAGTGCAAGCCGTGTCTTCGTGTGCCGGTAAGCCGCAACGTTCACAAGCTGCAGGATGGTTACACGAGGTCCTAGTATGCCCGAATCTCTGACACTGAAAACAGCGCATGGGATTCGGGACATACGGTCGTACTGCAGCACGCTCGTAGCCACAGTAGATGTATTCTGGTAGCTGAGCGCCCTTAAACGTAAGGAATACTGTACGTAAGGCACACTCTTTCCTATGCTGTTTCCGAGTTAATCGGTATGCTTGGCAGACTCGCTGATCAGAGAGGCAGGTGACAATTTCTTCGTTGGAGAGATCGTCGAGGCTGGAAGTGGTTACTACTCCTCTACACGAGTTGAGGGTCTTATGTGGGGCTACCCGGATAGGGTAGGAGCCCAACAAACTCGCCTTCAACAGCTTCTGCGACTGATCTCCATTCATCACCTCGATCAATAACGTGCCATCTCTAAGTCTGGTTGCGTTTTTAACCGGGCCACAGATCCTATCGACTTCCTTTTTAATGTAGAACGGGCTAATGTCCTTCATCGTCTTTCGTTCACATTGCAAGGTCAGCACCAAAAAACTGTCAATGAGGGAGGGTTTGCGCGGAGACATGATTATTTGGACCCCCATCCGGAACCGTCGGCGTCAGCCTGCCATCCGGGGGTCAAAGGATAAAAGACACCAAAATCTCCACGGTCTGTGCCGCCATGGAGACCCCTCCATGACTGACCTCAAGACGCATGGGTAAACCGTTCACCACGTGACACCCCGGTTTTATGCCCCCACCACAGGAATAACCGCCTGTGGCTCCCCGCTTTAGCACACGCTGCCTCAACGGAGTCAGCGTGGATTCAGGGGACTTCGGGTTGATTACACCGGGGCTCCGTCAGCGGTAACACGTCCGGCCGGTGATACTAACCCGACGGCACGCGGCCGTCGGGAGATTAACACCGGCCGTGCCCTCAAGGAGCTACGTGGGTGTACATGACGTGTGGACGGGCTCCGCACCTAAGGCTACACATGGGGGCAGTGTGAAGGGTCCGCACAACCTTCGCGCCTGAGACCTCCGAAGAGCACACAAGTCGGGGGCCGCGCTGAAAACCGTGGGACAGGACCACGGAGATAGGAAAGATCCCTGCTGGTGAGACAGGAGTTATAAATCTAGGAACTTACAAACTAATAATCAGAATAAACCTAGAAGAGGAAGAGGGTGATATAAAAAGCAACATAAAACGCTGCACGTGGCACAGTTAATGAAGGTGGAGGGGTGAAATGATTGTGCGCAGCTCGGGGCCCCGGGTGCGCCAAACCCGGACCTACCGTGGTAGGTTCCCCTGGGGGAGTTTGATTTCGGAGTCCTCTTCTCCTAGATGAGTTGTCGACCAAGACTAACGAGCCTCATCTACCCGTTGGAATGTTCTTAGCTTCCCCTCACCTCTTGCCTACCAGTGGTCACGAAGACTCACTTAGTAGGCCGTCTGGATCGGGTACTGAGCCCCTCCGCCACGGCAAGGCGACACTCCTTCGGAGGGGGCATCGCTTGATATCCCATCTTTCTGCATCGCTTCGCATGCGCATTTAGTCACATCGCATTACATGCGCATGGCATCACTCGACATCGCATCTTAGGTGCATCGTATCGAATGCGCATTGAATCATATCGCATTACATGCGGAATGGCATCGCTTGATATCGCCTCTTATGTGCATCGCATCGCATGCGTCTTGAGTCACATCGCGTCACATGCGCATGGCATCGCTTGATATCCCATCTTTCTGCATCGCATCGCATGCGCATTTAGTCACATCGCATTACATGCGCATGGCATCACTGGACATCGCATCTTAGTAAGTAAGTAGTGTGGTTTTAGGGCGCTCAACTGCTAAGGTTATTAGCGCCCAAGTATAACTAAAAGCTTAAAAATGTAAGTTACAAAGTAACAAACTAACAGGGCTAAAACTAAACCAATAAAACCTTAAAAAGTCACCAATAAGTGCCAGCAACTGCAGAGTAGAGCAAAGCACGGAAACAGTTTCATGTACTGGTAAAAACGACTCGGATCAATAACCGAACGTAATAGGCTGGATAAAATATTGATGCACGAGTCAGATTCGTGCGCACATTCCACTTAAACGAATAAAACGTAAAACACGCTCTACTGCACAGGAAGTGTCTGCCAGCACCTCAGCCAGGGTGACTGGCAGACCCAGTGTGTCTCTGAGCTGTGTTAAAAACTGGCACTGAACTAAAAAGTGCCGCACCGTCAGAGGTTCATTACAGTGACCGCAGAGCGGTGCAGCGTCAGATGATAAAAGATGACCATGGCTAAAACGGCAGTGCCCGATGCGCATTCTGGCTAAAAACACTTCCTCGCGGCGAGAGGCGCGCGAGGAAGTCCTCCAGGCAACAGGTAGGGGCTTCACGTCACGAAGTTTGTTACCCTCAAGGTCATGCCAAACATCTCTCCACCGGGAGAGAATGGCATGACGTAAAACTACGCTAAAATCAACCGAGGGAACACAAGAACTAAAATGCCTGGGAGCTAAAACTGCTGCCTTAGCAGCAGCATCGGCAGCCTCGTTACCTTCCAGGCCTACGTGTCCAGGTACCCACACAAATGAGACGCAAGTGGCGAGGGTGTGAAGGCAGTCCTGGATACGCTGTACCAGGGGATGGTAGTGGTACAGCGTCCGCAGGCTCTCAAGGGCACTCAAAGAATCTGAGCAAATAACCCAGTTCTGTAAGGTTTGCCGACGAATATATAAAAGCGCTTGGTATATACTAAAAAGCTCTGCTGTAAAAATCGAGCACTGCGATAAAAGACGAAAACTAAAACTCTGGCCACCATGAATAAAAGCACAACCTACACCTCGATCGTCCTTCGAGCCGTCAGTGTATATAAAACTACAGGGTCCACACTGTGCCTGGATATCTAAAAAGGCAGAACGAAGGACGAAATCTGGCGTTGATGACTTCGGCATGGACAACAAACCCAGGTTGACATGGGTCTCGCGACGGAGCCATGGAGGAAATCTTGTTTCGCCCTGCGGCAACGTCGCGGGTAAGACGATGCCCAATAACCGAAGTAGTGAACGAAATCGAACGCCAGGAGGAAGTATGGCTAGGGAGCTCGTTAAATACTGCCGGTCCAAGCTGTCATCATAAAATAAACGAAAGGATGGGTGTTCAGGTAGACCATAAAGTCTGCAAGCGTAGCTGCAGAGAAGAACGTCGCGCCGATAACTAAGCGGAGGTTCAGCAGCTTCCGCACACAAGCTAAGAACCGGGCTCGTGGGAAATGCGCCTATACTCAATCGGATGCCACGGTGATGTATAGCGTTGAGGCGATTTAAAACCGACCGGCGAGCTGAGGAATACACGACACAGCCGTAGTCAAGTTTCGATCGGACCAGTGAACGGTATAGTCGTAAAAGAATGGTCCGATCAGCTCCCCAGGATGTGCCACTTAAAACCCATAAAATATTAAGAGAACGCTCACACCGTGCCTTTATATACGAGATATGGGAAGACCAACTAAGTTTCCTATCAAAAATCAATCCCAAAAATTTCGTCTCGTCTGCGAAAGGAAGTGTATCTGGGCCGAGACGTAGAGAAGGTGCAAGAAACGCCTTCCGGCGCCAGAAGTTAACGCAGACGGTCTTCTCGGCGGAGAACTTGAAACCGTTTTCGACACTCCAAGTGTACAGGCGGTCAAGACACAATTGGAGGCGGCGTTGTAAGAGAGAAGTCCGCCGAGTACTGCAATAAATAGCGAAGTCGTCCACAAATAACGATGAAGAGATGCCCAATGGGACGCACTCCACAATGGGATTGATTGCAATGGCAAACAATGTGACACTGAGTACCGAGCCCTGCGGTACCCCGTTCTCTTGAATAAAAACACGAGATAAAACCGACCCCACACGTACCCGAAAGACTCTATCGCGCATAAACTCCCGAATAAAAAGCGGCATTCGACCGCGGATGCCCCATTGATGAAGGGTACGAAGAATTCCGTACCTCCAGCACGTATCATACGCTTTCTCCAAGTCAAAAAAGACAGCAACCGTTTGGCTCTTCCTCAGGAAACCGTTCATAATATACGTGGATAAAGACACTAAATGGTCGTCCGTTGAACGGAATCGGCGAAAACCGCACTGAACATTTGACAACAAATTATGAGATTCAAGCCACCATGTCAGTCGCCCGTTGATCATGCGCTCCATCACCTTGCAGATCACACTGGTGAGGGAGATCGGACGATAGCTGGAAGGTAGTTGACGATCCTTCCCAGGTTTCAAAATCGGGACAATGGTGGCCTCGCGCCAAGCGGATGGAAATGTTGCTGTGCGCCAGATACGGTTATACACGTGTAAGAGAAAGAGTTTACCAGCCGAAGACAGGTGCTGTAGCATTAAGACATGGACACCATCCGGCCCAGGAGCGGAGGGTTTGGAGGAAGCTAGGGCCCGCTCCAACTCCCGCATGGTGAAAAAGGCGTTATAACACTCCGCGTTCGATGAGTTAAAAGAAAGGTTGTGCGACTCAGAGTCATGTTTGATACGCATAAAATTCGGGTGGTAATGCGACGAGCCTGAAATACCAGCAAAAGCGTTGCCCAGAGTGTCGGCAACAGCTCTAGGGCAAACAATGGAGGTATTATTGAGCCGGAGACCGGGTACGGCAAACGGCGAAGCCTTGCCGGCCACGCGACGGAGCTTATCCCAAACCATAGATGAAGGTGTAAATTTATTAAAGGACTCCGCAAAACGGAGCCAGGATGCCCTCTTACTGGCCTGTATGACGCGACGAGCCCTGGCGCGCGATTGCTTAAATACCACCAGATTGTCCAAAGTAGGGTGACGCCGAAACACGCGTAGCGCCGACCGCCGCGCACGGACGGCAGTTCGGCATTCATCGGTCCACCAAGGGACCGCTACACGTCGTGGATGGCCAGACGATCGGGGTATTGCGCCTTCGGCAGCGCTAAGAACAACAGATGTGAAGTGAGCCATCATCTGGTCTACATCGTCGAAAAAGCGGTTGTCAAAAACTGCTAAGCGGGTAAATAGATTCCAATCCGCGCTGTTTAGACGCCAGTGAGGTACACGTGGCGAGGGTGCGTGGTGAGAAAGCAGGCGGATCACACATGGAAAGTGATCGCTAGAGAAGGTGTCGGAGACGACGTTCCACTCCAAACGAGGTGCAAGCTGAGCTGAACAGACGGATAAATCCAGGTGGGAAAGGGTGCCAGTGGAGTCGGAAACAAAAGTAGGTTCATCAGTGTTCAGTAGTGAAAGAGAGTTCTCTGTAAAGAAAGCGGCTATGAGTGTTCCCCTAGCGCAAGCCCTTGGTGAACCCCAAAGAGGGTGGTGGGCATTGAAGTCTCCCAACAGTAAGTACGGCGTTGGGAGCTGGGATACTAGATGGGAGAGATCCGCAATTGCGAAGGGAGAACAAGGCGGTAAATAGACGGAACAGAGACTAAAAGAAAAACCGGGTAAGCTCAGGGTAACAGCAATAGCTTGCAATGGAGTGGTAAGATTAAGAGGTTGGTAGAAGACGTCATCACGAATTAGGAGCATGACACCTCCATGAGCAGGAATACCTGGTTCCGGTGGTAGGTCAAAGCGCACCGGAGTAAAGCCTTTGAATGTGAAAGAGTCCTGCTGGCGAAGCTTTGTCTCCTGCAAGCACAGAACGCTAGGGGATAGCGAACTAATAAGCACTTGCAGGTCGGTCCTATGTGCACGTATGCCACGTATATTCCACTGAATTATGGACATCCTGGAACGAAGGGGATAAGCTGTCGATTACGGTCACTTGACCAGCGGTTGCCGCTTCAATTTGCCTTTCTGAGAACGCGTGGGACTAGGGCTGTTTGGAGCAGATGGTTCGTGCTCCATAGGCTCCACGGACGGAGGAGGCTCTGTGTCACCACTAACAGTAGATAGAACAGAATATCTGTTACCCGTGGAAACGGGAGGTGAAGAGACCCTTGGCGCCCGACCACGCCCTCTGGTGTCCTGAGAGCATGAGCGCCGAGGAGGGGAAGGTGAGGCACGCTTCCCAGTGGCCGATCTCGGAGGGTCTTTAAGGAAGTCGCTGCGTTTCGGCTCAACTCTAAACTTCCGGGTATCGGTACTGGCAGGAAGATTCTTGGGGCTGGTACAGGTTGATGTGGAAGCTGTGGCCTGACTAGGTTGAGGTGCAATAGGGGTGGTGGTAACAGGGCCAGTTTGGGTACCCATATCCCGCTTTGACACTGGGGTTGACACAACCGAACTAAAGGTACCAAATTTGAGAATTGAAGGCTGGCGAGCAAGATGTTTTTTGCGGGCTTCAGAAAACGATAAACGCTCCTTCACCCGTAGCTCTTGTATAGCCTTCTCGTCCAGGTAACGTGGACAGTCACGGGATGTCGCCGAGTGAGCACCTCGACAGTTTACACAGCTAGGAGCAGATGGACATGCTCCTTCATGGGCATCCTTTCCACAGGTGACACAAACAGGAACCGAAACCTTGCAAGAGGTCTGTGTATGGCCATAACGTTGACATTGAAAACACCGCATTGGACGCGGGATATACGGTCGAACGTTAATCACCTCATAGCCGGCCTTTATCTTCTGAGGGAGATCGAGCAGATCAAACGTAAGAAACAGAGTGCGGGTATCAACCTGCACTCCGTCACGCCTAGTGCGGACCCGATACACAGATGTTACTCCCTGGTCAGATAAGTATCCCTGAATCTCTTCCTCCGGCATACCATCCAACAAGTGGGTGGTTATTACGCCCTTGGAAGAGTTGAGGCTCCTGTGCTTCTCAACACGGATAGGATATCCGTGGAGTAGTTTCGCCTTCAGCAACTTGTCGAACTGAGTGGACGTATACGTTTCAACAAGAAGCGATCCTGTTCTTAGGCGGGTACATGATTTCACCGGCCCGGCTATTTTATCAAGACCTGACTGTATTACAAAGGGGTTTACCTTCAAAAACGTCTGAGCCTCTTCCGTCCTACTGATGACTAGGTAACGAGCGGTAGGAGCTACGTGTACCTCTATTTCGTTAACTTGTCGTTTTCTTTTTATTGTTTTGTTTGCCATAGAAAGTAGGCTATAAATTTCATCCCCCAGTGCTCCCCACCCACCACGGAGCCCAACAAAGGGTCATCCCACTGGGATGACAGGGCTACACAGGGGATATAGCGGGCTCGCCGTCCCACTCACCCTGGAGTTCGGTGCACTACCTAGTCCTGGCCGATTGACTAGGGGTGGGTTAGTCCCTAGCCTCCCGTTTAGATGAAGCAGTAACCAAAGCAATGTATTGGAAATGCGCACCCTCCCCGAATTCAGAAAGTAACTGGACCGAGCTCAGATACGCATCCCTCAACCACCAGGATAAACCTTTCCACCGACACGGGTCTCCACGCACGGCCTACACGTGGGTGGGCGATTTGACTGACTCCCTCACCACGAAGAGGAGCCCACACCGAGGGAGTCAGTTGGCTCGGGGCCCCGGGTGCGCCAAACCCGGACCTACCGTAGTAGGTCCCCCTGGGGGGATCGCATCTTAGGTGCATCGTATCGAATGCGCATTGAATCATATCGCATTACATGCGGAATGGCATCGCTTGATATCGCAATTTATGTACATGGCATCTCATGCGCATTGAATCGCATCGCATTACATGCGCATGGCATCACCTGATATCGCATCTTATGTGCATCGCATCATATGCGCATTGAGTGACATCACGTCATATGCGCATGGCATCGCCTGATATCGCATCTTATGTGCATCGCATCGCAGCGCATTGAGGTACATACGCATGCATTCCTCGACATCGCATCTTATGTGCACCGCATCGCATGCGCAGTGAGTCACGTCGCGTCACATGCGCATGGCATGACTTGATATGGCATTTTATGAGCATCGCATCGCATGCTTATTGAGTCACGTCGCGTCGCACGCGCATGGCATTGCTTGATAGCGCATCTTATGTTCATCGCATTGCATGTGCATGGAGCCACGTCGCACCACATGCGCATGACATCGCTCGATATCGCATCTTTTGTGCATCGCATCGCAGCGGATTGAGTCACATACGCATGCATCGCTCGACATCGCATCTTATGTGCATCGCATGCGCATTGAGTCACATCGCATCGCACGCGCATGGCATAACTCGACATCGCATCTTATGTGCATCGCATCCCATGCGCATTGAGTCACATTGCTTCACATGCGCATGGCATCGCTTGATATCGCATTTTATGTGCATGGCATCGCATGCGCTTTTGACTCACATCACGTCACATGCGCATGGCAATGCTTGATATCGCATCTTATGAGCATTGCATCGCATGCGCATTGAGTCACATACGCATGCATCGCTCGACATCGCATCTTATGTGCATCGTATGCGCATTGAGTCACATCGCATCACACGCGCATGGCATAGGTCAACGTCGCATCTTATGTGCATCGCATCCCATGCGCATTGAGTCACATCGCTTCACATGCGCATGGCATCGCTTGATATCGCATCTCATGTGCATCGCATCGCATGCGCATTGAGTCACGTCGCATCACATGCGCATGGCATAGCTCGACATCGCATCTTATTAGCATCGCATGCGCATTGAGTTACATCGCATCACACGCGCATGGCTTAGCTCGACATCACATCTTATGTGCATCGCATCGCATTCGATTTGAGGCAGATCCCATCACATGCGCATGGCATCGCTCGACAACGCATCTTATGTGCATCGCATCGCATGCGCATTGAGTCATGTCTCGTCACATTTGCATGGCATCGCTTGATATCGCATCGCATGCGGATTGAGTCACGTCGCGTCACATGCGCATGGCATTGCTTGATACCGCATCTCATGTGCATTGAGTCACGTCGCACCATATGTACATGACATTGCTCGATATCGCATCTTTTGTGCATCGCAACCATGCGCATTGAGTGACGTCGCGTCATATGCGCATGGCATCGCTTGATATCGCATCTTATGTGCATCGCATCACATGCGCATTGAGTCACATCGCATCACATGCCCATGGCTTCGCTTGATATCGCAACTTATGTGCATCGCATCGCATGCGTATTGAGCCACATGACGTCACATGCGCATGGCAGAACTTGATATCGCATCTTATGTGCATCGCATCGCATGCGCATTGAGCCACTTCGCGTCACATGCGCATGGCATCGCTTGATATCGCATCTTATGTGCATCGAATCGCATGCGCATTGAGTCAAGTCGCGTCGCATGCGCATGGCATTGCTTGATATCGCATCTTATGTCCATCACATCGCATGCGCATTGAGTCAGGTCGCACCACATGCGCATGACATCGCTCGATATCGCATCTTATGTGCATCGCATCGCATGCGCATTGAGTCATGTCTCGTCACATTTGCATGGCATCGCTTGATATCGCATCTTATGTGCACCGCATCGCATGCGCAGAAAATCACGTCGCGTCACATGCGCATGGCATGACTGGATATGGCATCTTATGGGCATCGCTCCGCATGCTTATTGAGTCACGTCGGGTCAGTTGCGCATGGCGTCGCTTGATATCGCATTTTATGTGAATCGCATCCAAGCGCATTGAGTCACATCGCGTCACATACGCATGCATCGCCAGACATCCCTTCTTATGTGCATCGCATGCGCATTGAGTCACGTCGCGTCACATGCGCATGGCATCGCTTGATATGGCGACTTATGGGCATCGCATCGCATGCTTATTGAGTCACGTCGCGTCACATGCGCATGGCATCGCTTGATATGGCGACTTATGGGCATCGCATCGCATGCTTATTGAGTCACGTCGCGTCACATGCGCATGCCATCCCTTGATATCGCATTTTATGTTTATCGCATCGCATGCGCATTGAGTCACAGCGCGTCACATGCGCATGGCATCACTTGATATCGCATCTTATGTTCATTACATCGCATGCGCATTAAGTCACTTCGCTTCACATGCACATGGGATCGCTTGATGTCGCATCTTATGTGCACCGCATCGCATGCGCATTGAGTCACACCGCATCACATGCGCATGGCATCGCTCGACATCGCATCTTTTGTGGATCCCATCGCATGCGCATTGGGTCATGTCTCGTCCCATTTGCATGTAATCGCTTGATATCGCATCTTATGTGCATCGCATCGCTTGCGCATTGAGACACGTCGCGTCACATGCGCATGGCATCGCTTGATTTCGCATCTCATGTGCATCGAATCGCATGCGCATTGAGTCACGTCGCATCCCATGCGCATGGCATCGCTTGATATCGAATCTTATGTGCAGCGAATCGCATGCACATTGAGTGAAGTCGCGACGCATGCTCATGGCATTGCTTGATATCGCATCTTATGTCCATCGCATCGCATGCGCATTGAGCCAGGTCGCACCACATGCGCATGACATCGCTCGATATCGCATCTTTTGTGCATCGCATCGCATACTCATTGAGTCACGGCGTACCACATGCGCATGGAATCGCTTGATATCGCATCTTATGTGCATCGAATCGCATGCGCATTGAGTCAAGTCGCGTCGCATGCGCATGGCATTGCTTGATATCGCATCTTATGTCCATCGCATCGCATGCGCATTGAGTCACGTCGCATCCCATGCGCATGGCATCGCTTGATATCGAATCTTATGTGCAGTGAATCGCATGCACATTGAGTCAAGTCGCGTCGCATGCTCATGGCATTGCTTGATATCGCATCTTATGTCCATCGCATCGCATGCGCATTGAGCCAGGTCGCACCACATGCGCATGACATCGCTCGATATCGCATCTTTTGTGCATCGCATCGCATACGCATTGAGTCACGTCGCGTCGCATGCGCATGGCATCGCTTGATATCGCATCTTATGTGCATCGCTTCGCAGCGCATTGAGTCACATACGATTGCATCGCTCAAAACCGCATCTTATGTGCATCGCATGCGCATTGAGTCACATAGCATCACACGCGCATGGCATCGCTCAACATCGCATCTTATGTGCATTGCATCGCATGCGCATTGAGTCACATCGCTTCGCAAGCCCATGGCATCGCTTGATATCGCATCTTGTGTGCATCGCGTCGCATGCGCATTGAGTAACGTTGCGTCACATGCACATTGCATCGGTTGAAATCGCATCTCATGTGCATCGCATTGCACGTGCATTGAGTCACGTCGCATCACATGTGCATGACATCGCTCGATATCGCATTTTTTGTGCATCGCAACGCATGCGCATTGCGTGACATCGCGTCATATGCGCATGGCATCGCTTCATGTCGCATCTTACGTGCATCGCATCGCATGCGCTTTGAGTCAGATCCCATCACATGCGCATGGCATCGCTCGACAACGCATCTTATGTGCGTCGCATCGCATCTGCATTGAGTCATGTCTCGTCACATTTGCATGGCATCGCTTGATGTCGCATCTTATATGCATCGCATCGCATGCGCATTGAGTCACATGGCGTCACATGCGCATAGCATAATTCGACATCGCATCTTATATGCATCGCATCGAAGCGCATTGAGTCACTACGCATGCATCGCTCGACATCGCATCTTATGTGCATCGCATGCGCATGAGTCACATCGCATCACTCGCGCATGGCATCGTTCGACATCGCATCTTATGTGCATCGTATCGCTTGCGCATTGAGTCACATCGCATCACACGCGCATGGCATCGCTCGACATCGCATCTTATGTGCATCGCATCCCATGCGCATTGAGTCACGTCGCTTCACATGCGCATGGCATCGCTTGATATCGCAGCTTATGTGCATCGCATTGCATGCACCTTTTAGTCACATCACGTCACATGCGCATGGCATCGCTTGATATCGCATCTTATGTGCAGCGCATCGCATGCGCATTGAGCCATGTCTCGTCACATTTGCATGGCATCGCTTTACATCGCATCTTATGTGCATCGCATTGCAAGCGCATTGAGTCACGTCGCGCCACATGCGCATGGCATCGCTTGATATCGCATCTTATGTGCATCGCATCGCGTGCGCATATAGTCACATCGCATTACACGCGCATGTTATCGCTCAACATCGCATCTTATGTGCGACGCATCCCATGCGCATTGAGTCCCATCGCTTCACATTCGCATGGTATCGCTTGATATCGCATCTTATGTGCATCGCATCGCGTGCGCATTGAGTCACATCGCAGCACACGCGTATGGCATCGCTCGACATCGCATCTTATGTGCGACGCATCCCATGCGTATTGAGTCCCATCACTTCACATGCGCATGGCATCTCTTGATATCGCATCTAATGTGCATCGCATCGCAGCGCATTGAGTCACATCGGTCATATATGCGTGCATCGCTCAACATCGCATCTTATGTGCACAGCATGCACATTGAGTAACGTCGCGTTAAATGCGCATGGCATCGCTTGATATCTTAACTTATGTGCACATTATCGCATGTACATTGAGTCACGTCGCGTCACATGCGCATGGCATCGCTTGATGTCGCATCTTATGTACATCGCATCGCATGTGCATTGAGTCACGTCGCGCCACATGCGCATGACATCGTTCTATATCGCATCTTTTGTGCATCGCATCGCAGCGGATTGAGTCACATACGCATGCATCGCTCGACATCGCATGCTATGTGCATCGCATCCCATGCGGATTGAGTCACATCGCATCACACGCGCATAGCATAATTCGACATCGCATCTTATGTGCATCGCATCCCATGCGCATTGAGTCACATCGCTTCACATGCGCATGGCATCGCTTGATATCGCATCTTATGTGCATCGCATCGCATGCGCTTTTGACTCACATCACGTCCCTTGCGCATGGCATCGCTTGATATCGCATCTTATGCTCATCGCATCGCATGTGCATTGAGTCATGTCTCGTCCCATTTGCATGTCATCGCTTTATATCGCATCTTATGTGCATCGCATCGCATGCGCATTGAGACACGTCGCGTCACATGCGCATGGCATCGCTTGATTTCGCATCTCATGTGCATCGCATCGCATGCGCATTGAGTCACGTCGCATCCCATGCGCATGGCATCGCTTGATATCGAATCTTATGTGCATCGAATCGCATGCACATTGAGTCAAGTCGCGTCGCATGCTCATTTCATTGCTTGATATCGCATCTTATGTCCATCGCATCGCATGCGCATTGAGTCAGGTTGCACCACATGCGCATGACATCGCTCGATATCGCATCTTTTGTGCATCGCATCGCATACTCATTGAGTCACGTCGCACCACATGCGCATGGCATCGCTTGATATCGCATCTTATGTGCATCGAATCGCATGCGCATTGAGTCAAGTCGCGTCGCATGCGCATGACATTGCTTGATATCGCATCTTATGTCCATCGCATCGCATGCGCATTGAGTCAGGTCGCACCACATGCGCATGACATCGCTCGATATCGCATCTTTTGTGCATCGCATCGCATACGCATTGAGTCACGTCGCGTCGCGTGCGCATGGCATCGCTTGATATCGCATCTTATGTGCATCGCTTCGCAGCGCATTGAGTCACATACGCATGCATCGCTCGAAACCGCATCTTATGTGCATCGCATGCGCATTGAGTCACATAGCATCACACGCGCATGGCATCGCTCAACATCGCATCTTATGTGCATTGCATCGCATGCGCATTGAGTCACATCGCTTCGCAAGCCCATGGCATCGCTTGATATCGCATCTTGTGTGCATCGCGTCGCATGCGCATTGAGTCACGTTCCGTCACATGCACATTGCATCGTTTGAAATCGCATCTCATGTGCATCGCATTGCACGTGCATTGAGTCACGTCGCATCACTTGTGCATGACATCGCTCGATATCGCATTTTTTGTGCATCGCAACGCATGCGCATTGCTTGACATCCCGGCATATGCGCATGGCATCGCTTTATATCGCATCTTACGTGCATCGCATCGCATGCGCATTGAGTCATGTCTCGTCACATTTGCATGGCATCGCTTGATGTCGCATCCTATATGCATCGCATCGCATGCGCATTGAGTCACATGGCGTCACATGCGCATGGCATCACTTGATATCGCATCTTATGTGCATCGCATCGAAGCGGATTGAGTCACTACGCATGCATCGCTCGACATCGCATCTTATGTGCATCGCATGCGCATGAGTCACATCGCATCACACGCGCACGGCATCGCTCGACATCGCATCTTATGTGCATCGTATCGCTTGCACATTGAGTCACATCGCATCACACGCGCATGGCATCGCTCGAAATCGCATCTTATGTGGATCGCATCCCATGCACATTGAGTCACGTCGCTTCACATGCGCATGGCATCGCTTGATATCGCATCTTATGTGCATCGCATTGCATGCACTTTTTAGTCACATTACGTCACATGCGCATGGACTCGCTTGATATCGCATCTTATGTGCATCGCGTCGCATGCGCATTGAGTCACGTCGCATCCCATGCGCATGGCATTGCTTGATATCGCATCTTATGTTCATCGCATCGCATGTGCATTGAGTCACGTCGCACCATATGTGCATGACATCGCTCGAGTGAGTGAGTGAGTGAGTAGTGGGGTTTACGGGCCCGTCGACAACTAGGTCATTAGGGCCCGAAGTCCAATGTAAAAGCAATCAAAGAAAATAAAACCTCACCTTTAAAACTAAAAAGTGAAAGTTAAAAATACCTAAAAATGAACGTTAAAACCACTAAAAAGAGAGCTAAAACAGGTAAAAAAAACGAAAATTAAAAATCAATAAAACCATATTACGAAAACCCTAAACTACTTATACTGTTGAAAAAAGGGGTAAAAACACGAGTAAAATATCCTAAAAGTATTTTTCCGCCAAGATAAAAGAAACCTTACACTTGCTTACCAAAACCGATACGCCCAACAAACCGCAGTACTGTACTTGCAGCTGCTGGGTCGTTGCCTAACACGGTGCACAGTGTAAGACCCAGGCCAAAGGACTGGCGCTCACGAGCATACCGCGGACAATCAATAAGGACATGTGCAACGGAGAGTGGGACATTGCACGTCGCACAGACAGGCTCCGGATCACCGCGCAAAAGGTGTGCATGCGTGGCTCGAGTGTGGCCTATCCTCAGGCGGGTTAAAATCACCTCCTCACGCCTGGAATCCCTGCAAGATGTTTGCCAGGGTTGTACCGTGTCCTTGATTGTCCGTAACTGAGTGCCACATAACGCTTCCCAAGATTGTTGCCAGAGGGTAAATAGATGGCGACGGAAGTACTTCTGCACATCTATATAGGGTAGCGTACGGGTGGAATATTCCGGAAGGCGACATGCAGACTTCGCAGCCGCATCAACTGCCTCGTTGCCCGGAATACCCACATGACCTGGGATCCACGTAAAAACGAACTGGTATCCGCGAGATAACAACTGAGATAAAAGTGTCTGTATTTTAATAATTGATGCCGAGTTGCCAACAAATTGTTGCAGCGCCTGAAGAGCGCTCAGGGAGTCGCAACACACAATAAAATGTCCAGGAACTGAACGGGAGATAAAAAGTAAGAAATAAAAGATGGCAAACAGCTCGGCGGTAAAAACTGAACTGGCGTCTGGAAGGCGGTATGTGTGAACCTCACCGTTGTATATAAATGCGGAACCCGTCGTACTACCCAACTGGGAGCCATCGGTGAATACCGGTGTATAAGTCCGGTAACGGCCCAGAACTGCGGTGAAGAGTTGACGGAACACCGAAGGAGGGGTAGCAGTCTTTGGACAGCCCGACAGCTCCAGGTCAAAGCGTGCACGCTGGAGCTGCCAAGGAGGACAGTGGCCAAATGAGTGCCGCTCTACAACTGGCAGTCGGAGGGCGTTTGCAACAAGTAGTTCTTGAAACCTGATGCCACTTGGACGGGAGATTGTTCTATTCCGCATATAACGGTGCGCGAGGTCTGGACGCAATACAGGTGGAAACGAAGGATGACCTGGATGAGCGGCCAACCTTGCCACATAGGAACAAAGTAACAATGAGCGTCGAACAGACAGTGGAGGTTCGCCAGAATCAGCATACAGACAATCCACTCTACTTGTGCGGAAAGCCCCAGTAGCGAGACGGATACCAGTGTGATGAATTGTGTCTAAAAGGCGGAGTTTAGAGGCTGATGCAGAGCCATAGATAAAACAGCCGTAGTCTAATTTGGACCGGACCAGTGAGCGATACAACCTCAACATTACCGTGCGATCGCCGCCCCAAGATGCCCCAGACAGGACCCTGAGTACCCGAAGCGAGCGACCGCAGGAAGCACGAAGGTGACGTATATGGTGCTCCCATGTGAGTTTGCTGTCGAGGTGTAAGCCCAAGAACTTCAGGTGCGGAACAAATGGAAGACGTGTGCCACGCAAATGAAGATCAGGAGGAGGGTGTACACCACGGAGTCGGTGAAAGTGGAGACACTGTGTTTTCGTAGGGGAAAACCGAAAGCCGGTGCGAGACGCCCACTCGGCGATGGATGTTATGGTCATCTGCAGTTGACGCTCGATGTGCTCCAAACTATAAGAGCGATAGTATATCGCAAAGTCGTCAACATACAGCGACATCGGGATTCCGCTACGAACAGCGCTGGTGATGCCATTAATGGCAACGGCGAAAAGCGTAACGCTGAGAATCGACCCTTGGGGCACACCATTCTCCTGAACCTTCTCCTGGGAGAGCGTGTTGCCTATGCGGACACGAAAACGGCGAATTAGTAAAAAGTTAAAAATAAAAAACGACAAGTTACCGCGTAAACCATAACCGTGTAGAGTACGGAGAATGCCATAGCGCCATGTAGTGTCGTAGGCCTTCTCCAGATCAAAGAAGACACCCACGACATGCTGCTTCAAGAGAAATGCATTCTGTATGTAGGCCTCCATGCTTGTCAGATTGTCGACACTGGAGCGATGGCGACGAAAACCGCACTGGACATTACTCAGCAGGTTATTCGTCTCTAGCCACCACACTAAACGAGTGTTGATCATACGTTCGAGGGTCTTGCAAACGACACTCGTTAGGCAAATAGGGCGGTAGCTAGAGGCAAGTGCCCGGTCTTTCCCGGGTCGAGGTATAGGGATGACGATACCCTCGCGCCAGGAAGACGGGTAAACCTGCTGGAGGCAGATTCGGTTATAGATGCTCAGCAGGAAGGAAAGAGCCTGAGGTGGTAGATGAAGCAACATTTGTCGGTGGATGTCATCCGGACCGGGAGAAGAGTCGTGCGCCAGAGACAAGGAGTGCATCAGCTCTGCTATGCTAAAAGGCGTGTTGTATGGTTCACTACCGTCGCTGTTAAAATTAAGAACTATCCGCTCCGCAGATTCCTTGATAGCTAAAAACGACCTATCGTAACTTTGGGTTTGGCTGGTAGCAGAGAAATATTCGGCAAGGGCGTCGGCGATCGCCTGCTCGTTGGTGTAATAAGAGCCCTGTACGGCAAGACCGGGAATAATCGTCCGGCGACACTTGCCGTACATACGCCGAACCGCAGTCCACACCCTTTGTGTTGAAGTGCGTCGAGAGAGGGAAGAGACGTAAGTTACCCAGGATGTGCGTTTTGCACTGCGAAGTACAAAACGCGCCCGGGCACGCACACGCTTAAAGGCAATGAAGTTCTCTTCCGTAGGATGTGCACTGAAAACTCGCAGAGCCCGTTTGCGGGCTTTAACAGCCAAACGACATTCCTCGGACCACCAAGGCACGGGAACATGACGAGGTGTAGTAGAACCGCGAGGAATGCTGGAATTTGCTGCAAGCAGGACAGAACATGTAAAATACTCCACCATGTTGTCAATGGTGGTAAAACCATCGTCCGTAAGGTGAATGAGGGAACGGAATTTCCCCCAGTCAGCCTTGGAAATAATCCAGTGAGGGTATCGTGTTGGAATAGGATGGAAACCAGTAATGTGAATGTTAATGGGAAAATGATCACTGCCAAAGAGGTCGGAGAGCACCGACCAATCAATAAGTGGAACCAATGACGGGCTACAGAAGCTAACGTCTAAGGCGGAATAGGTACCATAGGCAGATGATATGAAGGTAGGGGCACCAGTGTTCAACAAAAGAAGGCCGGACATATCGCAAACGTCTGCTACAAGGCACCCACGAGCATCGTCAGTGTCGGAGCCCCATAAAGTGTGTTTGGCATTCAGATCACCAAGGAAGATAAGCGGTGGCGGAATCTGAGCCAAAAGAGCCCGAAGGTCGTTCGCGTGTACGACACTGACCGGTGGCAGATAGACATTACAAATTGACAGACTCACGCCCTGCATATGGACACGCACTGCTACAGCTTGCAGCGGCGTGTTTAGCGGGACGCTTGTGGCTGAGATGGTATGCGCCACCAGAGTAGCAACACCACCGCTTGCTCGTGTATCAGCTGCAGAGTCATGTCTAAATGCCGAAAAACCACGAAGATGTAAGGTGTGGTTAGGCTTCAGATGGGTTTCTTGTAGACAGACGATTGAAGGTGAATGGTGCCAAGATAAGTGTTGTATGTCCGGGGCACGGGCCCTGTACCCATTAACATTCCACTGAATTATTTCCATAATAAAAAGGTTAAGGCATAGTCTTTATCTTTTTCTTCATCTTAACCTTGGCGCACTTGGGACCAATGATGTGCTTTTCACCGTCCTCAGGCGACTCCTCGGAACTTCGGGAGTCAGAAGATCCCCGGCGGCTCGCGGAGCGGGAGCGGGACTTCGTGGAGGTACGACTACTCGCCCGATGTTTAGGTCGCGAACGATTTGTGGGAAGAGGCAATACGGTGTGGCCTCTGCTTGTGGACGGCTGGTGAGCGTGTGTCTGCACAGCGGAAGATGTAGTTGCTGGTGCAGTTTTATCACGACGCGGTGGAGAGGTGCTCGCCGGTAAATCTGTTTGTGTCGAAGCATCTGCGACGGGTACATGCTGTATAGCAACAGTGTTCACAGGAGGGCGACGAACAGCGGATGCAAAACCTGTGGTGGTAGCAGGTTGCAGTTGTTGAAAGCGACGGCGCGCTTCAACAAACGTCAGGCGTTCTTTCACGCGCAGCTCCTGGATACACTTTTCCTCGAGAAACTTCGGACACTGTCGCGAGCTGGATGGATGACTCCCTTCACAATTAACGCAGTAAGGGTCTCGGGTGCAAGCCGTGCCCTCATGGTATGGTAGTCCACAACGCTCACAAGTAGCAGGATGGGTGCACGAAGGCTTAGTATGACCGAACTTCTGACACTGAAAACAGCGCATAGGGTTCGGTACATACTGCCGAACTGCGGCACGCTCGTAGCCGCAGAAGATGTACTCGGGTAACTGAGTACCCTTAAATGTCAAAAACACCGTGCGTAAATCTATCACTTTTCCATCCTGTTTTCGAGTGAGACGGTACGCCTGACACACCCGTTGATCTGAAAGGCAGGTGACTATCTCTTCATTAGACAGACCATCAAGGCTGGAGGTGGTGACAACTCCTCTGCAAGTATTCAGTGTTTTATGTGGGACTACCCGGATAGGGTAGGAGCCCAATAAACTCGCTTTCAGTAGTTTCTGCGACTGGTCTGCAGTAATCACCTCTATCAATAGCGTACCGTCGCGTATTCTGGTCGCATTTTTTACAGGTCCACAGATTCGGTCAACTTCCCGTTTAATATAGAAGGGGCTAAGATCCTTTACCGTTTTCCCGTCACAAGCCAAAGTCAAAACCAAAAACGTGTCAAATGAGGAGGGTTTGCGCGGATGCATTATGAATTGGACCCCCATCCGGAACCGTCGGCGTCAGCCTGCCATCCGGGGGTCAAAGGATAAAAGACACCAAAATCTCCACGGTCTGTGCCGCCATGGAGACCCCTCCATGACTGACCTCAAGGCGTACTTCAGAGGAGCTACCCTCCGATCTCCACTGCTTGTCCGCATGGGTAAACCGTTCACCACGTGACACCCCGGTTTTATGCCCCCACCACAGGAATAACCGCCTGTGGCTCCCCGCTTTAGCACACGCTGCCTCAACGGAGTCAGCGTGGATTCAGGGGACTTCGGGTTGATTACACCGGGGCTCCGTCAGCGGTAACACGTCCGGCCGGTGATACTAACCCGACGGCACGCGGCCGTCGGGAGATTAACACCGGCCGTGCCCTCCAGGAGCTACGTGGGTGTACATGACGTGTGGACGGGCTCCGCACCTAAGGCTACACATGGGGGCAGTGTGAAGGGTCCGCACAACCTTCGCGCCTGAGACCTCCGAAGAGCACACAAGTCGGGGGCCGCGCTGAAAACCGTGGGACAGGACCACGGAGATAGGAAAGATCCCTGCTGGTGAGACAGGAGTTATAAATCTAGGAACTTACAAACTAATAATCAGAATAAGCCTAGAAGAGGAAGAGGGTGATATAAAAAGCAACATAAAACGTTGCACGTGGCACAGTTAATGAAGGTGGAGGGGGTGAAGTGATAGTGAGCAGCTCGGGGCCCCGGGTGCGCCAAACCCGGACCTACCGTGGTAGGTTCCCCTGGGGGAGTTTGATTTCGGAGTCCTCTTCTCCTAGATGAGTCGTCGACCAAGACTAACGAGCCTCATCTACCCGTTGGAATGTTCTTAGCTTCCCCTCACCTCTTGCCTACCAGTGGTCACAACGACACACATAGCAGGCCGTCTGGTTCGGGTACTGAGCCCCTCCGCCACGGCAAGGCGACACTCCTTCGGAGGGGACATCGCTCGATATCGCATCTTTTGTGCATCCCATCGCAGCGCATTGAGTCACATACGCATGCATCGCTCGAAACCGCATCTTATTTGCATCGCATGCGCATTTAGTCACATAGCATCACACGCGCATGGCATCGCTCAACATCGTATCCTATGTGCATCGCATCGCATGCGCATTGAGTCACATCGCTTCACATGCGCATGGCATCGCTTGATATCGCATCTTATGTGCATCGCTTCGCATGTGCATTGAGCCACGTCGCGTCACATGCACATGGCATCGCTTGATATGGCATCTTATGTGCATTGCATCGCATGCGCATTGAGTCACTTCGCATCACATGCACATGGCATCGTTTGATATTGCATCTTATGTGCATCGCATCGCATGCGCATTGAGTCATGTCTCGTCACATTTGCATGTCATCGCTTGATATCGCATCTTATGTGCATCTCATCGCATGCGCATTGAGCCACGTCGCGTCACATGCGCATGGCATCGCTTGATATCGCATCTTATGTGCATCGCATCGCATGTGCATTGAGTCACAGCGCGTCACATGCGCATGGCATCGATTGATATGGCATCTTATGTGCATCGCATCGCATCGCATGCGCATTGAGTCAATTCGCATCACATGCGCATGGCATCGCTAGATATGGCATCCTATGTGCATCGCATCGCATGCAAATTGAGTCACAGCGCGTCACATGCGCATGGCATCGATTGATATCGCATGTTATGTGCATTGCATCGCATGCGCGTTGAGTCACTTAGCATCACAGGTACATGGCATCGTTTGATATTGCATCTTATGTGCGTCGCATCGCATGCGCATTGAGTCATGTCTCGTCACATTTGCATGTCATTGCTCGATATCGCATCTTATGTGCATCTCATCGCATGCGCATTGAGGCACGTCGCGTCACATGCGCAAAACATCGCTTGATATCGCATCTCATGTGCAACGCATCGCATGCGCATTGAGTCACGTCGCGTCACATGCGCATGCAGCGCTCGACATCGCATCTTATGTGCATCGCATGCGCATTGGGATACGTCGCGGCACATGCGCATGTCATTGCTCGATATCGCATCTTATGTGCATCGCATCGCATGTGCATTGAGTCACAGCGCGTCACATGCGCATGGCATCGATTGATATGGCATCTTATGTGCATCGCATCGCATCGCATGCGCATTGAGTCAATTCGCATCACATGCGCATGGCATCGCTAGATATGGCATCCTATGTGCATCGCATCGCATGCAAATTGAGTCACAGCGCGTCACATGCGCATGGCATCGATTGATATCGCATGTTATGTGCATTGCATCGCATGCGCGTTGAGTCACTTAGCATCACAGGTACATGGCATCGTTTGATATTGCATCTTATGTGCGTCGCATCGCATGCGCATTGAGTCATGTCTCGTCACATTTGCATGTCATTGCTCGATATCGCATCTTATGTGCATCTCATCGCATGCGCATTGAGGCACGTCGCGTCACATGCGCAAAACATCGCTTGATATCGCATCTCATGTGCAACGCATCGCATGCGCATTGAGTCACGTCGCGTCACATGCGCATGCAGCGCTCGACATCGCATCTTATGTGCATCGCATGCGCATTGGGATACGTCGCGGCACATGCGCATGTCATTGCTCGATATCGCATCTTATGTGCATTGCATGCGCATTTAGATACGTCGCGGCACATGCGCATGGCATTGCTTGATATCGCATCTTATGTTCATCGCATCGCATGTGCAATGAGTCAAGTCGCGTCACATGCGCATGGCATGGCCTTATAACGCATCTTATGTGCATCGTATCGCATGCTTATGGATTGGATTGGATTTGGTTTAAGGGCGCTCAACTTCTAGGTCATCAGCGCCCTTAACAGACTCATGGCAATAGCCAGATATAAATTTCACTCAAAAAATAAAAATACTAGAAACAACAAAATATACAAGGTAAAAAACAGTGGCAATAGCCAGATATGAAACAAGGTGATAAATATGTCCAAAATCAGAAACAGATAATTAAAAATTTTAAATCCTCAAATTTATATTGCACTGCGCTATAAAATTAAAAACTCTATCAACCGCTGTTTTGTCGTCCGCTAGGACCTCTGCAAGTCTGGCAGGCAGCTGCAGAGAATCCCGAAGGTGCGCTAGAGAGTAACACTCTAGGAGCACGTGGCGAACCGACAAAACGTTGTCACACAGCGGACATAGAGGCGCAGGGTCCCTTTTGAATAGGTAACCGTGCGAAAAATTGCAGTGCCCTATTCTTAATCGAGGGGTTGGACGTTGACTGCCTTCCCCCCTTAAGGAGCGTCTTGCGTGTGTACGCGGCCCTTATTGTTAGCGATTCAAGTCTGTATTCCTTACGCAGCCAACGCGCACCCGGGTCCTTGTCCCCCAACCCTGGGCAACGGAAACACTCCGGCGAAGAAGTGCTTAACAAACTAGAGATAGAGGGAATCCAAAATGCAAAGATCTCCTGTGAAAGGCACCCCTCCAAGAGGGAGGAGTGCAAGTTCTTCTATCGAACAGGAAAGTGCCTCTGGTGCTAGCATTAGTGCTAACACCAGAAGAGATAACATACCCGAGCCAGTGATGAACATGAGGGTAGACCTCCTAGAGGTTGAAAACATGCTAACCACGGGAGAAAGGATAACAAGGGAAAAAGTTGGTATAATCCAAAGGAAGCTCATGGAGCTGACCAACAACTTGAACTTTTCCATGGGTAGGATAATTGAATTAGAGCGAGAAAACGGTAGGCTGAGGGAAGAAAATGAAAATCTGAAGAAGGGGACGATCAAACCGTCCTATGCAACGGTGACCACCGCACCCATGAGCTCAAAGGGCTACATGGGCAAAGACTTAAAGATTCAAAACGCGTTGAATAAGAAAGTTCCAACACTTTTTGTCTCCAAGGAGGGTAAGACCTCTTCAGAGGTATACAAACGTATAGGTGAGATCATTAATCCGGCTAAAGAGAAAATCCGCTTTAGAAATATCAAGTCGCTTAAAGTTAAAAAAGAGGTCATTCTTGAGGTAGAATCAGAAGCCGATATTGAGAAAATTATGAACCATCCGGTGCTATCAAAAGAATTAAATATAGAAAAGCCGAAAAAGTTTCTACCAAGGCTCATATTATATGATGTGCCGAAGTGGATTGAAAGCGAAAAATTAACGGAACTAATCTATGAACAAAATTTAACTGAACATATAAAACGCGATGCATATGATAAGTCGATCAAACATAGATTTTTAACGGGTCCCCGTAGGGAAGATGTAGTTCATCACGTGTTTGTGGTAGATAAAACACTGAGAAAGCTGATTTTGGAAAAGGGTAGGCTTTACATAGATTTCGCAAGCATAGTGGTTAAAGACTTCCTGGTAGTACCTCGGTGCAACAAATGCCAAGATCTCGGGCACGTCATGAAAAATTGCACATCTAACAAGAAAGTATGCGGACATTGTGGGGAGCAAGACCACATTAAGAAAGAGTGTGAGAAGAAACGAATGCCGGGGGTTTGCATTGCGTGTATGTCTAGGAACAAAAAAGAGAAATGTAAAAAACCAAACTCTACAGATTGTGAAACGTATAAAACATTGTTGCAAAGACAGATACAGAGGACGGACTATGGCCAGTAACGGGAATATAGTAAGTAATAGGCCTATTTTAGCATGTATGGTTTTATACATTGTTTTTAATTCCTGCGCGCATTGCTATGTGGATTGTGGGCGTCCCACGGCATCTCTTGGTATTCTTTTTTATATTGTTTTAGATGTGATTATGTATGTATTTTATTGGGTGGTTGTTGTTTTTATACTTTTTATACTTTTTATATTTTTTATACATTTTATATTTTATTTAAATAACGATGCATGTTTTTATTTATATACTCAGTTTTATTTCCTGATTGGTTTTTCAGTTTTAGAATTGGTTTTCTGGGTGTTTTATATTCTTTATGTTGTTAATATCTATGTATGTTTTAAAATTAACCATAGTTTTAATATTCTTAACGTTTTAACATTTTTTATCTTTGATACAAGTAGCGTTTTTATAATGGGTTTTTATGTCACTAGCTTTTTAATCTCCACTTGTTTAGGTTTTAATGATGTTTTACAGAATTGTTTACCTAGTTTCTGGATTTTATGTAATGATAATTTTAAAGGTTTTTACTATATGATTTGTATGGTTTTTAGTCTTTTTTACTTTTGGGATGGATAAATTTTTAAATCTTAAAATAGGACAACTAAATTGTGCTAGATCAAAACTTGTTATGTGTGAGATTCGAAAGCTGGTGGATGACATGTCGCTGGACGTCCTATGTCTACAGGAACCATATTCCAGGGGTGGGTGCATACCACACATGCCGATATGTAGCAACATTATTATGCATAATTGTAATCCCATGACCAGTATCATAGTATTGAACAAATATGTTAAAATAATAAAAAATGAAATTTTTTGTAACGAGTACTGTAATTGTATAGAAATTTATACAAATAGGCATAATCTGATACTGGTTAATTTATACTGTCAACCCAGTAAAGAAATAGAAGAAGCATTACACCTACTAAGACAAATAATCAGAACATATGGGGACAGACCTATAATTATAGCCTCAGACATTAACGCTAAATCGCATCTATGGTTTAGTGGGAGGGTAGATGACAGAGGTGACAAAGTTGAGGAATTGATTATGGAACTAAACCTTGAAGTAGCCAATAAGCCGGGTAACCCACCCACTTACATCGGCAGAA
The DNA here is from genome assembly GCA_030765045.1 of Tenodera sinensis. Classification (NCBI taxonomy): domain Eukaryota; kingdom Metazoa; phylum Arthropoda; class Insecta; order Mantodea; family Mantidae; genus Tenodera; species Tenodera sinensis. Next base: position 120,864,328 of record CM060968.1, read on the forward strand.
TAGGAGTTAAGGCCAACATAGATGTAACCTTGTGTAATATTAGGGCATCAAGATTTTTAACCGACTGGACTGTAACTCAAAATTTAACGACAAGCGACCATAATTTGATTACCTTCATAATTAGCACTAGCACCCCTGAATTAACCGAATTAAAGTTCAACTATAGACTGGCTAATTGGAATAAATTGCGAGAGACATTCAGCCCCCCACCACTAGTCGTACAGGGACAGGATATTGACCAGGCGGCTATTGAACTCAGGAACAAACTTAAACTGGCAATGAAAGATAGTATCCCCCTGACTAAAGTCAAGAATAGACCTACCAATGCTCCCTGGTCTGCAGTATTGCAGCGACTAAGGAGAGTTTGCAGGAAAACTAGAAGTTTATATCAGAGGGCTATTAATCCTAATGAAAGAGAAATTAGACTCACTATATACAGGAGGAACAAAGAAAAGTATCACGCAGCACTATTACAACATAAAAATAAAAGCTGGAATAAATTTACTACGGATTGTTTACAAAAGGATGCCTGGGGAATACCCTATAAGATTGTTAGTGAGAAACTTACTCCATTTACAATGTCCACAATACAAAAGGACGACGACACACATACCGTTGGCATAACAGAAACTTACACATATCTTCTCGACCGCTTGATACCCTCGGACGACCCAGCAACTGAGAATCAACATCAACAACACATACGTAATAGCATCACAAACCCGGACTTCACCACAATAGAAACAACACCCGTGACCACAGTAGAAGTACACAGAATCATCTCATCTATGAAATGCAGGAAAGCTCCAGGGCCCGACAACATCACAGTAGAAGTCCTTCAAGCGGTGAATGTTAAAATTAGTGAATTCCTTGCCAGTCTATTCAATGAATGTTTCCATCAAAGGAAGATTCCAAGTATCTGGAAACAATCTAGGCTAGTGATATTAAAAAAATCTTCGGATAAGGACCCCAAGTTGGTCAAATCCTACCGCCCAATCTGCCTTTTAAACACTGTGGCAAAAATCCATGAAAAAGTTATTTGTAGTAGATTAATGGACTTGGCAGGTCACTACATATATCAGCACCAATACGGCTTTATGCCGAAAAAATCCGCGGATGACGCGTTAAATTACCTTGCCGAACTCGTTGATACTACGAATAAGAAGTATGTTTTAGGAATTTCCTTAGATATAGATGGTGCATTCGATAACCTTTGGTGGCCTGCTTTGTTCAAGATATTAATAGAGTTAGAATGCCCCGAACAATTGTATAATACAATAGTAAATTATTTTAAACAGAGACATGTCAATTTTAACACTGGTAGTTTTAGTCTTAGTAAAGTTTTAAGTAAGGGCTGTCCCCAGGGCTCGGTGTGTGGACCCTTGTTTTGGAATATTGGTTTCAATCAATGTGTGATGGATTTTAGTAATTTAAATGATGTACATAGTGTGGTGGCCTATGCTGATGATGTATTTTTAATAATAAATGCCGACTCAAGAAGAGAACTTGAAGTCAAATCGAATAACGTTCTGAATGAAGTACTTCTAAGTCTCTCTAGGATCAAACTAAAAATTTCCGTGGCGAAAACTAAATTTGTCTTATTAAAGGGCACACTCCAGAGATCACCAATATTAAAAATTAATAATAACCCTATCTCAAGAAATATTAGTGTTAAGTTTTTAGGGGTTCACTTCAATGAAAAGGTAAATTTTAAAACACATATCGATGAAATTATTGCTAAGACCTTTAAAATAATGAACAAAGTGATCAGAATAACTTTTAATAGTGGTAGGATACCCTATCATGTTTTAAAACTGTATAACAGTGCAATTTTAACCGGTATTGTTGCGTATGGTGCAAGTTGCTGGTGTGAGAGGGTATTTTTAGATGTGGCCCGTAAGAAATTAAGATCAATGCAAAGGAAAGTTTTAATAAGAATGATCGGCGCATTCTCCACCACACCAACTGACGCTTTGTACGTTATTTTAGGCATATTACCGATTGACCTAGAAATTAGAAAGAGAGCTTCCCGTTACTGGCTTCGGAGAGGTAACAACACGAGAGCATCTCAACTTGCTGGTTTTAGGATAGAAGATGAAACGGAACTTAATGAAAAAATGTGGGATATTTGGCAGGACGAATGGCAGGCTAGCGAAACGGGGAGAAGAACCTTCTCATTTTTTCCCAATGTGATTGAACGAGCTAAAATGAAATATTTAAAACCTTCCCAAGGCCTCGTGCACTACCTCTCCGGCCATGGTCCGTACCCTGCATACTTAAGTAGATTTGGTCAAATAGAATCTGACATATGCGAATGCAATAATATAGGAACCCCCGAGCATGTAATATTTGAATGTCCGCACACTTTGAACATTAGAAGGGTATATCAAAGACGCCTACAAGGCAAATGTATTAATGAGATACTACGGAACAAGAGACTTTGGGGTGTACTCAACACCATAACTGATACCTTTTCCAAATTTAAAAATAAAGAATTTTACCGTGGATAGCTGGGTGATACTGTTAATAATTTATCGGGTATTTTAAATTTTTAATTCTTAACATTTTATATATACTAATTAACATCTTAATCAAATTTTTTTTAAATGTTAATCAAATTTTTAATCAAATTTTAATCAAATTTTAATCAAATTTTAATCTTTTAAATTTTTTAAGTATTAACTTGTTGAGTTTGTATTTTAGCTGTGTTTGGCGCTAAATCTATTTGCATGTTGTGTGTTTTATCTTTTTATTTCTATAATTTTATTTGTTATTAATTGCATGACGTATTAGTTTTTATTTATCTAATCTTTTAATTTTTAATTTTTTAAATTCTATGTTGTCTCTTATCCGTGTATGTCATGTATAGATTGTGTATAGTGATTTTAATGTGTTATGTTCCCCTTCTTATCATACTACATTATGTAATAATTAATTAATAATATCCCTTAAATATAATCATAATCTATGTTACTAAATTAATCAATTGGAAATTAATTGTAATAACAAATGTATTAAGGACTCGGCCATAAATGTTAAGAAGCCGAGTCAATTAAGAATGGGGAGCCCCCTAGTCTGCGGTTGCGCAGGCTAGGGGGCTTTTTTTTTTTTTTTTTTTTTTTTAAATTCTTAATCGAGCCAAACTAACCTCCTCGCGACGAGATGTGCGACAGGAAGTTACCCAGTTTATCGGAAGTTCTTTCACTTCTCTAAGCTTATTACCGCGGAGAGCTGACCACTCGTCGTGCCAGGACGACAGCACCGCTCTCCGCACTTCAAGCCTAAAGTCTTCCGAAGTAACACGTGAGATGATAATTCTGGGTTCTGTAGTTGCCGTCTTTGCTGCTAAATCTGCCATTTCATTCCCAGGCAAACCTACGTGACCAGGAATCCATGCACATACCACATCGCCACCAGAAGCGTGTAAAACATGGAGGGCATCCTGGATACGTTGTACAATAGGGTGGGGGTTATACAACTGACAAAGGCTCTGCAGTGCACTAAGGGAATCACTCAAAATCAGGCAGTCACCTAATTTACGACGGCGAACATACAAAACGGCTCGATAGATTGCATAAAGCTCTGCAGTAAAAATGGAAGTGCTATTTGGAAAACCGAATGTATATGGTTCGGTTCCATAAACATAAGCACATCCAACACCGTTGGTGTTCTTTGATCCATCGGTGTAAATATATCTACGGTCAGAGTAGCCTGACAAAAATTCTAAGAAACACGTGCGGATACTTGAAATAGGCACCGTGGACTTCTGGTGTATGGTCATCCCAAGATCTACATGGGGCGTACCAGATAGCCAAGGGGGGTAAAGTATCTCGCCCTTGGCGAACATCACAGGCAGTTCCACTCCAAGCTTCACTAGGAGCTCTTGGAAACGGAACCCCGCAGGCTTTGGATTAAGGGTGCTATTTCTATATCGTTCTCTTAGCGTGCTGGTGAAAAAAGAAGCGAACGTTGGGTGCTTAGGCATACATCTAAGCGCACAACCATAATTTGCCAAGAGAATCTCACGCCGATATTGCAGAGGAGCTTCTGCGGACTCGGCGTAAAGGCTCACCACTGGGCTTGTTGGAAAAGCTCCTGTTGCAATGCGGATGCCCCTATTATGGACCACGTCTAATCTTCTCAGCACAGATGGTCGTGCTGACGAATAAACAATACACCCATAGTCTAGCTTGGATCGGACCAATGCGCGATATATTCGCAACAAAATTGTTCGATCCGCTCCCCACGATTTGCCATTCAGTACTCGCATAATATTTAGGGAACGGTCACATCTCGCTCTTAGCTGTGCAATATGCGACGACCAACTAAGCTTCCTGTCCAAGATCAAACCCAGGAAGCGCGTCTCTTCTGCGAAGGCAAGTTCATCTGGACCAAATCGGAGCGAAGGTGGTAATCGTCTCCTACGGCGCCAGAAATTAATGCAGATTGTCTTCTCAGTTGAGAAATGGAAGCCGTTTTTCACGCTCCATTCTCTAAGGTTGTCCAAACATTGCTGCAGGCGCCGTTCTAAGAACGCCGTGCGCTGAGAAGTGCAATAGACAGCGATGTCGTCTACGAATAGGCATGACGAAACTCCAGGTGGAACACATTTCCAGATGGAGTTAATTGCTATAGCAAAGAGCGTGACACTTAGTACCGAACCCTGAGGTACTCCCTCCTCCTGAACAAAAGAATTAGAAAAAACCGAGCCGACCCTTACTCGGAAAAAGCGGTCCTTCATAAACTCCTGAATGAAAAGTGGTAGGCGTCCACGTATGTTCCAGGCATGCAGGGAACGTAGAATCCCTGCTCGCCAGCACGTATCATAAGCCTTCTCAAGATCGAAAAATATGCCAACGGTTTGACAGTTCTTCATGAAGTCGTCCATTATCTGTGTCGATATTGACACAAGATGGTCAACAGTTGAACGGCGTCGTCGAAAACCACACTGGATGTTAGTCAGTAGGTTACGACTTTCTAACCACAATACCAATCGTCCATTGATCATGCGTTCCATCACCTTGCAAACGTAACTGGTGAGGGAAATAGGACGATAGCTGGAGGGAAGATGACGGTCCTTCCCAGCCTTCAAGATGGGAATAACGGTGGCCTCCCGCCAATTTTCTGGGAGTATACTGTCAACCCAAACACGATTATAGACCTCGAGCAGGAATGCCTTACCTTCAGGAGAGAGCTGTTGTAACATTTGTACATGAATACCGTCCGGTCCTGGTGCTGAACATCGCGAAGATTTTAGGGAATGCTCCAGCTCCGCCATGGGGTGAGTGAGTGAGTAGGGTTTAAGGGCCCGTCGACAGCTAGGTCATTAGAGCCCCAAGTCAAAAGGATAAAAACAGTAAAAGCTCACCACCACTTAACACTCTTAACTATATATTTAAAACATCTTAGTAGCTAAAATAGATAAAATGTAAAACTTATCGAACTGGTAAGCTAAAAACAGTTAAAACTGGTAAATTCATCTAAAAACACTTAAAACGTGAACATTGATCTTAATAGGTAAGCAGATAAAGGGTAAAAAATAAAATCAAGAAATAAAATAGAGATTAAACCTGCTTACCAAGGTCAATACTGCCGACGAACCGCAGCACTGAATTAACAGCTACCGGGTCGTCGCCTAAGATTGACCTCAGAGTAGGACCCAGGACAAACAGCTGGCGCTCACGATTGTAACGCGGACAATCGACTAGGACATGGGCCACAGAGAGCCGAACGCCACAGGTGGAACATACCGGCGCCGGCTCACCACGCAGATAATGTCCATGTGTGATACGTGTGTGACCTATACGCAGGCGGGCCAAGATGACTTCTGCCCGCCTGGTATCCCTTGAAGATGTCAGCCAAGGTTGCACGGTGTCCTTGATTGTCCGCAATTGCGTGCCAGTGACATCCAACGCTTCCCACGATTGCTGCCAGACTGATAAAATATGACGTCGGAAGTACCGTTGTGCATCCGTGTAAGGCAGACTGCGTGTTAAAATCTCCGGCAAACGGCAGGCAGACTTAGCAGCCTCATCCGCCGCTTCATTGCCGGGAATGCCTACGTGGCCTGGGGTCCAGGTAAAAACAATCTGGTATCCACGCGAGAGCAACTGCGAAACGAGTGTCTGTATTTTCACAACTAGCGCTGACGTGTCAACAAACTGTTGCAATGCCTGCAGCGCGCTCAAGGAGTCGCAGCAGATGATAAAACTTCCAGGTACGGAACTGGAGATAAAAAGGACGAAATATAAGATTGCAAACAGCTCGGCGGTAAAAACGGAACTCAAGTCTGGAAGACGGTACTTGTGAGTTTCACCGTTATGCACAAAGCTACACCCTGTAGCCCCATCCACCTGGGAACCATCGGTAAATACCGGAGTGTAATTCCGGTAACGTCCCAGGATCTCGGTGAAAAGTTGACGATACACCGATGGAGGGGTAGCTAACTTAGCATTCGTCGAAAGCTCCAGGTCGAACTGGGCACGCTGTAATTGCCATGGAGGACAGCGGCCAAGAGAATGCCTTTCGACGGCAGGCATGCGCAGAGCGTGTGCGTTAAGCAGCTCGCGAAATCGAATACCGCTTGGGCGAGAGATCGTGCTATTCCGAAGATAACGGTGAACGAGTTCCGGGCGCAATACAGGATTAAAAGACGGGTGACCGGGGTGGGCTGCCAAACGGGCCACGTAAGAACACAATAAAAACGAGCGCCGAATAGAAAGTGGAGGTTCGCCAGAGTCAGCATACAGACACTCTACACGGCTAGTGCGGAAAGCTCCAGTAGCCAGACGGATGCCAGCATGGTGTACAGTATCTAAAAGACGGAGTTTAGAGGCGGACGCCGCGCCATAGATAAAACTACCGTAGTCTATTTTTGACCGCACCAGTGATCGATACAATCGTAACATAACTGTACGATCACCGCCCCAAGAAACTCCGGATAAAAGGCGGAGTACTCGAAGTGAGCGATCGCAGGAAGCACGTAGTTGGCGAATATGGTGCTCCCACGTCAGCTTACTGTCGAAGTGCAGGCCAAGGAACTTGAGGTGCGGGACAAACGGTAGACGTGTGCCGCGCAAATAAAAATCAGGAGGAGGGTGTACGCCGCGAACTCGATGGAAGTGGATACACTGAGTTTTCGTAGGTGAGAACTGAAAGCCGGAGCGAAGGGCCCAGTCTGCGATTGATGTTATGGTCAGCTGCAGTTGACGCTCAATGTGCTCGAGATTATACGAGCGATAGTGAGTGAGTGAGTGAGTGTATTGGGTTTAAGGGCCCGTCGACAACTTGGTCATTAGGGCCCCGAGTCCAGAAGTAAAATTACATACCGTCAAGTGTTAAAACATCACCCATTAAAAACTAAAAATCTAAGGTTAAAATAGATAAAAAACAAATAGAACGGGGAGTCTAAAAGAAAGATAAAAGCTAAAACAGTTCAAATGTAAAACTGGTCTAAAAAGATAACATAAAAACAGTTAAAACCTCAAAAGTGATTTTACAATGTACATAGATAAAAATACGAAGGTTAAAAATAAAATCACAAAGTAAAATACAAGTTACACCTGCTTATTGTAAGTGTTTGGTCTTCATCTTTTTCTTTTTCAGTCTTATCTTGACTGACTTGGGACCTGGTATGTTCAAGTCGCCATCCTCAGATGAGTCTGAAGAGCCCTGTCGGCTTGTTGAGCGGGAGCGGGACTTCCTTGATGATGGACGACTACTCACCCGGTCTTTAGGTCGCGAATGGTGAGCGTTTCCAGGTAAAACGGTGTGGCTACTGCTTTTGGATGGCTGGTGAGCAGGTGTCTGCACGGCGGAAGATTTAGTTGCCGGTGCAGGTGTATCACGGGACGGTGGAGAGGGAGGGGCGCTCGTTGGTGAGTCAGTCTGCGTGGCAGCATCAGCGACTGAAACGTGCTGAATGGCCACAGTGTGGGCAGGAGTGCGGCGGACTGCTGACGCGAAACCTAGGGTTGTCGCAGGTTTCAACTGTTCAAAGCGGCGACGTGCTTCCAAAAATGTGAGCCGTTCTTTCACGCGCAACTCCTGTATAGCTTTCTCGTCCATAAATTTAGAACACTGACGCGAGCTTGATGGATGGCTCTCTCCACAATTCACACAAAGAGGATCCCGTGTACATGCCGAGTCTTCATGGGCTGGTAATCCACAACGCTCACAAATAGATGGATTATTACAGGAAGTCTTAGTATGGCCGAACCGTTGGCACCTGAAACAACGCATTGGGTTTGGCACATACTGGCGTACAGCGGCACGTTCGTATCCACAAAAGATGTACTCAGGTAATTTCGTGCCTTTGAATGTTAGAAATACTGTACGCAAAGCTAACTCCTTGCCATCCTGTTTTCGCGTAAGGCGATAGGCCTGACATACACGCTGGTCAGAGAGAGAGGTGACAATCTCCTCATTCGACAGGTTGTCTAGACTTGAGGTGGTGACAACTCCCCTACAGGTATTAAGCGTTTTGTGTGGGGCTACCCGAATTGGGTAGGATCCCAACAACTTCGCTTTCGAGAGTTTCTGTGATTGCTCTGCCGTTTTGGTCTCGATTAACAGCGTACCGTCACGTAGTCTTGTCGCGTTCTGCACCGGGCCACATATTCTGTCTACCTCGCGTTTGATATAAAAAGGGCTAATATCCATAATCGTCTTCCCTTCACAAGCCAATGTCACAACAAGAAAAGAGTCAAAAAGAGAGGGTTTGCGCGGATACATATTGAAATTGGACCCCCATCCGGAACCGTCGGCGTCAGCCTGCCATCCGGGGGTCAAAGAAAACAGACACCAAAATCTCCACGGTCTGTGCCGCCATAGAGACCCCTCCATGACTGATCTCAAAGCGTACTTCAGAGGGGCTACCCTCCGATCTCCACTGCTTGTCCGCATGGGTAAACCGTTCACCACGTGACACCCCGGTTTTATGCCCCCACCACAGGAATAACCGCCTGTGGCTCCCCGCTTTAGCACACGCTGCCTCAACGGAGTCAGCGTGGATTCAGGGGACTTCGGGTTGATTACACCGGGGCTCCGTCAGCGGTAACACGTCCGGCCGGTGATACTAACCCGACGGCACGCGGCCGTCGGGAGATTAACACCGGCCGTGCCCTCAAGGAGCTACGTGGGTGTACTTGACGTGTGGACGGGCTCCGCACCTAAGGCTACACAAGGGGGCAGTGTGAAGGGTCCGCCTAACCTTCGCGCCTGAGACCTCCAAAGAGCACACAAGTCGGGGGCCGCGCTGAAAACCGTGGGACAGGACCACGGAGATAGGAAAGATCCCTGCTGGTGAGACAGGAGTTATAAATCTAGGAACTTACAAACTAATAATCAGAATAAACCTAGAAGAGGAAGAGGGTGATATAAAAAGCAACATAAAACGTCGCACGTGGCACAGTTAATGAAGGTGGAGGGGGTGAAGTGATAATGAGCAGCTCGGGGCCCCGGGTGCACCAAACCCGGACCTACCGTGGTAGGTTCCCCTGGGGGAGTTTGATTTCGGAGTCCTCTTCTCCTAGATGAGTCGTCGACCAAGACTAACGAGCCTCATCTACCCGTTGGAATGTTCTTAGCTTCCCCTCACCTCTTGCCTACCAGTGGTCACGAAGACTCACTTAGTAGGCCGTCTGGATCGGGTACTGAGCCCCTCCGCCACGGCAAGGCGACACTCCTTCGGAGGGGACGAGCGATAGTAAATTGCAAAGTCGTCAACATACAGTGACATCGGGATTCCGCTACGAACAACATCAGCGATTCCGTTGATTGCTGCGGCGAAGAGCGTGACACTCAGGATGGACCCCTGAGGCACACCATTCTCCTGAATCTTTTCCTGTGACAGGGTATTACCAATGCGGACACGAAATTTTCGAAGTCGTAAAAAGTTTAAAATGAACAGCGCTAAGTGACCGCGTAAACCGTAACCGTGCAGAGCACGAAGGATTCCATAGCGCCAGGTGGTGTCGTAGGCCTTCTCTAAATCAAAGAAGACACCCACGACATGCTGCTTCAGCCGAAAGGCATTCTGGATGTAAGCCTCTAAGCGTGTCAGATGGTCGACGCTAGAGCGATGGCGACGAAAACCGCACTGAATGTTGGTGAGCAGGTTATGCGTCTCTAGCCACCACACTAAACGAGTGTTAATCATCCGTTCGAAGGTCTTACAAACAACACTCGTTAGGCAAATAGGGCGGTAACTAGAGGGAAGTGTCCTGTCTTTTCCAGGTCGAGGGATAGGGATGACAATACCCACTCGCCAGGAGGACGGAAAGACCTGCTCGGGCCAGATACGATTATAAATACCAAGCAGTGAGTGAGTGAGTGAGTGAGTATTGTTTAAGGGCCCATCGACAACTAGGTCATTAGGGCCCTAAGTTCACAGAATAAAACAAGCCAACAATAAAACCTCACCCTAAAAAGCTAAAAGGTGAAAGTTAAAATAACTTAAAAAAGGTTAAAAAGTCTAAAACCGAGAGCTAAAACAGTTAAAAGTTAAACAACTGGTAAAAACGTAGACTTATAAAACTTAAAACTGATAAAATCTTTAAAAGGTAAAAAACAGAATAACATCCAAAGTAAAAACAACTAAAAGTCAATATCCGCCAATTTAAAGCACCTTACACTTGCTTGCAAAAATCAATCTTGGCAACAAACCGCAGTGCTGTATTGACAGCTACTGCGTCGTTGCCTAAAACAGAGCACAGTGTAAGGCCCAGGCCTAGGGACTGACGCTCATGACCGTATTGCGGACAATCATGAAGGACATGTGCGACGGAGAGTGGAACATTGCACGTCGCACAGACAGGCTCCGAATCACCACGCAAAAGATGTCCATGCGTGGCTCGAGTGTGGCCTATCCTCAGGCGGGTTAAAATCACTTCCTCACGCCTGGAATTCCTGCAGCTGGTCTGCCAGGGTTGTACAGTGTCCTTTATTGTCCGTAACTGAGTGCCAGCTAACGCTTCCCAAGATTGCTGCCAGTGGGTAAATAGATGGCGGCGAAAGTATTTCTGCACATCTACATAGGGTAGCGCACGGGTGGAGTATTCCGGGAGGCGGCATGCAGACTTTGCAGCCGCATCCGCCGCCTCGTTGCCCGGAATACCCACATGGCCTGGGATCCACGTAAAAACAAACTGGTATCCGCGAGACAGTAGTTGCGAGATCAACGTCTGAATTTTAATAATCAATGCCGAGGTGCCGATAAACTGTTGCAGGGCCTGGAGGGCGCTAAAAGAGTCGGAACAGATAATAAAACTTCCAGGACCTGAACTGGAGATAAAAAGCAGGAAATAAAATATGGCAAACAGCTCGGCGGTAAATACTGAACTGGCGTCTGGAAGGCGGTACTTGCGAACGTCGCCATGGTATACAAAAGCGGAACCCGTCGCACTACCCATCCGTGAGCCATCAGTAAATACCGGAGTATGAGTCCGGTATCGGCCCAGAACTGCGGTGAAAAGTTGGTGAAACACCGAGTGAGGGGTAGCTAACTTCGCACAGCTCGACAGCTCCAGGTCAAAGCGTGCACGCTGGAGCTGCCATGGATGGTATCGGCCATGTGAATGCCGCTCTACGGCTGGCAAGCGTAGATCGTGTGCGGTCAGAAGTTCTCGAAACCTGATGCCGCTTGGACGGGAGATAGTTGTATTCCGCGTATAACGGTACACTAGGTCTGGACGCAATACAGGTGGAAACGAAGGATGACCTGGATGAGCGGCCAACCTTGCCACGTAGGAACATAGTAACAACGAGCGTCGGGCAGACAGTGGGGGTTCGCCAGAATCAGCATACAGACAGTCCACTCTACTTGTACGGAAAGCCCCAGTAGCGAGACGGATACCAGTGTGATGTATTGTATCTAAAAGGCGGAGTTTAGAGGCGGATGCGGAGCCATAGATAAACAGCCGTAGTCTAATTTGGACCGGACCAGTGAACGATACAACCTCAACATGACCGTGCGATCGCCGCCCCAAGATACCCCAGATAAAACCCGGAGCACCCGAAGCGAACGATCGCAGGAAGCACGCAGATAACGAATATGGTGCTCCCATGTAAGTTTGGTGTCGAGGTGTAAGCCCAAGAATTTCAGGTGCGGAACAAATGGAAGATGCGTGCCACGCAAATAAAGATCAGGGGCCGGGTGTACGCCACGAAGTCGATGGAAGTGGTCACATTGTGTTTTCGTAGGGGAGAACTGAAAGCCGGTGCGAAATGCCCACTCGGCGATGGATGTTATAGCTAGCTGCAGTTGACGCTCGATGTGCTCTAAACTATGAGAGCGATAGTATATCGCAAAGTCGTCAACATACAGTGACATTGGTATTCCCCTACGAACAACACTGGCAATGCCGTTGATGGCCACGGCGAAAAGTGTTACACTCAGAATCGACCCCTGGGGTACACCATTCTCCTGGATTCGTTCTTGTGAAAGCGTATGGCCAATGCGGACACGAAATCGGCGAAGTTGTAAAAAATTAAGAACAAAGAGAGCTAGATGGCCACGTAAACCGTAGTCGTGTAAACTACGGAGGATACCATAGCGCCATGTAGTGTCGTAGGCCTTCTGCAGGTCGAAGAAGACCCCCACGACATGCTGCTTCATGAGAAAGGCATTCTGGATGTAGGCCTCCATGCGAGTAAGGTTATCGACACTCGAGCGATGACGACGAAAGCCGCACTGAACGTTGCTCAGCAGGTTATTCGTCTCTAGCCACCACACTAAGCGAGTGTTAATCATTCGTTCCATGGTCTTACAAACGACACTCGTCAGGCAGATAGGACGGTAGCTAGAGGGAAGTGTCCGGTCCTTCCCCGACCGAGGGATAGGGATGACAGTACCCTCGCGCCAGGAAGAAGGGAAAACCTGCTGAAGCCAGATGCGGTTGTACATGTTCAGCAGGAAGGTCAACGCCTCAGGTGGAAGATGAAGCAGCATTTGCCGGTGAATGTCATCAGGCCCAGGAGAAGAGTCCTTCGCGAGAGACAAAGCATGGGCTAGCTCCGCCTCCGTAAAATGAGCGTTGTACGGTTCACTAGAGTCACTTTTAAAATTGAGGACTACCCGCTCCGCAGATTCCTTGACTGGTAAAAAGGTAGTGTGGTAGCTTTGGGTTTGGCTATCAGCAGCGAAAGCGTCTGCGAGGGCGTCGGCGATATCCTGCTCGTGGGTGTAAGAGCGTCCCTGCACGGCAAGACCGGGTATTATCGTCCGGCGACACTTGCCGTACATACGCCGAACAGCATTCCACACTTGTGTTGCAGAGCTGCGACGGGAGAGGGAAGAGACGTAAGATTCCCAGGAGCTACGTTTTGCACTACGGAGCACAAAACGTGCCCTCGCACTAGCGCGTTTAAAAGATATAAAATTGGTCTCCGTAGGATGCAGGTGAAAAGCACGCAGAGCACGCCTACGAGCTTTGATAGCCAAGCGGCATTCCTCGGTCCACCACGGTACGGGAACGTGTCGTGGCGTAGAGGAACTTCGAGGAACGCTGGAATCTGCCGCGAGCAAGATAGAGCAGGTAAAGTACTCCACCATTTCATCAATGGTGTCAAAGCCATTGTCGTGTATGTGAATGAGGGATCGAAATTTCTCCCAATCAACCTTGGAAATAATCCAGTGAGGGTGTCGTGTTGGCACAGGATGGTGGACGGATAGGTGAATGTTAATGGGATAATGATCACTGCCATATAAGTCGGAGAGAACCGACCAATCCAGAATAGGTACTAGCGATGGGCTACAGAAGGAAACGTCTATGGCGGACTGTGTAGCGTAGGCAGATGATATGAAGGTAGGGACACCAGTATTTAACAAAAGTAAGCCGGACATATCGCACACGTCTGCTACAAGGCAACCACGAGCATCGTCAGTGTCGGAGCCCCAAAGGGTATTTTTGGCATTCAGATCGCCCAAAAACAAGATCGGTGGTGGAATCTGTGCCAAGAGAGCCCGAAGATCGTTTTGTTGTACGACACTGACCGGTGGCAGATAGACGTTACAAATAGACAGACTCAGACCCTGCAACTGGACGCGTACTGCCACAGCTTGCAGTGGCGAGTTAAGCGGGATGCTTGTGGCAGAGATGTTATGAGCCACCAGAGTGGTAACACCACCGCTTGCGCGCCAATCAGCTGCAGAGTCATGTCTAAATACCGAAAAACCACGGAGATGTAATGCGTGGTGAGGCTTCAAGTGGGTTTCTTGTAGACAGACAATTGATGGAGTTCTTTCAAAGACTAAGTGCTGTATGTCCGGAGAACGTGCCCGGAACCCATTAACATTCCACTGGATTATTTCCATATTAAAAAGAGATTAGTGGCCAGTCTTTATCTTTTTCTTCTTCTTTCGTTTCATCTTGGCGCATTTGGGACCAATGAAGTGGCTTTCCCCATCCTCTGGCGACTCCTCCGATGTTTGGGAGTCCGAAGATCCCCTACGGCTCGCAGAGCGGGAGCGGGACTTCATGGAGGACGTGGGACTGCTGGCTCGAACAACGTGCCTGGCTCGAGGTTTGTCCACAGAAGTGGTTGCACATGGGGACGGTTCGAGAGCTGAAGTCTGCACTGCGATAGATGTAGTCGCAGGAGGATTAGGGTGACGCTGTGGAGGAGTGCTCGCTGACCAATCGGTTTGTGTGCCAACGTCCGATACAGGTGCGTGTTGCAGGCCCACAGTGGTCACAGGAGGGCGGCGGGCAGCAGACCCATACCCGGTGGTGTTCGCAGGTTTTAGCTGTTCGAAGCGCCGCCGTGCTTCCAGAAACGTTAGGTGTTCCTTAACTCGTAACTCCTGGATACTCTTTTCATCAGAAAACTGTGGGCACTGACGCGAGCTAGAAGGATGTTTCCCTCCACAGTTCACGCAGCAGGGGTCCCGTGTACACGCGGTCTCTTCATGTGCTGCTAACCCGCATCGTTCACAAATAGCAGGATGCGTGCACGAGCTCCTTGTATGTCCGAACCTCTGACACTGGAAGCAGCGCATGGGGTTCGGTACATACGGACGTACAGCGGCCCGCTCATAACCGCAATAGATATATTCTGGCAAGGTGGTACCCTTGAACGTAAGAAACACCGTTCGTAAGGCGATCTCCTTGCCTTCCTGCTTTCGTGACAGACGGTACGCTTGACACACTCTTTGGTCCGAGAGACAGGTGACAATTTCCTCATTAGAGAGACTGTCCAAGCTAGAGGTGGTAACAACTCCCCGACATGAATTAAGCGACTTGTGTGGGGCTACCCGCACGGGATAGGATCCCAACAAATGCGCTTTAAGGAGCTTCTGTGACTGGTCTGAGTTTGTCGTCTCCAATAGCAGCGTACCGTCTCTAAGCATGTTGCGTTCTTGACTGGTCCACAAATCCGATCCACTTCCTTCTTTATATAGAAAGGGCTAATATCCTTCATCGATTTTCCATCACTTGCCAAGGTCATAACCAAGAAAACATCAGTGTAAGGGGTTTTGCGCGGATACATGATTGGTTTGGACCCCCTTCCGGAACCGTCGGCGTCAGCCTGCCATCCGGGGGTCAAAGGATAAAAGACACCAAAATCTCCACGGTCTGTGCCGCCATGGAGACCCCTCCATGACTGACCTCAAAGCGTACTTCAGAGGGGCTACCCTCCGATCTCCACTGCTTGTCCGCATGGGTAAACCGTTCACCACGTGACACCCCGGTTTTATGCTCCCACCACAGGAATAACCGCCTGTGGCTCCCCGCTTTAGCACACGCTGCCTCAACGGAGTCAGCGTGGATTCAGGGGACTTCGAGTTGATTACACCGGGGTTCCGTCAGCGGTAACACGTCCGGCCGGTGATACTAACCCGACGGCACACGGCCGTCGGGAGATTAACACCGGCCGTGCCCTCAAGGAGCTACGTGGGTGTACTTGACGTGTGGACGGGCTCCGCACCTAAGGCTACACATGGGTGCAGTGTGAAGGGTCCGCCTAACCTTCGCGCCTGAGACCTCCGAAGAGCACACAAGTCGGGGGCCGCGCTGAAAACCGTGGGACAGGACCACGGAGATAGGAAAGATCCCTGCTGGTGAGACAGGAGTTATAAAACTAAGGCCTTACTAACTAATAATCGGAATAAACCTAGAAGAGGAAGAGGATGATATAAAAGCAACATAAATCGCTGCACGTGGCACAGTTAATGTATATGGAGGGGGTGAAATGATGGTGCGTAGCTCGGGGCCCCGGGCGCGCCAAACCCGGACCTACCGTGGTAGGTTCCCCTGGGGGAGTTTGATTTCGGAGTCCTCTTCTCCTAGATGAGTCGTCGACCAAGACTAACGAGCCTCATCTACCCGTAGGAATGTTCTTAGCTTCCCCTCACCTCTTGCCCACCAGTGGTCACGAAGACTCACTTAGTAGGCCGTCTGGATCGGGTACTGAGCCCCTCCGCCACGGCAAGGCGACACTCCTTCGGAGGGGAATACCAAGCAGGAAAGACGAAGCCGAAGGTGGAAGGTGAAGCAGCATTTGTCGATGGATGTCATCTGGACCTGGAGAGGAATCTTTAGCAAGTGACAAAGAGTGCTCTAACTCCGCTACGGTAAAGGGTGCGTTGTACGGTTCAGTACAGTCACTACTAAAAGGAAGAACTATCCGCTCGGCAGATTCCTTGAGAGGTATAAAAGCTCTGTCGTAACTATTCGTTTGGCTAGTAGAAGCAAACGAAGTAGCAAGGGCGTCGGCGATATCCTGTTCGCTGATGTAATGCGATCCGCTTATGGCAAGGCCGGGAATGATAGTCCGGCGACACTTGCCATACATGCGGCGAACAGCAGTCCACACCCTCTGTGCCGGAGTGCGACGGGACAGAGAAGAGAGAAAAGTTTTCCACGATGTGCGTTTTGCACAGCGGAGAACAAATCGAGCCCTGGCACGAGAACGCTTACAAGCTATCAAGTTCTCCTCCGTAGGATGTGAACTGAAGACACGCAGAGCACGCTTCCTTGCTTTAATAGCCAAACTGCATTCCTCGGACCACCAAGGCACAGGAACGTGACGAGGTGTAGTAGAACCACGAGGAATGCTGGAATTCGCTGCGAGCAGGACAGAACAAGTAAAATATTCCACCAGTTCATCGATGGTGGGGAAGACATCGTTGTGAAGGTGAATGAGGGAACGAAATTTCCCCCAGTCAGCCTTGGAAATAATCCAGTGAGGATATCGTGTTGGCACAGGATGGAGAATAGATATGTGAATGCTAATGGGAAAATGATCACTGCCAAAGAGGTCGGAGAGCACCGACCAATCAAGGAGTGCCACTAGTGACGGACTACAGAAGCTCACGTCTAAAGCGGAGTAGGTACCGTAGGCAGATGATAAAAAGGTAGGGGCACCAGTGTTTAATAGAAGTAGGCCAGACATATCACAAACGTCTGCTACAAGGCAACCACGAGCATCGTCAGTGTCGGAGCACCACAAGGTGTTTTTGGCATTCAGATCGCCTAGAAGAAGAAACGGTGGCGGAATCTGTGCCAAGAGAGCCCGAAGTTCGTTCTCGTGTACGACACTGACCGGTGGCAGATAGACATTACAGATAGAGAAAGAAAGGCTCTGCAGCTGTACACGTACCGCTACAGCTTGGAGCGGCGTGTTTAGTGGTATGCTGGTGGCAGGGATGGTATTCGCCACCAGAATAGCAACACCACCGCTTGCCCGACGATCAGTTGGAGAATCATGTCTAAAGGCCACAAATCCACGAAGATAGAGTGCGTGATGAGGTTGCAGATGGGTTTCCTGTAGACAGACGATAGATGGACAGCGTTGAGAAATTAGATGCTGTATGTCCGGAACACGTGCCCGGAACCCATTAACATTCCACTGGATTATTTCCATAGTGAAAAAGGATTAATGGCTAGTCTTCATCTTTTTCTTCTTTTTCACCTTGGCTGACTTAGGTCCAACTATGTGGAAGTCGCCGTCCTCTGGCGATTCCTCGGAGGTGTGCGAGGCAGAGGATCCCCTACGACTCGCAGAGCGAGAGCGGGATCTCTGAGAGGACGTGAGACTACTTGCGCGAACTTTATGTCGCGAACGACTTCCATCGATAGGATCCTTACCGCTTCCTAACGGCTTGGAAACTGTGGTCTGCACGGCGGAAGATGTTTTAGACACTGCACTTTTTCGACTAACTGTTGGGGTGCTCTCTGGAAGGTCAGTCTGTGTCGAGGCATTTGCAACGGTGACATGTTGCAAGCCGATAGTAGCAACAGGAGGGCGCCGAGCTGCCGACGAATAAGCTAAGGTGGTGGCAGGCTTCAGTTGTTCGAAACGCCGACGCGCTTCTATAAATGTCAGGCGCTCCTTTACCCGCAACTTCTGAATACTCTTTTCGTCCAAGAACTTAGGACACTGACGTGAGCTAGATGGATGGTTACCGCCACAGTTCACACAACATGGGTCTCAAGTGCAAGCCGTGTCTTCGTGTGCCGGTAAGCCGCAACGTTCACAAGCTGCAGGATGGTTACACGAGGTCCTAGTATGCCCGAATCTCTGACACTGAAAACAGCGCATGGGATTCGGGACATACGGTCGTACTGCAGCACGCTCGTAGCCACTGTAGATGTATTCTGCTAGCTGAGTGCCCTTAAACGTAAGGAATACTGTACGTAAGGCACACTCTTTCCCATCCTGTTTCCGAGTTAATCGGTATGCTTGGCACACTCGCTGATCAGAGAGGCAGGTGACAATTTCTTCGTTGGAGAGATCGTCGAGGCTGGAAGTGGTTACTACTCCTCTACACGAGTTGAGGGTCTTATGTGGGGCTACCCGGATAGGGTAGGAGCCCAACAAACTCGCCTTCAACAGCTTCTGCGACTGATCTCCATTCATCACCTCGATCAATAACGTGCCATCTCTAAGTCTGGTTGCGTTTTTAACCGGGCCACAGATCCTATCGACTTCCTTTTTGATATAGAACGGGCTAATGTCCTTCATCGTCTTTCCTTCACATTGCAAGGTCAGCACCAAAAAACTGTCAATGAGGGAGGGTTTGCGCGGAGACATGATTATTTGGACCCCCATCCGGAACCGTCGGCGTCAGCCTGCCATCCGGGGGTCAAAGGATAAAAGACACCAAAATCTCCACGGTCTGTGCCGCCATGGAGACCCCTCCATGACTGACCTCAAGGCGTACTTCAGAGGAGCTACCCTCCGATCTCCACTGCTTGTCCGCATGGGTAAACCGTTCACCACGTGACACCCCGGTTTTATGCCCCCACCACAGGAATAACCGCCTGTGGCTTCCCGCTTTAGCACACGCTGCCTCAACGGAGTCAGCGTGGATTCAGGGGACTTCGGGTTGATTACACCGGGGCTCCGTCAGCGGTAACACGTCCGGCCGGTGATACTAACCCGACGGCACGCGGCCGTCGGGAGATTAACACCGGCCGTGCCCTCAAGGAGCTACGTGGGTGTACATGACGTGTGGGCGGGCTCCGCACCTAAGGCTACACATGGGGGCAGTGTGAAGGGTCCGCACAACCTTCG
Organism: Tenodera sinensis; assembly: GCA_030765045.1. Taxonomy (NCBI): domain Eukaryota; kingdom Metazoa; phylum Arthropoda; class Insecta; order Mantodea; family Mantidae; genus Tenodera; species Tenodera sinensis. The sequence goes on from CM060968.1 coordinate 120,883,846, forward strand.
CGCCTGAGACCTCCGAAGAGCACACAAGTCGGGGGCCGCGCTGAAAACCGTGGGACTGGACCATGGAGATAGGAAAGATCCCTGCTGGTGAGACAGGAGTTATAAATCTAGGAACTTACAAACTAATAATCAGAATAAGCCTAGAAGAGGAAGAGGGTGATATAAAAAGCAACATAAAACGTTGCACGTGGCACAGTTAATGAAGGTGGAGGGGGTGAAGTGATAGTGAGCAGCTCGGGGCCCCGGGTGCGCCAAACCCGGACCTACCGTGGTAGGTTCCCCTGGGGGAGTTTGATTTCGGAGTCCTCTTCTCCTAGATGAGTCGTCGACCAAGACTAACGAGCCTCATCTACCCGTTGGAATGTTCTTAGCTTCCCCTCACCTCTTGCCCACCAGTGGTCACGAAGACTCACTTAGTGGGCCGTCTGGATCGGGTACTGAGCCCCTCCGCCACGGCAAGGCGACACTCCTTCGGAGGGGAGCTCCGCCATGGTGAAAAGGCGATTGTAATCTTCTACGTTTCTAGAACGAAACGTGAAGCCTTGAGATTCCACCTGAGTTTTAAATGGAAGGAACTCAGGGGAGTAGTTTTCCGAGCTAGACACTTGTGCGAAAGCACTGCCAAAGGTATTGGCCACTTCAAATGAATCAACAACAGCTCCTGTGGCTGTTTTTAGTCCCGCTATTGGTATTTGGGTCGTTTTAGCTGCAACACGCCTTAATCTATCCCACACAACCGAGGAAGGTGTGTGTCGGTTAAATGAAGCTACAAATTTGCTCCATGATGACTTTTTGCTATCCTTAATGACTTGTCTGGACCTGGCGCGCATTTTCTTGTATTCAATCAGGTTTTCCAAAGTAGGGTGACGTTGGAAAACCCTAAGTGCACGCCTTCGAGCACGAATGGCATTCCGACATTCTTCCGTCCACCAGGGGACGGGAAATCGACGGGGGTGTGTAGTCTACCGCGGAATCGACTGTTCAGCAGCAGAGAGAATCGTCTCCGTGAGATGCTGCGCCAAATTATGCACTGAGTCGTGCTCGTTGTACGTAAAGACAGCCAACTGGGTGTAGAGGTTCCAGTTGGCATGGTCCAAACGCCATCTGGGCATACGTGTGGAATACGTATGTTGCGTCAAGAGACTAATAAGACATGGGAAGTGGTCACTAGAGTGTAAATCAGAGATGACATTCCATTGTAAGGAGACTGCCAACTGAGGTGAACAAACTGCAAGGTCAAGGTGTGAGAAGCTGTTATGAGAGTCCGAAATGAATGTAGGCTCTCCAGTGTTGAGGAGAGCTAGGTTGTGACTGTCCAAAAAATCGGAAATGAGTGTACCTCTCTCTCAAGCGCGACTTGAACCCCAAAGTGGGTGGTGCGCATTGAAGTCTCCCACCAACAGAAACGGTGTTGGCAACTGGGAAACTAGATCTTCTAAATCAATGTGCGAGAAGTCATGGGACGGAGGCAAATAAACATTACAGATAGTGAAATGTATGTTTGGCAGTTTAATCCATACAGCAACTGATTGTATATCAGAGTGCAAAGGTAGAGTTTGCATATATACGTCATCTCTGACAAGTATCATAGCGCCGCCATGTGCCGGTACACCCTCTTCTGGTGTAACAATGCTTATGGATTCACGTCGCGTCACAAGCGCATGGCATCGCTTGATATCGCATCTTATGTGCATCGCATCGCATGCGGATTGAGTCACGTCGCGTCACAGTCGAATGGCATCGCTTGATTTCGCATCTCATGTGCATCGCATCTCATGCACATTGAGTCACGTCGCATCCCATGCGCATAGCATCGCTTGATGTCGCATCCTATGTGTATCGAATCGCATGCGCATTGAGTCACGTCGCGTCGCATGCGCATGGCATTGCTTGATATCGCATCTTAAGTTCATCGCATGTTCATTGAGTCACGTCGCACCACATGCGCATGACATCGCTCGATATCGCATCTTTTGTGCATCGCTTCACATGCGCATTGAGTGACATCGCGTCATATGCGCATGGCATCGCTTGATATCGCATCTTATGTGCATCGCATCGCAGCGCATTGAGTCACATCGCATCACGCGCGCATGGCATCGCTCAACATTGCATCTTATGGGCATCGCATCGCTTGCGCATTGAGTCAAATCGCATCACACGCGCATGGCATCGCTCGAGATCGTATCTTATGTGCATCGCATCCCATGCGCATTGAGTCACATCGCTTCACATGCGCATGGCATCGCTTGATGTCGCATCTTATGTGCATCGCATCGCATGCGCTTTTGAGTCACATCATGTCACAGGTGCATGGCAACGCTTGATATCGCATCTTATGTGCATCGCGTCGCATGCGCATTGAGTCACGTGGCGTCACATGCTCATGGCATCGCTTGATATCGCATCTCATGTGCATCGCATCGCATGCGCATTGAGTCACGTCGCATCACATGCGCATGGCATCGCTTCATATCGCATCTTATGTGCATCGCATCGCATGGGCATTTAGTCACGTACCGTCACATGCGCATGTCATTGCTTGATATCGCATCTCATGTGCATCGCATCGCATGTGCATTGAGTCACGTCGCACCACATGTGCATGACATTCGATATCGCATCTTATGTGCACCGCATCGCATGCGCAGTGAGTCACGTCGCGTATATGCGCATGGCATGACTTGATATGGCATCTTATGAGCATCGCATCGCATCCTTATTGAGCCACGTCGCGTCACATGCGCATGGCATCGCTTGATATCGCATCCCATGCGCATTGAGTCACTTCGCGTCACATGCGCATGGCATTGCTTGATATCACATCTCATGTGCATCGCATCGCATGTGCATTGAGTCATGTCGCACCACATGTGCATGACATTCGATATGGCATCATATGTGCACCGCATCGCATGCGCAGTGAGTCACGTCGCGTCATATGCGCATGGCATGACTTGATATGGCATCTTATGAGCATCGTATCGCATTCTTATTGAGCCACGTCGCGTCATATGCGCATGGCATCGCTTGATGTCGCATCTTATGTGCAACGCATCGCATGTTTATTGAGTCACGTCGCGTCACATGCGCATGGCATGACTTCATATGGCATCTTATGAGCATCGCATCGCATTCTTATTGAGTCACGTCGCGTCACATGCGCATGGCATCGCTTGATATCGCATCATATGTGCATCGCATCGCATGCGCATTGAGTCACATCGCGTCATATGCGCATGGCATCGCTTGATATCGCATCTTATGTGCATCGCATCGCAGCGCATTTAGTCACATCGCGTCATATACGCATGGCATCGCTTGATATCGCATCTTATGTGCATCGCATCGCATCGCATGCGCATTGAGTCACAGCGCGTCAAATGCACATGGCATCACTTTATATCACCTCTTATGTATATCGCATCGCATGCGCATTGAGCCACGTCGCGTCACATGCGCATGGCATCGCTTGATATCGCATCTTATGTGCATCGCATCGCATGCGCATGGAGACACGTGGCGCAACATGCGCTTGGCATCGCTTCATATCGCATCTTATGTGCATCGCATTGCATGCGCATTGAGTCACATCGCATCACATGCGCATGGCATCGCTGGATATCGCATCTTATTGGCATCGCATCGCATGCGCATTGAGTCACGTCGCGTCGCATGTGCATGGCATTGCTTGATATCGCATCTTATCTTCATCGCATCGCATGTGCACTGAGTCACGTCGCACCACATGCGCATGACATCGCTCGATATCGCACCTTTTGTGCATCGCATGGCATGCGCATTGAGTCACAGAGCATCAGATGCGCATGGCATCGCTTGATATAGCATCTTATGTGCATCGCATCGCATGCACATTGAGTCACATCGCGTCACATGCGCATAGCATCAGTTGATATCGCATCTTATGTGCATTGCATCGCATGCGCACTGAGTCACTTCGCATCACATGCGCATGGCATCGCTTGATATTACATCTTATGTGCATCACATCGCATGCGCATGTCTTCGCTTGATATCGCATCTTATGTGCAACGCATCGCAGCGCATTGGGTCACATACGCATGCATCGCTCGAAACCGCATCTTATGTGGATCGCATGCGCATTGAGTCACATCGCTTCTCATGCGCATGGCATCGCTTGATATCGCATCTTATGTGCATCGCGTCGCATGCGCATTGAGTCACGTCGCGTCTCATGCACATGGCATCGCGTGATATCGCATCTTATGTGCATCGCATCGCATTCGCATTGAGTCACCTCGCGTCAACTGCGCATTGCATCAGTTGATATCGCATCTTATGTGCATCGCATCGCATGCGCATTGAGAAACTTTGCATCACATGCACATGGCATCGCTCGACAACGCATCTTATGTGCATCGCATCGCATGCGCATTGAGCCATGTCTGGTCACATTTTCGTGGCATCGCTTGATATCGCATCTTATGTGCATCACATCGCATGAGCATTGAGTCACGTCGCGTCACATGCCCATGGCATCGCTTGATATCGCATCTTATGCGCATCGCATGTGCATTGAGTCACGTCGCGTCACATGCGCATGGCATCCCTTAATATCGCATCTTATGTGCATCGCATCGCATGCGCATTGAGCCACGTCGCATCACATGCTAATGGCATTGCTTGATATCGCACCTTATGTGCATCGCATCGCATGTGCATTGAGTCACGTCGCTCCACATGCGCATCACATCGCTCGACATCGCATCTTTTGTGCATCGCGTCGCATGCGCATTGAGTGATATGCGTCATACACGCATGGCATAGCTTGATATCGCATCTTATGTGCATCGCATCACAGTGCATTGAGTTACATCGCGTCACATACGCATGCATCGCTCGGCATCGCATCTTATGTGCATCGCATGCGCATTGAGTCACATCGCATCACATGCGCATGGCATCGCTGGATATCACATCTTATGTGCATCGCATCGCATGCGCATTGAGTCACGTCGCGTGTAATGTGCATGGCATCGCTTGATATCGCATCTTATGACCATCGCATCGCATGCTTATTGAGTCACGTCGCGTCACATGCGCATGGCATCGCTTGATATCGCATCTTATGTGCATCGCATCGAAGGCGCATTGACCCACAGCGCGTCAGATGCCAATGGCATCACTTGATATCGCATCTTTTGTGCATCGCATTGCATGTGCATTGAGTCACTTCGCATCACATGCACATGGCATTGCTTGATATCGCATCTTATGTGCATCGCATCGCAGCGCATTGAGTCACGTCGCGTCGCATGTGCATGGCATTGCTTGATATCGTATCTTATGTTCATCGCATCGCAAGTGCATTGATTCACGTCGCACCACATACGCATGCATCGCTCGACATCGCATCTTATGTGCATCGCATGCGCATTGAGTCACTTCGCGTCACATACGCATGGCTTCGCTTGATATTGCAACTTATGTGCATCGCATCGCAGGCACATTGGGTCACGTCGCGTCACATGCGCATGTCATCGCTTGATATCGCATTTTATGTGCATCGCATCTCATGCGCATTGAGTCATGTCGCATCACATGCGCATGGCATCGCTTGAAATTGCATCTTATATTCATCTCATCGCATGTGCATCGAGTCACGTCGCACCACATGCGCATGACATCGTTCGACATCGCATCTTTTGTGCATCGCATCGCATGCGCATTGGGTGACATCGCGTCATATATGCATGGCATCGTTTGATATCGCATCTTATGTGCTTCGCAGAGCATTGAGTTACATCCCGTCACATACGTAAGCATCGCTCGACATCGCATCTTATGTGCATCGCATGCGCATTGAGTCACATCGCATCACAAGCGCATGGCATCGCTCTACATTGCATCTTGTGTGAATTGCATCGCATGCGCATTGAGGTACGTCGCGTCACATGCGCATGGCATCGCTTGATATCGCATCTTATGTGCATTGCATCGCATGCGCATTGAGTCACTTCGCATCCCATGCGCATGGCATCGCTTCATATCGCACCTTATGTGCATCGCTACGCATGCGCTTTGAGTCACAAATCATCACATGCGCATGGCATCGCTCGACAACTCATCTTATGTGCATCGCATCGCATGCGCATTGAGTCATGTCTCGTCACATTTGCATGGCATCGCTTGATACCGGATCTTAAGTGCATCGCATCGCATGTCCATTGAGCCACGTCGCGTCACATGTGCATGGCATCGCTTGATATCGAATCTTATGTGCATCGCATCGCATGCGCATTGAGTCACGTCGCGTCGCATGCGCATGGCATTGCCTGATATCGCATCTTATGTTCATCGCATCGCATGTGCATTGAGTCACGTCGCACCACATGCGCATGACATCGCTTGATATCGCATCTTATGTGCATCGCACCGCAGCGCATTTAGTCACATCGCGTCATATACGCATGGCATCGCTTGATATCGCATCTTATGTGCATCGCATCGCATGCGCAGTGAGTCACGTCGCGTCACATGCGCATGGCATCGCTTGATATGGCATATTATGAGCATCGCATCGCATGCTTTTTGACTCACGTCGCGTCACATGCCCATGGCATCGCTTGATATCGCATCTTATGTGCATCGCATCGCATCGCATGCGCATTGAGTCACAGCGCGTCACATGCACACGGCATCACTTTATATCGCCTCTTATGTGCATCGCATCGCATGCGCATTGAGCCACGTCTCGTCACATACGCATGGCATCGCTTGATATCGCATCTTATGTGCATCGCATCTCATGCGCATGGAGACACGTCGCGCAACATGCGCTTGGCATCGCTTCATATCGCATCTCATGTGCATCGCATCGCATGCGCATTGAGTCACATCGCTTCACATGCGCATGGCATCGCTTGATATGGCATCTTATGTTCATCGCATCGTATGCGCATTGAGTCACCTCGCGTCACATGCGCATGGCATCAGTTGATATCTCATCTTATGTGCATCCCATCGCATGCGCATTGTGAAACTTCGCATCACATGCGCATGGCATCGCTCGACAACGGATCTTATGTGCATCGCATTGCATGCGCATTGAGCCATGTCTGGTCACATTTGCGCGGCAAGGCTTGATATCGCATCTGATGTGCATTGAGTGATATGCGTCATATACGCATGGCATAGCTTGATATCGCATCTTATGTCCATCGCATCGCAATGCATTGAGTTACATCGCGTCACATACGCATGCATCGCTCCACAACGCATCTTATGTGCATCGCATCGCATGCGCATTGAGACATGTCTGGTCACATTTGCGTGGCATCGCTTGATATCGCATCTTTTGTGCATCACATCGCATGAGCATCGAGTCACGTCGCGTCACATGCGCATGGCATCCCTTAATATCGCATCTTATGTGCATCGCATCGCATGCGCATTGAGTCACGTCGCATACATGCAAATGACATTGCTTGATATCGCATCTTATGTGCATCGCATCGCATGTGCATTGAGCCACGTCGCACCACATGCGCATGACATCGCTCGACATCGCTTCTTTTGTGCATCGCATCGCATGCGCATTGAGTGATATGCGTCATATACGCATGGTAGCGCTTGATATCGCCTCTTATGTGCATCGCATCGCAGTGCATTGAGTGACATCGCGTCACATACGCATGCAGCGCTCGACATCGCATCTTATGAGCATCGCATGCGCATTGAGTCACTTCGCATCACTCGCGCTTGGCATCGCTCGACACTTAGCATCTTATGTGCATCGCGTCGCATGCGCATTGAGTCACATCGCGTCAAATGCACATGGCATCGCTTGATTACGCATCTTATGTGCATCGCATCGCATGCGCTTTTGAGTCGCATCACGTCACATGCGCTTGGCATCGCTTGATATCGCATCTTATGTGCATCGCATCGCATGCGCATTGAGTCGCGTCGCAACACATGTACATCGCATCGCTTGATATCGCATCTCATGTGCAACGCATCGCATGCGCATTGAGTCACGTCGCATCAGATGCCAAAGGCATCGCTTGATATCGCATCCTATGTGCATCGCATCGCATGCGCATTGAGTCACGTCGCATCAGATGCTAAAGGCATCGCTTGATATCGCCTCTTTTGTGCATCGCATCGCATGCGCATTGAGTGATATGCGTCATATACGCATGGCATAGCTTGATATCGCATCTTATGTGCATCGCATCGCAGGCGCATTGACCCACAGCGCGTTAGATGCCAATGGCATCACTTGATATCGCATCTTTTCTGCATCGCATCTCATGCGCATTGATTCGCGTCGCAACACATGTACATCGCATCGCTTGGTAACGCATCTCATGTGCATCGCATCGCATGCGCATTGAGTCACGTCGCATCAGATGCCAAAGGCATCGCTTGATATCGCATCTTATGTGCATCGCATGCGCATTGAGAAACATCGCATCACATGCGCATGGCATCGCTGGATATCGCATCTTAAGTGCATCGCATCGCACGCGCATTGAGTCACGTCGCGTCGCATGTGCATGGCATTGCTTGATATCGCATCTTATGTGCATCGCATCGCATGTGCATTGAGTCACGTCGCGTCACATGCGCATGGCATTTCTTGATATCGCATCTTATGTGCATTGCATCGAAGGCGCATTGACCCACAGCGCGTCAGATGCCAATGGCATCACTTGATATCGCATCTTTTCTGCATCGCATCGCATGCGCATTGAGTCACTTCGCATCACATGCATATGGCATTGCTTAATATCGCATCTTATTTGCATCGCATCCCAGCGCATTGAGTCACATCGCGTCATATACGCATGCATCGCTCGACATCGCATCTTATGTGCATCGCATGCGCATTGAGAAACATCGCATCGCATGCGCATTGAGTCACGTCGCATTGCATGCGCATGGCATCGCTTGATATTGCATATTATGTTCATCTCATCGCATGTGCATTGAGTCACGTCGCACCACATGCGCATGACATCTTTCGACATCGAATCTTTTGTGCATCGCATGCGCATTGAGTCACATCGCATCACACGCGCATGGCATCGCTCTACATCGCATCTTATGTGAATTGCATCGCCTGCGCATTGAGGTACGTCGCGTCACAAGCGCATGGCATCGCTTGATATCTCATCTTATGTGCATCGCATCGCATGCGCATTGAGTCACATCGCGTCACATGCGCACGACATCACTTGATACCGCATCTTATGTGCATTGCATCGCATGCGCATTGAGTCACTTCGCATCACATGCGCATGGCATCGCTTCATATCGCACCTTATGTGAATCGCAACGCATGCGCTTTGAGCCACAAATCATCACATGCGCATGGCATCGCTTGATATCGCATCTTATGTGCATCGCATCGCTAGCACATTGAGCCATGTCTGGTCACATTTGCGTGGCATCGCCTGATATCGCATCTTATGCGCATCGAATGTGCATTGAGTCGCGTCGCGTCACATGCGCATGGCATCCCTTAATATCGCAACTTATGTGCATCGCATCGCATGCGCATTGAGTCACTTCGCATCCCATGCGCATGGCATCGCTTGATATCGCATCTTATGTGCTTCGCATAGCATGCGCTTTTGAGTAACGTCGCATCCCATGCGCATGACATCGCTCAATAATGCATCTTTTGTGCATCGCATCTCATGCGCATTGAGTGACATCGCGCCATATGCGCATGGCATCGTTGGATATCGCATCTTATGTGCATCGCAGCGCAGCGCATTGGGTCACATCGCGTCACTATCGCATGCATCGCTCGACATCGCATCTTATGTGCATCGCAAGCCCATTGAGTCACGTCGCGTCACATGCGCATGGGATCGCTTGAGTGAGTGAGTGAGTGGTTAGGGTTTAAGGGCCCGTCGACAGCTAGGTCATTAGAGCCCCAAGTCAAAAGATAAAAAAATGGATAAAACTCACCACCACTTAAATATTAAAACGCAAGCTAAAACAGCCAAAAGTTAAAAATGTTAAAACTTAAAACTTGTCCAAAAAGTATGCTCAAAATAGTTAAAAGCGTGTAAAATGATCTAAAAAGGTAAGCAGATAAAATAGAAAAGGTAAAAGGTAAAACCACTCAATAAAATTTAAACTTGCTTACCAAAGCCAATGCTGCCGACGAACCGCAGCACTGAATCCACAGCTACCGGGTCGTCGCCTAACATCGTCTTTAAACTAGAACCCAGGCCAAACAACTGGCGCTCACGATTGTAGCGCGGACAATCAACTAGGACATGGGCCACAGAGAGCTGAACGCCACAGGTGGGACATACCGGCGCCGGCTCACCACGCAGATAGTGTCCATGCGTGATGCGCGTGTGACCTATTCTCAGGCGGGCCAAGATGACTTCTGCCCGCCTGGTATCCCTTGAAGATGTTATCCAAGGCTGCACCGTTTCCTTGATTGTCCGCAATTGCGTGCCAGTGACATCCAACGCTTCCCACGATTGCTGCCAGACTGATAAAATATGACGTCGGAAGTACCGTTGTACATCAGTGTAGGGAAGACTGCGTGTTAAGATCTCCGGCAAACGGCAGGCAGACTTAGCAGCCTCATCCGCTGCTTCATTGCCGGGAATGCCTACATGGCCTGGGGTCCAGGTAAAAACAATCTGGTATCCGCGCGAGAGCAACTGCGAGACGAGTGTCTGTATTTTCACAACTAGCGCTGACGTGCCGACAAACTGTTGCAATGCCTGCAGTGCGCTCAGAGAGTCGCAGCAGACGATAAAACTTCCAGGAACGGAACTGGAGATAAAAAGGACGAAATAAAATATTGCAAACAGCTCGGCGGTAAAGACGGAACTCAAGTCTGGCAGACGGTACTTGTGAGTCTCACCGTTATGCACAAAGCTACACCCTGTAGCCCCATCCACCTGGGAACCATCGGTAAATACCGGAGTGTAATTCCGGTAACGTCCCAGGATCTCGGTGAAAAGCTGACGATACACCGATGGAGGGGTAAACAACTTAGCATGCATCGAAAGCTCCAGGTCGAACTGGGCACGCTGTAATTGCCATGGAGGACAGCGGCCAAGGGAAAACCGTTCGACAGCAGGCATGCGCAGCGCGTGTAAGTTAAGCAGTTCGTGAAATCGAATACCGCTTGGGCGAGAGATCGTGTTATTCCGAAGATAACGGTGAGCGAGTTCCGGGCGCAATACAGGATTAAAAGACGGGTGACCAGGATGGGCCGCCAAACGGGACACGTAAGAGCACAATAAAAACGAGCGCCGAATAGAAAGTGGGGGTTCGCCAGAGTCAGCATACAGACACTCTACACGGCTAGTGCGGAAAGCTCCAGTAGCCTGACGGATACCAGCATTATGTACAGTATTTAAAAGACGGAGTTTAGAGGCGGACGCCGCGCCGTAAATAAAACTACCGTAATCTAGTTTGGACCTCACCAATGAACGATACAGCCTCAACATGACAGTGCGATCGCCACCCCAAGACACTCCAGATAAAACCCGGAGCACTCGAAGCGAACGATCGCAGGAGCCACGAAGTTGACGAATATGGTGCTCCCATGTGAGTTTGCTGTCTAGGTAAAGGCCCAAGAACTTGATGTGCGAAACAAACGGCAGGGGTGTGTCACGCAAACGGAGTTCTGGAGGAGGGTGTACACCGCGAAGTCGATGAAAGTGGACACATTGTGTTTTCGTAGGGGAGAACTTGAAGCCGGCGCGAAGGGCCCAGTCGGTGATAGAGGATATGGTCAGCTGCAGTTGACGTTCTATATGTTCGAGACTATAAGATCGATAATAGATCGCAAAATCGTCAACATACAGCGACATCGCTATTCCCCTACGAACGACACTAGCAATGCCGTTAATGGCAACGGTGAAAAGAGTTACACTAATAATCGACCCCTGGGGCACACCATTTTCTTGGATCCTCTCCTGTGAGAACGTATTGCCAATGCGGACACGAAAGCGACGCAGGGCTAAAAAGTTAAAAAGAAAGATTGCTAAAAGACCTCGCAAACCATACCCGTGAAGAGTACGGAGAATACCATGACGCCATGTGGTATCGTAGGCCTTCTCCAGATCGAAGAAGACACCCACGACATGCTGCTTCAAAAGAAAGGCATTTTGGATGTAGGCTTCCATGCGTGTCAGATTGTCGACACTGGAGCGATGACGACGAAAACCGCACTGAACATTGCTCAGCAGGTTGTTCGTCTCTAGCCACCATACTAAGCGAGTGTTGATCATCCGTTCAAAGGTCTTGCAGACGACACTCGTCAGGCATATAGGACGGTAGCTAGAGGGGAGTGTACGGTCTTTTCCGGGTCGAGGGATAGGGATTACAACACCCTCTCGCCAGGAAGATGGAAAAACCTGCTGAAGCCAGATGCGGTTATAGATGCTCAACAGGAATGATAGAGCCGCAGATGGAAGATGAAGCAGCATTTGGCGATGGATGTCATCAGGACCAGGAGAAGAGTCGTGAGCGAGGGACAAAGAATGCGCCAGTTCCGCTTCAGTAAAAGGTGCATTGTAGGGTTCACTACAATCACTATTAAAATTTAGGCTTATCCGTTCCGCGGATTCCTTAATCGGTAAAAAGGCTCTGTCGTAGCTTTGAGTTTGGCTAGTAGTGGCGAAGGAATCGGCAAGGGCGTCGGCGATATCCTGCTCGCTGGTGTATATGGAGCCCTGTACGACAAGACCGGGGATGATTGTCCGGCGACACTTACCGTACATACGCCGGACGGCAGTCCACACCTTCTGGGCCGAACTGCGACGTGAAAGGGAAGACACGTAAGATTCCCAGGATGTGCGTTTTGCATTGCGCATTACAAAGCGAGCCCTTGCACGAGAGCGTTTAAAAGCAGTAAAATTCGCCTCCGTAGGGTGTGCTCGGAAAACACGCAGAGCACGCTTACGAGCTTTAATAGCCAAACGGCATTCCTCGGACCACCAGGGCACAGGAACGTGTCGTGGTGTAGATGAACCTCGAGGAATGCTAGAATCTGCTGCGAGAAGTAAGTAAGTAAGTAGTGTGGTTTTAGGGCGCTCAACTGCTAAGGTTATTAGCGCCCAAGTATAACTAAAAGCTTAAAAATGTAAGTTACAAAGTAACAAACTAACAGGGCTAAAACTAAACCAATAAAACCTTAAAAAGTCACCAATAAGTGCCAGCAACTGCAGAGTAGAGCAAAGCACGGAAACAGTTTCATGTACTGGTAAAAACGACTCGGATCAATAACCGAACGTAATAGGCTGGATAAAATATTGATGCACGAGTCAGATTCGTGCGCACATTCCACTTAAACGAATAAAACGTAAAACACGCTCTACTGCACAGGAAGTGTCTGCCAGCACCTCAGCCAGGGTGACTGGCAGACCCAGTGTGTCTCTGAGCTGTGTTAAAAACTGGCACTGAACTAAAAAGTGCCGCACCGTCAGAGGTTCATTACAGTGACCGCAGAGCGGTGCAGCGTCAGATGATAAAAGATGACCATGGCTAAAACGGCAGTGCCCGATGCGCATTCTGGCTAAAAACACTTCCTCGCGGCGAGAGGCGCGCGAGGAAGTCCTCCAGGCAACAGGTAGGGGCTTCACGTCACGAAGTTTGTTACCCTCAAGGTCATGCCAAACATCTCTCCACCGGGAGAGAATGGCATGACGTAAAACTACGCTAAAATCAACCGAGGGAACACAAGAACTAAAATGCCTGGGAGCTAAAACTGCTGCCTTAGCAGCAGCATCGGCAGCCTCGTTACCTTCCAGGCCTACGTGTCCAGGTACCCACACAAATGAGACGCAAGTGGCGAGGGTGTGAAGGCAGTCCTGGATACGCTGTACCAGGGGATGGTAGTGGTACAGCGTCCGCAGGCTCTCAAGGGCACTCAAAGAATCTGAGCAAATAACCCAGTTCTGTAAGGTTTGCCGACGAATATATAAAAGCGCTTGGTATATACTAAAAAGCTCTGCTGTAAAAATCGAGCACTGCGATAAAAGACGAAAACTAAAACTCTGGCCACCATGAATAAAAGCACAACCTACACCTCGATCGTCCTTCGAGCCGTCAGTGTATATAAAACTACAGGGTCCACACTGTGCCTGGATATCTAAAAAGGCAGAACGAAGGACGAAATCTGGCGTTGATGACTTCGGCATGGACAACAAACCCAGGTTGACATGGGTCTCGCGACGGAGCCATGGAGGAAATCTTGTTTCGCCCTGCGGCAACGTCGCGGGTAAGACGATGCCCAATAACCAAAGTAGTGAACGAAATCGAACGCCAGGAGGAAGTATGGCTAGGGAGCTCGTTAAATACTGCCGGTCCAAGCTGTCATCATAAAATAAACGAAAGGATGGGTGTTCAGGTAGACCATAAAGTCTGCAAGCGTAGCTGCAGAGAAGAACGTCGCGCCGATAACTAAGCGGAGGTTCAGCAGCTTCCGCACACAAGCTAAGAACCGGGCTCGTGGGAAATGCGCCTATACTCAATCGGATGCCACGGTGATGTATAGCGTTGAGGCGATTTAAAACCGACCGGCGAGCTGAGGAATACACGACACAGCCGTAGTCAAGTTTCGATCGGACCAGTGAACGGTATAGTCGTAAAAGAATGGTCCGATCAGCTCCCCAGGATGTGCCACTTAAAACCCATAAAATATTAAGAGAACGCTCACACCGTGCCTTTATATACGAGATATGGGAAGACCAACTAAGTTTCCTATCAAAAATCAATCCCAAAAATTTCGTCTCGTCTGCGAAAGGAAGTGTATCTGGGCCGAGACGTAGAGAAGGTGCAAGAAACGCCTTCCGGCGCCAGAAGTTAACGCAGACGGTCTTCTCGGCGGAGAACTTGAAACCGTTTTCGACACTCCAAGTGTACAGGCGGTCAAGACACAATTGGAGGCGGCGTTGTAAGAGAGAAGTCCGCCGAGTACTGCAATAAATAGCGAAGTCGTCCACAAATAACGATGAAGAGATGCCCAATGGGACGCACTCCACAATGGGATTGATTGCAATGGCAAACAATGTGACACTGAGTACCGAGCCCTGCGGTACCCCGTTCTCTTGAATAAAAACACGAGATAAAACCGACCCCACACGTACCCGAAAGACTCTATCGCGCATAAACTCCCGAATAAAAAGCGGCATTCGACCGCGGATGCCCCATTGATGAAGGGTACGAAGAATTCCGTACCTCCAGCACGTATCATACGCTTTCTCCAAGTCAAAAAAGACAGCAACCGTTTGGCTCTTCCTCAGGAAACCGTTCATAATATACGTGGATAAAGACACTAAATGGTCGTCCGTTGAACGGAATCGGCGAAAACCGCACTGAACATTTGACAACAAATTATGAGATTCAAGCCACCATGTCAGTCGCCCGTTGATCATGCGCTCCATCACCTTGCAGATCACACTGGTGAGGGAGATCGGACGATAGCTGGAAGGTAGTTGACGATCCTTCCCAGGTTTCAAAATCGGGACAATGGTGGCCTCGCGCCAAGCGGATGGAAATGTTGCTGTGCGCCAGATACGGTTATACACGTGTAAGAGAAAGAGTTTACCAGCCGAAGACAGGTGCTGTAGCATTAAGACATGGACACCATCCGGCCCAGGAGCGGAGGGTTTGGAGGAAGCTAGGGCCCGCTCCAACTCCCGCATGGTGAAAAAGGCGTTATAACACTCCGCGTTCGATGAGTTAAAAGAAAGGTTGTGCGACTCAGAGTCATGTTTGATACGCATAAAATTCGGGTGGTAATGCGACGAGCCTGAAATACCAGCAAAAGCGTTGCCCAGAGTGTCGGCAACAGCTCTAGGGCAAACAATGGAGGTATTATTGAGCCGGAGACCGGGTACGGCAAACGGCGAAGCCTTGCCGGCCACGCGACGGAGCTTATCCCAAACCATAGATGAAGGTGTAAATTTATTAAAGGACTCCGCAAAACGGAGCCAGGATGCCCTCTTACTGGCCTGTATGACGCGACGAGCCCTGGCGCGCGATTGCTTAAATACCACCAGATTGTCCAAAGTAGGGTGACGCCGAAACACGCGTAGCGCCGACCGCCGCGCACGGACGGCAGTTCGGCATTCATCGGTCCACCAAGGGACCGCTACACGTCGTGGATGGCCAGACGATCGGGGTATTGCGCCTTCGGCAGCGCTAAGAACAACAGATGTGAAGTGAGCCATCATCTGGTCTACATCGTCGAAAAAGCGGTTGTCAAAAACTGCTAAGCGGGTAAATAGATTCCAATCCGCGCTGTTTAGACGCCAGTGAGGTACACGTGGCGAGGGTGCGTGGTGAGAAAGCAGGCGGATCACACATGGAAAGTGATCGCTAGAGAAGGTGTCGGAGACGACGTTCCACTCCAAACGAGGTGCAAGCTGAGCTGAACAGACGGATAAATCCAGGTGGGAAAGGGTGCCAGTGGAGTCGGAAACAAAAGTAGGTTCATCAGTGTTCAGTAGTGAAAGAGAGTTCTCTGTAAAGAAAGCGGCTATGAGTGTTCCCCTTGCGCAAGCCCTTGGTGAACCCCAAAGAGGGTGGTGGGCATTGAAGTCTCCCAACAGTAAGTACGGCGTTGGGAGCTGGGATACTAGATGGGAGAGATCCGCAATTGCGAAGGGAGAACAAGGCGGTAAATAGACGGAACAGAGACTAAAAGAAAAACCGGGTAAGCTCAGGGTAACAGCAATAGCTTGCAATGGAGTGGTAAGATTAAGAGGTTGGTAGAAGACGTCATCACGAATTAGGAGCATGACACCTCCATGAGCAGGAATACCTGGTTCCGGTGGTAGGTCAAAGCGCACCGGAGTAAAGCCTTTGAATGTGAAAGAGTCCTGCTGGCGAAGCTTTGTCTCCTGCAAGCACAGAACGCTAGGGGATAGCGAACTAATAAGCACTTGCAGGTCGGTCCTATGTGCACGTATGCCACGTATATTCCACTGAATTATGGACATCCTGGAACGAAGGGGATAAGCTGTCGATTACGGTCACTTGACCAGCGGTTGCCGCTTCAATTTGCCTTTCTGAGAACGCGTGGGACTAGGGCTGTTTGGAGCAGATGGTTCGTGCTCCATAGGCTCCACGGACGGAGGAGGCTCTGTGTCACCACTAACAGTAGATAGAACAGAATATCTGTTACCCGTGGAAACGGGAGGTGAAGAGACCCTTGGCGCCCGACCACGCCCTCTGGTGTCCTGAGAGCATGAGCGCCGAGGAGGGGAAGGTGAGGCACGCTTCCCAGTGGCCGATCTCGGAGGGTCTTTAAGGAAGTCGCTGCGTTTCGGCTCAACTCTAAACTTCCGGGTATCGGTACTGGCAGGAAGATTCTTGGGGCTGGTACAGGTTGATGTGGAAGCTGTGGCCTGACTAGGTTGAGGTGCAATAGGGGTGGTGGTAACAGGGCCAGTTTGGGTACCCATATCCCGCTTTGACACTGGGGTTGACACAACCGAACTAAAGGTACCAAATTTGAGAATTGAAGGCTGGCGAGCAAGATGTTTTTTGCGGGCTTCAGAAAACGATAAACGCTCCTTCACCCGTAGCTCTTGTATAGCCTTCTCGTCCAGGTAACGTGGACAGTCACGGGATGTCGCCGAGTGAGCACCTCGACAGTTTACACAGCTAGGAGCAGATGGACATGCTCCTTCATGGGCATCCTTTCCACAGGTGACACAAACAGGAACCGAAACCTTGCAAGAGGTCTGTGTATGGCCATAACGTTGACATTGAAAACACCGCATTGGACGCGGGATATACGGTCGAACGTTAATCACCTCATAGCCGGCCTTTATCTTCTGAGGGAGATCGAGCAGATCAAACGTAAGAAACAGAGTGCGGGTATCAACCTGCACTCCGTCACGCCTAGTGCGGACCCGATACACAGATGTTACTCCCTGGTCAGATAAGTATCCCTGAATCTCTTCCTCCGGCATACCATCCAACAAGTGGGTGGTTATTACGCCCTTGGAAGAGTTGAGGCTCCTGTGCTTCTCAACACGGATAGGATATCCGTGGAGTAGTTTCGCCTTCAGCAACTTGTCGAACTGAGTGGACGTATACGTTTCAACAAGAAGCGATCCTGTTCTTAGGCGGGTACATGATTTCACCGGCCCGGCTATTTTATCAAGACCTGACTGTATTACAAAGGGGTTTACCTTCAAAAACGTCTGAGCCTCTTCCGTCCTACTGATGACTAGGTAACGAGCGGTAGGAGCTACGTGTACCTCTATTTCGTTAACTTGTCGTTTTCTTTTTATTGTTTTGTTTGCCATAGAAAGTAGGCTATAAATTTCATCCCCCAGTGCTCCCCACCCACCACGGAGCC
This sequence comes from Tenodera sinensis, assembly GCA_030765045.1. Taxonomy (NCBI): domain Eukaryota; kingdom Metazoa; phylum Arthropoda; class Insecta; order Mantodea; family Mantidae; genus Tenodera; species Tenodera sinensis. Next base: position 120,902,195 of record CM060968.1, read on the forward strand.
CAACAAGGGGTCATCCCACTGGGATGACAGGGCTACACAGGGGATATAGCGGGCTCGCCGTCCCACTCACCCTGGAGTTCGGTGCACTACCTAGTCCTGGCCGATTGACTAGGGGTGGGTTAGTCCCTAGCCTCCCGTTTAGATGAAGCAGTAACCAAAGCAATGTATTGGAAATGCGCACCCTCCCCGAATTCAGAAAGTAACTGGACCGAGCTCAGATACGCATCCCTCAACCACCAGGATAAACCTTTCCACCGACACGGGTCTCCACGCACGGCCTACACGTGGGTGGGCGATTTGACTGACTCCCTCACCACGAAGAGGAGCCCACACCGAGGGAGTCAGTTGGCTCGGGGCCCCGGGTGCGCCAAACCCGGACCTACCGTAGTAGGTCCCCCTGGGGGGCTGCGAGAAGGATAGAGCTGGTAAAATATTCCACCATGTCGTCAATGGTGGTAAACGCATTGTCGGTCAAGTGAATGAGGGAACGGAATTTCCCCCAGTCCGCCTTAGAAATAATCCAGTGAGGATATCGCGTTGGCACAGAATGGTGGCCCGATATGTGAATGCTAATGGGATAATGATCACTGCCAAATAAGTCGGACAGTACCGACCAATCAAGTATAGGTACTAGTGACGGGCTGCTGAAAGAAACGTCAAGCGCGGAGTGTGTACCATAGGCAGATGATAAGAAAGTAGGCACGCCAGTGTTTAGTATGATTAAGCCGGACATATCGCAAACGTCTGCTACAAGGCACCCACGAGCATCGTCAGTGCTGGAGCCCCAGTGAGAGTGCTTGGCATTCAGATCGCCGAGAAAGATGAGCGGTGGCGGAATCTGTGCCAAGAGAGCCCGAAGATCATTCTCGTGTACGACACTGACCGGTGGCAAATATAGGTTGCAAACGGAGAAACAGAGGCCCTGCAGCTGTACACGCACAGCTACAGCTTGCAGTGGCGTGTTAAGGGTTATACTGGTGGCAGAGATGTTATGTGCTACCAGCGTAGCAACACCACCGCATGCTCTCCTATCAGCGACAGAGTCGTGGCGGAATGCTGAAAATCCACGAAGGTGGAGAGAGTGATTAGGCTGTAAGTGGGTTTCCTGTAGGCAGACGATTGATGGAGAGCGTTGAAAAACTAAGTGCTGTATGTCCGGAACACGTGCACGGTACCCATTAACATTCCACTGGATTATTTCCATGGTAAAGAGATTAGCGTACGGTCTTCATCTTTTTCTTTTTCATTCTTACCTTGACCGACTTAGGACCTGGAATGTTTAATTCGCCGTCCTCTAATGACTCCGCTGACGTGCGGGAGTCTGAAGATCCTCGGCGGCTCGTTGAACGGGAGCGGGACTTCTTTGAGGAGGAACGGCTACTCGCCCGGTGTTTATGGCGCGAACGATTGACAGGGACAGGCAAAGTAGTGTGGCCACTGCTTGAGGATGCTTGGTGAGTTTGCGTCTGCACGGCGGAAGATGTAGTTGCCGGTGCAGGAGCGTCACGGGTCGGTGGAGAGATGTTCGGTAAATCCGTTTGTGTGGCAGCATCAGCGACCGGTACATGTTGCACGGCCACAGTGTGAGCAGGAGTGCGGCGAACTGCTGAAGCGAAACCTAGGGTAGTCGCAGGTTTCAGTTGCTCGAAGCGGCGACGAGCTTCCAGAAATGTAAGCCGCTCTTTCACACGCAACTCCTGTATCGCCTTCTCGTCCATAAACGTGGAACACTGGCGCGAGCTAGATGGATGGCTTTGGCCACAGTTCACACATACAGGATTCCTTGTGCATGCCGTATCCTCGTGGGCGGGTAAACCGCAGCGTTCACAAATGGCGGGATTGTTGCAGGAGGTTTTAGTATGGCCGAACCGCTGGCATCTAAAACAGCGCATGGGGTTCGGTACATACTGGCGTACGGCGGCACGTTCGTAGCCACAAAAGATAAATTCAGGTAGCTGAGTGCCTTTGAATGTCAGAAACACCGTACGCAGAGCTTGCTCCTTGCCATCCTGCTTACGAGTAAGACGGTAGGCTTGACAGACACGCTGGTCAGAGAGGCAGCTGACGATCTCCTCGTTCGTCAGATTGTCCAAACTGGAGGTGGTTACCACTCCCCTACAGGTGTTAAGCGTCTTGTGGGGGGCTACCCGAATTGGGTAGGACCCCAACAAAGCCGCTTTCAAAAGTTTCTGGGACTGATCTGCCGTGTTGGTCTCAATTAACAACGTACCGTCTCGTACTCTCGTCGCGTTTTTCACCGGGCCACATATCCTGTCTACTTCGCGTTTTATATAGAATGGACTGATATCTTTAATCGTCTTCCCTTCACAGGCCAATGTCAGAACTAAAAACGAGTCAAACAAAGGGGTTTTGCGCGGATGCATTATGAATTGGACCCCCATCCGGAACCGTCGGCGTCAGCCTGCCATCCGGGGGTCAAAGGATAAAAGACACCAAAATCTCCACGGTCTGTGCCGCCATGGAGACCCCTCCATGACTGACCTCAAGGCGTACTTCAGAGGGGCTACCCTCCGATCTCCACTGCTTGTCCGCATGGGTAAACCGTTCACCACGTGACACCCCGGTTTTATGCCCCCACCACAGGAATAACCGCCTGTGGCTCCCCGCTTTAGCACACGCTGCCTCAACGGAGTCAGCGTGGATTCAGGGGACTTCGGGTTGATTACACCGGGGCTCCGTCAGCGGTAACACGTCCGGCCGGTGATACTAACCCGACGGCACGCGGCCGTCGGGAGATTAACACCGGCCGTGCCCTCAAGGAGCTACGTGGGTGTACTTGACGTGTGGACGGGCTCCGCACCTAAGGCTACACATGGGGGCAGTGTGAAGGGTCCGCACAACCTTCGCGCCTGAGACCTCCGAAGAGCACACAAGTCGCGGGCCGCGCTGAAAACCGTGGGAGAGGACCACGGAGATAGGAAAGATCCCTGCTGGTGAGACAGGAGTTATAAATCTAGGAACTTACAAACTAATAATCAGAATAAGCCTAGAAGAGGAAGAGGGTGATATAAAAAGCAACATACAACGCTGCACGTGGCACAGTTAATGAAGGTGGAGGTGGTGAAGTGATAGTGAGCAGCTCGGGGCCCCGGGTACGCCAAACCCGGACCTACCGTGGTAGGTTCCCCTGGGGGAGTTTGATTTCGGAGTCCTCTTCTCCTAGATGAGTTGTCAACCAAGACTAACGAGCCTCATCTACCCGTTGGAATGTTCTTAGCTTCCCCTCACCTCTTGCCTACCAGTGGTCACGAAGACTCACTTAGTAGGCCGTCTGGATCGGGTACTGAGCCCCTCCGCCACGACAAGGCGACACTCCTTCGGAGGGGGGCATCGCTTGATATCGCATCTTATGTGCATCGCATCGCATGCGCATAGAGTCATGTCGCATCACATGCGCATGGCATCGCTTGATATCGCATCTTATGTGCATCGGATCGCATGCGCATTGAGTCACATCGCGTCACATGCGCATGACATCGCCAAATATCGCATCTTTTGTGCATCGTATCGGATGCACATTGAGTCACGTCGCGTCACATGCTCATGGCATCGCTTGATATCGCATCTTATGTGCATCGCATCGCATGCGCATTGAGTCACACCGCGTCATATGCGCGTGGCATCCCTTGATATCGCACCTTATGTGCATCGCATGAGCATCGAGTCACGTCGCGACACATGCGCATGGCATCGCTTGACATCGCATCGCATGCGCATTAGTGACGTCGCGTCACATGCGCATGGCATCGCTTGATATGGCATCTTATGTGCGTTGCATCTCAATCTTATACATTCACGTCGCGTCACATGTGCATGGCATCGCTTGATATCGCATCTTATGTGCATCGCATCGCATGCGCATTGAGTCACAGCGCGTCACATGCGCATGTAATCACTTGATTACGCATGTTATGGGCATCCCATCGCATGAGCATTGAGTCACTTCGCATCACATGCGCATGGCATCGCTTCATATAGCATCTTATGTGCATCGCATCGCATGCGCCTTGAGTCACAGCGCGTCACATGCGCATGTAATCACTTGATTACGCATGTTATGTGCATCGCATCGCATGCGCATTGAGTCACTTCGCATCACATGCGCATGGCATCGCTTCATATAGCATCTTATGTGCATCGCATCGCATGCGCTTTTGATCCACATCGATTCACATTGCGCATGACATAGCTTGATATCGCATCTTATGTGCTTCGCATCGCATGCGCATTCAGTCACGTCGCGTCACATGCTCATGGCATCGCTTGACATCGCGTCTTATGTGCATCGCATCGCAGCGCATTGAGTCACATCGCGTCACATACGCATGGCATCGCTTGATATCGCATCTTATGTGCATCGCATCGCATGCGCATTAGTCACGTCGCCTTACATGCGCATGGCTTCGCTTTATAATGCATCCTATGTGGACCGCATCGCATGCGCAGTGAGTCACGTCGCGTCACATGCGCATGGAATCGCTTGATATCGCATCTTATGTGCATCGCATTGCATGCTTATTGAGTCACGTCGCGTCACATGCGCATGGCATCGCTTGCTATGGCATCTTATGAGCATCGCTTCGTATGCTTATTGAGTCACGTCGCGTCACATGCGCATGGCATCGCTTGATATCGCATCTTTTGTGCATCGCATCGCATGCGCATTGAGTCACGTCGCGTCACATGCTCATGGCATCGCTTGATATTGCATCTTATGTGCATCGCATCGCATGCGCATTGAGTCACAGCGCGTCATATGCGCGTGGCATCCCTTGATATCGCATCTTATGTGCATCGCATGCGCATTGAGTCACGTCGCGTCACATGCGCATGGCATCGCTTGATATCGCATCTTATGTGCATCGCATCGCATGCGCATTGAGTCACAGCGCGTCACATGCGCATGTAATCTCTTGATTACGCATGTTATGTGCATCGCATCGCATGCGCATTGAGTCACTTCGCATCACATGCGCATGGCATCGCTTCATATCGCATCCTATGTGCATCGCATCGCATGCGCTTTTGAGCCACATCGATTAACATGCGCATGACATAGCTTGATATCGCATCTTATGTGCTTCGCATCGCTTGCGCATTGCGTCACGTCGCGACACGTGCACATTGCATCGCTTGATATCGCATCTCATGTGCATCGCATCGCATGCGCATTGAGTCATGTCACATTCGCATGGCATCGCTTGATATCGCATCTTATATGCATCGCATCGCAGGCGCATTGAGTCACGTCGCGACGCATTCTCATGGCACTGCTTGATATCGCATGTTATGTTCATCGCATCGCATGTGCATTGAGTCACGTCGCACCACATGCGCATGACATCGCTTGATGTCGCATCTTATGTGCATCGCATGCGCTTCTGAGTGACCTCACGTCACATGCACATGGCATCTCTTGATACCGCATCTTACGTGCATCGCGTTGCATTCGCATTGAGTCACGTCGCATCACATATGCATGGTATCGCGTGATATCGCATCTTATGTGCATCGCATCGCTGACGCATTGAGTCACGTCCCGTCACATGCGCATGCAATCCCTTGATATCGCAACTTATGTGCATCGGATCGCATGCTTATCGAGTCACGTCGTGTCACATGCGCATGCATCGCTCGACATCGCGTATTATGTGCATCGCTTGCGCATTGAGCCACGTCGCGTCACATGCGCATGGCATCACTTGATCTGACATGTTATGTGCATCGCATCGCATGTGCATTGAGTCACGTCGTGTCACATGCGCATGGCATCGCTTGATATCGCATCTCATGTGCATCGCATCGCATGCGCATTGATGGACGTCGCGTCACACACGTAAGCATCGCTCGACATCGCGTCTTATGTGCATCGCATCGCATGCGCATTGAGTCAAATCGCGTCACATGCGCATGGCATCGCTTGATATCGCATCTCATGTGCATCGCATCGCATGCGCATTGAGTGACGTCGCGTCACATACGTATGCATCGCTCGACATCGCGTCTTATGTGCATCGCATGCGCATAGAGCCACGTCGCGTCACATGCGCATGGCATCACTTTATATCACACCTTATGTGCATCGCATCGCATGTGCATTGAGTCACGCCGCGCTACATGCGCATGGCATCGCTTGATATCTCATCCTATGGGCATCGCATCGCATGCTTATTGAGTCACGTCGCGTCACATGCGCATGGCGTCGCTTGCTATGGCATCTTATGAGCATAGCATCGCATGCTTATTGAGTCACGTCGCGTCACATGCGCAAGGCATCGCTTGATATCGCATCTTATGTGCATTGCATCGCATGCGCATTGAGTCACACCACGTCATATGCGCGTGGCATCCCTTGATATCGCATCTTATGTGCATCGCTTCGTATGCTTATTTAGTCACGTCGCGTCACATGCGCATGGCATCGCTTGATATCGCATCTTTTGTGCATCGCATCGCATGCGCATTGAGTCACGTCGCGTCACATGCTCATGGCATCGCTTGATATTGCATCTCATGTGCATCGCATCGCATGCGCATTGAGTCACACCGCGTCATATGCGCGTGGCATCCCTTGATATCGCATCTTATGTGCATCGCATGCGCATTGAGTCACGTCGCGTCACATGCGCATGGCATCGCTTGATAATGCATCTTATGTGCGTTGCATCTCATGCGCATTGAGTCACGTCGCGTCACATGCTCATGGCATCGCTTGATATCGCATCTTATGTGCATCGCATGAGCATGCGCATTGAGTCACAGCGCGTCACACTCGCATGTAATCACTTGATTACGCACGTTATGTGCATCGCATCGCATGCGCTTTTGAGCCACATCGATTCACATGCGCATGACATAGCTTGATATCGCATCTTATGTGCTTCGCATCACATGCGCATTGAGTCACGTCGCGACACGTGCACATTGCATCGCTTGATATCGCATCTCATGTGCATCGCATCGCATGCGCATTGATTCGCGTCACATTCGCATGGCATCGCTTGATATCGCATCTTATGTGCATCGCATCGCATGCGCATTAGTCACGTCGCGTCACATGCGCATGGCATCGCTTGATATCGCATCTGATATGCATCGCATCGCATGCGCATTGAGTCACGTCGCGACGCATTCTCATGGCACTGCTTGATATCGCATCTTATGCTCATCGCATCGCATATGCATTGAGTCACGTCGCACCACATGCGCATGACATCGCTCGATATCGCAACTTATGTGCATCGCATCGCATGCGCATTGGGTAACATCGCATCATTTGCACATGGCATCGCTTGATATCGTATCTTATGTGCATCGCGTTGCATTCGCATTGAGTCACATCGCGTCACATGCACATGGCCTCGCTTGATATCGCATCTCATGTGCATCACATCGCATGCGCATTGAGTCACGTCGCATCACATATGCATGGTATCGCGTGATATCGCATCTTATGTGCATCGCATCGCTTGCGCATTGAGTCACGTCACGTCACATTTGCATGGAATCGCTTGATATCGCATCTTATGTGCATGGGATCGCATGCTTATCGAGTCACGTCGCGTCACATGCTCATGGCATCGCTTGATATCGCATCTTATGTGCATCGCATGAGCATGCGCATTGAGTCACAGCGCGTCACACTCGCATGTAATCACTTGATTACGCACGTTATGTGCATCGCATCGCATGCGCTTTTGAGCCACATCGATTCACATGCGCATGACATAGCTTGATATCGCATCTTATGTGCTTCGCATCACATGCGCATTGAGTCACGTCGCGACACGTGCACATTGCATCGCTTGATATCGCATCTCATGTGCATCGCATCGCATGCGCATTGATTCGCGTCACATTCGCATGGCATCGCTTGATATCGCATCTTATGTGCATCGCATCGCATGCGCATTAGTCACGTCGCGTCACATGCGCATGGCATCGCTTGATATCGCATCTGATATGCATCGCATCGCATGCGCATTGAGTCACGTCGCGACGCATTCTCATGGCACTGCTTGATATCGCATCTTATGCTCATCGCATCGCATATGCATTGAGTCACGTCGCACCACATGCGCATGACATCGCTCGATATCGCAACTTATGTGCATCGCATCGCATGCGCATTGGGTAACATCGCATCATTTGCACATGGCATCGCTTGATATCGTATCTTATGTGCATCGCGTTGCATTCGCATTGAGTCACATCGCGTCACATGCACATGGCCTCGCTTGATATCGCATCTCATGTGCATCACATCGCATGCGCATTGAGTCACGTCGCATCACATATGCATGGTATCGCGTGATATCGCATCTTATGTGCATCGCATCGCTTGCGCATTGAGTCACGTCACGTCACATGCGCATGGAATCGCTTGATATCGCATCTTATGTGCATGGGATCGCATGCTTATCGAGTCACGTCGCGTCACATGCTCATGGCATCGCTTGATATCGCATCTTATGTGCATCGCATCGCATGCGCATTGAGTCACACCACGTCATATGCGCGTGGCATCCCTTGATATCGCATCTTATGTGCATCGCATGCGCATTGAGTCACGTCGCGATACATGCGCATGGCATCGAATGACATCGCATCGCATGCGCATTAGTCACGTCGCGTCACATGCGCATGGCATCGCTTGATATGGCATCTTATGTGCGTTGCATCTCATGCTTATACATTCACGTCGCGTCACATGCGCATGGCATCGCTTGATATCGCATCTTATGTGCATCGCATCGCATGCGCATTGAGTCACAGCGCGTCACATGCGCATGTAATCACTTGATTACGCATGTTATGTGCATCGCATCGCATGCGCATTCAGTCACTTCGCATCACATGCGCATGACATAGCTTGATATCGCATCTTGTGTGCTTCGCATCGCATGCGCAGTGAGTCACGTCGCGACACGTGCACATGGCATCGCTTGATATCGCATCTCAAGTGCATCCCATCGCATGCGCATTGAGTCACATCGCGTCACATGCGCATGACATCGCCAGATACCGCATCTTATGTGCATCGCATCGCAGCGCATTGAGTCACATCGCGTCACATACGCATGGCATCGCTTGATATCGCATCTTATGTGCATCGCATCGCATGCGCATTAGTCACGTCGCGTCACATTCGCATGGCATCGCTTGATATCGCATCTTTTGTGCATCGCATTGCATGCGCATTGAGTGACATCGCGTCATTAGCGCATGGCATCGCTTGATATCGCATCTTATGTGCATCGCATGCGCTTTTGAGTGACCTCACGTCACATGCACATGGCATCGCTTGATACCGCATCTTATGTGCATCGCGTTGGATTCGCATTGAGTCACATCGCGTCACATGCACATGGTCTCGCTTGATATCGCATCCCATGTGCATCGCATCACATGCGCATTGAGTCACGTCACATTACATACGCATGGTATCGCGTGATATCGCATCTTATGTGCATCGCATCGCTTGCGCATTGAGTCACGTCCCGTCACAGGCGCATGGAATCGCTTGATATCGCATCTTATGTGCATCGGGTCGCATGCTTATTGAGTCACGTCGTGTCCCGTGGGCATGCATCGCTCGACATCGCGTCTTATGTGCATCGCATGCGCATTGACCCACGTCGTGTCACATGCGCATGGCATCACTTGATATGACATCTTAGGTGCATCGCATCGCCTGTGCATTGAGTCACGTCGCGTTACATGCGCATGGCATCGCTTGATAATGCATCCTATGTGGACCGCATCGCATGCGCAGTGAGTCACGTCGCGTCACATGCGCATGGAATCGCTTGATATCGCATCTTATGTGCATCGCATCGCATGCTTATTGAGTCACGTCGCGTCACATGCGCATGGCATCGCTTGCTATGGCATCTTATGAGCATCGCTTCGTATGCTTATTTAGTCACGTCGCGTCACATGCGCATGGCATCGCTTGATATCGCATCTTTTGTGCATCGCATCGCATGCGCATTGAGTCACGTCGCGTCACATGCTCATGGCATCGCTTGATATTGCATCTTATGTGCATCGCATCGCATGCGCATTGAGTCACACCGCGTCATATGCGCGTGGCATCCCTTGATATCGCATCTTATGTGCATCGCATGCGCATTGAGTCACGTCGCGTCACATGCGCATGGCATCACTTGATAATGCATCTTATGTATGTTGCATCTCATGCGCAATGAGTCACGTCGCGTCACATGCTCATGGCATCGCTTGATATCGCATCTTATGTGCATCGCATCGCATGCGCATTGAGTCACAGCGCGTCACACTCGCATGTAATCACTTGATTACGCATGTTATGTGCATCGCATCGCATGCGCTTTTGAGCCACATCGATTCACATGCGCATGACATAGCTTGATATCGCATCTTATGTGCTTCGCATCACATGCGCATTGAGTCACGTCGCGACACGTGCACATTGCATCGCTTGATATCGCATCTCATGTGCATCGCATCGCATGCGCATTGAGTCGCGTCACATTCGCATGGCCTCGCTTGATATCGCATCTTATGTGCATCGCATCGCATGCGCATTAGTCACGTCGCGTCACACGCGTATCGCATCGCTTGATATCGCATCTGATATGCATTGCATCGCATGCGCATTGAGTCACGTCGCGACGCATTCTCATGGCACTGCTTGATATCGCATCTTATGCTCATCCCATCGCATGTGCATTGACTCACGTCGCACCACATGCGCATGACATCGCTCGATATCGCATCTTATGTGCATCGCATCGCATGCACATTGAGTAACATCGCATCATTTGCACATGGCATCGCTTGATATCGTATCTTATGTGCATCGCGTTGCATTCGCATTGAGTCACATCGCGTCACATGCACATGGCCTCGCTTGATATCGCATCTCATGTGCATCGCATCGCATGCGCATTGAGTCACGTCGCATCACATATGCATGGTATCGCGTGATATCGCATCTTATGTGCATCGCATCGCTTGTGCATTGAGCCACGTCGCGTCACATGCGCATGGCATCACTTGATATGACATCTTATGTGCATCGCATCGCATGTGCATTGAGTCACGTCGTGTCACATGCGCATGGCATCGCTTGATATCGCATCTCATGTGCCTCGCATCGCATGCGCATTGAGTGACGTCGCGTCACATACGTAAGCATCGCTCGACATCGCGTCTTATGTGCATCGCATCGCATGCGCATTGAGTCACATCGCGTCACATGCGCATGGCATCAGTTGATATCGCATCTCATGTGCATCGCATCGCATGCGCATTGAGTCAAATCGCGTCACATGCGCATGGCATCGCTTGATATCGCATCTCATGTGCATCGCATCGCATGCGCATTGAGTGACGTCGCGTCACATACGTATGCATCGCTCGACATCGCGTCTTATGTGCATCGCATGCGCATTGAGCCACGTCGCGTCACATGCGCATGGCATCACTTTATAACACACGTTATGTGCATCGCATCGCATGTGCATTGAGTCACGCCGCGTTACATGCGCATGGCATCGCTTGATATCGCAACTTAAGTGGAGCGCGTCGCATGCGCAGTGAGTCACGTCGCGTCACATGCGCATGGCATCGCTTGAAATGGCATCTTATGAGCATCGCGTCGCATGCTTGTTGAGCCACGTCGCGTCATATGCGCATGGCATCGGTTGATATCGCATCTTATGTGCATCGCTTCGCAGCGCATTGAATCACATCGCGTCACATACGCATGGATCGCTCGACATCGCATCTTATGTGCATCGCATGCGCATTGAGTGACGTCGTGTCACATGCGCATGGCAGCGCTTGATATCGCATCTTATGTGCATCGCATCGCATGCGCATTGAGTCACGTCGCGTCACATGCGCATGGCGTCGCTTGATATCGCACCTTATGTGTATCATATCGCATGCGCATTGAGTCACGTCGCATCACATGCGCATGGCATCGGTTGATATCGCATCTTATGTGCATCGCATCGCATGCGCATTGATTTACGTCGAATCGCATGCGCATGGCATTGCTTGATATGTCATCTTATGTTCATCTCATCGCATGTGCATTGAGTCACGTCGCACCACATGCGCATCACATCGCTCGACATCGCACCTTATGTGCATCATATCGCATGCGCATTGAGTCACGTCGCATCACATGCGCATGGCATCGGTTGATATCGCATCTTATGTGCATCGCATCGCATGTGCATTGAGTCACGTCGTGTCACAAGCGCATGGCATCGCTTGATATCGCATCTCATGTGCATCGCATCGCATGCGCATTGAGTGACGTCGCGTCACATACGTAAGCATCGCTCGACATCGCGTCTTATGTGCATCGCATCGCATGCGCATTGAGTCACATCGCGTCACATGCGCATGGCATCAGTTGATATCGCATCTCATGTGCATCGCATCGCATGCGCATTGAGTCAAATCGCGTCACATGCGCATGGCATCGCTTGATATCGCATCTCATGTGCATCGCATCGCATGCGCATTGAGTGACGTCGCGTCACATACGTATGCATCGCTCGACATCGCGTCTTATGTGCATCGCATGCGCATAGAGCCACGTCGCGTCACATGCGCATGGCATCACTTCATATCACACCTTATGTGCATCGCATCGCATGTGCATTGAGTCACGCCGCCTTACATGCGCATGGCATCGCTTGATATCGCAACTTATGTGGACCGCATCGCATGCGCAGTGAGTCACGTCGCGTCACATGCGCATGGCATCGCTTGATATGGCATCTTATGAGCATCGCGTCGCATGCTTATTGAGCCACGTCGCGTCATATGCGCATAGCATCGCTTGATATCGCATCTTATGTGCATCGCTTCGCAGCGCATTGAATCACATCGCGTCACATACGCATGGATCGCTCGACATCGCATCTTATGTGCATCGCATGCGCATTGAGTGACGTCGCGTCTCATTTGCATGGCATCGCTTGATATGGCATCCTGTGTGCAGCGCATCGCATGCTTATTGATTCACGTCGCGTCACATGCGCATGGCATCGCTTGATATCGCATCTTATGTGCATCGCATCGCATGTGAATTGAGTCACGTCGCGTCACATGCGCATGGCATCGCTTGATATCGCATCTCATGTCCATCGCATCGCATGCGCATTGAGTCACGTCGCATCAGATGCGCATGGCATCGCTTGATATCGCATCCTGTGTGCATCGCATCGAATGCGCATTGAGCCACGTCGCGTCGCATTCGCATGGCATTGCTTGATATCGCAACTTATGTTCATCGCATCGCATGTGCATTGAGTCACGTCGCACCACATGCGCATGTCATCGCTCGATATCGCATCTTTTGTGCATCTCATCGCATGCGCATTGAGTGACATCGCGTCATATGCGCATGGATTCGCTTGATATCGCATCTTATGTGCATTCCGTCGCAGCGCATTGAGTCACATACGCATGCATCGCTCGACGTCGCATCTAATGTGCATCGCATGCGCATTGAGTCACTTCGCATCACACGCGCATGGCACCGCTGGACATCGCATCTTATGTGCATCGCATCGCATGCGCATTGAGTCACGTCGCTTCACATGCGCATGGCATCGCTTGATATCGCATCTTAAGTGCATCGCATCGCATGCGCTTTTGAGTCACATCACGTCACATGCGCATGGCATCGCTTGATATCGCATTTTGTAGACATCGCGTCGCATGCGCATTGAGTCACGTCGCGTCACATGCACATGGCATCGCTTGATATCGCATCTCAGGTGCATCGCATCGCATGCGCGTTGAGTCACGTCGCATCACATGCGCATGGCATCGCGTGATATCGCATCCTATGTGCATCGCATCGCATGCGCATTGAGTCACAAGGCGTAACATGCGCATGGCATTTTTTATTATTTTTTTTTTTTTTTTTTTTTTTGGACTGGCCCCTCCTCCGCCAGCCCAGGTGACGATCATCCGAAAGGGATCTACATCGCCTCCCCTACCATGCACTATCTACGCTACAGTGAAGGGTAGGAAAAGTGGTAAGTGGTGTGCGGTACCGCCGAAGCAAACCGAATGTTAGTGGGTGATTTCTAGATAGGCACCTGCATCCAAGAGAGTATGCAGGCAGAGTGGGGATTAGGTACTGATCTTGACCGGGGCCCAGATCAGGGACCTATTATTAGTAGTGGTACTTCATGCTCATGCAGAAGGAGCGATTTTGAGGTGTCATGCTTATATGTTATTGTGGGTACTTATCTGAGTCTTGTGGCTTCAACTGGAGTGGGAGTTGACTTCGTGATTCCTGAGCTGGTCGCTGTTGGCCCTGAAACACACAGTGTCTGGCGGGGGGGGGGGGGGGGGCATGTACAGAGGGAGATTGGTTGGGACACAATCTATATTTATTCATATTAACACTTTGTACAAATCATATGTTAATGCTTATTTCTAAGTTCTGGCAATGCTACAGCTGGTCGCTGCTGGTCCTGTAACAAACAAGTGGGGACAACATATACATAGGGAGGGGGTTGTCTACGTGCTACAGAATATATCAGTTTATATGTATTTTAAATGTTTAACATGTATATATATATTTTTTTTAAATTATAATTATTTTTTTTATTATTATTTTTTTTTTCATTTTCTTTTTATTAATTTTTTTTTGGTTTTCTTTTTCCTAAGCTAATTATTCCGTTCAAGTCCTATTTTTGCCAGGTCATCATTGTGTTGGGGGGCACCCGAGACCCCCCGGTCCGCCCAGGGAGGGGAAGTCATCCTTCCCGGGACTTGCGGGCAACTATGGTGGGACTAAGTTATTAAGGTACTGTCTGATGGCTTCGTCGTCGTCTGTACTGTGCCTGTTCAGGGGGATGGTCCTGTCAAACAGCGATAGTGGTCTTTTATGTTTATCTGCGGAGTGATCGTAATTGCCTAGTGTGCTTATGGCCGCCTTGCGACTTGTTTGTGCTTGCTTGTACATGTTTGCTGCGAGCTGTTTAATAAACTGCTCTAATGTGTGCATTTTCGTGTCCTCGTGGAGTATGTCCAATGGGGCCGACCTGGGCACTTTTGTAATTATTCTTAGAGCTTTGTTTTGCATTAGTTGCAATTTCTTGATATGAGTCTTAGCGCAGTGGCCCCATGCGGGTACTGCGTAAGTCATGACTGGCCTAATTGGGCTCTTGTATAGGGTCAGCCCCATTTGCTTGCTTAGTGCACTTTTTCGATTTAGAATGGGATATATTGCGCCAAGTTGCTGGTTTGCTTTTCTCCTCACGTTGGTTGTGTGTTCGTTGAATGTGAGCTTGGAGTCCAGCGTAACTCCGAGGTACTTTGCTGTATTTTTCCAGATTATTCTTTCTCCGAATAGCATGATATTTGGCGCTTTGTTTGCGTGGGAGTGTTTTTTGGTGAAGAATACGGCTTGTGATTTGGCTGTGTTTACTTTTATTCTCCATTTTTTCAGCCATGGTTCTAGGACTGTTAGCGCGTTCTGCAGTCTGCGGCCTATCGCGGCGGGCCGCCATGACTGGGCTGCAATTGCAGTGTCGTCCGCGTAGATGGAGAGTTTTGTATCCGGGGTTTTTGGTAGATCGTTTATATATATATTGAACAGCGTGGGCCCCAGTAAACTACCTTGTGGGACCCCGGCCATAATTTCTCGCGCCTGGGTGCTTTTGCCTTGGAGAGTTACCGTAAAAGTTCTACCGGTAAGGTAGTGCGCGATCAGTTTGACCATGACGTCTAGGAAATTCAGATCTTTCAGCTTGCGTATTAGGCCTGCATGGTACACAGTATCGAAGGCACGTTCCACATCTAGGAATATTACCCCTGTTGATTTGTTTTTGTTGAAACCCCTTGTTATATACTCTATTTTTCGGGTTAATTGCAGCGTTGTAGAACGATTTGCACGAAACCCGAATTGTTCCTCTATTATAATGTTATTCTTTTTAATATGTGAGCTCATGCGTTTCTGTAGCACTTTTTCCGCTGCCTTGCTCACCGTTTTTAGCAGGCTAATTGGCCTATAGTTGGTTCTTTCAGCTCTGTCTTTGTCTGGTTTCGCGAACATAAGCACATTTGCTTGTTTCCAGCATGTAGGGTAGTATCCTTGTTGCAGGCAGTAATTTCATATATCGCTTAGGAGCTGTAGCGCTTTGGTCGTGAGGTGTTTTAGTACCTAATTTGGTATTTGGTCTGGCCCTGCAGCTTTGTGGTCTTGAAGGGTGAGTGAGTGAGTGGTTAGGGTTTAAGGGCCCGTCGACAGCTAGGTCATTAGAGCCCCAAGTCAAAAGATAAAAAAATGGAAAAAACTCACCACCACTTAAAACTCAAAGTTAAATATTAAAACGCAGCCTAAAACAGCCAAAAGTTAAAAAAGTTAAAACTTAAAACTTGTCTAAAAAGTATGCTCAAAATAGTTAAAAGCGTGTAAAATGATCTAAAAAGCTAAGCAGATAAAATATAAAAGGTAAAAAGTAAAACCACACAATAAAATTTAAACTTGCTTACCAAAGCCAATGCTGCCGACGAACCGCAGCACTGAATCCACAGCTACCGGGTCGTCGCCTGACATCGTCTTTAAACTAGAACCCAGGCCAAACAACTGGCGCTCACGATTGTAGCGCGGACAATCAACTAGGACATGGGCCACAGATAGCTGAACGCCACAGGTGGAACATACCGGCGCCGGCTCACCACGCAGATAGTGTCCATGCGTGATGCGCGTGTGACCTATTCTCAGGCGGGCCAAGATGACTTCTGCCCGCCTGGTATCCCTTGAAGATGTTATCCAAGGCTGCACCGTTACCTTGATTGTCCGCAATTGCGTGCCAGTGACATCCAACGCTTCCCACGATTGCTGCCAGACTGATAAAATATGACGTCGGAAGTACCGTTGTACATCAGTGTAGGGAAGACTGCGTGTTAAGATCTCCGGCAAACGGCAGGCAGACTTAGCAGCCTCATCCGCTGCTTCATTGCCGGGAATGCCTACATGGCCTGGGGTCCAGGTAAAAACAATCTGGTATCCGCGCGAGAGCAACTGCGAGACGAGTGTCTGTATTTTCACAACTAGCGCTGACGTGCCGACAAACTGTTGCAATGCCTGGAGTGCGCTCAGAGAGTCGCAGCAGACGATAAAACTACCAGGAACGGAACTGGAGATAAAAAGGACGAAATAAAATATTGCAAACAGCTCGGCGGTAAAGACGGAACTCAAGTCTGGCAGACGGTACTTGTGAGTCTCACCGTTATGCACAAAGCTACACCCTGTAGCCCCATCCACCTGGGAACCATCGGTAAATACAGGAGTGTAATTCCGGTAACGTCCCAGGATCTCGGTGAAAAGCTGACGATACACCGATGGAGGGGTAACCAACTTAGCATGCATCGAAAGCTCCAGGTCGAACTGGGCACGCTGTAATTGCCATGGAGGACAGCGGCCAAGAGAATACCGTTCGACAGCAGGCATGCGGAGCGCGTGTGCACTAAGCAGCTCGCGAAACCGAATACCGCTTGGGCGAGAGATCGTGCTATTCCGGAGATAACGGTGAGCGAGTTCCGGGCGCAATACAGGATTAAAAGACGGGTGACCAGGATGGGCCGCCAAACGGGCCACGTAAGAACACAATAAAAACGAGCGCCGAATAGAAAGTGGGGGTTCCCCAGAGTCAGCATACAGACACTCTACACGACTAGTGCGGAAAGCTCCAGTAGCCAGACGGATACCAGCATTATGTACAGTATTTAAAAAACGAAGTTTAGAGGCGGACGCTGCGCCATAAATAAAACTGCCGTAATCTAGTTTGGACCTCACCAATGAACGATACAGCTTCAACATGACAGTGCGATCGCCGCCCCAAGATACTCCAGATAAAACCCGGAGTATTCGAAGCGAACGATCGCAAGAGGCACGAAGTTGACGAATGTGGTGCTCCCATGTGAGTTTGCTGTCGAGGTGAAGGCCCAAGAACTTGATGTGCGAAACAAACGGCAGGGGTGTGTCACGCAAATACAGTTCTGGAGGAGGATGTACACCACGAAGTCGATGAAAGTGGACACATTGTGTTTTCGTAGGGGAGAACTTAAAACCGGCGTGAAGGGCCCAGTCGGCGATAGAGGATATGGTCAACTGCAGTTGACGTTCTATGTGCTCAAGACTATAAGATCGATAATAGATCGCAAAATCGTCAACGTACAGTGACATGGGTATTCCCCTACGAACAACATTAGCAATGCCGTTAATGGCAACTGCAAAGAGCGTTACACTAAGAATCGACCCCTGGGGCACACCATTTTCCTGAATCCTCTCTCGTGAGAACGTATTACCAATGCGGTCACGAAAGCGGCGCAGGGCTAAAAAATTAAAAAGAAATATTGCTAAAAAACCTCGCAAACCATACCCGTGAAGAGTACGGAGAATACCATGACGCCATGTGGTATCGTAGGCCTTCTCCAGATCGAAGAAGACACCCACGACATGCTGCTTCAAAAGAAAGGCATTTTGGATGTAGGCTTCCATGCGTGTCAGATTGTCGACACTGGAGCGATGGCGACGAAAACCGCACTGAACATTGCTCAGCAGGCTATTCGTCTCTAGCCACCACACTAAGCGAGTGTTGAGTGAGTGAGTGTGAGTGTATTGGGTTTAAGGGCCCGTCGACAACTTGGTCATTAGGGCCCCGAGTCCAGAAGTAAAATTACATACCGTCAAGTGTTAAAACATCACCCATTAAAAACTAAAAATCTAAGGTTAAAATAGATATAAAACAAATAGAACGAGGAGTCTAAAAGAAAGATAAAAGCTAAAACAGTTCAAATGTAAAACTGGTCTAAAAAGATAACATAAAAACAGTTAAAACCTCAAAAGTGATTTTACAATGTACATAGATAAAAATACGAAGGTTAAAAATAAAATCACAAAGTAAAATACAAGTTACACCTGCTTATTGTAAGTGTTTGGTCTTCATCTTTTTCTTTTTCAGTCTTATCTTGACTGACTTGGGACCTGGTATGTTCAAGTCGCCATCCTCAGATGAGTCTGAAGAGCCCTGTCGGCTTGTTGAGCGGGAGCGGGACTTCCTTGATGATGGACGACTACTCACCCGGTCTTTAGGTCGCGAATGGTGAGCGTTTCCAGGTAAAACGGTGTGGCTACTGCTTTTGGATGGCTGGTGAGCAGGTGTCTGCACGGCGGAAGATTTAGTTGCCGGTGCAGGTGTATCACGGGACGGTGGAGAGGGAGAGGCGCTCGTTGGTGAGTCAGTCTGCGTGGCAGCATCAGCGACTGGAACGTGCTGAATGGCCACAGTGTGGGCAGGAGTGCGGCGGACTGCTGACGCGAAACCTAGGGTTGTCGCAGGTTTCAACTGTTCAAAGCGGCGACGTGCTTCCAAAAATGTGAGCCGTTCTTTCACGCGCAACTCCTGTATAGCTTTCTCGTCCATAAATTTAGAACACTGACGCGAGCTTGATGGATGACTCTCTCCACAATTCACACAAAGAGGATCCCGTGTACATGCCGAGTCTTCATGGGCTGGTGATCCACAACGCTCACAAATAGATGGATTATTACAGGAAGTCTTAGTATGGCCGAACCGTTGGCACCTGAAACAACGCATTGGGTTTGGCACATACTGGCGTACAGCGGCACGTTCATATCCACAAAAGATGTACTCAGGTAATTTCGTGCCTTTGAATGTTAGAAATACTGTACGCAAAGCTAACTCCTTGCCATCCTGTTTTCGCGTAAGGCGATAGGCCTGACATACACGCTGGTCAGAGAGAGAGGTGACGATCTCCTCATTCGACAGGTTGTCTAGACTTGAGGTGGTGACAACTCCCCTACAGGTATTAAGCGTTTTGTGTGGGGCTACCCGAATTGGGTAGGATCCCAACAACTTCGCCTTTGAGAGTTTCTCTGATTGCTCTGCCGTTTTGGTCTCGATTAACAGCATACCGTCACGTAGTCTTGTCGCGTTCTGCACCGGGCCACATATTCTATCTACCTCACGTTTAATATAAAATGGGCTAATATCCATAATCGTCTTCCCTTCACAAGCCAATGTCACAACAAGAAAAGAGTCAAAATGAGAAGGTTTGCGCGGATGCATATTGAAATTGGACCCCCATCCGGAACCGTCGGCGTCAGCCTGCCATCCGGGGGTCAAAGAAAACAAAGACACCAAAATCTCCACGGTCTGTGCCGCCATAGAGACCCCTCCATGACTGATCTCAAAGCGTACTTCAGAGGGGCTACCCTCCGATCTCCACTGCTTGTCCGCATGGGTAAACCGTTCACCACGTGACACCCCGGTTTTATGCCCCCACCACAGGAATAACCGCCTGTGGCTCCCCGCTTTAGCACACGCTGCCTCAACGGAGTCAGCGTGGATTCAGGGGACTTCGGGTTGATTACACCGGGGCTCCGTCAGCGGTAACACGTCCGGCCGGTGATACTAACCCGACGGCACGCGGCCGTCGGGAGATTAACACCGGCCGTGCCCTCAAGGAGCTACGTGGGTGTACTTGACGTGTGGACGGGCTCCGCACCTAAGGCTACACAAGGGGGCAGTGTGAAGGGTCCGCCTAACCTTCGCGCCTGAGACCTCCAAAGAGCACACAAGTCGGGGGCCGCGCCGAAAACCGTGGGACAGGACCACGGAGATAGGAAAGATCCCTGCTGGTGAGACAGGAGTTATAAATCTAGGAACTTACAAACTAATAATCAGAATAAACCTAGAAGAGGAAGAGGGTGATATAAAAAGCAACATAAAACGTTGCACGTGGCACAGTTAATGAAGGTGGAGGGGGTGAGATGATTGTGAGTGGCTCGGGGCCCCGGGTGCGCCATACCCGGACCTACCGTGGTAGGTTCCCCTGGGGGAGTTTGATTTCGGAGTCCTCTTCTCCTAGATGAGTCGTCGACCAAGACTACCGAGCCTCATCTACCCGTTTGGAATGTTCTTAGCTTCCCCTCACCTCTTGCCTACCAGTGGTCACAAAGACACACTTAGTAGGCCGTCTGGATCGGGTACTGAGCCCCTCCGCCACGGCAAGGCGACACTCCTTCGGAGGGGGCAAGTGTTGATCATCCGTTCAAAGGTCTTGCAGACGACACTCGTCAGGCATATAGGGCGGTAGCTAGAGGGAAGTGTACGGTCTTTTCCTGGTCGAGGGATAGGGATCACAACACCCTCTCGCCAGGAAGACGGAAAAACCTGCTGAAGCCAGATGCGGTTATAGATGCTCAACAGGAAGGAACGAGCCGGAGGTGGAAGATGAAGCAGCATTTGGCGATGGATGTCATCAGGACCAGGAGAAGAGTCGTGAGCGAGGGACAAAGAATGCGCCAGTTCCGCTTCAGTAAAAGGTGCATTGTAGGATTCGCTACAATCACTGTTAAAATTTAGGCTTATCCGCTCCGCAGATTCCTTAATCAGTAAAAAGGCTCCGTCGTAGCTTTGAGTTTGGCTAGCACTGGCGAAAGAATCGGCAAGGGCGTCGGCGATATCCTGCTCGCTGGTGTATATGGAGCCCTGTACGGCAAGACCGGGGATGATCGTCTGGCGACATTTGTCGTACATACGCCGGATGGTAGTCCACACCTTCTGGGCAAAACTGCGACGTGAAAGGGAAGACACGTACGATTCCCAGGATGTGCGTTTTGCATTGCGCAATACAAAACGAGCCCTTGCACGAGAACGTTTAAAAGCAATAAAATTCGCCTCCGTAGGGTGTATGCGGAAAACACGCAGAGCACGCTTACGTACTTTAATAGCCAAACGGCATTCCTCGGACCACCAAGGCACAGGGACGTGACGTGGTGTGGATGAACCCCAAGGAATACTGGATTCTGCTGCGAGAAGGATAGAGCATATAAAATACTCCACCATGTCGTCAATGGTGGTAAAAACATTGTTGGTCAAGTGAATGAGGGAACGGAATTTCCCCCAGTCAGCCTTGGAAATAATCCAGTGAGGATATCGTGTGGGTACAGAATGATGGACGGATATGTGAACGTTAATGGGATAGTGATCACTGCCAAATAGGTCGGAAAGAACCGACCAATCGAGAAGAGGTACCAGCGACGGGCTGCAGAAAGTAACATCTAGGGCGGAATGGGTACCATAGGCAGAGGATAAGAAGGTAGGAGCACCAGTGTTTAATAGCACTAAGCCGGACATATCACAAACGTCTGCTACAAGGCAACCACGAGCATCGTCAGTGTCGGAGCCCCACAAGGTGTTTTTGGCATTCAGATCGCCTAGAAGAAGAAACGGTGGCGGAATCTGTGCCAAGAGAGCCCGAAGTTCGTTCTCGTGTACGACACTGACCGGTGGCAGGTAGACATTACGGATAGAGAAAGAAAGGCTCTGCAGCTGTACACGTACCGCTACAGCTTGGAGCGGCGTGTCTATGGGTATGCTGGTGGCAGGGATGGTATTCGCCACCAGAATAGCAACACCACCGCTTGCCCGTCGATCAGCTGCAGAATCATGTCTAAAGGCCACAAATCCACGAAGATAGAGTGCGTGATGAGGTTGCAGATGGGTTTCCTGTAGACAGACGATAGATGGACAGCGTTGAGAAATTAGATGCTGTATGTCCGGAACACGTGCCCGGAACCCATTAACATTCCACTGGATTATTTCCATAGTGTAAAAGGATTAATGGCTAGTCTTCATCTTTTTCTTCTTTTTCATCTTGGCTGACTTAGGTCCAACTATGTGGAAGTCGCCGTCCTCTGGCGATTCCTCGGAGGTGTGCGAGGCAGAGTGAGTGAGTGATTGGAGTTTAAGGGCCCGTCGACAGCTAGGTCATTAGAGCCCCAAGTCAAAAGATAAAAAAAAAACGGATAAAAGTCACCACCACTTAAAACTCAAAGTTAAATAGTAAAACGCAAGCTAAAACAGCCAAAAGCTAAAACAGTTAAAACTTAAAAACTTGTCTAAAAAGTATGCTCAAAATAGTTAAAAGCGTGTAAAATGATCTAAAAAGGTAAGCAGATAAAACGTAAAAGGTAAAAAGTAAAACCACGCAATAAAATTTAAACTTGCTTACCAAAACCAATGCTGCCGACAAACCGCAGCACTGAATCCACAGCTACCGGGTCGTCGCCTAACATCGTCTTTAAACTAGAACCCAGGCCAAACGACTGGCGCTCACGATTGTAGCGCGGACAATCAACTAGGACATGGGCCACAGAGAGCTGAGCGCCATAGGTGGGACATACCGGCGCCGGCTCACCACGCAGATAGTGTCCATGCGTGATGCGCGTGTGACCTACTCTCAGGCGGGCCAAGATGACTTCCGCCCGCCTGGTATCCCTTGAAGATGTTATCCAAGGTTGCACCGTTTCCTTGATTGTCCGCAGTTGGGTGCCAATGATGTCTAACGCTTCCCATGATTGTTGCCAGACATATAAAAGATGGCGACGGAAGTACCGTTGTACATCCGTGTAAAGAAGACTGCGTGTAAAAATCTCCGGCAAACGGCAGGCAGACTTAGCAGCCTCGTCAGCCGCTTCGTTGCCGGGAATGCCCACGTGGCCTGGGGTCCAAGTAAAAACTATCTGGTATCCACGCGAGAGTAACTGCGAAACGAGTGTCTGAATTTTCATAATTAATGCTGACGTGCCGACAAACTGTTGCAATGCCTGCAGTGCGCTCAGAGAGTCGCAGCAGATGATAAAACTTCCAGGATCGGAACTGGAGATAAAAAGGACGAAATAAAAGATTGCAAACAGCTCGGCGGTAAAGACGGAACTCAAGTCTGGAAGACGGTACTTGTGAGTCTCACCGTTATGCACAAAACTACACCCTGTAGCCCCATCCACCTGGGAACCATCGGTAAATACAGGAGTGTAATTCCGGTAACGTCCCAGGATCTCGGTGAAAAGCTGACAATACACCGATGGAGGGGTAGCTAACTTAGCATTCGTCGAAAGCTCCAGGTCGAACTGGGCACGCTGTAATTGCCATGGAGGACAGCGGCCAAGAGAATACCGTTCGACAGCAGGCATGCGGAGCGCGTGTGCACTAAGCAGCTCGCGAAACCGAATACCGCTTGGGCGAGAGATCGTGCTATTCCGGAGATAACGGTGAGCGAGTTCCGGGCGCAATACAGGATTAAAAGACGGGTGACCAGGATGGGCTGCCAAACGGGCCACGTAAGAACACAATAAAAACGAGCGCCGAATAGAAAGTGGAGGTTCACCAGAGTCAGCATACAGACACTCTACACGACTAGTGCGGAAAGCTCCAGTAGCTAGACGGATACCAGCATTATGTACAGTATTTAAAAAACGAAGTTTAGAGGCGGACGCTGCGCCATAAATAAAACTGCCGTAATCTAGTTTGGACCTCACCAATGAACGATACAGCCTCAACATGACAGTGCGATCGCCGCCCCAAGATACTCCAGATAAAACCCGGAGTATTCGAAGCGAACGATCGCAAGAGGCACGAAGTTGACGAATGTGGTGCTCCCATGTGAGTTTGCTGTCGAGGTGAAGGCCCAAGAACTTGATGTGCGAAACAAACGGCAGGGGTGTGTCACGCAAATACAGTTCTGGAGGAGGATGTACACCACGAAGTCGATGAAAGTGGACACATTGTGTTTTCGTAGGGGAGAACTTAAAACCGGCGTGAAGGGCCCAGTCGGCGATAGAGGATATGGTCAACTGCAGTTGACGTTCTATGTGCTCAAGACTATAAGATCGATAATAGATCGCAAAATCGTCAACGTACAGTGACATCGGTATTCCCCTACGAACAACATTAGCAATGCCGTTAATGGCAACTGCAAAGAGCGTTACACTAAGAATCGACCCCTGGGGCACACCATTTTCCTGAATCCTCTCTCGTGAGAACGTATTACCAATGCGGTCACGAAAGCGGCGCAGGGCTAAAAAATTAAAAAGAAATATTGCTTAAAAACCTCGCAAACCATACCCGTGAAGAGTACGGAGAATACCATGACGCCATGTGGTATCGTAGGCCTTCTCCAGATCGAAGAAGACACCCATGACATGCTGCTTCAAAAGAAAGGCATTTTGGATGTAGAATTCCATGCGTGTCAGATTGTCGACACTGGAGCGATGGCGACGAAAACCGCACTGAACATTGCTCAGCAGGCTATTCGTCTCTAGCCACCACACTAAGCGAGTGTTGATCATCCGTTCAAAGGTCTTGCAGACGACACTCGTCAGGCATATAGGGCGGTAGCTAGAGGGAAGTGTACGGTCTTTTCCTGGTCGAGGGATAGGGATCACAA
Source organism: Tenodera sinensis (assembly GCA_030765045.1). NCBI lineage: Eukaryota > Metazoa > Arthropoda > Insecta > Mantodea > Mantidae > Tenodera > Tenodera sinensis. The sequence continues at coordinate 120,927,503 of CM060968.1, forward strand.
CACCCTCTCGCCAGGAAGACGGAAAAACCTGCTGAAGCCAGATGCGGTTATAGATGCTCAACAGGAAGGAACGAGCCGGAGGTGGAAGATGAAGCAGCATTTGGCGGTGGATGTCATCAGGACCAGGAGAAGAGTTGTGAGCGAGGGACAAAGAATGCGCCAGTTCCGCTTCAGTAAAAGGTGCATTGTAGGATTCACTACAATCACTGTTAAAATTTAGGCTTATCCGCTCCGCAGATTCCTTAATCAGTAAAAAGGCTCCGTCGTAGCTTTGAGTTTGGCTAGCACTGGCGAAAGAATCGGCAAGGGCTTCGGCGATGTCCTGCTCGCTGGTGTATATGGAGCCCTGTACGGCAAGACCGGGGATGATCGTCCGGCGACACTTGCCGTACATACGCCGGATGGTAGTCCACACCTTCTGGGCCGAACTGCGACGTGAAAGGGAAGACACGTACGATTCCCAGGATGTGCGTTTTGCATTGCGTAATACAAAGCGAGCCCTTGCACGAGAACGTTTAAAAGCAATAAAATTCGCCTCCGTAGGGTGTATGCGGAAAACACGCAGAGCACGCTTACGTGCTTTAATAGCCAAACGGCATTCCTCGGACCACCAAGGCACAGGGATGTAACGTGGTGTACACGAACCCCGAGGAATACTGGATTCTGCTGCGAGAAGGATAGAGCATATAAAATACTCCACCATGTCGTCAATGGTGGTAAAAACATTGTTGGTCAAGTGAATGAGGGAACGGAATTTCCCCCAGTCAGCCTTGGAAACAATCCAGTGAGGATATCGTGTGGGTACAGAATGATGGACGGATATGTGAACGTTAATGGGATAGTGATCACTGCCAAATAGGTCGGAAAGAACCGACCAATCGAGAAGAGGTACCAGCGACGGGCTGCAGAAGGTAACATCTAGAGCGGAATGGGTACCATAGGCAGAGGATAAGAAGGTAGGAGCACCAGTGTTTAATAGCACTAAGCCGGACATATCACATACGTCTGCTACAAGGCATCCACGAACATCGTCAGTGTCGGAGCCCCAGTGAGTGTGCTTGGCATTCAGGTCGCCAAGAAAGATGAGCGGTGGCGGAATCTGTGCCAAGAGAGCCGTTATATCGTTGTCATGTACGACACTGACGGGCGGCATGTAGACATTACAAATAGACAAACAAAGGCTCTGCAGCTGTACACGAACCGCTACGGCTTGCTGCGGCGTGTTCAGTGGTATACTGGTGGCCGAGATGTTGTGTGCCACCAGAATTGCAACACCGCCACTTGCATGCCCAACAGCAGCAGAGTCATGCCTAAATGCCGAAAACCCACGAAGATGGAGAGCGTAATTAGGCTTCAAGTGGTTTTCTTGTAGACAGACGATGGATGGACAGCGTTGAGAAACGAGGTGCTGTATGTCCGGAACACGTGTCCTAAACCCATTAACGTTCCACTGGATTATTTCCATAGTAAGAAAGAGATCAGCGGTTTGTCTTCATCTTTTTCTTTCTTACTTTGGCTGACTTTGGACCTACAATATGAAAGTCGCCGTCCTCTGGAGATTCCTCAGATGTATGTGAGGAAGCAGATCCTCTACGGCTCGCGGAGCGAGAGCGGGACTTTATAGAGGAAGAGCGACTACCGGCGCGAACAATAGGCCTGGAACGATTTTTTTCAACAGGCTGGCTACGGCTTGTGGACGGCTTAGGAGCTTTGGTCTGCACGGCTGAGGATGTTGTCGCCGATGCAGGTGTGGCACGACTCAGTGGAGGTGTACTTAACTGTGGCTCGGTCTGGGTACAAGCGTCTGCAACAGGAACGTGCTGTATGGCGACTGTGTTCACAGCAGCGCGTCGGGCAGCAGAGACATAGTCCAAGGTGGTCGTGGGCTTGAGCTGCTCAAAGCGGCGACGGGCTTCTGGAAAGGTGAGATGTTCTTTCACACGCAGTTCCTGAATACACTTCTCATCCAGAAACTTCGGACACTGTCGAGAGCTCGATGGATGACTCCCTCCACAGTTAACACAATGAGGGTCACGGGTACAAGCCGTGCCCTCATGAGGTGATAGGCCACAACTCTTACAAACGGCAGGATGGTTGCACGCTATCTTAGTATGTCCGAACTTCTGACACTGAAAACAGCGCATAGGGTTCGGGACATATTGACGTACGGCGGCACGTTCGTAACCGCAGTAGATATATTCTGGTAACTGTGTGCCCTTAAAAGTGAGGAACACCGTACGCAAATCAATAACTTTACCATCCTGCCTTCGTGTCAGACGGTACGCTTGACACACACGCTGGTCGCAGAGGCAAGTAACAATCTCCTCATTAGTGAGGTTGTCCAGACTAGACGTGGTGACAACTCCTCTACATGTGTTCAACGACTTGTGTGGGGCTACCCGGATTGGGTAGGATCCCAACAAGGTCGCTTTAAGAAGTTTTTGCGCCTGGTCTGCAGAAGTCACTTCGATCAAAAGCGTACCGTCTCGAATTCTAGTCGCATTTTTCACAATGCCACAAATCCTGTCTATTTCCCGTTTAATATAAAATGGGCTCAGGTCCTTTAACGTCTTTCCATCACATGCCATTGTCATTACCAAAAACGAGTCAAATGAAGAGGTTTTGCGCGGATGCATTATGAATTGGACCCCCATCCGGAACCGTCGGCGTCAGCCTGCCATCCGGGGGTCAAAGGATAAAAGACACCAAAATCTCCACGGTCTGTGCCGCCATGGAGACCCCTCCATGACTGACCTCAAGGCGTACTTCAGAGGAGCTACCCTCCGATCTCCACTGCTTGTCCGCATGGGTAAACCGTTCACCACGTGACACCCCGGTTTTATGCCCCCACCACAGGAATAACCGCCTGTGGCTCCCCGCTTTAGCACACGCTGCCTCAACGGAGTCAGCGTGGATTCAGGGGACTTCGGGTTGATTACACCGGGGCTCCGTCAGCGGTAACACGTCCGGCCGGTGATACTAACCCGACGGCACGCGGCCGTCGGGAGATTAACACCGGCCGTGCCCTCCAGGAGCTACGTGGGTGTACTTGACGTGTGGACGGGCTCCGCACCTAAGGCTACACATGGGGGCAGTGTGAAGGGTCCACACAACCTTCGCGCCTGAGACCTCCGAAGAGCACACAAGTCGGGGGCCGCGCTGAAAACCGTGGGACAGGACCACGGAGATAGGAAAGATCCCTGCTGGTGAGACAGGAGTTATAAAACTAAGGCCTTACTAACTAATAATCGGAATAAACCTAGAAGAGGAAGAGGGTGATATAAAAAGCAACATAAAATGCTGCACGTGGCACAGTTAATGAAGGTGGAGGGGGTGAAGTGATAGTGAGCAGCTCGGGGCCCCGGGTGCGCCAAACCCGGACCTACCGTGGTAGGTTCCCCTGGGGGAGTTTGATTTCGGAGTCCTCTTCTCCTAGATGAGTCGTCGACCAAGACTAACGAGCCTCATCTACCCGTTGGAATGTTCTTAGCTTCCCCTCACCTCTTGCCTACCAGTGGTCACAAAGACACGTAGCAGGCCGTCTGGTTCGGGTACTGAGCCCCTCCGCCACGGCAAGGCGACACTCCTTCGGAGGGGGGTCTTGAAGGTGTTTTATTATCCACCTCAGCTCTCCTGGGTTGGTTTTCCTGCACCTGTTATGTGCTAGGTTGGCAAGCGTGTCTTTCATTTCGCTCTCCAGAAGGGAGTAAAGTTGTAGGCCTTGCTGACCGTCATTGGGTGTGCAAGTTCTTTTAAGGGTGTCGGCCAGCACGTTGGCCTTTTCCTCGTCGCTTTCAGCGTAGTTATTTGTGCCCGATTGCTTGAGTGGTGGGATGTTTATTGGTTCTCTTTTTAAAGCCCTTACCAGCTGCCATACTTTATGATTGCCGGGCTGTAGCCGGGCTAGTGTTTGGTCCCATTGATCTTGGGCCTGGGCATTTATACGCGTTTTTATTGCACTGTTTAGTGTTGCCATGTTTACTTTGTGGACTAGGTTTCTGGTTCGCTGCCATCTTCGCCTCTCATGGTCTCTTTCGTGGATGAGAACCATGAGATCCGGCGGGTACGTAATTACGTGTTTCGCCGGGGGTTTTGGTGGCACTGCAATATGAATTGCAGCTTGGATGGCCTCCTCAAGCAGTTCAGCGGCGCGGTCCACTGCTTGATGGCTCGTCAGGGCTACAGGGAGCTCTAAAACTCTGTCTAGGTGTATGGCAAACTTTTCCCAGTTGGCCCTGTTGTAGTTTAATCGTATTGGAGGAGGTTGAAAGATTGGTGGCGCATCGATGTTTATTTGGACCGCAAAGTGGTCTGAGGCAAGTGCTTCTACCGTTTTCATGGTGTAGCAAAAATCTGTATTTTTAAAGAGGGCGATGTCCAGGGTGCAAGTTGCGTGATTTGGTTGTTGCGGTATGTACGTCGGTGTCCCTGGATGATCTATGATGTAGTCATTGTTCAACATATGGTTGAACAATGCTCTCCCTGCAGTATTTGCCGCTTCACAACCCCAAGCTTGGTGCTTAGCATTGAGGTCGCCTGCAGCCACGACTAAATTGTCTATTTCTAGGATGATGTCTAAGTCTCTGAGGTTTAGGTTCGTTGGCGAGAAGTATATACTTGCCAGTGTGACTGTTCGGTTTTGTATGGTAAGGGAGATAGCCGTGGCTTCCGCTTCTCTTAGTGGTGGAACGTGTTTGTGTTTATGTGTTAGGTTTTCATGGATTTGGATTTTGGATTTGGATTTGGTTTAAGGGCGCTCAACTTCTAGGTTATCAGCGCCCTTAACAGACTCATGGCAATAGCCAGATATAAATTTCACTCAAAAAATAAAAATACTAGAAACAACAAAATATACAAGGTAGAAATCAGTGGCAATAGCCAGGTATGAGACAAGGTGATAAATATGTCCAAAAGCAGAACAAGATAATTAAAAAATTTAAATCCTCAAATTTATATTACACTGCGCTAAAAAATTAAGAACTCTATCAACCGCTGTTTTGTCGTCCGCTAGGACCTCTGCAAGTCTGGCAGGCAGCTGCAGAGAATCCCGAAGGTGCGCTAGAGAGTAACACTCTAGGAGCACGTGGTGAACCGACAAAACGTTGTCACACAGCGGACATAGAGGCGCAGGGTCCCTTTTAAATAGGTAACCATGCGAAAAATTGCAGTGGCCTATTCTTAATCGAGCCAAACTAACCTCCTCGCGACGAGATGTGCGACAGGAAGTTACCCAGTTTATCGGAAGTTCTTTCACTTCTCTAAGCTTATTACCGCGGAGAGCTGACCACTCGTCGTGCCAGGACGACAGCACCGCTCTCCGTACTTCAAGCCTAAAGTCTTCCGAAGTAACACGTGAGATGATAATTCTGGGTTCTGTAGTTGCCGTCTTTGCTGCTAAATCTGCCTTTTCATTCCCCGGCAAACCTACGTGACCAGGAATCCATGCACACACCACGTCAACGCCAGAAGCGTGTAAAACATGGAGGGCATCCTGGATACGTTCTACAATAGGGTGGGGGTTGTACAACTGACAAAGGCTCTGCAGTGCACTAAGGGAATCGCTCAAAATCAGGCAGTCACCTAATTTACGACGGCGAACATACAAAACGGCTCGATAGATTGCATAAAGCTCTGCAGTAAAAATGGAAGTGCTATTTGGAAAACCGAATGTATATGGTTCGGTTCCATAATCATAAGCACATCCAACACCGTTGGTGTTCTTTGATCCATCGGTGTAAATATATTTACGGTCAGAGTAGCCTGACAAAAATTCTAAGAAACACGTGCGGATACTTGAAATAGGCATCGTGGACTTCTGGTGTATGGTCATCCCAAGATCTACATGGGGCGTACCAGATAGCCAAGGGGGGTAAAGTCTCTCGCCCTTGGCGAACATCACAGGCAGTTCCACTCCAAGCTTCACTAGGAGCTCTTGGAAACGGAACCCCGCAGGCTTTGGATTAAGGGTGCTATTTCTATATCGTTCTCTTAGCGTGGTGGTGAAAAAAGAAGCGAACGTTGGGTGCTTAGGCATACATCTAAGCGCACAACCATAATTTGCCAAGAGAATCTCACGCCGATATTGCAGAGGAGGTTCTGCGGACTCGGCGTAAAGGCTCACCACTGGGCTTGTTGGAAAAGCTCCTGTTGCGATGCGGATGCCCCTATTATGGACCACGTCTAATCTTCTCAGCACAGATGGTCGTGCTGACGAATAAACAATACACTCATAGTCTAGCTTGGATCGCACCAATGCGCGATATATTCGCAACAAAATTGTTCGATCCGCTCCCCACGATTTGCCATTCAGTACTCGCATAATATTTAGGGAACGGTCACATCTCGCTCTTAGCTGTGCAATATGCGACGACCAACTAAGCTTCCTGTCCAAGATCAAACACAGGAAGCGCGTCTCTTCTGCGAAGGGAAGTTCATCTGGACCAAATTGGAGCGAAGGTGGTAATCGTCTCCTACGGCGCCAGAAATTAACGCAGATTGACTTCTCAGTTGAGAAACGGAAGCCGTTTTTCATGCTCCATTCTCTAAGGTTGTCCAAATATTGCTGCAGGCGCCGTTGTAAGAACGCCGTGCGCTGAGAAGTGCAATAGACAGCGAAGTCGTCTACGAATAGGCATGACGAAACTCCAGGTGGAACACATTTCCAGATGGAGTTAATTGCTATAGCAAAGAGCGTGACACTTAGCACCGAACCCTGAGGTACTCCCTCCTCCTGAACAAAAGAATTAGAAAAAACCGAGCCGACCCTTACTCGGAAAAAGCGGTCCTTCATAAACTCCTGGATGAAAAGTGGTAGGCGTCCACGTATGTTCCAGGCATACAGGGAACGTAGAATCCCTGCTCGCCAGCACGTATCATAAGCCTTCTCAAGATCGAAAAATATGCCAACGGTTTGACAGTTCTTCATAAACCCGTCCATTATCTGTGTCGATATTGACACAAGATGGTCAACAGTTGAACGGCGTCGTCGAAAACCACACTGGATGTTAGTCAGTAGGTTATGACTTTCTAACCACCATACCAATCGTCCATTGATCATGCGTTCCATCACCTTGCAAACGCAACTGGTGAGGGAAATAGGACGATAGCTGGAGGGAAGATGACGGTCCTTCCCAGCCTTCAAGATGGGAATAACGGTGGCCTCCCGCCAATTTTCTGGGAGTATACTGTCAACCCAAACACGATTATAGACCTCGAGCAGGAATGCCTTACCTTCAGGAGAGAGCTGTTGTAACATTTGTACATGAATACCGTCCGGTCCTGGTGCTGAACATCGCGAAGATTTCAGGGAATACTCCAGCTCTGCCATGGTGAAAAGGCGATTGTAATCTTCTACGTTTCTAGAACGAAACGAGAAGCCTTGAGATTCCACCTGAGTTTTAATTGGAAGGAACTCAGGGGAGTAGTTTTCCGAGCTAGACACTTGTGCGAAAGCACTGCCAAAGGTATTGGCCACTTCAAATGAATCAACAACAGCTCCTGTGGCTGTTTTTAGTCCCGCTATTGGTATTTGGGTCGTTTTAGCTGCAACACGCCTTAATCTATCCCACACAACCGAGGAAGGTGTGTGTCGGTTAAATGAAGCTACAAATTTGCTCCATGATGACTTTTTGCTATCCTTAATGACTTGTCTGGACCTGGCGCGCATTTTCTTGTACTCGATTAGGTTTTCCAAAGTAGGGTGACGTTGGAAAACCCTAAGTGCACGCCTTCGAGCACGAATGGCATTCCGACATTCTTCCGCCCACCAGGGAACGGGAAATCGACTTGGGTGTGTAGTCGACCGCGGAATCGATTGTTCAGCAGCAGAGAGAATCGTCTCCGTGAGATGCTGCGCCAAATTATTTACTGAGTCATGCTCGTTGTAGGTAAAGACAGCCAACTGGGTGTAAAGGTTCCAGTTGGCATGGTCCAAACGCCATCTGGGCATACGAGTGGAAAATGTATGTTGCGTCAAGAGACTAATAAGACATGGGAAGTGGTCACTAGAGTGTAAATCAGAGATGACATTCCATTGTAAGGAGACTGCCAACTGAGGTGAACAAACTGCAAGGTCAAGATGCGAGAAAGTATTGTGAGAGTCCGAAATGAATGTAGGCTCTCCAGTGTTGAGGAGAGCTAGGTTGTGACTGTCCAAAAAATCGGAAATGAGTGTACCTCTCGCACAAGCGCGACTTGAACCCCAAAGTGGGTGGTGCGCATTGAAGTCTCCCATCAACAGAAACGGTGTTGGCAACTGGGAAACTAGATCTTCTAAATCAATGTGCGAGAAGTCATGGGACGGAGGCAAATATATATTACAGATGGTGAAATGGATGTCTGGCAGTAGAATCCTTATTGCAACTGATTGTATATCAGAATGCAATGGTAGAGTTTGCATATACACGTCATCTCTAACAAGCATCATAGCGCCGCCATGTGCCGGTACACCCTCTTCTGGTGTAACATCACACCGTATTGGGGTGTATCGCCTTAGATGGAAAGCGTCATGAGGACGCAGCTTAGTCTCTTGCAAACATGCAACCAGAGGTTCGTATTCTTTGAGCAAAAGCTCAAGTTCTGGCCGTTGAGTTCGAATTCCACGTATGTTCCATTGTAGGATAGCCATATTGCATTGTGTATGGGACAGATAGTTCCAAGGTAACTCTTCATTACTTTGGAGCAGGCGGTTGTCGAACTAACTTAGCCCTTTTTTTTCTGTGGGGCTGGCATTCTTGTCTGGCGCTTTTTCGCGCCTTTTTTCTACTGGGGGTCTCCCAGTGTGGGCAGATTCCAATTCCATGTCCTCTGCCGAGGACGTCCGTGTTCCGATACTGAATTTTGGTTCGAGAGCTTCGAACCGATTTGACACGGAGACCGGCGAAGATGAAAGACGCCGGTCAGAGTCCACCCCTGAAGATTCTCCAGAAGAGGATATTCGAGATCTTCGAGGAGATGTTCGTGGACTCTTACATCCCTTCGATGTACTGGGATTAGACATACTATTTTCCTTGAGGAAGTCGGTCCTTGTGTAATTCTTTCTAAACTTTATCGGTGAGGCTTCACATCTTACGGGCTTGCTAGTTTTTTTGCTCTGATCTTGGTGCTCTTGATGGTGATGTAACAGTGATGTTCTTTGCACTTGAAGATTTTGTGGAAGTTGACGTTGACATAGATGTGCGCGCTGATGTTGAAGGCTTTGGAATAGAGCTACGGGCTACAAGTGTCTTTTCAGATATTGTTGCCCCATTAAAATCGCTGGTCTGCGTTGCGATCTCTCTGCTCGGTACCGGTTTAGCTACAACTGAGCTATAGGTCCCGGACCTTGGAACAGAGGGTTGGCGTAAACGCAAGAGCTTCCGGGCTTCTGAGAAGGGCACCTTGTCTTTAACCCGTATCTCTTGAATCGCTCTTTCTTCTACCAAACGGGGGCAATCTCGGGAACTGGATGGATGTTCACCTCTGCAGTTCACACATGACGGAGCTGCTGTACATGCACCATCGTGGGATTCATCTCCACATTGAGGGCATGTAGCTTGTCCCTTGCAAAGCTCGCTTGTATGTCCAAAGCGCTGCCACTTGAAACATCTCAGCGGGTTCGGGATGAAAGGCCGAACTTCGATGGATTCGTACCCTGCCTTAATCCTCTGCGGGAGATCTACCCGGTCAAAGGTCAGGAACAGGGTACGTGTTGGCTTTAGTTCACCACCCTCTTTGCGCTGAACCCTGTAAACGTTAGTAACGCCTTGTTCCAAAAGATTTTCTTTAATCTCCTCATTACTTAGATCATCCAATGCGCGGGTGTTTATCACGCCGCGCGAGGAGTTCAAAGTTCTGTGCATCTCCACACTGATAGGATAACTGGCTAGCATATTCGCCTTCAGTATTTTAGCTGCCTGGGTGGATGAATGTGTTTCAACCAGCAGCGTGCCATTGCGAGATCTAGTGCATGACTTTACTGGACCAGCAATGTTATCCAGACCCTTTTGAATGGTAAAGGGGCTCACCCATAGGAATTTTTTACCTTCCTCTTTTCTAGTAATAACTAAGTAGCGAGGACCACAACACTCGACTACTTCTTTTCCACTTGCTTTTTTGTTGTTTGGAGTTTTTGGACTCATGGCGATGATATCCTCCACCATTGCAAATGTCTCCGATGGCATGCTCACTTCCTGGGCGCCACCCCGGCTTAGGTGAGAGTCCTGGCCTGGACCTTGCTCACCCTAGGGTCTCACCTCCCAATGTATAGACAGAGGGACCCAATCGCCTTCAGGAGTGCATCAGCTCATGCAATGGCCCCTCCCCGGGACTGACCTTTATCAGCGGATACGTACACAGATCCTACATGATAACCAGGGGCAAGGTTTTCATGGACCACTATCGCTGTGCCTCCATGAGGTCTTCCGTCTTGTCTGTCATTTCGGTATATTTTGTAGCCTGGGATGCGGAATCTTGCTTTTGGTGTTAATAGTGTCTCGTTTAGTAATGCTACTGTTATGTTGTGTTGATATAAGTATTGTTTGAGCTCGTTAAGGTGTCGCCGCGCCCCCTGATGTTCCAGTATGTTATTTTATGTGTAGTTGTTTGTTCATTGTCTGTTGCGTGTGCCATGATTCTGATTAGTGTGTAGGGTGTCTTTCTGTCTTTTTTTTTTCTTTCTTTTTCTCTCTGGTTTTGTGTTTCTCCTTTGGCCCTTTACTTATTGCTTGTGGTTGGCTTTAGTGGATACATAATGCATTAGTTTTTTCAACTAGTTCATTGAAGCCCTCTATAAAACAAAGCATGTGCATTTGTCTGTCTTCCTCACTCTTCCAGGCGTTGTCTCTGAAAAAGGCCGCGTATGCTTCCATTAGTGTTTCGTACCCTCTCATGTATACTCCGTTACCTAGGAGTAGTAGTGGCATTTTAGCGTTTGGCTGGAGGTTCAGCGCAGGTTGCCCGTCTTTATTTATTTTGAAGTGTAGTGGTCTGTTTGGATAATGCTTTCTTGTCAATCTCGCGTTTTGTGCTTTGATGTCTTCTGGGCATTTGGAGTTTTGTGGGTTTTCCGCCGCTTGCGCTACTGTGCCGGTCTCTGTTTGAGTGCTCGCAGACCGCTTGTTAGTTTGTGCGTTTCTTTCAATGGGTGCTCGGGTTTTTCTCCTATCTTGCCTGTCCACTGGAGGTGCATGGGCCTCTGGTCCATCATACCTGCGTTCTGTAGCAGTTGGATGGTTACCTCTTGTGATATGCGCGAAGGAGCCCCTGTCTTGGGAGTAAATGCCACGGAGATGCGGTGGGATGACACGCCCTGTTGCTTGGGGGGGTGGGGTATGTCAGGTTTAGGAAAAGTGGGCATCCCCTCCATCTTGCCCCGTGCTCCGAAGAGTTGCAGAGCGCGCATCTCCTATGTTCACTGCGGCACTGGCTCACATGGTGGCCGCCTGCACAGCGAGAGCATATTTGTGGTGCTTCACAGTTTTTGGTAAGATGGCGGAATCGTAGACATCTTCCGCATTGCGGGAAACCACTGGGGTTGCGATAGTCCTCCACTTTTATCTTGCAGTGGAACAGTTCGGGTATTCTTTTGATGGCTTCAGAGCATTCTTCGTTTGGCTGTTCCACTAGAAAGATCGGTATGTAAGTTCTAGTTCTTTTTGAGAACAGCCTAGATACTTTAATTGGCTCCAGCCCCAGCGCCTCAAGTTCTCGTTTGAGTTCTGCTGGGTCTTCACTAGGGTGTAAGCCTTTAATGACCACCTTGTAAGTTCTCTGGGCAATTGGTGTTGTGATGTGGAATGGCACTTTATTATTTTTGCAATAGCGTACAAAGTTGTTGTAATCCTGCAATGTTTGAAATTGGAAATCATGGTACCCATCTCTATACGCTCCTTGGTACGTGTTTGGCCTGTATATTTTGTCAAAATCTCCCGTGAGCGAGGCTAAGCTTCTAGGGCAGTAGTCTGCTACAAACACTCTCGGGATATTGTGCCTTTCGTTTGCAAGGTATCCATTTGTGGTGTTATTATTGTTAGTGTGCTCTGCTTCAGTTGCTTGTGTGGCCGTTATCCCTCTAGATGTGCTCGCTATAGGTTCAGGGGGTACTGCAGTTTCTGTTGCATTTGTGCACGCTGCCGTTTCTGTGGGCGCGGCCGTGTCTGTGGTTGTTATGGTTGGGGTCATGCTCGCTACCGTTTCTGAAGGTGCGGCTGTGTTGGTTCTGCGGTGGTTAGGCTAGTGCTCGCTACCGTTTCTTGAGGTGCGGCTGTGTCTGGTTCTGTGGTGGTTAGGCTAGTGCTCGCTACCGTTTCTGAAGGTGCGGCTGTGTCTGGTTCTGTGGTGGTTAGGCTAGTGCTCGCTACCGTTTCTTGAGGTGCGGCGTCGTTTCTTCCGTCCCTGGTGTCTGCTCAGGCGGTGGTGTCTTCTCTTTTTTGTTTTTTGTTTTTTGTCTTTGTACGAGAGGGTGAGCGGTACGTGCCGCCTCGAGTCTGTCCAACCATTTTTTGTTTTCCTTGTTCTTTAGCTGGTTTCTTTTTTATTTATTTATTTATTTTTTTTAAAGGGTTTGTGAGATTTTACTGTGTTTGTATGTGGTGATGTGAAGTTAGAATGTGCGTCTGAGTGTGTTTATATAAGGGGAGTGTTATTATTATAGAAGGCCTAACAGGGGGACCTAGCCGGGGTTTAGAACTAGCTACAACAGAGGAAAGATAGTGTTAGTCGTAGAAGAAAAGAGGCAGATAGCGAGCGCTCAGAGGCGCAGCTGGCAGTGGGCCGAACCCGTTAAGGCGCCTTGAAAACCAGTCTATAAGACTGTTGGCTTTGACCGTGCCAGCCTACTCGTCTAAGCTGCAGTTATGCATACCGTAAATCTGCCGTGGTTCCAGCGCGCGCTGTCTGGAGAGCAGGTCCCGACTTGTCACTCGCTGGGCGGTAGGCTCCTCGCGACGGCTGGTCTCGGAGAGACCTGGCTGGCGACTAGCTGGCTGGCGTGCTGGCTGGAGAGCAGTTGTTGCCTCTACGACGACTGGCTCGGAACTGCATGGCATAATAAAATAAAATAAAAATTGGAATTCGGGTCATGGTAAATTTCCATTCCCGGGCTTCTTAGGGTGTACCCCTCTTAAGCCTGGTGAAAAGAATTTTTATCTTGTTGTGTGCGCAGAGATAATTCTGACGTGTGTGTACTCTTAGGGCAGATTGTCGTGTTTTGTTATACAATGATGTGTTAATTAGATAAAATATAAAATATGTGCAAATATGTGTGTGTTTGTTATTGTGTATGTGTGTATATACATGTTTTTTTTCATGTTTTTTGTTTTATTTGTTTTTTTTTAATAAAATGACATATTTGCACATTTACAATTTTGAATTTATGTCGGAAAAGGTCCGTGTCCCACAACCTACCGCCGTCTCTTCTTCTGCCTGAAGACTGTTTCTCCGGTGCGATGCTTTATTTGTTCACCGCTGCAACTCAGCTCTGTAGTGTTTGTTTCGTGTGTTTTTTGTTTGCTTGTAGTGGGGGGGGGGGGGGTGAGTGAGTGAGTGTGTCGGGTTTAAGGGCCCGTCGACAACTTGGTCATTAGGGCCCCGTGTCCAGAAGTAAAATTACATACCGTCAAGTGTTAAAACATCACCCATTAAAAACTAAAAATCTACGGTTAAAATAGATTAAAAACCTCTAAACAACTATTAAAACGTTTCATTTAAAATGTTAAAAACAGAAAGTTAAAATTGTTACAAAATAAAAAACACTAAAACGCTAAAAAAAAACCCAAAAATACGGTAATCCAAAAGGCTAAAATCTCTGAAATAAAATAACCTTACACTGACTTCATACAATCAATTATGCAACAAAACCGCAGCACTGTATTTACAGATACTGGGTCGCTGCCTAAAACTGACGACAGTGTAAGGCCCAGGCCAACGGACTGGCGCTCACGAGCGTATCGCGGACAATCAAGAAGGACATGTGCGACGGAGATTGGAATATTACACGTCGTACAGACAGGCTCCGGATCACCACGCAAAAGGTGTCCATGAGTGGCTCGGGTATGGCCTATCCTCAGGCGGGTTAAAACCACTTCTTCCCGCCTGGAATTCCTGCAGCTGGTATGCCAGGGTTGTACCGTGTCCTTGATAGTCCGTAATTGAGTGCCAGATAACGCTTCCCAAGATTCCTGCCAAAGAGCAAATAGATGGCGACGGAAATATTTCTGCACATCTATATAGGGGAGCGTACGGGTGGAATACTCCGGAAGGCGACATGCAGACTTTGCAGCCGCATCCGCCGCCTCGTTACCCGGAATACCCACATGGCCTGGGATCCACGTAAAAACAAACTGGTATCCGCGAGACAGTAGCTGAGAAATCAACGTCTGGATTTTAACAACCAATGCCGAGGTGCCGATAAACTGTTGCAGGGCCTGGAGAGCGCTAAAAGAATCGGAACAAACGATAAAACTTCCAGGACCTGAACTGGAGATAAAAAGGAGGAAATAAAATATGGCAAACAACTCGGCGGTAAATACTGAACTGGCGTCCAGTAGGCGGTAGGTATGAGCGTCACAATGTATATAAAGGCGCAACCCGTCGAACTACCCATCTGGGACCCATCGGTAAATACCGGACAGGAAGTCCGGTATCGCCCCAGTAGTTCCGTGAATAGTTGGCGGAACACGGAATGAGGGGTAGCTATCTTAACACAGCCCGACAGCTCCAGGTCAAAGCGTGCGCGCTGGAGTTGCCAGGGAGGACATCGGCCATGTGAATGCCGCTCTACGGCTGGCAGTCGAAGGGCGTGTGCAGCAAGCAGTTCACGAAACCGGATACCACTTGGACGGGAGATGGTTGTATTTCGCATATAACGGTGCGCGAGGTCTGGACGCAACACGGGTGGAAACGAAGGGTGACCTGGATGGGCGGCCAGCCTTGCCACGTAAGAACAAAGTAATAAAGAGCGTCGAACAGACAGTGGAGGTTCGCCAGAATCAGCATACAGACAATCGATTCTGCTGGTGCGGAAAGCCCCAGTAGCGAGACGGATACCAGTGTGATGTACTGTGTCTAAAAGCCGGAGTTTAGACGCAGACGCCGCGCCATAAATAAAACAGCCGTAATCTAATTTGGACCGGACCAGAGAGCCATATAACCTCAACATGACGGTGCGATCGCCGCCCCAAGATGCCCCAGATAAGACCCTGAGTACCCGAAGCGAACGATCGCAGGAAGCACGAAGATAGCGGATATGGTGCTCCCATGTGAGTTTACTGTCGAGGTGTAAGCCCAAGAACTTAAGGTGCGGTACAAAAGGAAGACGTGTGTCGCGCAGATGAAGATCAGGAGGAGGGTGTACTCCTCGCAGTCGGTGAAAGTGTAGACACTGTGTTTTCGTAGGGGACAGCCGAAAGCCCGTGCGTAATGCCCACTCGGCGATGGAGGTTATGGTCAGCTGCAGTTGACGCTCGATGTGCTCCAAACTATAAGAGCGATAGTAGATCGCAAAGTCGTCAACATACAGCGACATCGGGATACCGCTACGAACAACACTAGTGATGCCATTAATGGCAACTGCGAAAAGTGTGACACTGAGGATGGATCCCTGGGGTACACCATTCTCCTGGATCTTCTCTTGGGACAACGTGTTGCCTATACGGACACGAAAACGGCGAATGAGTAAAAAGTTAAAAAGGAAAACGGCTAAGTGACCGCGCAAACCATAACCGTGTAGAGTACGGAGAATGCCATAGCGCCAAGTAGTATCGTAGGCCTTCTCCAGATCAAAGAAGACACCCACGACATGCTGCTTCAGGAGAAACGCATTCTGTATGTATGCCTCCATGCGCGTCAGGTTGTCGACACTGGAGCGATAGCGACGAAATCCGCACTGAACATTGCTCAGCAGGTTATTCGTCTCTAGCCACCACACTAAGCGAGTGTTAATCATCCGTTCCAAGGTCTTGCAGACGACACTCGTCAGGCAAATAGGGCGGTAGCTAGAGGGAAGTGTCCGGTCTTTTCCTGGTCGAGGGATAGGGATGACAATGCCCTCTCGCCAGGAAGACGGAAAAAACCTGCTGATGCCAGATGCGGTTATACATGCTCAACATGAAGGAAAGAGCTGCAGGTGGAAGATGAAGCAGCATTTGGCGGTGGATGTCATCAGGACCGGGAGAAGAATTCTTTGCTAGGGACAGGGAATGCGCTAGCTCCGCCTCGGTAAATGGTGCATTGTACGGTTCACTTTGGGCACTGTTAAAACTAAGGCCTATCTGCTCCGCAGATTCCTTGATAGCTAAAAACGCTCTATCATAGCTTTGGGTTTGGCTAGTACAGGCAAAACACTCGGCAAGGGCGTCGGCGATGTCCTGCTCGCTGGTGTAACGGGAGCCCTGTACGGCAAGGCCAGGGATGGTCGTACGGCGACACTTGCCGTACATTCGCCGAACAGCAGTCCACACCTTTTGCGCCGAACTTCGACGGGAAAGAGAAGATACATACTTTTCCCACGATTTGCGTTTTGCGTCTCGAAGTATAAATCTTTCCCTAGCACGAGCACGCTTAAAAGCGACAAAGTTCACCTGCGTAGGATGTAATGTAAAGATACGCAATGCACGCTTGCGTGCTTTAGTAGCCAAACGGCATTCCTCGGACCACCAAGGCACAGGAACGTGACGAGGTGTAGTGGAACCACGAGGAATGCTGGAATCCGCTGCACGAAGGATAGAGTAAGTAAAATACTCCACCATGTCGTCAATGGTGGTAAAACCATCGTCGGTTAGGTGAATGAGGGAACGAAACTTCCCCCAGTCAGCCTTGGAAATAATCCAGTGAGGAAAGCGTGTTGGCACAGAACTGTGGCCCGATAGGTGAATGCTAATCGGGTAATGATCACTGCCAAATAAGTCGGAAAGTACCGACCAGTCGAGTAGAGGTACCAGTGACGGGCTGCTAAAAGAAACGTCAAGTGCGGAGTGTGTACCATAGGCAGATGATAAGTAAGTAGGCACGCCAGTGTTTAATATGACTAGGCCGGACATATGGAAAACGTCTGCTACAAGGCACCCACGGGCATCGTCAATGTCGGAGCCCCAATGAGAGTGCTTGGCATTCAGATCGCCGAGAAAGATGAGCGGTGGCGGAATCTGTGCCAAGAGAGCCCGAAGATCGTTCGTGTGTACGACACTGACCGGTGGCAGATAGACATTGCAAAGGGAGAAACAGAGGCTCTGCAGCTGCACACGCACCGCTACAGCTTGTAGCGGCGTGTTGAGTGGCACACTGGTGGCAGAGATATCATGCGCCACCAGGATAGCAACACCCCCGCTGGCTCGCCTATCAGCTGCAGAGTCATGTCTAAATGTCGAAAAACCACGAAGTTGTAACGCGTGGTTAGGGTGCAAATGCGTTTCTTGTAGACAGACGATTGATGGCGACCGTTGCGAAACGAGATGCTGTACGTCCGGAACACGTGCCCGGAACCCATTAACATTCCACTGTATTATTTCCATGGTAAAGAAGAATTAGGGATTCGTCTTCATCTTTTTCTTTTTCATCTTTACCTTAACCGACTTCGGACGGGGTAGGTTAAATTCGCCATCGTCTGGTGACTCCGCCGACGTCCGGGAGTCTGAAGATCCCCGGCGGCTCGCTGAACGAGAGCGGGAGCGGGACTTCATGGACGATGTGCGACTGCTGGCGCGACCAGAGGGCCTAGAATAATGGCTGTCAACAGGCTGGCTGCGGCTAGTTGTCTTGTGAGCTGGTGTCTGCACGGCTATAGATGTAGTAGCAGGTGCAGCTGTGGCACGAGACAGTGAAGGGGTATTCGCAGGTAGGTCAGTCTGTGTAGAAGCATCTGACACAGGAACGTGCTGGATCGCTACGCTGCTGGCAGGAGCGCGTCGGGCAGCCAAGGCATAACCTGTGGTGGTAGCAGGTTTCAGCTGCTCAAAGCGACGACGGGCTTCTGGAAACGTGAGATGTTCTTTCACGCGCAATTCTTGTATACACTTCTCATCCAGGAACTTCGCACACTGACGCGAGCTGGATGGATGCTTCCCTTCACAGTTTACACAGAGGGGATCCCGTGTACATGTCGGGTCCTCATGGGCTGCTAAACCACAGCGCTCACATATAGCAGGATTATTGCACAGGGTCTTAGTATGGCCGAACCGTTGGCACCTAAAACAACGCATGGGGTTCGGCACATACTGGCGTACGGCGGCACGTTCGTAGCCACAAAAGATGTACTCGGGCAATTTAGTTCCTCTGAACGTCAGAAACACCGTACGCAAAGGTACATCCTTGCCATCCTGCTTTCGGGTAAGACGGTAAGCCTGACACACACGCTGGTCGGAGAGACAGGTGGTAATCTCATCGTTCGACAGATTGTCCAGACTGGAGGTGGTGACAACTCCCCTACATGTGTTGAGCGATTTGTGTGGGGCTACCCGAATTGGGTAGGAGCCCAACAAACTCGCCTTTAAAAGTTTCTGGGTCTGGTCTGCCGTGTTGGTTTCGATCAACAGCGTACCGTCTCGAACTCTGGTCGCGTTCTTAACCGGGCCACATATTCTGTCGACTTCTCGTTTTATGTAAAATGGGCTAAGGTCCTTTATCGTTTTCCCGTCACATGCCAAAGTCAAAACTAAGAAAGGGTCAAAGGAAGAGGGGTTGCGCGGAGACATGATTATTTGGACCCCCATCCGGAACCCTCGGCGTCAGCCTGCCATCCGGGGGTCAAAGGATAAAAGACACCAAAATCTCCACGGTCTGTGCCGCCATGGAGACCCCTCCATGACTGACCTCAAGGCGTACTTCAGAGGAGCTACCCTCCGATCTCCACTGCTTGTCCGCATGGGTAAACCGTTCACCACGTGACACCCCGGTTTTATGCCCCCACCACAGGAATAACCGCCTGTGGCTCCCCGCTTTAGCACACGCTGCCTCAACGGAGTCAGCGTGGAATCAGGGGACTTCGGGTTGATTACACCGGGGCTCCGTCAGCGGTAACACGTCCGGCCGGTGATACTAACCCGACGGCACGCGGCCGTCGGGAGATTAACACCGGCCGTGCCCTCCAGGAGCTACGTGGGTGTACATGACGTGTGGACGGGCTCCGCACCTAAGGCTACACATGGGGGCAGTGTGAAGGGTCCGCACAACCTTCGCGCCTGAGACCTCCGAAGAGCACACAAGTCGGGGGCCGCGCTGAAAACCGTGGGACAGGACCACGGAGATAGGAAAGATCCCTGCTGGTGAGACAGGAGTTATAAAACTAAAGCCTTACTAACTAATAATCGGAATAAACCTAGAAGAGGAAGAGGGTGATATAAAAGCAACATAAATCGCTGCACGTGGCACAGTTAATGTATATGGAGGGGGTGAAATGATGGTGCGCAGCTCGGGGCCCCGGGCGCGCCAAACCCGGACCTACCGTGGTAGGTTCCCCTGGGGGAGTTTGATTTCGGAGTCCTCTTCTCCTAGATGAGTCGTCGACCAAGACTAACGAGCCTCATCTACCCGTTGGAATGATCTTAGCTTCGCCTCACCTCTTGCCTACCAGTGGTCATAAAGACACACTTAGTAGGCCGTCTGGATCGGGTACTGAGCCCCTCCGCCACGACAAGGCGACACTCCTTCGTAGGGGTGTAGTGGGGGGGTGATTAGATGTTCAATAGTGCCTGTAGATATTGTTCGCCTTGTTCTTTTTGTTGCTCCTGGTGTTGGTCATAAATGTATATTAGCGTCAGTAGGGGTGGATTTTCGTGCTGTTTTTCTGGTGGGAGTGGTTGCATAGTTTGAGCTGTTCGTATAAGTGTCCTTCTGTGGGGTCTTGTATGTGCGTTGTGGATGTAGGTGAGCATTAGGTTGGCAATGTGCTTATCGATGGGGATTATTCTGGCATATTCATGGATCATCGTGTTTTTAAAGTTGGGGAAAAGTTTATTTGCGGTGCGTAGGCATTTTCGCTCGAATGCTTGGATGCTTGTCATTGTTGTTTTGGTTATGAGGGGCATTAGGGCGACTGCACCATACGTCAGGCATGGGCGAATGAGGCATTTATATAGTTTGGTTAGTATTTGCGTGTTCAGTCCCGTCTTGTTTAGTTTGGCGAGGAAAGTGAGGGTGGAGTATATGGCTCTGGTATTGTTCAGTAGGGCCTTGTAGTGGGGTTTTACTGTCAGTTGGGTATTGATTTGTATTCCTAGGTATTTCACTGTTTTGGCACATTTCATGGTTGTTTTGTTTAGTTTGAGGGTCAGGTTGTTGTGGCGGTATTTCCTCTTCTTGCGGGTGACGATGGCTTGGGTTTTTTCTGTGTTGATTGATATGCGCCATTTTTTGCTCCAGTCTATATATGCTTTGAGTTGAAGTTCCAATTGATGTTTTGCCTGGTCCGTCCGGGGGCTTGTGCACCAGTACGCCGTATCGTCGGCGTACTGGGCGAGCTGGATGCTGGGGTGAATTGGCTGGGGTGTGTCTGCCGTGTATATGATGTAGAGGAGGCCTGATATTGCGCTCCCCTGGGGTGTGCCTGCATGCAGTGTGATGGGTTCGGATAATGTGTTGTCTAGTTTTATGTTGGCTGTTCTGCCGGTTAGAAAACTGGCGATCCATCTGACTATTCGGGGGTGTATTTTGAAGTCGGTGAGCTTATACAGCAGACCATTAATCCAGCATTTATCGAAGGCCGCTTTTACGTCGAGAAATGCTGCGACCGTTGTATAGCCTAAATTGTGACCATTCTTGAATTGCGACATCACCCGAACCAGCTGGTCCTGGATGGATATGTCGCTGCGGTAACCTGCTTGTGTCATTGGGAGGAGGTGTTTTTGGTTGCAGATTTTCTTTAGTCTCTTTACCATCACCCTCTCAAATATTTTAGAGAGGATTGATGTGAGTGATATTGGCCTGTAGTTTCTATGGTCTGTATGGTCTTTACCGGGTTTCTGGAACAGTAGTATGTGGGCAGTTTTCCATTTGGTGGGGTGATATCCGTACCGTAGCATGTTGTTGTATATGTCTCTGAGTAGTTTTATTGTATCTATCGGTAGGTTCCTTAACATCTGGTAGGTTATGCTGTCTGGGCCGGGAGCTGTGTTTCTGGTGTTTTTGAATGTTGCTATTATGTCGTCTGTGGTTAGGGGTGCTTCGGCTTCTTCGTCGGGGTTTAAGTTTTCGATGGCTAGTTGGGGGGTGTATAACTGGTGTTGCAGTTTGATGTGACAGTTGATTCTTTTGTAGTATTGTTTGTTAAAGTCTGGGCTTTGCGGTGTTTGGAAAACTTCTTCGTAGTGGGCTCGGAAAATTTCGAGTTTCTCACGTGTGTCGGTTACGGTGTTTACATCTTTTTTGATAGGGTAGTTGGGTGCAGTCTTTCTTTTGGTGCTTTTTATCAATTTCCAGAATTTTGCTGGATCCCGTTTGTGTGATTGCGTAAGGTCGTGTAATTTCCTGTCCCAGTGTTGTCTGTTGTGTTTTTGTATGGCCTGCTTTACTTACTGTTGTGCTTTGTTTAATATTGTCTTGTCAGCTGCGTTGTGCGTCTTTAGGAAGTTTCTGTGTGCTTTCCTCTTCTTTTTAATAAGACATATTATTTCTTTGGGGAGTGGTCTGCTATACGAGTTTATGTGGACTGTCTTGGTGGGTATTGCTGTGATGTGTGCTTGCATAATTATATCTGTCAGTGTTTGCGCTTGCTGGTCAATGTCATGTGTCGTCGTTGGTGTGGTGAGTACAGTATTTCTTGTCAGTCGGGATGCTGTCTCCTTGAACAGTTCCCAGTCTGCGTTTTCGTAGTCCTTGACGGTTATGCTTCTGAATGCTTGTGTGTTCCATGGACCGGTTTTCAAGGAGACAATGACTGGCATATGGTCCGTGTCGGGGGGTGCGTCTGTGGTGATGTCTTGTACGAGCGAATAGGTTTGTTTGGAGGTGAGTATTTTGTCTGGTGAGCTATTGTTCTGGGTGCCTTGACCTATCCGTGTAGGGCCTGGTGTGAGGATGAGTTTGAGTTCGGTGTTTTTGAGTACCTTCATTAGGTCTCTGCCATGAGCCAGGGAATACCAGTCCCCCATCTACGTGTTCAAGGACGAGTCCCCCCGAATGCCTGCAGTGCTCGCGGAGTTTGATAGAACTTACAACCCGGGGCACGGTTCGTGTAACCGAGCACCAGTCTCCCATGACACGATGGTGCGATTTACCCGGGAGGAGGACTATAGATACTTCTGCGAGTTCCTGAGGGGTAAGGGGGTCCTATTCAATGTTACCAACGTTCACAGGGAAGACCGCTCCCACAGAGCAGTGGTAAAGCCACTGTTCCTGGACGGGGCGGCTTCAGAAATCAAAGAAGAGTTACAGATTAAAGGGATACGCACAATACGAGTGCAACAACTAAGACGCCTTGCCAGAGACAGGACACTCCTCCCTATCTATGTGATCGAGGTCCCCTCTACTGAAGACCTGCAGAAACTCAGACAAATCACCACCCTACTGCATTTCAAAATCACAATTGAGGAGTGAGTGAGTGAGTGAGTGGGGTTTAAGGACCCGTCGACAGCTAGGTCATTTGGGCCCTAGGTCAAAGTTTAAAATTTAAAAACACTCATTAACTTTTCTGGCTAAAAGTTGAACCTTAAAATAACAACTAAAAACTGTGAACACCTAAAAACCTCAGCCTACAAAGTAACACGATAAAATAAAACCCTGAAGGGCAACGTACTAAAAAGAGGTGAAGTTGAAAGCTAAAAAAAAACTAAAATACAAAATTGTTAAAACATTGAAAGGTAAAATGTATCCCAGTTAAAAACAGGGTTAAAACCTATAAAAGGAATTAAAAAAGTGTTACACTTGCGTAGCAAATCCAATCTGGGTAATGAACCGCAGAGTTTTGGCCACAGAAACTGGGTTGTCACCCAAAATTGAAGCTACTGTAGATCCCAGACCAACTGACTGGCGCGCACGAGCGTGTCTTGGACAATCCAAGAGCACGTGTGGGACGGTGAGGCGAACATCGCATGTCGGACAGACAGGTGCCGGGTCACCACGCAGAAGATGGCCGTGTGTGGCTCGTGTGTGACCTATCCTCAGGCGGGTAAGGATAACTTCAGCCCGCCTGGAATCCCTGTAGGAGGTCAGCCAGGGCTCCACGCTGTCTTTAATTATCCGCAGCTGTGTGCCAGTCAACGCTTCCCAAGACTGCTGCCAAACCGATAGAAGCTGGCGACGGAAGTACCGCTGAGCATCCCTATAGGGTATAGTGTCGGTAGAAGACTGCGGCAGACGGCATGCAGACTTAGCTGCCGCATCCGCAGCTTCATTACCCGGAATGCCCGTATGGCCTGGGATCCATGTAAACACTAACTGGTATCCGCGTGAGAGCAATTGAGATATGAGTGTCTGAATTTTAAAAACGAGTGTAGACGTACCGAGGAACTGCTGCAGGGTCTCCACTGCACTCAGAGAGTCGGAGCAAATTATAAAACCTCCAGGGACTAAGTTGGAAATAAAAAGTAAGCAGTAAAATATAGCACGCAGTTCGGCCGTATAAACAGAACTGTAGTCCGGGAGGCGGTATTGATGTGGCTCACCGTTATAGACAAAACTACATCCCGTAGCACCACCCAACTGGGAACCATCGGTGAATACCGGAGTGTAAGTCCGGTAACGTCCCAGTAGTTCGGTGAAAAGTTGACGAAACACCGACTGGGGGGTGGCCACCTTAGCGCAGCCTGAAAGCGCAAGGTCAAACCGGGCTCGATGAAGTTGCCAAGGCGGAGAGCGGGAGAAGGAAAAACGCTCTACAGCAGGCATTCGGAGCTCATGAGTGGCGAGTAGTTCGCGAAATCGAATGCCGCTTGGACGGGATATAGTCGCATTCCGAAGATAACGGTGGGCGAGTTCGGTGCGCAATACAGATCTAAAGGAAGGGTGACCAGGGTGAGCTGCCAACCTGGCCACGTAGGAAGTTAATAAAATCGAGCGCCGAATAGACAGTGGAGGTTCCCCGGAATCAACATACAGACACTCAACACGACTAGTACGGAAGGCTCCAGTAGCTAGACGGATACCAGAATGGTGGACAGTGTCTATAAGGCGGAGTTTAGTGGCGGACGCCGCGCCATAGATAAAACTGCCGTAGTCCAGTTTGGACCGCACCAGCGAGCGATAAAGCCTCAACATAACAGTGCGATCGCCACCCCAAGAGGCCCCAGATAAGACCCTGAGTACCCGAAGTGAACGATCGCAGGAAGCCCGAAGCTGACGAATATGGAACTCCCAAGTTAGCTTGCTGTCGAGGTGAAGGCCCAGAAACTTAACGTGCGGAACAAACGGCAGACGTGTACCATGCAAATAAAGATCAGGTGGAGGGTGTACACCACGGAGTCGATGGAAGTGGATACATTGCGTTTTCGTAGCGGAGAACTGAAACCCGGTGCGAAGGGCCCAGTCAGCGATGGAGGTTATGTTCAGCTGCAGTTGACGCTCGAGGTGCTCAAGATTATATGATCGGTAATATATCGCGAAGTCGTCAACATACAGTGACATCGGGATTCCGCTACGAACAGCTCTGGCAATCCCGTTAATGGCCACGGCGAAAAGCGTTACGCTGAGAATCGAACCCTGGGGTACACCATTCTCCTGGATCTTTTCTTCTGAGAGGGTATGGCCAATGCGTACACGAAAACGGCGAAGTTTTAAAAAGTTAAAAACGAAGGTCGCTAGATGACCGCGTAAACCGTAGTCGTGCAGATTACGGAGGATACCATAGCGCCATGTAGTGTCGTAGGCCTTCTGTAGGTCGAAGAAGACCCCCACGACGTGCTGCTTCATGAGAAAGGCATTCTGAACATAAGCCTCCATGCGTGTCAGGTTGTCGACACTGGAGCGATGGCGACGAAAACCGCACTGAACATTGCTCAGCAGGCTATTCGTCTCCAGCCACCACACTAAACGAGTGTTAATCATTCGCTCCAAGGTCTTACAAACGACACTCGTTAAGCAGATAGGGCGGTAGCTGGAGGGAAGTATCCGGTCTTTCCCAGGCCGAGGGACAGGGATGACAATACCCTCGCGCCAGGAAGATGGGAAAACCTGCTGAACCCAGATACGGTTGTACATGCCCAACATGAAGGAGAGAGCCTCAGGTGGGAGATGAAGCAGCATTTGTCGGTGGATCTCATCAGGACCCGGAGATGAGTCCTTTGCAATAGACAGAGCATGGGCCAGTTCCTCTTCCGTAAAAAGAGCATTGTATGGTTCACTACAGTCACTGTTAAAATTGAGGGCTATCCGCTCCGCAGATTCCTTCATGGGTAAAAAGGCGGTATTGTAACCTTGCGTTTGGCTATCGGCAGCGAAAGAGTCGGCAAGGGCGTCGGCAACATCCTGCTCACTGGTGTAAGTGGAGCCCTGTACGGCAAGACCGGGTATTATCGTCCGGCGACACTTACCGTACATACGCCGCACAGCAGTCCACACCTGTTGTGCAGAACTGCGACTGGAAAGAGAAGAAACATAAGACTCCCAGGAGCTCCGCTTTGCACTGCGAAGTACAAAACGAGCCCTTGCGCGACAGCGTTTAAAAGAAACAAAGTTTGCCTCCGTTGGATGTAAGTGGAAGACACGTAGAGCACGCTTGCGTGCTTTAATAGCCAAACGGCATTCCTCGGTCCACCAAGGTACAGGAGCACGTCGTGGGGTAGAGGAGCCTCGAGGAATGCTGGAATCCGCTGCGAGCAAGATAGAACAGGTAAAATATTCCACCATTTCATCAATGGTGTCAAAATCATTGTCTCGAAGGTGAATGAGGGAACGGAATTTCCCCCAGTCAGCCTTGGAAATAATCCAGTGAGGAAAACGTGTTGGCACGGAATGGTGGCCGGACAGGTGAATGTTAATGGGGTAATGATCACTGCCATATAAGTCGGAAATTACCGACCAGTCAAGTAGTGGTACCAGTGACGGAGTACTATAAGAAACGTCTAGAGCGGAGTGTGTACCATAGGCAGATGATAAGAAAGTAGGCACGCCAGTGTTTAATAGGACTAAGCCGGACATATCGCAAAGGTCTGCTACAAGGCACCCTCGAGCATCGTCAGTGTCGGAGCCCCAGTAAGTGTGCTTGGCATTCAGATCGCCGAGAAAAAGGAGTGGTGGCGGAATCTGCGCCAAGAGAGCCCGAAGATCATTTTCGTGTACAACACTGACGGGTGGCAGATAGACATTACAAATAGAGAAACAGACGCTCTGCAGCTGTACACGTATCGCTACGGCTTGCAGCGGCGTGTTAAGTGGTATGCTGACGGCAGAGATGTTATGCGCCACCAAAATAGCCACACCACCACATGCTCGCCCATCAGCTGCAGAGTCACGTCTATATGCCGAGAAACCGCGAAGACGGAGAGCGTGGTTAGGGTGCAAATGGGTTTCTTGTAGACAGACGATTGATGGACAGCGTTGAGAAAGTAGATGCTGTATGTCCGGAACACGTGCCCGGTACCCATTAACATTCCATTGGATTATTTCCATAGTAAGAAAGAGATCAGTGGTTTGTCTTCATCTTTTTCTTTCTTACTTTGGCGGACTTTGGACCTACGATGTGAAAGTCGCCGTCCTCTGGAGATTCCTCAGATGTATGTGAGGAAGATCCTCTACGGCTCGCGGAGCGAGAGCGGGACTTCAAAGAGGAAGAGCGACTACCGGCGCGAACAATAGGCCTGGAACGATGTTTTTCAACAGGCTGGCTACGGCTTGTGGACGGCTTAGGAGCTTTGGTCTGCACGGCTGAGGATGTTTTCGCCGATGCAGGTGTGGCACGATTAAGTGGAGGGGTACTTGCCAGTGGCTCGGTCTGGGTACAAGCGTCTGCAACAGGAACGTGCTGTATGGCGACTGTGTTCACAGCAGCGCGTCGGGCAGCAGAGACATAGTCCAAGGTGGTAGTGGGCTTGAGCTGCTCAAAGCGGCGACGCGCTTCTGGAAAGGTGAGGTGTTCTTTCACACGCAGTTCCTGAATACACTTCTCATCCAGAAACTTCGGACACTGTCGAGAGCTCGATGGATGACTTCCTCCACAGTTAAC
Source organism: Tenodera sinensis (assembly GCA_030765045.1). Lineage (NCBI taxonomy): Eukaryota > Metazoa > Arthropoda > Insecta > Mantodea > Mantidae > Tenodera > Tenodera sinensis. The sequence goes on from CM060968.1 coordinate 120,954,567, forward strand.
ACAGTTCGGGTCACGGGTGCACGCCGTTCCCTCATGTGTCGGTAGGCCACAACGCTCACATACAGCAGGATGGTTACATGATGTTTTGGTATGCCCGAACTTCTGACACTGGAAGCAGCGCATAGGGTTCGGAACATACTGCCGCACAGAGGCACGTTCGTAGCCGCAAAAGATATATTCCGGCAAGACAGTGCCCTTGAACGTAAGGAACACTGTCCGCAATGGTACGTCCTTGCCATCCTGCTTGCGCGTAAGCCGATACGCCTGACAGACTCGCTGATCAGACAGGCAACTGACTATCTCCTCATTACTGAGATTGTCGAGACTAGAAGTGGTGACGACTCCCCTGCAGGTGTTGAGAGTTTTGTGGGGGGCTACCCGAATAGGGTAGGACCCCAACAAACTAGCCTTTAGAATTTTCTGGCTTTGTTCTGCAGTATTGGTCTCTAACAATAGCGTGCCGTCGCGTAGTCTGCTCGCATTCTTTACGGGTCCACATATCCTGTCCACTTCGCGCTTAATGTAAAAAGGGTTCAGGTCCTTAATCGTTTTCCCGTCACATGCCAAGGTCACAACAAGAAATGGGTCAGTGAAAAGGTTTTTGCGCGGATGCATATTGAAATTGGACCCCCATCCGGAACCGTCGGCGTCAGCCTGCCATCCGGGGGTCAAAGAAAAGAAAGACACCAAAATCTCCACGGTCTGTGCCGCCATGGAGACCCCTCCATGACTGACCTCAAAGCGTACTTCAGAGGAGCTACCCTCCGATCTCCACTGCTTGTCCGCATGGGTAAACCGTTCACCACGTGACACCCCGGTTTTATGCCCCCACCACAGGAATAACCGCCTGTGGCTCCCCGCTTTAGCACACGCTGCCTCAACGGAGTCAGCGTGGATTCAGGGGACTTCGGGTTGATTACACCGGGGCTCCGTCAGCGGTAACACGTCCGGCCGGTGATACTAACCCGACGGCACGCGGCCGTCGGGAGATTAACACCGGCCGTGCCCTCAAGGAGCTACGTGGGTGTACTTGACGTGTGGACGGGCTCCGCACCTAAGGCTACACATGGGGGCAGTGTGAAGGGTCCGCACAACCTTCGCGCCTGAGACCTCCGAAGAGCACACAAGTCGGGGGCCGCGCCGAAAACCGTGGGACAGGACCACGGAGATAGGAAAGATCCCTGCTGGTGAGACAGGAGTTATAAAACTAAGGCCTTACAAACTAATAATCGGAATAAACCTAGAAGAGGAAGAGGGTGATATAAAAGCAACATAAATCGCTGCACGTGGCACAGTTAATGTATATGGAGGGGGTGAAATGATGGTGCGCAGCTCGGGGCCCCGGGTGCGCCAAACCCGGACCTACCGTGGTAGGTTCCCCTGGGGGAGTTTGATTTCGGAGTCCTCTTCTCCTAGATGAGTTGTCGACCAAGACTAACGAGCCTCATCTACCCGTTGGAATGTTCTTAGCTTCCCCTCACCTCTTGCCTACCAGTGGTCACAAAGACACACTTAGTAGGCCGTCTGGATCGGGTACTGAGCCCCTCCGCCACGACAAGGCGACACTCCTTCGGAGGGGCAATTGAGGATTTCCGCCCCCCAGCCACCATCATCCAATGTCTCAAATGCCAGAGGTTAGGGCACTCGTTCCAGCGATGCCCCGCCCCCGAACCCGTGTGCTCCAAGTGTGCACGGGGGCACGAATCTCGCTCGTGCACCGTCCCCCTTGAGAGGCGAACCTGCGCCCTGTGCAGATTACCAGGGCATGGGGCCCGATTCCGGGGTTGCCGCGAATACCAGCGCCAACTGGCGAGACTGAGGGGACAAGTGCCCCCACGCCCTACTGCCCCCAGGGACCACACACAAGCCCTCACACAGGACAACAGCGCCCCCCGCAGTAACGCCTCATATGGCCTAGAGCCGCGACAGCTTTAATCTGAGACCAGCGGCTAGCACTTCGAGACCCCCCACCCCCACCCATGACCGCCAGCAAGGCACACACGCCCACTTTCAACCTCCAAAACCAGCGATCCCACCTTCCCTAACTCCTGCCACACTGCAAAGAAACCTAACATTCCCACGAATGACCTGGGTCCAAGCGCGGCACGAGTGCATACACATACTCACGCTTCTGCTAACCCAGCCACACCTCACTCACGAGGTGCTCGCCACATACTCGGGCTTCTTTGCACTCTTCTCTGACCTTGATGCCTTCGCAATTGACTAAACTCCCCCTCCCCTAAACAGCTATTGCTTAATATCGATGACGACCACTGCAATGACACGGATAATGAATTGGAATGCACGTGGCATTTACCACCGTAAAAGAGAACTCACGGACTTCCTACACACCCACAACATAGACATTGCACTAATCACAGAGACCCATCTAAACCACAAATCCAGACTAAACATTGCTGGATACCAAACCTATAGAACTGACCGGGACAGACGTGGCGGAGGCACAGCCGTAATTATCAAACGTACCATAGAACACGAACAAGCATTGCTACCCCCCCCCCCTAAGACGTATGGAGGCGACGGGCACGTATGTCAAAATTAATAATACTCGCGCACTCATTGTTGCTGCGTATAATCCCCCGGGCGAACTAAACACACATGACCTGGACGACCTGTCCCAACTAAGCAACCCCATCCTAATCGCCGGAGACCTGAACGCCAAGCACCCGCTCTGGAATTGCCGCACAGGTAACCCAGCTGGCTCACAACTCCTTAGACACGAGAACAACTCCAATTATGTCATATACGCACCAAGCGAGCACACATACATACCCACACAGCGCAACCACCAGCCTGACATCCTCGATATAACCTTAGTACGACAACTACACCTCCGGGTCACGCTTAAAGTAATCAACGCCCTGTCCTCAGACCACCTACCTGTTCTAATCAACCTAGAAGGCTCTCTGGCACCTTCCTTGCAACCCCTCAGACGCAACTACAACAAAGCAAACTGGGCAACCTTTAACCAGATTGTATCGGCTGAAATCCACAACACACCAATCACGTCATGCAACGAGCTAGAAGAAGCAGTAGCAAACCTTGAAAAGACAATACAATATGCCATTTCTACCTCGGTCCCCATTCATGCACGTAACCGCGGCCCTCAAACCATGCCTACCGACCTCAAAGACCTAGCAAGAATCCGCAATAAAGCCCGCCGCAAATGGCAACATACGAGACGCCCTCAAGCCCTACAACAGCTGCGTGAACTTAACTTACACATCCGAAAACGCACTGCCGACTTCCTTACCTCCCAATGGGAAAAGACAGTCGCTCATCTAGACACGGACCGCACATCACTCTGGCGCATTGCGAAATGCCTAACACGCGAACCCACCTCCATTCCGCCCCTACACATCAACCAACGTATAGCCACATCCGACACCGAAAAAGCTGAAGCACTCGCAGATGAGCTGGAACGCACACTAACACCGAACCTTACACCAAGTTTACCACAATTTACTGCTGAGACCGAAACTCTAACTAATAACATATACTCATCCACAACTCACAACCAAGTCAGAAAAACCTCACCATCTGAGGTTACGTGGATCATTAAGCATCTCCCAAAAAAGAAATCGCCCGGACCTGACACCATACCCAACATAGCACTTAAAAACTTACCTCCCGACGCCATTAACCGACTGACAGAAATATTCAACTATACCCTTAGAAGCGGCACCTTTCCACAGCGCTGGAAGAAGGCCAAAGTCCTCCACTTCCCCAAACAAGGCAAAGACCACGCCAACCCAGCCAACTACAGACCCATCAGCCTACTGAACTCACTCAGTAAGGTGCTAGAGAAAATAATACTTAAAAGACTAAACGCACATCTAATCAAACACGACATCATCATTCAAGAACAGTTCGGTTTTAGAGCCAAGCACTCGACCACACTCCAAATACTCCGTATCACCGAGCACATAACCCGCGGATTTAACATAAATAAAACCACGGGGGTCCTGTTCCTGGACATTGAACGTGCCTTCGACCAGGTATGGCACCCAGGACTCCTACGCAAACTAATGTCTCTAAATGTGCAATACACCATGGTAAAGCTCATCGCAAACTACTCACGTGACCGCCAGTTCAGCTCCGCAGTAAACAATGCACTCTCCTCTCCACGTATTATGCAAGCAGGGGTCCCCCAAGGCAGTTTATTGGGGCCCACACTCTTCAACATTTATATCAACGACATACCAAAAACCACAAACACATCACTTTACTTGTATGCAGACGACACGGCTATCGCAGCTCAGTCAGGCAACCCTAGATTTGTACGCGACAGGCTACAAACGTCACTCACCAACTTGGAAGACTGGCTCGCCAAATGGCGAATCAGAGTCAACCAAGCCAAATGCCATGCAGTAATATTCACTAAGCGCCAAACACATAGAAGCACTGCATGTAGACTCCCTCCTTTAACTCTGTTTGGCGCAAACATTAACTGGACTAACCAGACCACCTATCTTGGGCTCACGATGGACCAAGGCCTCACTTGGCACACACAAATCCAAAATTGCCGGCGCAAGGCGCAAGTACAAGTAAGGAGACTCTACCCCCTCCTTCGCACAGGATCACATATCTCCCCGAAACTAGGACTTACCCTATATAAAACACTAATCCGACCGATACTGACATACGCAGCCCCGGTGTGGGGATAGGCCGCCTCCACCCACATTAAGCGCCTAAACTCCTTTCAGAACCGGATCCTAAGGATAATCACTGGCGTACCCAGACGGGCGCCGGCCTACAAACTCACGAAGAACTGCATATGCACACAATTGAAGAATTCATTAAAAAGCTTGCCTCCGACCTCTATGCCAAAAATTCCCGCCACCATAACCCACTCATTGCCAACCTCGGCACATATCATCTTGAACTAACCAAACACAAAACGCCACTCCATCTTTTTGAACGTTCTCTAAACAACACAGATACCATAGATGCCAGAGCCCACCTATTCAATATTCTGAATCACAACTAACTACTTAAAACCTTCTGCCAACAGAGGAGGACCTTAAACGCCCGGACCACATCCACTTTCTCTCAAGATCAGGTATACAGGATACTCCCAAGCCCACAACAGGTACGTAACACTCCCTAAACCTGCCCCCACCACTGCATTCCTTTATATGTAGATAACCACTTCATAGCTTGTAAGCACGTACATTACTAACCCCCTTAAATAAGCACTGCTGTAACACCCTATAGCACATAACACCAGCTACTCCTTACTAACAAGCTTTCCCTCCCTGGGTGCTGCACAGACCTCGGTATGTGTTGACTCCCAGGATACAATATCACGCGCTCGCATGCACCGCATGCCAGCTAGGTACTAACCGGGGTGCTATCGCGGAACCCGACCTAACTGCATGTATCGCTACACTAACAAGCACCCTGTCTTTCTCTGCCTTGCATGTTTAGTTTACTAACCGCATGTGCATGGGGAGACGATGTAGCCTCTGAGGATGATCGTCACCAGGGCTGGCGGGTGCGGGGCCACCCTTCCAAAAAAAAATCAATAAATAAAAAAAAAATGTTGGTGCGTTCGTCCAGAAGTTCCTTGTGGTTTGCGTTTAGGTCAGCTGCTATTATTAGATGTTTGTAGTTGTCGTGTAGGTAGGTGATTAATGAGGTAGGGAAATCTTTGTTAGGGGGAGCATAAATCGTGGCGATGTGTAGTTTACTTCTATTAACCGTGATTTGTATTAATAGGAATTCCAGTTCTTGAAAGGCTTGGGGGGTGGTTACTTGTGTCGGGCTTAATTCGCTCTTAACAAGCACCATTACCCCGCCTCCAGTCCCGTGTGGCCTATCCTTCCTAAACACTGTGAGCGGTTGGAACGTGAAGTTTCTTCTCTTGTTTAGTTTTGTCTCGTTAATAGTTATTATATCCGCGCTGTGGTGTGTTAAGAGGTCTTGTAGTTGCTGTCTCTTGCCGGTAATTCCATTAATGTTTATATGTAGTAGTTTAATATTGTGTCTTACTTGGGTGTGTGCTCTGTTTCCCGCCATTTCTGGTTGTGCTTATCTTCCTTGCGCGGTGTTTGTTGAACCTATTGTTTTATGTCTTGGATGAAGATGGCGAGCTGGTTCCATAATTTTGCGGTGTCTATTGATTTTTTGAGTGTTTTTGGGCCGTTGTCTTTATATTGTGCAGTAGCCGTGTTCGTTGGTGTGGTGGTGTGGAGTCGTACAATGGTGGTATAATCGTTGACATTATTTGTGCGATGATGGTTTGGGTGACGTCGTTTATATAAGCTGTTATGTTCTTCTGTATGTTGGTTATTTGGTTCTGCAAGTCCTGTATCTGTTCGCTCGAGTGTTCTATAACTTGCTTTAATGTGCCGGTTGTTTCTTTTGCGGTCATTTATTCCTTGGCTGCGGGTATACTGGGGAACTTTATGGTTGTCCAGTTGGTGTCTTGTCTGGGCTGAGGGGGGGTTGGCAGGTTATGGGGCAAAATGTGTGTCTCTGCTATCTGTGTTGTTTTTGTTGGGGGTGTCCTTGGGTATTTGGGGCATTTAACTTGCCCTGTGAAATATCCGAGCCGCTCACAGGTAGCACAGTATGGCGCTGCATGCTTGATATGCTTGCATTTCTGTGTTTGGGACTTCTGGCCGCAGTGAAAACAGGTTGGGTTCTGTTCGGGACAGTTTTCCTTCTGGTGCCCGTATTGCTGGCACTGGCGACACGGGATGTGGCGCTCAGTGTGGCGGAGGGCTCGGCTCGAAAATCCTGTTCTTCGATGATCGCCCCTTGGTGTAGGATGGTGGTGATCGTGGCGACGTCGGTGCTGAACACGCGTACTAGGGGTGTAGGTTTGTCGTGACTTATTATCCGTGATACCCTGTTGATGCTTGGATAATCTTCCTGGATGCCGGCGAGAATGACCTCATCGAGGATGTCTCGTGGAATGCCCTATAGCACTGCCGTTAAGGTCTTCCTGGGTTTTTCTTGTGGCTTTTCGGTGTCTTGGGGGGTTTCCAGGTTTGTTGCGTATTTTGCCTGTTTGCCAAAGTGATGTGGAGGGATTCCCTGTTTGAACGTAGTGGCTGCTTGTTGATGTTTGAAGATCAGGGCAAGTGTATTCCGGGATCGGTATATGCGTTGCACGCGGAAAAGGGATTCTGCCGGTTGTTGGTGTTTCTCTAGAAGTGATTTTATGAGCCAGGCATTCTGCTTCTCGGGCTCGCAATTCAGTACGTATATGGGGAAATGGCCGTGTGGTACTGCTGGTGTGTTTGGGCGGGGAGGTTCCTGAGTGCGTGAGGCGCTGGGGATTGATTCGGTGCTGGTGTTGAGTGTGGAATAGTCGCTAGAGCTGCTGCTGATGTCGTGGTTGTGGGAACGGGTCGTGCGTGTCGTTTGTCTCGTATGTCCGGACGTGGTGGCGGTTTCGTTGTCAGGGTCGGGAGGGGGTTTTGAGGGAAGTGTCGCCGACCCCTCGCGTCACATGCGCATGGCATCGCTTGATATCGCATCTTACGTGCATTGCATCGCATGCGCATTGAGTCACGTCGCCTCACATGCGCAAGGCATTGCTTGATATCGCATCTTATGTGCATCGCATCGCATGGGCATTGAGTCACGTCACGTCACATGCGCATGGCATCGCTTGATAACGCATCTTAAGTGCATCCCATCGCATGCGCATTAAGTCACATCGCATCACATGCGCATGGCATCGCTCGACATCGCAACTTATGTGCATCGCATTGCATGCGCATTGAGTCACATCGCATCACATGCGCATGGCATCGCTCGACATCGCATCTTATGTGCATCGCATCACATGCGCACTGGGTCACGTCGCGCCACATACGCATGGCATCGCTCGACATTGCATCTTATGTGCATCGCATCACATGCGTATTGAGTCACACGCGTCACATGCGCATGGCATCGCTTGATATCGCATCTTATGTGCATCGTATCACATGCGCATTGAGTCACATCGCGTCACATGCACTATGCGACGCTCGATATCGCACCTCATGTGCATCGCACCGCATGCGCATTGAGTCACCTCGCGTCACATGCGCATTGCATCGCTCGACATCGCATCTTATGTGCATCGTTTCGCATGCGCATTGAATCACATCGCGTCACATGCGCATTGCATCGCTCGACATCGCATATTATGTGTGTTGAATCGCATCGCAATACATACGCATGGCATCGCTTGATATCGCATCTTACGTGCATCGCATCGCATGCACATTGAATCGCATCACATGCGCATGGCATCGCTCGACCTCTTATCTTAAGTGCATCGCATCGCATGCACACTGAGACACATCAAGTCACATGCGCATGGCATCGCTCGACATCGCATCTTATGTGCATCGCATCGCATGCGCATTGAGTCACATCGCGTACATGGGCATGGCATCGCTCGATATCGCATCTTATGTGCATCGCATCGCATGCGGATTGAGTCACATCGCATCACACGCGCATGGCATCACTTAATATCGCATTTTATGTGCATCGCATCGCATGCGCATTGAGTCACAGCGCATCACACAAGCATGGCGTCGCTCAACAGCGCATCTTATGTGCATCGCATCGCATCACATGCGCATGGCATCGCTCGATATCGCATCTTATGTGCATCGCATCGCATGCGCACTGAGTCACATCGCATTACAGGCGCATAGCATCGCTCGACATCGCATCTTATGCGCACTGAACCGCATCGCATCACATGCCTATGGCATCGCTCCACATCGCATCTTATGTGCATCGCATCGCATGCGCATTGAGTCACGTCGCGTCACATGCGCATGGTATGCTTGATATCGCATATTATGTGCATCGCATCGCATGCGCATTAAGTCACATCGCATCACATGTTCATGGCATCGCACGATTTCGCATTTTATGTGCATTGCATCGCATGCGCATTGAGTCACATCCAATCACATACGCATGGCATCGCTCCACATCGCATCTTATGTGCATCGCCTCGCATGCGCATTGAATCGCATCGCATCACATGCGCATGGCATCGCTCGACATTACATCTCATGTGCCTCGCATCACATGCTCATGGCATCGCTTGATATCGCATCTTATGTTCATCGCATCGCATGCGCATTGACTCGCATCGCATCACACGCTCATGGCATCGCTCGACCTCAGATCTTATGTGCATCGCATTGCAGGCGCACTGAATCCCATCGCATCACATGCCTATGGCATCGCTCGACATCGCATCTTATGTGCATCGCATCGCATGCGCATTGAATCGCATCGCATTACATGCCTATGGCATCGTTTATATCGCATCTTATGTGCATCGCATCGCATACGGATTGAGTCACCAAGCCTCACATGCGCATGGCATCGCTCGAAATCGCATCTTATGTTCACTGAGTCACATCGCGTCACATGCGCATTGCATCCCTCGACATCGCATCTTATGTGAATCGCATCGCATGCGCATTGAGTCACGTCGCGTCACATGGGCATGGCTTCGCTTGATATCGCATTTTATGTTCATCGCATCGCATGCGCATTGAGTCACATCGCATCACATGCGCATGGCATCCCTCGACATCGCATCTTATGTGCATCGCATCGCATGCGCATTGAATCACATCGCGTACAAGGCACGGCATCGCTCGACATCGCATCTTATGTGCATCGCATTGCATGCGCATTGAATCGCATCGCACCACTTGCGCAAGGCATCGCTTGATATCGCATCTTATGTGCATTGAGTCACATAGCGTAACATGCGCATTGCATCGCTCGACATCGCTTCTGATGCGCATTGAATCGCATCGCAATACATGCGCATGGCATCGCTTGATATCGCATCTTACGTGCATCGCATCGCATGCACATTGAATTGCATCGCATCACATGCGCATGGCATCGCTCGACCTCGCATCTTAAGTGCATCGCATCGCTCGACATCGCATCTTATGTGCATCGCATCGCATGCGCATTGAATCGCATCGCATGGTATCGCTCGACATCCCATCTTGTGTGCATCCCATCGCATGCGCATTGAGTCACGTCGCGTCACCTGCGCATGGCATCGCTTGATATCGCATCTTATGTGCCTCGCATCGCATGCGCATGGAGCCACATCGGGTCAGATGCGCATGGCATCGCTTGATTGCGCATCTTTTGTGCATCGCAAATCATGCGCATTGAGTCACGTCGCGTCACATCCGCATGGCATCGCTTGATATCGAATATTATGTGCATCGCATCGCATGCGCATTGAGTCACATCGCATCACATGTTCATGGCATCGCACGATATCGCATCTTATGTGCATCGCATCGCATGCGCATTGAGTCACATCCAATCACATACGCATGGCATCGCTCGACATCGCATCTTATGTGCATCGCATCGCATGCGCATTAAATCGCATCGCATGACATCGCATCTTATGTGCATCGCATCGCATGCGCATTGAGTCACTTCTCGTCACATGGGCATTGCATCGCTTGATATCGCATCTTATGTGTTTCGCATCGCATCGCATGCGCATTGAGTCACGTCGCATCAAATGCGCATGGCAGCGCTTGATATCGCATCTTATGTATCGTATCGCATGGGCATCTAGTCACATCGCGTCACATGCACTATGCATCGCTTGATATCGCATCTCATGTGCTTCGCACCGCATGCGCCTTGACTCACATCGCGTCGAAATGCGCATGGCGTCGCTTGATATCGGATCTTATGTGCATTGAATCGCATCGCAATACATGCGCATGCCATCGCTTAATATCGCATCTTACGTGCATTGGATCGCATGCACATTGAATCGCATTGCATCACATGCGCATGGCATCGCTCGACCTCGCAATCTTAAGTGCATCGCATCGCATGCGCATTGAGACACATCTACTCACAAGCGCATGGCATCGCTAGACATTATATAATATGTGCATCGCATCGCATAGGAATTGAGTCACATCGCATCACACGCGCATGGCGTCGCTCAACATCGCATCTTATGTGCATCGCATCGCATCGCATCACATGCGCATGGCATCGCTCGACACTCCATCTTATGTGCATCGCATCGCATGCGCATTGATTCGCATCGCATTACATGCGCATGGGATCGCTCGACATCGCATCTTATGTGCATCGCATCGCATGCGCATTGAATCACATCGCGTACAAGGCACGCCATCGCTCGACATCGCATCTTATGTGCATCGCATCGCATGCGCATTGAATCGCATCGCACCACTTGCGCAAGGCATCGCTTGATATCGCATCTTGTGTGCATTGAGTCACATAGCGTCACATGCGCATTGCATCGCTCGACATCGCCTCTGATGCGCATTGAATCGCATCGCAATACATGCGTATGGCATCGCTTGTTATCGCATCTTACGTGCATCGCATCGCATGCACATTGAATTGCATCGCATCACATGCGCATGGCATCGCTCGACCTCGCATCTTAAGTGCATCGCATCGCTCGACATCGCATCTTATGTGCATCGCATCGCATGCGCATTGAATCGCATCGCATGGTATCGCTCGACATCCCATCTTGTGTGCATCCCATCGCATGCGCATTGAGTCACGTCGCGTCACCTGCGCATGGCATCGCTTGATATCGCATCTTATGTGACTCGCATCGCATGCGCATGGAGCCACATCGCGTCAGATGCGCATGGCATCGCTTGATTGCGCATCTTTTGTGCATCGCATCGCATGCGCATTGAGTCACGTCGCGTCACATCCGCATGGCATCGCTTGATATCGAATATTATGTGCATCGCATCGCATGCGCATTGAGTCACATCGCATCACATGTTCATGGCATCGCACGATATCGCCTCTTATGTGCATCGCATCGCATGCGCATTGAGTCACATCCAATCACATACGCATGGCATCGCTCGACATCGCATCTTATGTGCATCGGATCGCATGCGCATTAAATCGCATCGCATGACATCGCATCTTATGTGCATCGCATCGCATGCGCATTGAGTCACTTCTCGTCACATGGGCATTGCATCGCTTGATATCGCATCTTATGTGTTTCGCATCGCATCGCATGCGCATTGAGTCACGTCGCATCAAATGCGCATGGCAGCGCTTGATATCGCATCTTATGTATCGTATCGCATGGGCATCTAGTCACATCGCGTCACATGCACTATGCATCGCTTGATATCGCATCTCATGTGCTTCGCACCGCATGCGCCTTGAGTCACATCGCGTCACATGCGCATGGCGTCGCTTGATATCGTATCTTATGTGCATTGAATCGCATCGCAATACATGCGCATGCCATCGCTTAATATCGCATCTTACGTGCATTGGATCGCATGCACATTGAATCGCATCGCATCACATGCGCATGGCATCGCTCGACCTCGCAATCTTAAGTGCATCGCATCGCATGCACATTGAGACACATCTACTCACAAGCGCATGGCATCGCTAGGCATTATATATTATGTGCATCGCATCGCATGCGCACTGAGTCACATCGCATTACATGCGCATGGCATCGCTCGACAACCCATTTTATGTGCATCGCATCGCATGCGCATTGAGTCACGTCACGTCAGCTGCGCATGGAATCGCTGAATATCGCATCTTATGTGCCTCGCATCGCGTGCGCATTGAGTCACGTCGCGCCAGATGCGCATAGCATCGCTTGATATCGCATCTTACGTTCATCCCATCGCAAGCGCATTGAGTCACATCGCGTCACATGCGCATGGCATCGCTCGACATCGCATCTTAGGTGCATCGCATGGCATGCTCATTGAATCGCATCGCAATACATGCGCATGGCATCGCTAGACATCACATCTTAGGTGGATCGCATCTGATGCAAATTGGATCCCATCGCATTACGTGCGCATGGCATCGCTCGACATCGCATTTTATGTGCATCGCATCGCATGCACTCTGAGTCATTTCGCATTACCTGCGCATGGCATCGCTCGACATCGCATCTTATGTGCATCACATCGCATGCGCATTGAAGCACGTCGCGTCACATGCGCATGGCATCGCTTGATAACGCATCTTATGTGCATCGCATCGCATGCGCATTAAGTCACATCGCATCACATGCGCATGGCATCGCTCGACATCGCAGGTTATGTGCATCGCATCGCATGCGCATTGAGACACATCGCGTCACATGTGCAAGGCATCTTTGGATATCGCATCTTATGTGCATCGCATCGCATGCGCATTGAATTTCGTCGCGTCACATGCGCATGGCATCGCTTGATATCGCATCTTATGTTCATCGCATCGCATGCACATTGAGCCACGTCCCGTCACATACGCATTACATCGCTTCATATCGCATCTTATGTGCGTCGCATCCCATGCGCATTGAGTCACGTCGCGTCAGATGCGCATGGCATCGCTTGATATCGCATCTTATGTGCATCGCATCGCATGCGCATTGAGTCACGTCGCTTGGTATGCTTGGGTGAGTGAGTGAGTGGTTAGGGTTTAAGGGCCCGTCGACAGCTAGGTCATTAGAGCCCCAAGTCAAAAGTTAAAAAAAATGGATAAAACTCACCACCACTTAAAACTCAAAGTTAAATATTAAAACGCAACCTAAAACAGCCAAAAGTTAAAAAAGTTAAAACTTAAAACTTGTCTATAAAGTATGCTCAAAATAGTTAAAAGCGTGTAAAATGATCTAAAAAGGTAAGCAGATAAAATATAAAAGGTAAAAAGTAAAACCACACAATAAAATTTAAACTTGCTTACCAAAGCCAATGCTGCCGACGAACCGCAGCACTGAATCCACAGCTACCGGGTCGTCGCCTAACATCGTCATTAAACTAGAACCCAGGCCAAACAACTGGCGCTCACGATTGTAGCGCGGACAATCAACTAGGACATGGGCCACAGATAGCTGAACGCCACAGGTGGAACATACCGGCGCCGGCTCACCACGCAGATAGTGTCCATGCGTGATGCGCGTGTGACCTATTCTCAGGCGGGCCAAGATGACTTCTGCCCGCCTGGTATCCCTTGAAGATGTTATCCAAGGCTGCACCGTTTCCTTGATTGTCCGCAATTGCGTGCCAGTGACATCCACCGCTTCCCACGATTGCTGCCAAACTGATAAAATATGACGTCGGAAGTACCGTTGTACATCAGTGTAGGGAAGACTGCGTGTTAAGATCTCCGGCAAACGACAGGCAGACTTAGCAGCCTCATCCGCTGCTTCATTGCCGGGAATGCCTACATGGCCTGGGGTCCAGGTAAAAACAATCTGGTATCCGCGCGAGAGCAACTGCGAGACGAGTGTCTGTATTTTCACAACTAGCGCTGACGTGCCGACAAACTGTTGCAATGCCTGGAGTGCGCTCAGAGAGTCGCAGCAGACGATAAAACTTCCAGGAACGGAACTGGAGATAAAAAGGACGAAATAAAATATTGCAAACAGCTCGGCGGTAAAGACGGAACTCAAGTCTGGCAGACGGTACTTGTGAGTCTCACCGTTATGCACAAAGCTACACCCTGTAGCCCCATCCACCTGGGAACCATCGGTAAATACCGGAGTGTAATTCCGGTAACGTACCAGGATCTCGGTGAAAAGCTGACGGTACACCGATGGAGGGGTAACCAACTTAGCATGCATCGAAAGCTCCAGGTCGAACTGGGCACGCTGTAATTGCCATGGAGGACAGCGGCCAAGAGAATACCGTTCGACAGCAGGCATGCGGAGCGCGTGTGCACTAAGCAGCTCGCGAAACCGAATACCGCTTGGGCGAGAGATCGTGCTATTCCGGAGATAACGGTGAGCGAGTTCCGGGCGCAATACAGGATTAAAAGACGGGTGACCAGGATGGGCCGCCAAACGGGCCACGTAAGAACACAATAAAAACGAGCGCCGAATAGAAAGTGGGGGTTCACCAGAGTCAGCATACAGACACTCTACACGACTAGTGCGGAAAGCTCCAGTAGCCAGACGGATACCAGCATTATGTACAGTATTTAAAAAACGAAGTTTAGAGGCGGACGCTGCGCCATAAATAAAACTGCCGTAATCTAGTTTGGACCTCACCAATGATCGATACAGCCTCAACATGACAGTGCGATCGCCGCCCCAAGATACTCCAGATAAAACCCGGAGTATTCGAAGCGAACGATCGCAAGAGGCACGAAGTTGACGAATGTGGTGCTCCCATGTGAGTTTGCTGTCGAGGTGAAGGCCCAAGAACTTGATGTGCGAAACAAACGGCAGGGGTGTGTCACGCAAATACAGTTCTGGAGGAGGATGTACACCACGAAGTCGATGAAAGTGGACACATTGTGTTTTCGTAGGGGAGAACTTAAAACCGGCGTGAAGGGCCCAGTCGGCGATAGAGGATATGGTCAACTGCAGTTGACGTTCTAGGTGCTCAAGACTAAAAGATCGATAATAGATCGCAAAATCGTCAACGTACAGTGACATCGGTATTCCCCTACGAACAAAATTAGCAATGCCGTTAATGGCAACTGCAAAGAGCGTTACACTAAGAATCGACCCCTGGGGCACACCATTTTCCTGAATCCTCTCTCGTGAGAACGTATTACCAATGCGGACACGAAAGCGGCGCAGAGCTAAAAAATTAAAAAGAAATATTGCTAAAAAACCTCGCAAACCATAACCGTGAAGAGTACCGAGAATACCATGACGCCATGTGGTATCGTAGGCCTTCTCCAGATCGAAGAAGACACCCACGACATGCTGCTTCAAAAGAAAGGCATTTTGGATGTAGGCTTCCATGCGTGTCAGATTGTCGACACTGGAGCGATGGCGACGAAAACCGCACTGAACATTCCTCAGCAGGCTCTTCGTCTCTAGCCACCACACTAAGCGAGTGTTGATCATCCGTTCTAAGGTCTTGCAGACGACACTCGTCAGGCATATAGGGCGGTAGCTAGAGGGAAGTGTACGGTCTTTTCCTGGTCGAGGGATAGGGATCACAACACCCTCTCGCCAGGAAGACGGAAAAACCTGCTGAAGCCAGATGCGGTTATAGATGCTCAACAGGAAGGAACGAGCCGGAGGTGGAAAATGAAGCAGCATTTGGCGATGGATGTCATCAGGACCAGGAGAAGAGTCGTGAGCGAGGGACAAAGAATGCGCCAGTTCCGCTTCAGTAAAATGTGCATTGTAGGATTCGCTACAATCACTGTTAAAATTTAGGCTTATCCGCTCCGCAGATTCCTTAATCAGTAAAAAGGCTCCGTCGTAGCTTTGAGTTTGGCTAGCACTGGCGAAAGAATCGGCAAGGGCGTCGGCGATATCCTGTTCGCTGGTGTATATGGAGCCCTGTACGGCAAGACCGGGGATGATCGTCTGGCAACATTTGCCGTACATACGCCGGATGGTAGTCCACACCTTCTGGGCCGAACTGTGACGTGAAAGGGAAGACACGTACGATTCCCAGGATGTGCGTTTTGCATTGCGCAATACAAAGCGAGCCCTTGCACGAGAACGTTTAAAAGCAATAAAATTCGCCTCCGTAGGGTGTATGCGGAAAACACGCAGAGCACGCTTACGTGCTTTAATAGCCAAACGGCATTCCTCGGACCACCAAGGCACAGGGACGTGACGTGGTGTGGATGAACCCCGAGGAATACTGGATTCTGCTGCGAGAAGGATAGAGCATATAAAATACTCCACCATGTCGTCAATGGTGGTAAAAACATTGTTGGTCAAGTGAATGAGGGAACGGAATTTCCCCCAGTCAGCCTTGGAAATAATCCAGTGAGGATATCGTGTGGGTACAGAATGATGGACGGATATGTGAACGTTAATGGGATAGTGATCACTGCCAAATAGGTCGGAAAGAACCGACCAATCGAGAAGAGGTACCAGCGACGGGCTGCAGAAAGTAACATCTAGGGCGGAATGGGTACCATAGGCAGAGGATAAGAAGGTAGGAGCACCAGTGTTTAATAGCACTAAGCCGGACATATCACAAACGTCTGCTACGAGGCAACCACGAGCATCGTCAGTGTCGGAGCCCCACAAGGTGTTTTTCGCATTCAGATCGCCTAGAAGAAGAAACGGTGGCGGAATCTGTGCCAAGAGAGCCCGAAGTTCGTTCTCGTGTACGACACCGACCGGTGGCAGATAGACATTACAGATAGAGAAAGAAAGGTTCTGCAGCTGTACAGGTACCGCTACAGCTTGGAGCGGCGTAATTAGGGGTATGCTGGTGGCAGGGATGGTATTCGCCACCAGAATAGCAACACCACCGCTTGCCCGTCGATCAGCTGCAGAATCATGTCTAAAGGCCACAAATCCACGAAGATAGAGTGCGTGATGAGGTTGCAGATGGGTTTCCTGTAGACAGACGATAGATGGACAGCGTTGAGAAATTAGATGCTGTATGTCCGGAACACGTGCCCGGAACCCATTAACATTCCACTGGATTATTTCCATAGTGAAAAAGGATTAATAGCTAGTCTTCATCTTTTTCTTCTTTTTCACCTTGGCTGACTTAGGTTCAACTTTGTGGAAGTCGCCGTCCTCTGGCGATTCCTCGGAGGTGTGCGAGGCAGAGGATCCCCTACGACTAGCAGAGCGAGAGCGGGATCTCTGAGAGGACGTGAGACTACTTGCCGGAACTTTATGTCGCGAACGACTTCCATCGATAGGATCCTTACCGCTTCCTAACGGCTTGGAAACTGTGGTCTGCACGGCGGAAGATGTTTTAGACACTGCACTTTTTCGACTAACTGTTGGGGTGCTCTCTGGAAGGTTAGTCTGTGTCGAGGCATTTGCAACGGTGACATCCCCCCAGGGGGACCTACTACGGTAGGTCCGGGTTTGGCGCACCCGGGGCCCCGAGCCAACTGACTCCCTCGGTGTGGGCTCCTCTTCGTGGTGAGGGAGTCAGTCAAATCGCCCACCCACGTGTAGGCCGTGCGTGGAGACCCGTGTCGGTGGAAAGGATTATCCTGGTGGTTGAGGGGTGCGTATCTGAGCCCGGGACAGTTTCTTTTCTGAATCCGGGGAGGGTGCGCATTTCCGATACACTGCTTTGGTTTCTGCTTCATCTAAACGGGAGGCTAGGGACTAACCCACCCCCAGTCAATCGGCCAGGATTAGGTATTGCACTGAACTCCAGGGTGAGTGGGACGGCGAGCCCGCTATATCCCCTGTGTAGCCCTGTCATCCCAGTGGGATGACCCCTCGTTGGGCTCCGTAGTGGGTGGGGAGCACTGGGGGATGAAATTTCTATCGCTATTTTATGGCTTCAAACACCGTCAAACGAAGACGTCAAGTACCAGAGGAAAGAGAGGTTAACGTAGTTTCAACGGCTCGTTACCTAGTGATTCATCGAACAGAAGAGGGTCAGTCGTTTATTAAAGTCAACCCCCTTGTCATCCAGGCGGGTCTTGACAAAATAGCTGGTCCTGTTAAGTCCTGCAATCGACTGCGCAATGGTTCTCTGCTGGTTGAGACCTTCACGGCTACGCAGCTCGAGAAGATCTTGAAGGCGAAACTTCTCCACGGGTACCCCATCCGTGTGGAGAAACACCGTAGTCTCAACTATTCCAAGGGCGTCATCACCACGAACTTGTTAGATGATATGACGGAGGAGGAGATCAAGGGCTACCTTGCAGATCAGGGCGTGACGGAAGTCTATCGTGTGCGCGCAATGAGGGATGGTGCTCAGGTGGCTACCCGCACCCTCTTCATCACCTTTGACCGTCTGGATCTTCCTACCAAACTTAAGGCTG
This sequence comes from Tenodera sinensis, assembly GCA_030765045.1. Taxonomy (NCBI): domain Eukaryota; kingdom Metazoa; phylum Arthropoda; class Insecta; order Mantodea; family Mantidae; genus Tenodera; species Tenodera sinensis. Next base: position 120,973,320 of record CM060968.1, read on the forward strand.
GCTATGAAGTAATAAATGTTCGACCATATATCCCTCGGCCAATGCGTTGCTTTCAGTGTCAACGTTTTGGCCACACTAAGTTGTCCTGTAAGGCTACCACCGCTGTTTGTGTTCAGTGTGGGAAGGATGCTCACGAAGGGCCTTGTCCATCCGTGCCTTCCTGTGTGAACTGTCGTGGGTCCCATCCATCATCTTCTCGCGATTGTCCGCGTTTTCAGGACGAAAAAGCAATACAAGAGCTGCGTGTCAAAGAACGTATATCGTTTACGGAGGCACGCAAACGTCATCTTGCTCGTCAGCCATCTGTCCTAAAATTCGGTACCTTCAGCTCCATAGTCTCTAGACAGGTGCCAAAGCGCGATATGGGTACCCAGACGTGCCCTTTAACGGTCACCACAGTCACTCCTGCCCACACTCCAGGTCGTCCTTCCGACTCCGCTAGCCCCAAGAAGATCATAACAATAAGTACTGAGACACGTAAATTTAAGATCCAGCCTCAGCGCACTGATTTCCTGAAGGACCCTCCGGCCCCTGTTCGCCGCCAGGGTACTCCTTCAGCCTCTTCACCCTCGCCACCTCGCAGAGCACGCTCTCAGGATGGGCGGGGGCGCAGTCGTGTCCAGAGGAGTTCGTCACCTCCCATGCCCACAGGCAACCGGTTTGAGGTTCTCACTCCGGTCTCCACTGACCCTGACCCTCTTCATTCCGAGGAGCCCATGGAACAAGAACCTCTTCCTAAAAGCCCTACGAGGAACCAGAAGGGCAAGTTGAAACGGCAGCCTTCGCTTAAGTGAACTTTGTAAACAGCTTCTCCCATTGCCTCCGGATGTCAATCGTTCAATGGAATGAACGCGGCGTACGCGCTCATAGGGCTGATCTACAGTTACTTATCACTTCGCTGTGTCCCAGTATCCTGTGCTTACAGGAGACTAAGCTTCGTCAGCAGGACTCCTTTACTTTCCCTGGCTTCATTCCGGTGCGCTTTGACCTCGCACCGGAGCCTGGTACTCCTGCTCATGGAGGTGTCATGCTACTCATACGTGACGACGTTTTTTACCAGCTTCTCACGCTCAATACTACTCTGCAAGCTGTTGCTGTTACTTTGAGTTTACCCGGTTTCTGTTTCACTCTCTGTTCCGTGTATCTACCTCCTTCTTCCCCCTTCGCTATTGCGGACCTGTCCAATCTCGTGTCCCAACTCCCAGCGCCCTACCTGTTGCTGGGAGATTTTAATGCCCATCACCCCCTTTGGGGATCGCCTCGGGCTTGCGTAAGGGGGACGTACCTTGCTGAGTTTTTCGCTCGCAATAATCTTTTTGTTCTGAACACTGATCAACCAACTTTTGTTTCCCTTTCCACCGGCACCCTTTCTCACTTAGACCTATCTGTGTGTTCAGCGCAGCTTGCTCATCGTTTTGCGTGGAACGTAGTCTCTGACACCTTCTCTAGCGACCATTTTCCCTGCCTGATCAGCCTGCTATCCAACTATGTGCCATCGTCACGTGTACCTACCTGGCAAATCCACAAGGCAAACTGGCCCCTTTTTTCCAGTTTGGAGAACTTTGACGACCGACAATTCCCCGATGTTGACGAGATGGTTACTCACCTTACGGGTGTGATCATTTCCGCAGCCGAACATGCTGTTCCTCGCTCGTCTGTCCAACCGCGGCGATTGCCCGTTCCTTGGTGGTCCGACGAATGCCGGGCGGCGGTTCGTGCACGGAGGGCTGCGCTGCGGGTATTTCGTCGGCACCCTACTCTAGATAATCTGATCACCCTCAAGCGCTTACGTGCCAAGGCTCGTCGCATAATTCAATCGAGTAAGAGGGCATCCTGGCACAACTTTGTGGAATCGTTTAATCATTTCACACCGTCGTCGGTCGTTTGGGAGAAGCTCCGTCGTATAGCGGGCAAAGTTACACGTTCTACCTTATCCGGCCTCAGGGTTAACAATGACACCTTAGTTAGCCCTAAGGAGGTTGCTGACGCCCTGGGTGAGGCTTTTGCTAGGTTTTCTAGCTCCTCACAATACCACCCGGAATTTTCTGCTATCAAGCACCGGGTCGAGTCTCGTGGAGTTTCCTTTTGTTCCTCTAACCGCGAGTGTTATAACGCCCTTCTCACCATGCCGGAACTGGTGCGAGCCCTGGACTTCTCCAGGCCCACTGCACCTGGACCGGATGGTATTCACATTTCCATGCTACAGCACCTGCCCTTGACTGGTAAACAGTTTCTCTTAGAAGTTTATAACTACATCTGGCGTAGCTGCAGTTTCCCGTCCGCTTGGCGCGAAGCCACCATCGTCCCAATCTTAAAACCTGGTAAGGACCGCCATCTACCTTCCAGCTATCGTCCTATCTCCCTCACTAGTGTCCTCTGCAAGGTGATGGAGCGCATGATTAACGGGCGATTGACGTGGTGGCTTGAATCTAATAATCTGTTGTCCAACGTCCAGTGCGGTTTTCGTCGTTTCCGTTCCACGGCTGACCACTTGGTATCGTTGTCGACGCATATCATGGACGGTTTTCTACGGAAGAGCCAAACGGTTGCTGTATTTTTTGACTTAGAGAAGGCGTATGACACTTGCTGGAGGCATGGAATTCTTCGTACTCTCCATCAGTGGGGCATGCGTGGTCGACTGCCCCTTTTTATTCACGATTTTATGCGGGATAGGGTCTTTCGAGTACGGGTGGGCTCAGTTTTGTCCCGTGTTTTTACCCAAGAGAACGGGGTACCGCAGGGCTCGGTACTCAGCGTCACACTATTTGCTATTGCAATCAATCCCATTGTGGAGTGCGTTCCCGCTGGCGTTTTATCTTCCTTGTTCGTCGATGACTTCGCCGTTTACTCTAGTTCTCGGCGGACGCATCTCTTAGAACGGCGCCTCCAACTTTGCCTCGACCGCCTCTTCACTTGGAGTATCGAAAACGGCTTTAAGTTCTCCGCCGAGAAAACTGTCTGCGTTAACTTTTGGCGCCGGAAGGCCTTCCATCCACCTTCTCTGCATCTCGGTGCCGAAGTACTTCCTTACGCGGACGAGACGAAATTCCTGGGATTGATTTTTGACAGAAAACTTAGTTGGTCGCCCCATATCTCCTATTTAAAAGCAAGGTGTGAACGTTCTCTTGGTGTTTTACGCGTTTTATGTGGCACATCCTGGGGAGCCGATCGGACTGTTCTTTTAAGCCTATATCGCTCTCTTGTCCGATCTAAGCTTGACTACGGTTCTATGGTGTATTCGTCGGCTCGACCGTCGATTCTAAAACGACTTGACCCCATTCATCACCGTGGTATCCGTTTGAGTATTGGCGCTTTTCCAACAAGCCCCGTTACCAGCATCTGTGCGGAAGCCGCTGAACCCCCGCTGTCTCATCGGCGGGACGTACTTCTGTGCAGCTACGCCTGCAGACTTTCTGGTTTGCCGCGTCATCTGACTTTTAGTCCTTTCTTTAACGACTCCTTGGACCGCCAATACTCAACGAGCTCCCTAGCTTTACTCCCTCCTGGTGTTCGTTTTCGCTCTCTCCTTCGTACATTGGACATCACTTTACCGGCGGCGTTTCCCATAGGAGAAACGCAGTTCCCGCCATGGCTCCGACCAGCAACCCCCGTCGATCTGGGGTTAACGTCCATGCCGAAGTCCACGACACCAGTTTCGGTGCTCCGTTCAGCCTTTTTAGAAATTCAGACACAGTTTGCTGACAGCTCTTTCATCTACACGGATGGCTCGAAGGACGATAGGGGAGTAGGATGTGCCTTTATACATGGTCGCCAAAGTTTTAGTTTTAGACTTTTAGCGCAGTGCTCGATTTTTACCGCTGAGCTTTTTGGTATCTACCAAGCTCTTTTATACATTCGTCGGCAAGCCTTGCAGCGCTGGGTTATCTGTTCGGATTCCTTGAGTGCATTGGAGAGCCTACGATCGCTGTACAACTACCACCCCCTAGTGCAGCGTATCCAGGACAACCTACATTCCCTCGCTAGTGCTGGCGCTAGCGTGTCTTTCTTGTGGGTGCCTGGACACGTAGGCCTACCGGGAAACGAGGCTGCCGATGCTGCCGCAAAGGCAGCGGTTTTAGCTCCCAGGTGTTTTAGCTCTCACGTTCCCTCTGCTGATATTAGAGCGAGTTTGCGCACTTCTATCCTTCGTCGTTGGACGGAGGAGTGGTCTACTATTCAGGGGAACAAACTCAGAGAGGTGAAGCCCCTCCCTGTCACCTGGAGGACCTCCTCGCGCGCTTCTCGCCGCGAGGAAGTGATTTTAAGCAGATTGCGAATCGGGCACTGTCGTTTTAGCCATAGTCACCTTTTATCATCCGATGCTGCACCGGTGTGTACTCACTGTCATGAGCCATTGACGGTGCGGCACGTTTTAATTCAGTGCCAGTTTTTAGCTCAGTTACGTTTGTCTGTGGGTCTGCCGGCCACACTTGCTGAAGTGCTGGCAGATACATCTAGTGCCGTAGAGCATTTATTGCATTTTATCCGCCTTAGCGGTTTGGGCGACCGAGTTTAACTCATTGGTTTTATTCTTTACTTTAGTTGGTGGTGCGGTTTGTTATATCCCGTAACAGGTTCTTATGTTAGTTCTGCTCTAATTTTACGGCTTCTGGCACTGTGTTGGTGACTTTTAAACCTTTTTAATGTTTTAGATTTAGGGACTTTGTGTCTCAGTTGTTTTAGTCATTTAGTTCTGAATGGGCGCTAATGACCGTAGCAGTTGTGCGCCCTAAAGCCCTACTACTACTACAACGGTGACATGTTGCAAGCCGACAGTAGCAACAGGAGGGCGCCGAGCTGCCGACGAATATGCTAAGGTGGTGGCAGGCTTCAGTTGTTCGAAACGCCGACGCGCTTCTATAAATGTCAGGCGCTCCTTTACCCGCAACTCCGGAATACTCTTTTCGTCCAAGAACTTAGGACACTGACGTGAGCTAGATGGATGGTTACCCCCACAGTTCACACAGCATGGGTCTCGAGTGCAAGCCGTGTCTTCGTGTGCCGGTAAGCCGCAACGTTCACAAGCTGCAGGATGGTTACACGAGGTCCTAGTATGCCCGAATCTCTGACACTGAAAACAGCGCATGGGATTCGGGACATACGGTCGTACTGCAGCACGCTCGTAGCCACAGTAGATGTATTCTGGCAGCTGAGTGCCCTTAAACGTAAGGAATACTGTACGTAAGGCACACTCTTTCCCATCCTGTTACCGAGTTAATCGGTATGCTTGGCAGACTCGCTGATCAGAGAGGCAGGTGACAATTTCTTCGTTGGAGAGATCGTCGAAGCTGGAAGTGGTTACTACTCCTCTACACGAGTTGAGGGTCTTATGTGGGGCTACCCGGATAGGGTAGGAGCCCAACAAACTCGCCTTCAACAGCTTCTGCGACTGATCTCCATTCATCACCTCGATCAATAACGTGCCATCTCTAAGTCTGGTTGCGTTTTTAACCGGGCCACAGATCCTATCGACTTCTTTTTTGATATAGAACGGGCTAATGTCCTTCATCGTCTTTCCTTCACATTGCAAGGTCAGCACCAAAAAAGTCTCAATGAGGGAGGGTTTGCATCGCATCGCATATCATGCGCATGGTATCGCTCGAAATCCCATCTTGTGTGCATCCCATCGCATGCGCATTGAGTCACGTCGCGTCACCTGCGCATAGCATCGCTTGATATCGCATCTTATGTGCCTCGCATCGCATGCGCATTGAGCCACATCGCGTCATATGCGCATGGCATCGCTTGATTGCGCTTCTTTTGTGCATCGCATCGCATGCGCATTGAGTCACGTCGCGTCACATCCGCATGGCATCGCTTGATATCGAATATTATGTGCATCGCATCGCATGCGCATTGAGTCACATCGCATCACATGTTCATGGCATCGCACGACTTCGCATCTTATGTGCATCGCATCGCATGCGCATTGAGTCACATCCAATCACATACGCATGGCATCGCTCGACATCGCATTTTATGTGCATCGCATCGCATGCGCATTGAATCGCATCGCATCACATGCGCATCGCATCGCTTGATATCGCATCTTATGTGCATCGCATCGCATGCGCATTGACTCGCTTCTCCTCACATGGGCATTGCATCGCTTGATATAGCATCTTATGTGTTTCGCATCGCATGCGCATTGAGTCACGTCGGATCACATGCGCATGGCAGCGCTTGATATCGCATCTTATGTATCGTATCGCATGGGCATCGAGTCACATCGCGTCACATGCACTATGCATCGCTCGATATCGCATCTCATGTGCTTCGCACCGCATGCGCCTTGAGTCACATCGCGTCACATGCGCATGGCGTCGCTTGATATCGTATCTTATGTGCATTGAATCGCATCGCAATACATGCGCATGCCATCGCTTAATATCGCACCTTACGTGCATTGCATCGCATGCACATTGAATCGCATCGCATCACATGCTCACGGCATCGCTCGACCTCGCATCTTAAGTGCATCGCATCGCATGCAAATTGAGACACATCTACTCACAAGCGCATGGCATCGCTAGACATTGCATATTATATCTATCGCATCGCATGCGCATTGAGTTACATCGCATCACACACGCATGGCGTCGCTCGACATCGCATCTTATGTGCATCGCATCGCGAGTGAGTGAGTGTGTCGGGTTTAAGGGCCCGTCGACAACTTGGTCATTAGGGCCCCGAGTCCACAAGTAAAATTACATACTGTCAAGTGTTAAAAACATCACCCATTAAAAACTAAAAATCTACGGTTAAAATAGATAAAAAACCTCTAAACAACTATTAAAACGTTTCATTTAAAATGCTAAAAACAGAAACTTAAAATTGCTACAAAGTAAAAAAAAACACTAAAACGTTAAAAACCCAAAAATACGGCCATCTAAAAAGGCTAAAATCTCTGAAATAAAATATCCTTACACTTGCTTCATAAAATCAATTATGGAACAAAACCGCAGCACTGTATTTACAGATACTGGGTCGTTGCCAAAAACTGACGACAGTGTAAGGCCCAGGCCAACAGACTGGCGCTCACGAGCGTATCGCGGACAATCAAGAAGGACATGTGCGACGGAGATTGGAATGTTACACGTCGTACAGACAGGCTCCGGATCACCACGCAAAAGGTGTCCATGCGTGGCTCGGGTATGGCCTATCCTCAGGCGGGTTAACACCACTTCTTCCCGCCTGGAATTCCTGCAGCTGGTATGCCAGGGTTGTACCGTGTCCTTGATTGTCCGTAATTGAGTGCCGGATAACGCTTCCCAAGATACAGACAATCGATTCTGCTGGTGCGGAAAGCCCCAGTAGCGCGACGGATACCAGTGTGATGTACTGTGTCTAAAAGCCGGAGTTTAGACGCAGACGCCGCGCCATAAATAAAACAGCCGTAGTCTAATTTGGACTGGACCAGAGAGCCATACAACCTCAACATGACGGTGCGGTCGCCGCCCAAGATGCCCCAGATAAGACCCTGAGTACCCAAAGCGAACGATCGCACGAAGCACGAAGATAGCGGATATGGTGCTCCCAAGTGAGTTTACTGTCGAGGTGTAAGCCCAAGAACTTAAGGTGCGGTACAAAAGGAAGACGTGTGTCGCGCAGATGAAGATCGGGAGGAGGGTGTACTCCTCGCAGTCGGTGAAAGTGTAGACACTGTGTTTTCGTAGGGGACAGCCGAAAGCCCGTGCGTAATGCCCACTCGGCGATGGAGGTTATGGTCAGCTGCAGTTGACGCTCGATGTGCTCCAAACTATAAGAGCGATAGTAGATCGCAAAGTCGTCAACATACAGCGACATCGGGATACCGCTACGAACACCACTAGTGATGCCATTAATGGCAACTGCGAAAAGTGTGACACTGAGGATGGATCCCTGGGGTACACCATTCTCCTGGATCTTCTCTTGAGACAGCGTGTTGCCTATACGGACACGAAAACGGCGAATGAGTAAAAAGTTAAAAAGGAAAACGGCTAAGTGACCTTGCAAACCATAACCGTGTAGAGTACGGAGAATGCCATAGCGCCAAGTAGTATCGTAGGCCTTCTCCAGATCAAAGAAGACACCCACGACATGCTGCTTCAGGAGAAACGCATTCTGTATGTATGCCTCCATGCGCGTCAGGTTGTCGACACTGGAGCGATAGCGACGAAATCCGCACTGAACATTGCTCAGCAGGTTATTCGTCTCTAGCCACCACACTAAGCGAGTGTTAATCATCCGTTCCAAGGTCTTGCAGACGACACTCGTCAGGCAAATAGGGCGGTAGCTAGAGGGAAGTGTCCGGTCTTTTCCTGGTCGAGGGATAGGGATGACAATGCCCTCTCGCCAGGAAGACGGAAAAACCTGCTGATGCCAGATGCGGTTATACATGCTCAACATGAAGGAAAGAGCTGCAGGTGGAAGATGAAGCAGCATTTGGCGGTGGATGTCATCAGGACCGGGAGAAGAATTCTTTGCTAGGGACAAGGAATGCGCTAGCTTCGCCTCGGTAAATGGTGCATTGTACGGTTCACTTTGGGCACTGTTAAGACTAAGGCCTATCTGCTCCGCAGATTCCTTGATAGCTAAAAACGCTCTATCATAGCTTTGGGTTTGGCTAGTACAGGCAAAATACTCGGCAAGGGCGTCGGCGATGTCCTGCTCGCTGGTGTAACGGGAGCCCTGTACGGCAAGGCCGGGGATGGTCGTCCGGCGACACTTGCCGTACATTCGCCGAACAGCAGTCCACACCTTTTGCGCCGAACTTCGACGGGAAAGAGAAGATACATACTTTTCCCACGATTTGCGTTTTGCGTCTCGAAGTATAAATCTTGCCCTAGCACGAGCACGCTTAAAAGCGACAAAGTTCGCCTGCGTAGGATGTAATGTAAAGATACGCAATGCACGCTTGCGTGCTTTAGTAGCCAAACGGCATTCCTCGGACCACCAAGGCACAGGAACGTGACGAGGTGTAGTGGAACCACGAGGAATGCTGGAATCCGCTGCACGAAGGATAGAGTAAGTAAAATACTCCACCATGTCGTCAATGGTGGTAAAACCATCGTCGGTTAGGTGAATGATGGAACGAAACTTCCCCCAGTCAGCCTTGGAAATAATCCAGTGAGGAAAGCGTGTTGGCACAGAATTGTGGCCCGATAAGCGAATGCTAATGGGGTAATGATCACTGCCAAATAAGTCGGAAAGTACCGACCAGTCGAGTAGAGGTACCAGTGACGGACTGCTAAAAGAAACGTCAAGTGCGGAGTGTGTACCATAGGCAGATGATAAGTAAGTAGGCACGCCAGTGTTTAATATGACTAGGCCGGACATATGGCAAACGTCTGCTACAAGGCACCCACGGGCATCGTCAATGTCAGAGCCCCAATGAGAGTGCTTGGCATTCAGATCGCCAAGAAAGATGAACGGTGGCGGAATCTGTGCCAAGAGAGCCCGAAGATCGTTCGTGTGTACGACACTGACCGGTGGCAGATAGACATTACAAAGGGAGAAACAGAGGCTCTGCAGCTGCACACGCACCGCTACAGCTTGCAGCGGCGTGTTGAGTGGCACACTGGTGGCAGAGATATCATGCGCCACCAGAATAGGAAAACCCCCGCTGGCTCGCCTATCAGCTGCAGAGTCATGTCTAAATGCCGAAAAACCACGAAGTTGTAATGCGTGGTTAGGGTGCAAGTGCGTTTCTTGTAGACAGACGATTGATGGAGACCGTTGCGAAACGAGATGCTGTACGTCCGGAACACGTGCCCGGAACCCATTAACATTCCACTGGATTATTTCCATGGTAAAGAAGAATTAGGGATTCGTCTTCATCTTTTTCTTTTTCATCTTTACCTTAACCGACTTCGGCCGGGGTAGGTTAAATTCGCCATCGTCTGGTGACTCCGCCGACGTCCGGGAGTCTGAAGATCCCCGGCGGCTCGCTGAACGAGAGCGGGAGCGGGACTTCATGGACGATGTGCGACTGCTGGCGCGACCAGAAGGCCTAGAATAATGGCTGTCAACAGGCTGGCTGCGGCTAGTTGTCTTGTGAGCTGGTGTCTGCACGGCTATAGATGTAGTAGCAGGTGCAGCTGTGGCAGGAGACAGTGAAGGGGTATTCGCAGGTAGGTCAGTCTGTGTAGAAGCATCTGACACAGGAACGTGCTGGATCGCTACGCTGCTGGCAGGAGCGCGTCGGGCAGCCAAGGCATAACCTGTGGTGGTAGCAGGTTTCAGCTGCTCAAAGCGACGACGCGCTTCTGGAAACGTGAGATGTTCTTTCACGCGCAATTCTGGTATGCACTTCTCATCCAAGAACTTCGCACACTGACGCGAGCTGGATGGATGCTTCCCTTCACAGTTCACACAGAGGGGATCCCGTGTACATGTCGGGTCCTCATGGGCTGCTAAACCACAGCGCTCACATATAGCAGGATTATTACACAGGGTCTTAGTATGGCCGAACCGTTGGCACCTAAAACAACGCATGGGGTTCGGCACATACTGGCGTACGGCGGCACGTTCGTAGCCACAAAAGATGTACTCGGGCAATTTAGTTCCTCTGAACGTCAGAAACACCGTACGCAAAGGCACATCCTTGCCATCCTGCTTTTTGGTAAGACGGTAAGCCTGACACACACGCTGGTCGGAGAGACAGGTGGTAATCTCATCGTTCGACAGATTGTCCAGACTGGAGGTGGTGACAACTCCCCTACATGTGTTGAGCGATTTGTTTGGGGCTACGCGAATTGGGTAGGAGCCCAACAAACTCGCCTTTAAAAGTTTCTGGGTCTGGTCTGCCGTGTTGGTTTCGATCAACAGCGTACCGTCTCGAACTCTGGTCGCGTTCTTAACCCGGCCACATATTCTGTCGACTTCTCGTTTTATATAAAATGGGCTAAGGTCCTTTATCGTTTTCCCGTCACATGCCAAAGTCAAAACCAAGAAAGGGTCAAAGGAAGAGGGGTTGCGCGGAGACATGATTATTTGGACCCCCATCCGGAACTGTCGGCGTCAGCCTGCCATCCGGGGATCAAAGGATAAAAGACACCAAAATCTCCACGGTCTGTGCCGCCATGGGGAACCCTCCATGACTGACCTCAAGGCGTACTTCAGAGGAGCTACCCTCCGATCTCCACTGCTTGTCCGCATGGGTAAACCGTTCACCACGTGACACCCCGGTTTTATGCCCCCACCACAGGAATAACCGCCTGTGGCTCAGTGGAGTCAGCGTGGATTCAGGGGACTTCGGGTTGATTACACCGGGGCTCCGTCAGCGGTAACACGTCCGGCCGGTGATACTAACCCGACGGCACGCGGCCGTCGGGAGATTAACACCGGCCGTGCCCTCAAGGAGCTACGTGGGTGTACATGACGTGTGGACGGGCTCCGCACCTAAGGCTACACATGGGGGCAGTGAGAAGGGTCCGCACAACCTTCGCGCCTGAGACCTCCGAAGAGCACACAAGTCGGGGGCCGCGCTGAAAACCGTGGGACAGGACCACGGAGATAGGAAAGATCCCTGCTGGTGAGACAGGAGTTATACAACTAAGGCCTTACTAACTAATAATCGGAATAAACCTACAAGAGGAAGAGGGTGATGTAAAAAGCAACATAAAATGCTGCACGTGGCACAGTTAATGAAGCTGGAGGGGGTGAAGTGATAGTGAGCAGCTCGGGGCCCCGGGTTCGCCAAACCCGGGCCTACCGTGGTAGGTTCCCCTGGGGGAGTTTGATTTCGGAGTCCACTTCTCCTAGATGAGTCGTCGACCAAGACTAACGAGCCTCATCTACCCGTTGGAATGTTCTTTGCTTCCCCTCACCTCTTGCCTACCAGTGGTCACAAAGACACACGTAGCAGGCCGTCTGGTTCGGGTACTGAGCCCCTCCGCCACGGCAAGGCGACACTCCTTCGCAGGGGGCATCGCATCGCATCACATGCGCATGGCATCGCTCGACATCCCATCTTATGTGGATCGCATCGCATGCGCATTGATTCGCATCGCATTACATGCGCATGGCATCACTCGACATCGCATCTTATGTGCATCCCATCGCAAGCGCACTGAGTCACATCGCATTACATGCGCATGGCATCGCTCGACAACCCATTTTATGTGCATCGCATCGCATTCGCATTGAGTTACGTCGCGTCAGCTGCGCATGGAATCGCTTCATATCGCATCTTATGTGCCTCGCATCGCATGCGCCTTGAGTCACGTCGCGTCAGATGCGCATAGCATCGCTTGATATCGCATCTTGCGTACATCGCATCGCAAGCGCATTGAGTCACATCGCGTCACATGCGCATGGCATCGCTCGACATCGCATCTTAGGTGCATCGCATGGCATGCTCATTGAATCGCTTCGCATTACATGCGCATGGCATCGCTAGACATCACATCTTAGGTGGATCGCATCTGATGCAAATTGGATCGCATCGCATCACATGCGCATGGCATCGCTCGACATCGCAGCTTATATGCATCGCATCGCATGCGCATTGAGACACATCGCGTCACATGCGCAAGGCATCTTTGGATATCGCATCTTATGTGCATCGCATCACATGCGCATTGAATTTCGTCACTTCACATGCGCATGGCATCGCTTGATATCGCATCTTATGTTCATCGCATCGCATGCGCTTTGAGTCACGTCGCGTCACGTGCGCATGGCATCGCTTGATATCGCATCTTATGTGCATCGCATCGCATGCGCTTTGAGTCACGTCGCGTCAAATGTTCACGGCATCGCTTGATATCGCATCTTATGTGCATCGCATCGCCTGCGCATTGAGTCACATCGCATCACACACGCATGGCATCCCTTGATATCACATTTTATGTGCATCGCATCGCATGCGCATTGAATCACGTCGCATCACATAGACATGGCATCGCTCGACATCCCATCTCATGTGCATCGCATTGCATTTGAATTGAATCGCATCGCATTACATGCGTATGGCATCCAACGACATCGCATCTTATGTGCATCGCATGCGCATTGAATCTCATCGCATCACATGGGCATAGCATCTTATGTGCATTGTATCGCATGAGGATTGAGTCACATCGCCTCACATGCGCATGGCATCGCTCGAGTGAGTGAGTGAGTGAGTGGGGTTTAAGGGCCCGTCGACAGCTAGGTCATTTGGGCCCTAGGTCAAAGTTTAAAATTTAAAAACACTCATTAACTTTTCTGGCTAAAAGTTGAACCTTAAAATAACAACTAAAAACTGTGAACAGCTAAAAACCTCAGCCTACAAAGTAACACGATAAAATAAAACCCTGAAGGGCAACGTACTAAAAAGAGGTGAAGTTGAAAGCTAAAAAAAAAACTAAAATACAAAATTGTTAAAACATTGAAAGGTAAAATGTATCCCAGTTAAAAACAGGGTTAAAACCTCAAAAAGGAATTAAAAAAGTGTTACACTTGCGTAGCAAATCCAATCTGGGTAATGAACCGCAGAGTTTTGGCCACAGACACTGGGTTGTCACCCAAAATTGAAGCTACTGTAGATCCCAGACCAACTGACTGGCGCGCACCAGCGTGTCTTGGACAATCCAAGAGCACGTGTGGGACGGGGGGGGGGGGGGTGAGTGTGTCGGGTTTAAGGGCCCGTCGACAACTTGGTCATTAGGGCCCCGAGTCCAGAAGTAAAATTACATACTGTCAGGTGTTAAAAACATCACCCATTAAAAACTAAAAATCTACGGTTAAAATAGATAAAAAACCTCTAAACAACTATTAAAACGTTTCATTTAAAATGCTAAAAACAGAAACTTAAAATTGCTACAAAGTAAAAAACACTAAAACGTTAAAAACCCAAAAATACGGCCATCTAAAAAGGCTAAAATCTCTGAAATAAAATATCCTTACACTTGCTTCATAAAATCAATTATGGAACAAAACCGCAGCACTGTATTTACAGATACTGGGTCGTTGCCTAAAACTGACGACAGTGTAAGGCTCAGGCCAACGGACTGGCGCTCACGAGCGTATCGCGGACAATCAAGAAGGACATGTGCGACGGAGATTGGAATGTTACACGTCGTACAGACAGGCTCCGGATCACCACGCAAAAGGTGTCCATGCGTGGCTCGGGTATGGCCTATCCTCAGGCGGGTTAAGACCACTTCTTCCCGCCTGGAATTCCTGCAGCTGGTATGCCAGGGTTGTACCGTGTCCTTGATTGTCCGTAATTGAGTGCCGGATAACGCTTCCCAAGATTCCTGCCAGAGAGCAAATAGATGGCGACGGAAATATTTCTGCACATCTATATAGGGCAGCGTACGGGTGGAATACTCCGGAAGGCGACATGCAGACTTTGCAGCCGCATCCGCCGCCTCGTTACCCGGAATACCCACATGGCCTGGGATCCACGTAAAAACAAACTGGTATCCGCGAGACAGTAGCTGAGAAATCAACGTCTGGATTTTAACAACCAATGCCGAGGTGCCGATAAACTGTTGCAGGGCCTGGAGAGCGCTAAAAGAATCGGAACAAACGATAAAACTTCCAGGACCTGAACTGGAGATAAAAAGGAGGAAATAAAATATGGCAAACAACTCGGCGGTAAATACTGAACTGGCGTCCGGTAGGCGGTACGTATGAGCGACACCGTTGTACATTAAGGCGCAACCCGTCGAGTGAGTGAGTGAGTATTGTTTAAGGGCCCATCGACAACTAGGTCATTAGGGCCCTAAGATCACAGAATAAAACAAGCCAACAATAAAACCTCACCCTAAAAAGCTAAAAGGTGAAAGTTAAAATAACTTAAAAAAGGTTAAAAAGTCTAAAACCGAGAGCTAAAACAGTTAAAAGTTAAACAACTGGTAAAAACGTAGACTTATAAAACTTAAAACTGATAAAACCTTTAAAAGGTAAAAACCAGAATAAAATCCAAAGTAAAAACAACTAAAAGTCAATATCCGCCAATATAAAAGCACCTTACACTTGCTTGCAAAAATCAATCTTGGCAACAAACCGCAGTGCTGTATTGACAGCTACTGCGTCGTTGCCTAAAACAGAGCACAGTGTAAGGCCCAGGCCTAGGGACTGACGCTCATGACCGTATTGCGGACAATCAAGAAGGACATGTGCGACGGAGAGTGGAACATTGCACGTCGCACAGACAGGCTCCGGATCACCACGCAAAAGATGTCCATGCGTGGCTCGAGTGTGGCCTATCCTCAGGCGGGTTAAAATCACTTCCTCACGCCTGGAATTCCTGCAGCTGGTCTGCCAGGGTTGTACAGTGTCCTTTATTGTCCGTAACTGAGTGCCAGCTAACGCTTCCCAAGATTGCTGCCAGTGGGTAAATAGATGGCGGCGAAAGTATTTCTGCACATCTACATAGGGTAGCGCACGGGTGGAGTATTCCGGGAGGCGGCATGCAGACTTTGCAGCCGCATCCGCCGCCTCGTTGCCCGGAATACCCACATGGCCTGGGATCCACGTAAAAACAAACTGGTATCCGCGAGACAGTAGTTGCGAGATCAACGTCTGAATTTTAATAATCAATGCCGAGGTGCCGATAAACTGTTGCAGGGCCTGGAGGGCGCTAAAAGAGTCGGAACAGATAATAAAACTTCCAGGACCTGAACTGGAGATAAAAAGCAGGAAATAAAATATGGCAAACAGCTCGGCGGTAAATACTGAACTGGCGTCTGGAAGGCGGTACTTGCGAACGTCGCCATGGTATACAAAAGCGGAACCCGTCGCACTACCCATCCGTGAGCCATCAGTAAATACCGGAGTATGAGTCCGGTATCGGCCCAGAACTGCGGTGAAAAGTTGGTGAAACACCGAGTGAGGGGTAGCTAACTTCGCACAGCTCGACAGCTCCAGGTCAAAGCGTGCACGCTGGAGCTGCCATGGAGGGTATCGGCCATGCGAATGCCGCTCTACGGCTGGCAAGCGTAGATCGTGTGCGGTCAGAAGTTCTCGAAACCTGATGCCGCTTGGACGGGAGATAGTTGTATTCCGCGTATAACGGTACACTAGGTCTGGACGCAATACAGGTGGAAATGAAGGATGACCTGGATGAGCGGCCAACCTTGCCACGTAGGAACATAGTAACAACGAGCGTCGGGCAGACAGTGGGGGTTCGCCAGAATCAGCATACAGACAGTCCACTCTACTTGTACGGAAAGCCCCAGTA
This sequence comes from Tenodera sinensis, assembly GCA_030765045.1. Classification (NCBI taxonomy): domain Eukaryota; kingdom Metazoa; phylum Arthropoda; class Insecta; order Mantodea; family Mantidae; genus Tenodera; species Tenodera sinensis. The sequence goes on from CM060968.1 coordinate 120,989,476, forward strand.
GCGAGACGGATACCAGTGTGATGTATTGTATCTAAAAGGCGGTGTTTAGAGGCGGATGCGGAGCCATAGATAAAACAGCCGTAGTCTAATTTGGACCGGACCAGTGAACGATACAACCTCAACATGACCGTGCGATCGCCGCCCCAAGATACCCCAGATAAAACCCGGAGCACCCGAAGCGAACGATCGCAGGAAGCACGCAGATAACGAATATGGTGCTCCCATGTAAGTTTGGTGTCGAGGTGTAAGCCCAAGAATTTCAGGTGCGGAACAAATGGAAGACGCGTGCCACGCAAATAAAGATCAGGGGCCGGGTGTACGCCACGAAGTCGATGGAAGTGGACACATTGTGTTTTCGTAGGGGAGAACTGAAAGCCGGTGCGAAATGCCCACTCGGCGATGGATGTTATAGCTAGCTGCAGTTGACGCTCGATGTGCTCTAAACTATGAGAGCGATAGTATATCGCAAAGTCGTCAACATACAGTGACATTGGTATTCCCCTACGAACAACACTGGCAATGCCGTTGATGGCCACGGCGAAAAGTGTTACACTCAGAATCGACCCCTGGGGTACACCATTCTCCTGGATTCGTTCTTGTGAAAGCGTATGGCCAATGCGGACACGAAATCGGCGAAGTTGTAAAAAATTAAGAACAAAGAGAGCTAGATGGCCACGTAAACCGTAGTCGTGTAAACTACGGAGGATACCATATCGCCATGTAGTGTCGTAGGCCTTCTGCAGGTCGAAGAAGACCCCCACGACATGCTGCTTCATGAGAAAGGCATTCTGGATGTAGGCCTCCATGCGAGTAAGGTTATCGACACTCGAGCGATGACGACGAAAGCCGCACTGAACGTTGCTCAGCAGGTTATTCGTCTCTAGCCACCACACTAAGCGAGTGTTAATCATTCGTTCCATGGTCTTACAAACGACACTCGTCAGGCAGATAGGACGGTAGCTAGAGGGAAGTGTCCGGTCCTTCCCCGGCCGAGGGATAGGGATGACAGTACCCTCGCGCCAGGAAGAAGGGAAAACCTGCTGAAGCCAGATGCGGTTGTACATGTTCAGCAGGAAGGTCAACGCCTCAGGTGGAAGATGAAGCAGCATTTGTCGGTGAATGTCATCAGGCCCAGGAGAAGAGTCCTTCGCGAGAGACAAAGCATGGGCTAGCTCCGCCTCCGTAAAATGAGCGTTGTACGGTTCACTAGAGTCACTTTTAAAATTGAGGACTACCCGCTCCGCAGATTCCTTGACGGGTAAAAAGGTAGTGTGGTAGCTTTGGGTTTGGCTATCAGCAGCGAAAGCGTCTGCGAGGGCGTCGGCGATATCCTGCTCGTGGGTGTAAGAGCGTCCCTGCACGGCAAGACCGGGTATTATCGTCCGGCGACACTTGCCGTACATACGCCGAACAGCATTCCACACTTGTGTTGCAGAGCTGCGACGGGAGAGGGAAGAGACGTAAGATTCCCAGGAGCTACGTTTTGCACTACGGAGTACAAAACGTGCCCTCGCACGAGCGCGTTTAAAAGATATAAAATTGGTCTCCGTAGGATGCAGGTGAAAAGCACGCAGAGCACGCCTACGAGCTTTGATAGCCAAGCGGCATTCCTCGGTCCACCACGGTACGGGAACGTGTCGTGGCGTAGAGGAACTTCGAGGAACGCTGGAATCTGCCGCTAGCAAGATAGAGCAGGTAAAGTACTCCACCATTTCATCAATGGTGTCAAAGCCATTGTCGTGTATGTGAATGAGGGATCGAAATTTCTCCCAATCAGCCTTGGAAATAATCCAGTGAGGGTGTCGTGTTGGCACAGGATGGTGGACGGATAGGTGAATGTTAATGGGATAATGATCACTGCCATATAAGTCGGAGAGAACCGACCAATCCAGAATAGGTACTAGCGATGGGCTACAAAAGGAAACGTCTATGGCGGACTGTGTAGCGTAGGCAGATGATATGAAGGTAGGGACACCAGTATTTAACAAAAGTAAGCCGGACATATCGCACACGTCTGCTACAAGGCAACCACGAGCATCGTCAGTGTCGGAGCCCCAAAGGGTATTTTTGGCATTCAGATCGCCCAAAAACAAGATCGGTGGTGGAATCTGTGCCAAGAGAGCCCGAAGATCGTTTTGTTGTACGACACTGACCGGTGGCAGATAGACGTTACAAATAGACAGACTCAGACCCTGCAACTGGACGCGTACTGCCACAGCTTGCAGTGGCGAGTTAAGCGGGATGCTTGTGGCAGAGATGTTATGAGCCACCAGAGTGGCAACACCACCGCTTGCGCGCCGATCAGCTGCAGAGTCATGTCTAAATACCGAAAAACCACGGAGATGTAATGCGTGGTGAGGCTTCAAGTGGGTTTCTTGTAGACAGACAATTGATGGAGTTCTTTCAAAGACTAAGTGCTGTATGTCCGGAGAACGTGCCCGGAACCCATTAACATTCCACTGGATTATTTCCATATTAAAAAGAGATTAGTGGCCAGTCTTTATCTTTTTCTTCTTCTTTCGTTTCATCTTGGCGCATTTGGGACCAATGAAGTGGCTTTCCCCATCCTCTGGCGACTCCTCCGATGTTTGGGAGTCCGAAGATCCCCTACGGCTCGCAGAGCGGGAGCGGGACTTCATGGAGGACGTGGGACTGCTGGCTCGAACAACGTGCCTGGCTCGAGGTTTGTCCACAGAAGTGGTTGCACATGGGGACGGTTCGAGAGCTGAAGTCTGCACTGCGATAGATGTAGTCGCAGGAGGATTAGGGTGACGCTGTGGAGGAGTGCTCGTTGACCAATCGGTTTGTGTGCCAACGTCCGATACAGGTGCGTGTTGCAGGCCCACAGTGGTCACAGGAGGGCGGCGGGCAGCAGACGCATACCCGGTGGTGTTCGCAGGTTTTAGCTGTTCGAAGCGCCGCCGTGCTTCCAGAAACGTTAGGTGTTCCTTAACTCGTAACTCCTGGATACTCTTTTCATCAGAAAACTGTGGGCACTGACGCGAGCTAGAAGGATGTTTCCCTCCACAGTTCACGCAGCAGGGGTCCCGTGTACACGCGGTCTCTTCATGTGCTGCTAACCCGCATCGTTCACAAATAGCAGGATGCGTGCACGAGCTCCTTGTATGTCCGAACCTCTGACACTGGAAGCAGCGCATGGGGTTCGGTACATACGGACGTACAGCGGCCCGCTCATAACCGCAATAGATATATTCTGGCAAGGTGGTACCCTTGAACGTAAGAAACACCGTTCGTAAGGCGATCTCCTTGCCTTCCTGCTTTCGTGACAGACGGTACGCTTGACACACTCTTTGGTCCGAGAGACAGGTGACAATTTCCTCATTAGAGAGACTGTCCAAGCTAGAGGTGGTAACAACTCCCCGACATGAATTAAGCGACTTGTGTGGGGCTACCCGCACGGGATAGGATCCCAACAAATGCGCTTTAAGGAGCTTCTGTGACTGGTCTGAGTTTGTCGTCTCCAATAGCAGCGTACCGTCTCTAAGGCGTGTTGCGTTCTTGACTGGTCCACAAATCCGATCCACTTCCTTCTTTATATAGAAAGGGCTAATATCCTTCATCGATTTTCCATCACTTGCCAAGGTCATAACCAAGAAAACATCAGTGTAAGGGGTTTTGCGCGGATACATGATTGGTTTGGACCCCCTTCCGGAACCGTCGGCGTCAGCCTGCCATCCGGGGGTCAAAGGATAAAAGACACCAAAATCTCCACGGTCTGTGCCGCCATGGAGACCCCTCCATGACTGACCTCAAAGCGTACTTCAGAGGGGCTACCCTCCGATCTCCACTGCTTGTCCGCATGGGTAAACCGTTCACCACGTGACACCCCGGTTTTATGCTCCCACCACAGGAATAACCGCCTGTGGCTCCCCGCTTTAGCACACGCTGCCTCAACGGAGTCAGCGTGGATTCAGGGGACTTCGAGTTGATTACACCGGGGTTCCGTCAGCGGTAACACGTCCGGCCGGTGATACTAACCCGACGGCACACGGCCGTCGGGAGATTAACACCGGCCGTGCCCTCAAGGAGCTACGTGAGTGTACTTGACGTGTGGACGGGCTCCGCACCTAAGGCTACACATGGGGGCAGTGTGAAGGGTCCGCCTAACCTTCGCGCCTGAGACCTCCGAAGAGCACACAAGTCGGGGGCCGCGCTGAAAACCGTGGGACAGGACCACGGAGATAGGAAAGATCCCTGCTGGTGAGACAGGAGTTATAAAACTAAGGCCTTACTAACTAATAATCGGAATAAACCTAGAAGAGGAAGAGGATGATATAAAAGCAACATAAGTCGCTGCACGTGGCACAGTTAATGTATATGGAGGGGGTGAAATGATGGTGCGCAGCTCGGGGCCCCGGGCGCGCCAAACCCGGACCTACCGTGGTAGGTTCCCCTGGGGGAGTTTGATTTCGGAGTCCTCTTCTCCTAGATGAGTCGTCGACCAAGACTAACGAGCCTCATCTACCCGTTGGAATGTTCTTAGCTTCCCCTCACCTCTTGCCTACCAGTGGTCACGAAGACTCACTTAGTAGGCCGTCTGGATCGGGTACTGAGCCCCTCCGCCACGGCAAGGCGACACTCCTTCGGAGGGGGCAACCCGTCGAACTACCCGTCTGGGACCCATCGGTAAATACCGGACAGGAAGTCCGGTATCGCCCCAGTAGTTCCGTGAATAGTTGGCGAAACACGGAATGAGGGGTAGCTATCTTAACACAGCCCGACAGCTCCAGGTCAAAGCGTGCGCGCTGGAGTTGCCAGGGAGGACATCGGCCACGTGAATGCCGCTCTACGGCTGACAGTCGAAGGGCGTGTGCAGCAAGCAGTTCACGAAACCGGATACCACTTGGACGGGAGATGGTTGTATTTCGCATATAACGGTGCGCGAGGTCTGGACGCAACACGGGTGGAAACGAAGGGTGACCTGGATGGGCGGCCAGCCTTGCCACGTAAGAACAAAGTAATAAAGAGCGTCGAACAGACAGTGGAGGTTCGCCAGAATCAGCATACAGACAATCGATTCTGCTGGTGCGGAAAGCCCCAGTAGCGAGACGGATACCAGTGTGATGTACTGTGTCTAAAAGCCGGAGTTTAGACGCAGACGCCGCGCCATAAATAAAACAGCCGTAGTCTAATTTGGACCGGACCAGAGAGCCATACAACCTCAACATGACGGTGCGGTCGCCGCCCCAAGATGCCCCAGATAAGACCCTGAGTACCCGAAGCGAACGATCGCACGAAGCACGAAGATAGCGGATATGGTGCTCCCAAGTGAGTTTACTGTCGAGGTGTAAGCCCAAGAACTTAAGGTGCGGTACAAAAGGAAGACGTGTGTCGCGCAGATGAAGATCGGGAGGAGGGTGTACTCCTCGCAGTCGGTGAAAGTGTAGACACTGTGTTTTCGTAGGGGACAGCCGAAAGCCCGTGCGTAATGCCCACTCGGCGATGGAGGTTATGGTCAGCTGCAGTTGACGCTCGATGTGCTCCAAACTATAAGAGCGATAGTAGATCGCAAAGTCGTCAACATACAGCGACATCGGGATACGGCTACGAACAACACTAGTGATGCCATTAATGGCAACTGCGAAAAGTGTGACACTGAGGATGGATCCCTGGGGTACACCATTCTCCTGGATCTTCTCTTGAGACAGCGTGTTGCCTATACGGACACGAAAACGGCGAATGAGTAAAAAGTTAAAAAGGAAAACGGCTAAGTGACCGCGCAAACCATAACCGTGTAGAGTACGGAGAATGCCATAGCGCCAAGTGGTATCGTAGGCCTTCTCCAGATCAAAGAAGACACCCACGACATGCTGCTTCAGGAGAAACGCATTCTGTATGTATGCCTCCATGCGCGTCAGGTTGTCGACACTGGAGCGATAGCGACGAAATCCGCACTGAACATTGCTCAGCAGGTTATTCGTCTCTAGCCACCACACTAAGCGAGTGTTAATCATCCGTTCCAAGGTCTTGCAGACGACACTCGTCAGGCAAATAGGGCGGTAGCTAGAGGGAAGTGTCCGGTCTTTTCCTGGTCGAGGGATAGGGATGACAATGCCCTCTCGCCAGGAAGACGGAAAAACCTGCTGATGCCAGATGCGGTTATACATGCTCAACATGAAGGAAAGAGCTGCAGGTGGAAGATGAAGCAGCATTTGGCGGTGGATGTCATCAGGACCGGGAGAAGAATTCTTTGCTAGGGACAAGGAATGCGCTAGCTCCGCCTCGGTAAATGGTGCATTGTACGGTTCACTTTGGGCACTGTTAAAACTAAGGCCTATCTGCTCCGCAGATTCCTTGATAGCTAAAAACGCTCTATCATAGCTTTGGGTTTGGCTAGTACAGGCAAAATACTCGGCAAGGGCGTCGGCGATGTCCTGCTCGCTGGTGTAACGGGAGCCCTGTACGGCAAGGCCGGGGATGGTCGTCCGGCGACACTTGCCGTACATTCGCCGAACAGCAGTCCACACCTTTTGCGCCGAACTTCGATGGGAAAGAGAAGATACATACTTTTCCCACGATTTGCGTTTTGCGTCTCGAAGTATAAATCTTGCCCTAGCACGAGCACGCTTAAAAGCGACAAAGTTCGCCTGCGTAGGATGTAATGTAAAGATACGCAATGCACGCTTGCGTGCTTTAGTAGCCAAACGGCATTCCTCGGACCACCAAGGCACAGGAACGTGACGAGGTGTAGTGGAACCACGAGGAATGCTGGAATCCGCTGCACGAAGGATAGAGTAAGTAAAATACTCCACCATGTCGTCAATGGTGGTAAAACCATCGTCGGTTAGGTGAATGAGGGAACGAAACTTCCCCCAGTCAGCCTTGGAAATAATCCAGTGAGGAAAGCGTGTTGGCACAGAATTGTGGCCCGATAAGGGAATGCTAATGGGGTAATGATCACTGCCAAATAAGTCGGAAAGTAGCGACCAGTCGAGTAGAGGTATCAGTGACGGACTGCTAAAAGAAACGTCAAGTGCGGAGTGTGTACCATAGGCAGATGATAAGTAAGTAGGCACGCCAGTGTTTAATATGACTAGGCCGGATATATGGCAAACGTCTGCTACAAGGCACCCACGGGCATCGTCAATGTCGGAGCCCCAATGAGAGTGCTTGGCATTCAGATCGCCAAGAAAGATGAACGGTGGCGGAATCTGTGCCAAGAGAGCCCGAAGATCGTTCGTGTGTACGACACTGACCGGTGGCAGATAGACATTACAAAGGGAGAAACAGAGGCTCTGCAGCTGCACACGCACCGCTACAGCTTGCAGCGGCGTGTTGAGTGGCACACTGGTGGCAGAGATATCATGCGCCACCAGAATAGCAACACCCCCGCTTGCTCGCCTATCAGCTGCAGAGTCATGTCAAAATGCCGAAAAACCACGAAGTTGTAATGCGTGGTTAGGGTGCAAGTGCCTTTCTTGTAGACAGACGATTGATGGAGATCGTTGCGAAACGAGATGCTGTACGTCCGGAACACGTGCCCGGAACCCATTAACATTCCACTGTATTATTTCCATGGTAAAGAAGAATTAGGGATTCGTCTTCATCTTTTTCTTTTTCATCTTTACCTTAACCGACTTCGGACGGGGTAGGTTAAATTCGCCATCGTCTGGTGACTCCGCCGACGTCCGGGAGTCTGAAGATCCCCGGCGGCTCGCTGAACGAGAGCGGGAGCGGGACTTCATGGACGATGTGCGACTGCTGGCGCGACCAGAAGGCCTAGAATAATGGCTGTCAACAGGCTGGCTGCGGCTAGTTGTCTTGTGAGCTGGTGTCTGCACGGCTATAGATGTAGTAGCAGGTGCAGCTGTGGCACGAGACAGTGAAGGGGTAGTCGCAGGTAGGTCAGTCTGTGTAGAAGCATCTGACACAGGAACGTGCTGGATCGCTACGCTGCTGGCAGGAGCGCGTCGGGCAGCCAAGGCATAACCTGTGGTGGTAGCAGGTTTCAGCTGCTCAAAGCGACGACGCGCTTCTGGAAACGTGAGATGTTCTTTCACGCGCAATTCTTGTATGCACTTCTCATCCAAGAACTTCGCACACTGACGCGAGCTGGATGGATGCTTCCCTTCACAGTTCACACAGAGGGGATCCCGTGTACATGTCGGGTCCTCATGGGCTGCTAAACCACAGCGCTCACATATAGCAGGATTATTACACAGGGTCTTAGTATGGCCGAACCGTTGGCACCTAAAACAACGCATGGGGTTCGGCACATACTGGCGTACGGCGGCACGTTCGTAGCCACAAAAGATGTACTCGGGCAATTTAGTTCCTCTGAACGTCAGAAACACCGTACGCAAAGGCACATCCTTGCCATCCTGCTTTTTGGTAAGACGGTAAGCCTGACACACACGCTGGTCGGAGAGACAGGTGGTAACCTCATCGTTCGACAGATTGTCCAGACTGGAGGTGCTGACAACTCCCCTACATGTTTTGAGCGATTTGTGTGGGGCTACCCGAATTGGGTAGGAGCCCAACAAACTCGCCTTTAAAAGTTTCTGGGTCTGGTCTGCCCTGTTGGTTTCGATCAACAGCGTACCGTCTCGAACTCTGGTCGCGTTCTTAACCGGGCCACATATTCTGTCGACTTCTCGTATTATATAAAATGGGCTAAGGTCCTTTATCGTTTTCCCGTCACATGCCAAAGTCAAAACCAAGAAAGGGTCAAAGGAAGAGGGGTTGCGCGGAGACATGATTATTTGGACCCCCATCCGGAACTGTCGGCGTCAGCCTGCCATCCGGGGGTCAAAGGATAAAAGACACCAAAATCTCCACGGTCTGTGCCGCCATGGAGACCTCCATGACTGACCTCAAGGCGTACTTCAGAGGAGCTACCCTCCGATCTCCACTGCTTGTCCGCATGGGTAAACCGTTCACCACGTGACACCCCGGTTTTATGCCCCCACCACAGGAATAACCGCCTGTGGCTCCCCGCTTTAGCACACGCTGCCTCAACGGAGTCAGCGTGGATTCAGGGGACTTCGGGTTGATTACACCGGGGCTCCGTCAGCGGTAACACGTCCGGCCGGTGATACTAACCCGACGGCACGCGGCCGTCGGGAGATTAACACCGGCCGTGCCCTCAAGGAGCTACGTGGGTGTACATGACGTGTGGACGGGCTCCGCACCTAAGGCTACACATGGGGGCAGTGTGAAGGGTCCGCACAACCTTCGCGCCTGAGACCTCCGAAGAGCACACAAGTCGGGGGCCGCGCTGAAAACCGTGGGACAGGACCACGGAGATAGGAAAGATCCCTGCTGGTGAGACAGGAGTTATAAAACTAAGGCCTTACTAACTAATAATCGGAATAAACCTAGAAGAGGAAGAGGGTGATATAAAAGCAACATAAATCGCTGCACGTGGCACAGTTAATGTATATGGAGGGGGTGAAATGATGATGCGCAGCTCGGGGCCCCGGGCGCGCCAAACCCGGACCTACCGTGGTAGGTTCCCCTGGGGGAGTTTGATTTCGGAGTCCTCTTCTCCTAGATGAGTCGTCGACCAAGACTAACGAGCCTCATCTACCCGTTGGAACGTTCTTAGCTTCCCCTCACCTCTTGCCTACCAGTGGTCACGAAGACTCACTTAGTAGGCCGTCTGGATCGGGTACTGAGCCCCTCCGCCACGGCAAGGCGACACTCCTTCGGAGGGGCATCGCTCGATATCGCATCTTATGTGCATCGCATCGCCTGCGCATTGAGTCACGTCGCGTCACATGCGCATGGCATCGCACCTTATATGCAGCTCATGGCATGCGCATTGAGTCACATCGCGTCAAATGCGCATTGCATCGCATCTTATGTGCATCTCATCGAATGCGCATTTAGTCGCGTCGCGTCACATGCGCATGGCTTCGCTCGTCATCGCATCCTATGTGCACCGCATCGCATGCGCATTTAATCACATCGCATTACCCGCGCATGGCATCGCTGACTATCGCATCTTATGTGTATCGCATCGCATGCGCATTGAGTCACATCGCATCACATGCGCATGGGATCGCTTGATATCGCATCTTATGTGCATCGCATCCCATGCGCATTGAGTCATGTCGCGTCACATGCAAATGGCATCGCTCGACATCGCATCTTATGTGCATCGCATCGCATGAGCATTGAATCGCATCGCATTACATGCGCATGGCATCTCTCGACATCGCATTTTTTGTGCTGGGTATCGAATACGTATTGAGTTACACGCGTCACATGCGCATGGCATCGCTTGATATGGCATCTTATGAGCATCCCATCGCATGCGCATTGAGTCACTTCGCGTCACATGGGCATGGCATTGCTTGATATCGCAGTTTATGTACATCGCATATCATGCGCATTGAGCCACGTCGCATCATATGCGCATGGCAACACTTGATAATGTATCTTATGTGCATCGCATCGGATGCGCATGGGGTCACATCGCATCACATGCGCATGGCATCGCTTGATATCGCATCTTATGTGCATCGCATTGCATGCGCATTGAAACGCATCGCATTACGAGCGCATAGAATCGCTTAATATGGCATCCTATGTTCATCGCATCGCATGCGCATTGAGTTACGTCGCATCACACGCGCATGGCATCGCTTGAAATCGCATCTTATGTGCTTCGTATCGCATGCGTATTGAGTCACACGTATCATTTGCGCATAGTATCGCTTGGTATCGCTACTTATGGGCATCGCATCGCATGCGCATTGAGTCACTTCGCGTCACGTGGGCATGGCATCGCTTGATATCGCATCTTATGTGCATCGCATTGCATGCGCATTGAGTCACGTCGCATCACATGCGCATGGCATCGCCTGATATCGCATCTTATGTTCATCGCATCGCATGCACATTGAGTCACAATGCGTCACATGCGAATGGCATCGCCTTATATCGCATGTTATGTGCATCGCATCGCATGAGCATTGGGTCACATAGCAACACATGCGCATGGCATCGCTGGACATCGCATCTTATGTGCATCGCGTCGCATACGCATTGAGTCACATTGCATTAGATGCGCATGGCATCGCCCGAAATCGCATCTTATGTGTACCGAATTGCATGCGCATTGATTCGCATCGCATTACGTGCGAATGGCATCGCTTGATATCGCATCTTATGTGCATCAATTCGCATGCGCATTGAGTCACTTCGCGTCACATGCGCATGGCATCGCTTGATATCGCATCCTATGTGCATCGCACCGCATGCGCATTGAGTCACATCGGACCACATGGGCATGGCATAAATAAATAAATAAGAATAGGTATTCGGGTTATGGTAAATTTGTGGTAAATTTCCATTCCCGGGCTTCTTAGGGTTTATCGCATGCGCATTGAATCACATCGCGTCACATGTCCATGGCATCCCTTGACATCGCATCTTATTTGCATCGCATTGCATACGCATTGAACCGCATCTCATTACAGGCACATGGCATCTATTCATATCGCATCTTACGTGCATCGCATCGCATGCGCATTGTGTCATGTCGCGTCACATGCAAATGGCATCGCTCGACATCGCAACTTTTGTGCTTGGCATCGCATGGGTATTGAGTCACATCGCATCACATGTCCATGGCATCGCTTGAAATCACATTTTATTTGCATTGCATTGCATGCGCATTGAACCGCATCTCATTACAGGCGCATGGCATCTATTGATATCGCATCCTACGTGCATCGCATCGCATGCGGATTGAGTCATGTCGCGTCACATGCAAATGGCATCGCTCGGCATGGCATCTTTTGTGCTTGGCATCGCATGCGTATTGAGTCACACGCGTCACATGCGCATGGTATCGCTTGATGTCGCATCTTATGTGCATCGCATGGCATGCGCATGGAGTCATGTCGCGTCACATGCGCATGGCATCGCTCGACAATGCACTTTATGTGCATCGCCTCGCATGGGCATTGAGTCACATCGCGACACATGCGCATGGCATCGCTCGATATCGCATCTTATGTGCATCGCTTCGCATGCGTTTTGAGTCACATCGCATTCGATGCGCATGCCATCGCCTGACATCGCTTCTTGTGTGCACAGAACCGCATGCGCATTGAATCGCATCGCATTACATGCGCATGGCATCGCTTGACATCGCATCTTATGTGCATCACATCGCATGCGCATTGGGTTACTTCGCGTCTCATACGCATGGCATCGCTTGATATCGCATCTTATGTGCATCACATTGCATGCGCATTGAGTCATTTCGCGTAGCATGCGCTCGGCATCGCTTGATAAGGCATCTTACGTGCATCGCATTCACATTGAGTCACATCGCGTCACATGCGATTGGCATCGCTTGAAATCGCATCTTATGTGCATCGCATCGTATGCAAATTGAGTCACATCGCATGAGATGCGCATGGCATCGCTTGATATCGCATCTTATGTGCATCGCATCGCATGCCAATTGAGTCACATTGCGTCACATGCTCATGATATCGCTTGATATCGCATTTTATGTGCATCGCATCGAATGCGCATTGAGTCACATCGCGTCACATGCGCTCGGCATCGCTTAATATCGCATGTTCTGTACATCGCATCGCATGTGCATTGAGTCACATCGCATCACATGCGCATGGCATCGCTTAATATCGCATCATATGAGCATCGCATCGGAGTGGAGTGGAGTGTGGAGTTTAAGGACCCGTCGACAGCTGGGTCATTTGGGCCCCGGGTCAATTTTTACGGGCTGAAACAAATACGGTTAAAAAGGGGAAACTAAAAAAGCAGTAAACTTGTAAGAAGGTAAAACGTGAAAATCTAAAACAGTTAAAACGTTAAAAATCTTACGGATAAATATTAAAATAAAACAGCTAAAAAGTAAAAACAAACGGTGCTACAATAAAACCGGGATTCATTGTCTAAAAGCCGTAGAATAAAACACCAAAACTAAAACACAAGTTAAACTTGTTTCCCAAACCCAATTTGGGTGACGAACCGCAGAACCTTATCTACCGATACCGGGTCGTCGCCCAGAATTGACCGCATAGTAAAACCCAGGCCAAGGGACTGGCGCTCTCTAGTATATCGTGGACAATCAAGCAAAACGTGTGGGACGGACAGTTGTACACCGCACGTCTGACACACAGGGGCCGGGTCGCCACGCAGTAGATGACCGTGTGTGGCGCGAGTGTGACCGATTCTCAACCGGGTGAGAATGACCTCCGACCGCCGCGCATCCCTGACGGATGTCGGCCAGGGTGTTACTGTGTCTTTGATTGTCCGTAATTGGGTGCCAGATATTTCTTCCCACGACTTCTGCCAGAACGAAAAAATATGGCGCCGGAAATATCGTTGCGCATCACTAAAAGGCAGAGTTCGTGTGGATAATCCCGGCAGACGACATGCAGACTTTGCAGCCGCATCCGCCTCCTCGTTACCAGGAATACCCACATGGCCTGGGATCCATATAAAAACAAACTGGTATCCGTGAGTCAGTAACTGTGAAATGAGTGTCTGTATTTTAATTATGAGTGCTGAAGTGCCGCGAAATTGCTGTAAGGCCTGGAGAGCACTCAGAGAGTCACAGCAAATCATAAAATTTCCAGGTCCTGAGCTGGAGATAAAGAGTAAAAAATAAAATATGGCGAACAGCTCGGCGGTAAAAACAGAACTGGCGTCCGGAAGGCGGTACTTGTGAGCCTCATTGTTATAAACAAAACTACAGCCTGTAGCACCACCCACCTGGGAACCATCGGTAAAAACCGGAAAGTAAATCGGGTAACGTCCCAGGAGCTCGGTGAAGAGTTGACGAAACACCGAGTGAGGGGTAGTTACTTTAGCATGGGCTGCGAGCTCGAGGTCGAATTGGGCACGGTGGAGTTGCCAAGGAGGAAAGCGACCATGGCAATACCGCTCTACAGCAGGCATTCGCAAAGAATGTGTGGCGAGCAGTTCACGAAACCGAATACCGCTGGGGCGGGATATTGAGCTATTTCGCATATAACGGTGGCCTAGGTCTGGACGCAATACAGAGTAAAATGACGGGTGACCAGGGTGAGCTGCTAACCGTGCCACGTATGAAGAAAGCAATACCGAGCGTCGCACAGACAATGGAGGTTCGCCAGATTCAGCATACAGACACGGAATTCGACTAGTACGGAAAGCTCCAGTAGCAAGGCGGATACCAGTATGATGAATCGTATCTAAAAGGCGAAGTTTAGAGGCAGATGCCGCGCCATAAATAAAGCAGCCGTAATCTAATTTGGACCGGACCAGTGAGCCATACAACCTCAACATGACGGTTCGATCGCCGCCCCAAGATGCCCCAGATAACACCCGGAGCATCCGAAGCGAACGATTGCAGGAAGCACGAAGATGGCGAATATGGTGCTCCCATGTGAGTTTGCTGTCGAGGTGTAGGCCCAAGAACTTCAGGTGCGGAACAAAAGGAATACGCGTGTCACGCAAATAGAGAACAGGAGGAGGATGCACACCACGAAGTCGATGAAAGTGTAGACACTGTGTTTTCGTAGGGGAGAACTGAAAGCCGGTGCGATGAGCCCATTCGGCGATAGAGGATATCGTCAGCTGCAGTTGGCGTTCGATGTGTTCAAGATTAGTGAGTGAGTGAGTAGTGGGGTTTACGGGCCCGTCGACAACTAGGTCATTAGGGCCCGAAGTCCAATGTAAAAGCAATCAAAGAAAATAAAACCTCACCCGCTTTAAAGCTAAAAAGTGAAAGTTAAAATACCTAAAAATGAACGTTAAAACCATTAAAAAGAGAGCTAAAAACAGGTAAACAAGGAAAATTAAAAACCAATAAAACCATATTAAGAAAACCCTAAACTACTTATACTGTTGAAAAAGGGTAAAAACACAAGTAAAACATCCTAAAAGTATTTTTCCGCCAAGATAAAAGAAACCTTACACTTGCTTACCAAAATCGATACGCGCAACAAACCGCAGTACTGTATTTACAGCTGCTGGGTCGTTGCCTAACATGGTGCACAGTGTAAGACCCAGGCCAAAGGACTGGCGCTCACGAGCATACCGCGGACAATCAACAAGGACATGTGCAACGGAGAGTGGCACATTGCACGTCGCACAGACAGGCTCCGGATCACCGCGCAAAAGGTGTGCATGCGTGGCTCGAGTGTGGCCTATCCTCAGGCGGGTTAAAATCACCTCCTCACGCCTGGAATCCCTGCAAGATGTTTGCCAGGGTTGTACCGTGTCCTTGATTGTCCGTAACTGAGTGCCAGCTAACGCTTCCCAAGATTGTTGCCAAAGAGTAAATAGATGGCGACGGAAGTACTTCTGCACATCTATATAGGGTAGCGTACGGGTGGAATATTCCGGAAGGCGACATGCAGACTTCGCAGCCGCATCAATTGCCTCGTTACCCGGAATACCCACATGACCTGGGATCCACGTAAAAACGAACTGGTATCCGCGAGATAACAATTGAGATAAAAGTGTCTGTATTTTAATAATTGATGCCGAGTTGCCAACAAATTGTTGCAGCGCCTGAAGAGCGCTCAGGGAGTCGCAACACACAATAAAATGTCCAGGAACTGAACGGGAGATAAAAAGTAAGAAATAAAAGATGGCAAACAGCTCGGCGGTAAAAACTGAACTGGCGTCTGGAAGGCGGTATGTGTGAACCTCACCGTTGTATATAAATGCGGAACCCGTCGTACTACCCAACTGGGAGCCATCGGTGAATACCGGAGTATAAGTCCGGTATCGGCCCAGAACTGCGGTGAAGAGTTGACGGAACACCGAAGGAGGGGTAGCGGTCTTTGGACAGCCCGACAGCTCCAGGTCAAAGCGTGCACGCTGGAGCTGCCAGGGAGGACAGTGGCCAAATGAATGCCGCTCTACAACTGGCAGTCGGAGGGCGTTTGCGACAAGTAGTTCTTGAAACCTGATGCCACTTGGACGGGAGATTGTTTTATTCCGCATATAACGGTGCGCGAGGTCTGGACGCAATACAGGTGGAAACGAAGGATGACCTGGATGAGCGGCCAACCTTGCCACATAGGAACAAAGTAACAATGAGCGTCGAACAGACAGTGGAGGTTCGCCAGAATCAGCATACAGACAATCCACTCTACTTGTGCGGAAAGCCCCAGTAGCGAGACGGATACCAGTGTGATGAATTGTGTCTAAAAGGCGGAGTTTAGAGGCTGATGCAGAGCCATAGATAAAACAGCCGTAGTCTAATTTGGACCGGACCAGTGAGCGATACAACCTCAACATTACCGTGCGATCGCCGCCCCAAGATGCCCCAGACAGGACCCTGAGTACCCGAAGCGAGCGACCGCAGGAAGCACGAAGGTGACGAATATGGTGCTCCCATGTGAGTTTGCTGTCGAGGTGTAAGCCCAAGAACTTCAGGTGCGGAACAAATGGAAGACGTGTGCCACGCAAATGAAGATCAGGAGGAGGGTGTACACCACGGAGTCGGTGAAAGTGGAGACACTGTGTTTTCGTAGGGGAAAACCGAAAGCCGGTGCGAGACGCCCACTCGGCGATGGATGTTATGGTCATCTGCAGTTGACGCTCGATGTGCTCCAAACTATAAGAGCGATAGTATATCGCAAAGTCGTCAACATACAGCGACATCGGGATTCCGCTACGAACAGCGCTGGTGATGCCATTAATGGCAACGGCGAAAAGCGCAACACTGAGAATCGACCCTTGGGGTACACCATTCTCCTGAACCTTCACTTGGGAGAGCGTGTTGCCTATGCGGACACGAAAACGGCGAATTAGTAAAAAGTTAAAAATAAAAAACGACAAGTTACCGCGTAAACCATAATCGTGTAGAGTACGGAGAATGCCATAGCGCCATGTAGTGTCGTAGGCCTTCTCCAGATCAAAGAAGACACCCACGACATGCTGCTTCAAGAGAAATGCATTCTGTATGTAGGCCTCCATGCTTGTCAGATTGTCGACACTGGAGCGATGGCGACGAAAACCGCACTGGGCATTACTCAGCAGGTTATTCGTCTCTAGCCACCACACTAAACGAGTGTTGATCATACGTTCGAGGGTTTTGCAAACGACACTCGTTAGGCAAATAGGGCGGTAGCTAGAGGCAAGTGCCCGGTCTTTCCCGGGCCGAGGTATAGGGATGACGATACCCTCGCGCCAGGAAGACGGGTAAACCCGCTGGAGCCAGATTCGGTTATAGATGCTCAGCAGGAAGGAAAGAGCCTGAGGTGGTAGATGAAGCAACATTTGTCGGTGGATGTCATCCGGACCGGGAGAAGAGTCGTGCGCCAGAGACAAGGAGTGCATCAGCTCTGCTATGCTAAAAGGCGTGTTGTATGGTTCACTACCGTCGCTGTTAAAATTAAGAACTATCCGCTCCGCAGATTCCTTGATAGCTAAAAACGACCTATCGTAACTTTGGGTTTGGCTGGTAGCAGAGAAAGATTCGGCAAGGGCGTCGGCGATCGCCTGCTCGTTGGTGTAATAAGAGCCCTGTACGGCAAGACCGGGAATAATCGTCCGGCGACACTTGCCGTACATACGCCGAACCGCAGTCCACACCCTTTGTGTTGAAGTGCGTCGAGAGAGGGAAGAGACGTAAGTTACCCAGGATGTGCGTTTTGCACTGCGAAGTACAAAACGCGCCCGGGCACGCACACGCTTAAAGGCAATGAAGTTCTCTTCCGTAGGATGTGCACTGAAAACTCGCAGAGCCCGTTTGCGGGCTTTAACAGCCAAACGACATTCCTCGGACCACCAAGGCACGGGAACATGACGAGGTGTAGTAGAACCGCGAGGAATGCTGGAATTTGCTGCAAGCAGGACAGAACATGTAAAATACTCCACCATGTTGTCGATGGTGGTAAAACCATCGTCCGAAAGGTGAATGAGGGAACGGAATTTCCCCCAGTCAGCCTTGGAAATAATCCAGTGAGGGTATCGTGTTGGAATAGGATGGAAACCAGTAATGTGAATGTTAATGGGAAAATGATCACTGCCAAAGAGGTCGGAGAGCACCGACCAATCAATAAGTGGTACCAGTGACGGGCTACAGAAGCTAACGTCTAAGGCGGAATAGGTACCATAGGCAGATGATAAGAAGGTAGGGGCACCAGTGTTCAACAAAAGGAGGCCGGACATATCACAAACGTCTGCTACAAGGCACCCACGAGCATCGTCAGTGTCGGAGCCCCATAAAGTGTGTTTGGCATTCAGATCACCAAGGAAGATAAGCGGTGGCGGGATCTGAGCCAAAAGAGCCCGAAGGTCGTTCGCGTGTACGGCACTGACCGGTGGCAGATAGACATTACAAATTGACAGACTCACGCCCTGCATATGGACACGCACTGCTACAGCTTGCAGCGGCGTGTTTAGCGGGATGCTTGTGGCTGAGATGGTATGCGCCACCAGAGTAGCAACACCACCGCTTGCTCGTCTATCAGCTGCAGAGTCATGTCTAAATGCCGAAAAACCACGAAGATGTAAGGTGTGGTTAGGCTTCAGATGGGTTTCTTGTAGACAGACGATTGAAGGTGAATGGTGCCAAGCTAAGTGTTGTATGTCCGGGGCACGGGCCCGGTACCCATTAACATTCCACTGAATTATTTCCATAATAAAAAGGTTAAGGCATAGTCTTTATCTTTTTCTTCATCTTAACCTTGGCGCTCTTGGGACCAATGATGTGCTTTTCACCGTCCTCAGGCGACTCCTCGGAACTTCGGGAGTCAGAAGATCCCCGGCGGCTCGCGGAGCGGGAGCGGGACTTCGTGGAGGTACGACTACTCGCCCGATGTTTAGTTCGCGAACGATTTGTGGGAACAGGCAATACGGTGTAGCCTCTGCTTGTGGACGACTGGTGAGCGTGTGTCTGCACAGCGGAAGATGTAGTTGCTGGTGCAGTTTTATCACGACGCGGTGGAGAGGTGCTCGCCGGTAAATCTGTTTGTGTCGAAGCATCTGCGACGGGTACATGCTGTATAGCAACAGTGTTCACAGGAGGGCGACGAACAGCGGATGCAAAACCTGTGGTGGTAGCAGGTTGCAGTTGTTGAAAGCGACGGCGCGCTTCAACAAACGTCAGGCGTTCTTTCACGCGCAACTCCTGGATACACTTTTCCTCGAGAAACTTCGGACACTGTCGCGAGCTGGATGGATGACTCCCTTCGCAGTTAACGCAGTAAGGGTCACGGGTGCAAGCCGTGCCCTCATGGTATGGTAGTCCACAACGCTCACAAGTAGCAGGATGGGTGCACGAAGGCTTAGTATGACCGAACTTCTGACACTGAAAACAGCGCATAGGGTTCGGTACATACTGCCGAACTGCGGCACGCTCGTAGCCGCAGAAGATGTACTCGGGTAACTGAGTACCCTTAAATGTCAAAAACACAGTGCGTAAATCGATCACTTTTCCATCCTGTTTTCGAGTGAGACGGTACGCCTGACACACCCGTTGATCTGAAAGGCAGGTGACTATCTCTTCATTAGACAGACCATCAAGGCTGGAGGTGGTGACAACTCCTCTGCAAGTATTCAGTGTTTTATGTGGGACTACCCGGATAGGGTAGGAGCCCAATAAACTCGCTTTCAGTAGTTTCTGCGACTGGTCTGCAGTAATCACCTCTATCAATAGCGTACCGTCGCGTATTCTGGTCGCATTTTTTACAGGGCCACAGATTCGGTCAACTTCCCGTTTAATATAGAAGGGGCTAAGATCCTTTACCGTTTTCCCGTCACAAGCCAAAGTCAAAACCAAAAACGTGTCAAATGAGGAGGGTTTGCGCGGATGCATTATGAATTGGACCCCCATCCGGAACCGTCGGCGTCAGCCTGCCATCCGGGGGTCAAAAGATAAAAGACACCAAAATCTCCTCGGTCTGTGCCGCCATGGAGACCCCTCCATGACTGACCTCAAGGCGTACTTCAGAGGAGCTACCCTCCGATCTCCACTGCTTGTCCGCATGGGTAAACCGTTCACCACATGACACCCCGGTTTTATGCCCCCACCACAGGAATAACCGCCTGTGGCTCCCCGCTTTAGCACACGCTGCCTCAACGGAGTCAGCGTGGATTCAGGGGACTTCGGGTTGATTACACCGGGGCTCCGTCAGCGGTAACACGTCCGGCCGGTGATACTAACCCGACGGCACGCGGCCGTCGGGAGATTAACACCGGCCGTGCCCTCCAGGAGCTACGTGGGTGTACATGACGTGTGGACGGGCTCCGCACCTAAGGCTACACATGGGGGCAGTGTGAAGGGTCCGCACAACCTTCGCGCCTGAGACCTCCGAAGAGCACACAAGTCGGGGGCCGCGCAGAAAACCGTGGGACAGGACCACGGAGATAGGAAAGATCCCTGCTGGTGAGACAGGAGTTATAAAACTAAGGCCTTACTAACTAATAATCGGAATAAACCTAGAAGAGGAAGAGGGTGATATAAAAGCAACATAAATCGCTGCACGTGGCACAGTTAATGTATATGGAGGGGGTGAAATGATGGTGCGCAGCTCGGGGCCCCGGGCGCGCCAAACCCGGACCTACCGTGGTAGGTTCCCCTGGGGGAGTTTGATTTCGGAGTCCTCTTCTCCTAGATGAGTTGTCAACCAAGACTAACGAGCCTCATCTACCCGTTGGAATGTTCTTAGCTTCCCCTCACCTCTTGCCTACCAGTGGTCACAAAGACACACGTAGCAGGCCGTCTGGTTCGGGTACTGAGCCCCTCCGCCACGGCAAGGCGACACTCCTTCGGAGGGGTGTTCAAGATTAAAAGAGCGGTAGTAGATGGCAAAGTCGTCAACATACAGCGATATCGGGATTCCCCCACGAACAACACTGGCGATACCGTCAATCGCCACGGCGAAAAGCGTTACACTAAGAATCGACCCCTGGGGTACACCGTTCTCCTGGATCCTGTCGTGGGATAGTGTATTCCCAATGCGGACACGAAACCGGCGTAGTTTTAAAAAATTTAAAACGAGAATGGCTAAATGACCGCGTAAACCGTAATCGTGTAAAGTACGTAGGATACCATAGCGCCAGGTAGTATCGTAGGCCTTCTGCAGATCGAAGAAGACGCCCACGACATGCTGCTTCAAGAGAAAGGCATTTTGTATATATGCTTCCATGCGTGCCAGATTGTCGACACTGGAGCGATGACGACGAAAACCGCACTGAGCATTGCTCAGCAGGTTATTCTTCTCCAGCCACCACACTAAGCGAGTGTTAACCATACGTTCGAAGATCTTACAAACAACACTCGTCAGGCAAATAGGGCGGTAGCTAGAGGGAAGTGTCCGGTCCTTTCCGGGCCGAGGGATGGGGATGACAATACCCTCGCGCCAGGAAGACGGGAAAACCTGCTGAAGCCATATGCGGTTGTAAATGCTCAGCAGGAAGGAGAGAGCCGCAGGTGGAAGGTGAAGCAGCATTTGTCGGTGGATGTCATCAGGGCCAGGAGAGGAGTCCTTTGCGAGAGACAAAGCACGTTCTAGCTCCTCTTCGGTGAAAGGCGCGTTGTACGATTCACTGCAGTCACTGTTAAAATTGAGGATTATCCGCTCCGCAGATTCCTTGATTCCTAGAAAGGCATTACTGTAACTTCGGGTTTGGCTGTCAGCAGCGAAAGAATCGGCAAGGGTGTCGGCGATGTCCTGCTCGGAGGTGTAGGTGGAGCCTTGTACGGCAAGAGCGGGAGTAATGGTCCGGCGACACTTGCCGTACATACGCCGAACAGCAGTCCACACCCTTTGTGCCGAAGTGCGACGTGAAAGCGAAGAGACGTAGCTTTCCCAGGATCTGCGCTTTGCACTCCGAAGAATAAAACGTGCTCTGGCACGAGAACGCTTAAAAGCTATAAAATTGTCTTCGGTCGGATGTAAACTAAAACGACGCAGAGCACGTTTACGCGCTTTGATAGCCAAACGGCATTCCTCAGACCACCAAGGCACAGGAAAGTGTCGTGGTGTAGATGATCCACGAGGAATGCTGGAATCTGCTGCGAGCAACACAGAACATGTAAAATATTCCACCATGTCGTCAATGGTGGTAAAGCCATCGTCGGTGAGATGAATAAGCGAGTGAAATTTCCCCCAATCAGCTCTGGAAATAATCCAGTGAGGATGCCGTGTTGGCACAGTATGACTATGGTAGAGGTGAATATTAATGGGGTAATGATCGCTGCCAAATAGGTCGGAAAGCACCGACCAATCAAGCAGTGGAACTAATGCCGGGCTACAAAAGGTAACGTCTAGTGCTGAATGTGTGCCGTGAGTGGAGGATAAGAATGTGGGGACACCAGTGTTCAGCAAAAGTAAGCCAGACATGTCACAAACGTCTGCTATAAGGCACCCACGAGCATCGTCAATGTCGGAGCCCCATAAAGTGTTTTTGGCATTCAGATCGCCGAGGAATAGAAGCGGTGGCGGAATCTGAACCAAAAGAGCCCGAAGATCGTGTTCTTGTACGACATTGTCAGGTGGCAGATAGACATTGCAAATAGAAAAGCACAGGCCCCGCAGCTGTACACGAACCGCTACAGCTTGCAGCGGCGTGTTAAGCGGTATGCTGGCAGCAGAGATGGTATGTGCCACCAGCGTAGCCACACCACCGCTAGCCCGCCGACCAGCTGCAGAGTCATGTCTAAATGCGGAAAAATTACGTAGATGTAAACCATGATTAGGCTGCAAATGGGTTTCTTGTAAGCAGACGACGGAAGGCGATCGCTGAGAAACTAAATGTTGTATGTCTGGAGCCCTGGCCCGGAACCCATTAATATTCCACTGGATTATTTCCATGCTAAAATCGAATTAGTAGTTGGTCTTTATTTTCTTTTTCACCTTCGCACTCTTTGGACCGATAATGTGAGGTCCACCATCCTCCGGTGACTCCTCCGATGTGCGGGAGTCTGAAGAACCCCTGTGGCTCGCAGAGCGGGAGCGGGACTTCACAGAGGACGTGCAACTACTGGCCCGGAGTTTATGCCTGGAACGATGGCGTTCAACAGGCAACGAAGCAGTCTCAGAGCTAGTCGACTGCGGCGGAACTGGCGTCTGGACGGCAGAAGAGGTAGTCTGTGTTCGAACTGTAGGTGGAGTAGAACTATGCTCGTCAGGTGAGCCAGTTTGTACTCCCACGGAAACCCGAGAGGGCGAACTGGGGCACGTCTGTACGACGGCGTCCTGTTTCGGAACAGCCTGGCGGACAGCTGCAGAAAACTTCAAGGTGGTGGTTGGATGAAGTTCCTGATACCGCTTTCGTGCGTCTACAAAAGTCAGGTGTTCCTTAACCCGAAGCTCCTGGATTGCCTTCTCCTCTAAAAAGCGGGGGCAATTGCGCGAGTTCGACGGGTGTGCACCTCCACAGTTGACACAGGTGGAGTCCTGATCGCACAGGGAGCCGTCGTGAGCATTTCGACCACAGCGAGGACAAACTGGTGTACCGGTACATCGCTGCTGCGTATGCCCGAACTTCTGGCAGCGGAAACAACGCATAGGGTTCGGCACATACGGTCGTACGGTTGCGCGTTCATACCCGCAGAAAATGAATTGCGGCAGAGTCGTACGTTCAAACGTAAGGAAAACCGTACGTAAGGGGGAGGGCTTGTCATCCTTCTTACCAATTAAACGGTATGCAGCAATAACACCTTGGTCAGAGAGGCAGTTAACTATGTCCTCGTTAGAGAGGTTGTCCAGACTTGATGTTGAAACTACGCCGCGACAACTATTCAAAGTCTTATGCTTCTCTACCTTTACGGGATAAGAACCTAGGAGAGTGGCTTTAAGTAGTTTTGCGGTTTGGGAGTCTTGAGCCACCTCTATCAGCAAGTTGCCGTCCCTACATCGAGTGACATTTTTTACAGCGCCACATAAGCGATCTACTTCCTTTTTAATATAAAACGGACTCAGAGTAGCCAGGGTCTTCTTCTCGCTTACCATACTCATAACCAAAAATCGTGGAGTTGAAGGGGGGGAGCGCAGAGGAGACATTATGAAAAGGTCCCCCTTCCGGACCGTCGGCGTCAGCCTGCCACCCGGGGGATAAAGGAAAAAGACACCTAAATCTTCCGGTCTGTGCCGGCCCGAAGCACCCGCTTCAGACCCGATCTCAAGGAGTACATCAGAAAAAGTTACCCTCCGCCTATCACTACTTACCGGTATGCGACATTTCCACCAAAGGCAGGCCCGACTTTATGCCCCTACCTCAGGAATAACCGCCTGTGGCTCCCCACTCTAGCCCACGCTGCCTCAACGGAGTCAGCGTGGATTCAGGGGACTTGTGGTTGATTACATCGGACCCCAGACAGCGGTAACACGTCGGGTCCCCCTGTACACCCCAGCGGCAGCACGGCCGCCGAGATACCCATGGGGACCCGGCCCCTAAGGAGCTACGGGGGTGTACTTGACAATGGAACGGCTCCGCACCTAGTGTCGCACAAAAGGGGTAGTGAGGAGGGTCCACTCAACCTTCACGCCTGAGCCTCCGAAGAGCACACAAGTTGGAAGCTGCGCCGAAACCGTGGGACAGGAACCACGGAGACAGGATAGATCCCTGTTGGTGAGACAGGAGTTATAATTCTAAAACTTAACCTACATAAAACCATAAGACCTAGAAGAGGAAGAGACTAAATCTAAGTGGATGATAACGTGGCTAGACCTGATGGAGGCGAGGGGATGATAATGGGGATGAGCGGCTCGGGGCCCCGGGTGCGCCAAGCCCGGACCTACCGTGGTAGGTCCCCCTGGGGGGGCATCGCATCGGATGCGCATTTAGTCACGTCGCGTCACATGCAAATGGCACCCCTTGATATCGCATCTCATGTTCGTCGCATCGCATGTGCATCAAGTGGCGTCGCGTCACATGCGCATGGCATCGCTTGATATCGCATCTCATGTGCATCGCATTGCATGCCCATTGACCCACGTCGCGTCACATGCGCATGGCATCGCTCCACATTGCATCTTATGTGCTTTGCATCGCATGCTTATAGAATCGAATCACATGCGCATTGAATCGCATCGCATCACATGCGCATGGAATCGCTCGACATTGCATATTATGTGCATCGCATCGCATGCGCATTGAGTCACGTCGCGTCACATGCGCATGGCATCGCTTAATGTCGCACCTTATGTGCATCGAATCGTATGCACATTGAGTCACATCGCATCAGATGCGCATGGCATCGCCCGACATCGCATCTTGTGTGCACCGAACCGCATGCACATTGAATCGCACCGCATTACATGCGCATGGCATCGCCTGACATCGCATCTTATGTGCATCACATCGCATGCGCATTGGGTTACTTCGCGTCACATGCGCATGGCATCGCCTGACATCGCATCTTATGTGCATCGCATCGCATGCGTATTGAGCCACATCGCATTAGATGTGACGTCGCGTCACATGCAAATGGCATCCCTTAATATCGCATCTCATGTTTATCGCATGTGCATCAAGTCACGTCGTGTCACATGCGCATGGCATCGCTTGATATCGCATCTAATGTGCATCGCATCGCATGCGCATTCAGTCAGGTCGCGTCACATGCGCATGGCATCGCTTGATATCTCATCTTATGTTCATCGCATCGCAAGCGCATTTAGTAACACACGTCACATGCGCATGGCATTGCTTGATATCGCATATTATCCTTATCGCATCGCATGCGCATTGAGTCACATCGCATCACACGTGCATGACATCGCTCGACATCGCATCTTATATTAATCGCATCGCAGTGAAGCGCATAATATCACACGCGCATGGCATCGCTCGACATCGCATCTTATGTGCATTGCCTCGCATTCGCATTGAAGCGAACCGCATGCGCATTGAATCGCATCGCATGACATGCGCATAGCATCGCTCGACAACGGATCTTATGTGCATCGCATCGCATTCGCATTGAGTCACTTCGCGTAACATGCGCATGGCATCGCTTGATATCGCATCTTATGTGCATCGCATCGCATTCGCATTGAGTCACTTCGCGTAACATGCGCATGGCATCTCTTGATATCGCATCTTATGCGCATTGAGTCACATCGCGTCACATGCGGTCTGCATAGCTTTATATCGCATGTTATGTGGATCGCATCGCATGCGTATTGAGTCACATCGCATCTCATGCACATGGCATCGCTCGACATCGCATTGCAGGCGCATTGAGTCACATCGCATCACATGCACATGGCATCGCTCGACATCGCATTGCAGGCGCATTGAGTCACATCGCATCACGTGCGCATGGCATCGCTCGACATCGCATTGCAGGCGCATTGAGTCACATCGCTTCACATGCGCATGGCATCGCTTGATATCGCATGTTATTTGCATCGCATCGCATGCACATTGAGTCACATCGCATCACACGCGCATGGCATCGCTCTACATCGCATCTCATATGCATCGCATCGCATTGAGTCACAGCGCATCACACGCGCATGACATCTCTTGATATCGCATCTTATGTGCACCGCATCGAATGCGCATTGAGTCACTTCGCGTCAAATGCGCATGGCATCGCTTGATATCGCATCTTATGGGTATGGCATCGCATGCGCATTGAGTCACATCGCATCACATACACATGACATCGCTTGATATCGCATCTTATGTGCATCGCATGCGCCTTGAGCCACTTCGCTTCACATGCGCATGGCATCTCTTGATATCGCATCTTATGTGCATCGCATCGAATGCGCATTGAGTCACATCGCGTCACATGCGGTCTGCATAGCTTTATATCGCACGTTATGTGGATCGCATCGCATGCGTATTGAGTCACATCGCATCACATGACATGGCATCGCTCGACATCGCATTGCAGGCGCATTGAGTCACAGCGCATCACACGCGCATGGCATCTCTTGATATCGCATCTTATGTGCACCGCATCGAATGCGCATTGCGTCACTTCGCGTCACATGCGCATGGCATCGCTTGATATCGCATCTTATGTGTATGGCATCGCATGCGCATTGAGTCACATCGCATCACATGCACATGACATCGCTTGATATCGCATCTTATGTGCATCGCATGCGCCTTGAGCCACTTCGCTTCACATGCGCATGGCATCTCTTGATATCGCATCTTATGTGCATCGCATCGAATGCGCATTGAGTCACATCGCGTCACATGCGGTCGGCATCGCTTGATATCGCATGTTATGTGGATCGCATCGCATGCGTATTGAGTCACATCGCATCACATGCGCATGGGATCGCTTGATATCGCATCTTATGTGAATTACATCGCATGCGCATTGAGCCACATCGCATCACATGTGCATGGCATCGCTTGACATCGCATTTTATTTGCATCGCATCGTATGCGCATTGAATTGGATCGCATTACACGTGCATGGCATCGTTTGATAACGCATCTTATGTGCATCTCATCACATGCGTATTGAGTCACGTCGCACCAATTGCGCATGACACCTCTCGACATCGCATCTTATGTGCATCGCATCGCAGCGCATTGAGTCACATCGCGTCACATGCGCATGCATCGCCCGACATCGCATCTTATGTGCATCGCATGGAAATTGAGTCACGTCGCGTCACATGTGCATGGCATCGCTTGATATCGCATCTTATGTAAATCGCATGCGCATTGGATCACGTCCCGTCACATGCGCATGGCATCGCTTCATATCGCATCTTATGTGCATCGCATCGCATACGCATTCAGGTACATCGCGTCACATGCGCATGGCATCGCTTTATATCGCATCTTATGTGCATCGCATCACAGCGCATTGAGTCACATCGTTTCACATGTGCATGCATCGCTGGACATCGCATCCTATGTGCATCGCATGCGCATTGAGTCACGTCGCCTCACATTAGCATGGCATCGCTTGAAGTCGCATCTTATGTGCTTCGCATGCTTATTGGGTCACGTCGCATCACATGCGCATGGCATTGCTTGATATCGCATCTTATGTGCATCGCATCGCATGCGCACTGAGTCACGTCGCGACACATGCGCATGGCATCGCTGGATATCCCATCTCATGTGCATTGCATCGCATGCGCATTGTGTCACGTCGCATCACATGCGCATGGCATCGCTTGATATCGCATCTTATGTGCATCGCATCTTATGCGCATTGAGCCACATCGCGTCACATGCGCATGGCATCGCTTGATATCGCATGTTATGTGCATCGCATCGCAGCGCATTGAGTCACATCCCGTCACATGCGCATCCTTCGCTCGACATCGCATCTTACGTGTATCGCATGCGCATTGAGTTACATCGCATCACATGCGCATGGCATCGCTCGACATCGCATCTTATGTGCACCGCATCGCAGGCGCATTCACTCACGTCGCGCCAAATGCGCATGGCATCGCTTGAGTGAGTGAGTGAGTGGTGTTTAAGGGCCCGTCGACAGCTAGGTCATTTGGGCCCCAAGTCAATTTTAAAGGATAAAACACTCGCTAACTTCTGGTTAAGAACTAAGCTAAAATACAAAACTAAAAAATGCTAAAACGGTTAAAATACTAAAAAGGTTAATGGTAAAACCGTTAAAACACCAAAAAAATTAAAACGCTAAAAGGTTTAAAATACTAAACAGTAAAACAAAACAAAGCTAATTGCAGATTTTTAAATCTTACTCAAAAGTCTTATACTAAAAGCACAAGTTATACTTGTTTGGCGAATCCAATTTCAGCAACGAACCGCAGCACCGTATCTACGGAGACTGGGTCGTCGCCTAGGATGGACCGCAGACTAAAACCCAGGCCAAGCGACTGGCGCACCGGGGCGTATCTCGGACAGTCAATTAAAACGTGCGACACGGAGAGTTGGACGTCGCACGTGTGACAGACAGGGGCCGGGTCACCACACAGATGGTGGCCATGTGTGGCGCGTGTGTGACCTATGCGTAACCGCGTTAAAATGACCTCTGCCCGACGGGAATCCCTGCAAGAAGTCCGCCAGGGTTTTACTGAGTCCTTAATTGTCCGTAGTTGGGTGCCAGTCAGCTCTTCCCAAGATTTCTGCCAATAGGAATAAAGATGGCAGCGGAAGTATCGCTGCACATCTCTAAAAGGAAGAGCATGTGTGGAAAACACCGGCAAACGACATGCAGCCTTAGCAGCCACATCTGCCTCCTCGTTGCCGGGAATACCCACATGGCCTGGGATCCATGTAAAAATAAACTGGTATCCGCGAGTGACTAACTGTGAAACGAGTGTCTGGATTTTAATTATCAATGCTGATGTGCCGAGAAACTGTTGCAACGCCTGAACAGCGCTCATAGAGTCGCAGCATATAATGAAGCTGTCAGGAACCGAACTAGAAACAAAGAGTAAGCAATAAAAAATGGCAAACAGCTCGGCAGTAAAAACGGAAGTGCTGTCTGGAAGTCTGTACGTATGAGCCTCACCGCTGTACATGAAACTACATCCTGTACCACCCCCCACCTGGGACCCGTCGGTAAAAACCGGGGTGAAAGTCCGGTAACGTCCCAGGAGCTCGGTGAATAGTTGGCGAAACACCGAGTTAGGGGTAGCCACCTTCGCATAGCCCGAAAGCTCCAGGTCAAACCGCGCGCGCTGGAGTTGCCAAGGAGGGTAGCGGCCTATAGACCATCGCGCTACATGGGGCATGCGAAGATCATGTGCAGTGAGCAGTTCACGGAATCGTATTCCACTTGGACGTGAGATAGTGGTATTACGTATATAACGGTGGGCGAGGTCGGGACGTAAGACGCATTGGAACGAGGGATGACCGGGGTGAGCGGCCAACCGTGCCACGTAGGAACTGAGTAAAAACGAGCGTCGGACAGACAGTGGAGGTTCGCCAGAATCAGCATACAGACACGCAATTCGACTAGTTCGGAAAGCCCCAGTGGCCAGACGGATACCAGTGTGATGGACAGTGTCTAAAAGGCGGAGTTTAGAGGCGGACGCCGCGCCATATATAAAACAGCCGTAGTCTAGTTTGGACCGGACCAATGAGCGGTACAACCTCAACATTACCGTGCGATCGCCGCCCCATGATGCCCCAGATAAAACCCGGAGTATCCGAAGCGAACGATCGCAGGAAACACGAAGATGTCGAATATGGTGCTCCCATGTAAGTTTGTTGTCGAGGTGTAGGCCCAAGAACTTCAGGTGCGGAACAAACGGTAGACGTGTGCCACGCAAATAAAGATCAGGCGGAGGGTGTACGCCACGAAGCCGATGGAAGTGGACACACCGTGTTTTGGTAGCGGAAAACTTGAAGCCCGTACGAAACGCCCACACGGCAATGGATGTTATGATCAGCTGCAGTTGACGTTCAATATGCTCAAGATTATACGAGCGATAATATACAGCAAAATCGTCAACATACAGGGACATCGGGATTCCACTACGAACAGCACTAGTGATGCTGTTAATCGCAACGGCGAAAAGCGTGACACACAGGATCGATCCCTGGGGTACACCATTCTCCTGGATCTTCTCCTCGGAAAGCGTGTTGCCAATGCGGACACGAAAACGGCGAATTAATAAAAAGTTAAAAAGAAAAACGGCTAAGTGACCGCGCAAACCATAACCTTGCAGAGTACGAAGGATGCCATAACGCCATGTAGTGTCGTAAGCCTTCTCCAGATCAAAGAAAACACCCACGACATGCTGCTTCATCAGAAAGGCATTTTGGATGTAACTTTCCAGGCGTGTTAGATTGTCTACACTGGAGCGATTGCGGCGAAAGCCGCACTGAGCATTGTTCAGCAGGTTATTCTTCTCTAGCCACCACACTAAACGAGTGTTAATCATACGTTCTAAGGTCTTACAGACAACACTCGTTAAGCAAATAGGGCGGTAGCTAGAGGGAAGTGTCCGGTCTTTTCCGGGCCGAGGGATGGGGATGACAACACCCTCGCGCCAGGAAGACGGGAAAACCTGCTCACTCCAGATGCGGTTATAAACGCTCAGAAGGAAGGACAAAGCCGCAGATGGAAGATGAAGCAACATTTGTCGGTGGATATCATCAGGACCAGGAGAAGAGTCGTGGGCAAGAGATAAAGTATGCTCCAGCTCTGCAACGGTAAAAGGTACGTTATGCGCTTCACTGCTGTCACTGTTAAAATCTAGGACTATCCGCTCCGCAGATTCCTTGATGGGTATAAATCCTCTATCGTAGCTAATCGTCTGGCTGGTAGCAGCAAAACAATCGGCAAGGGCATCAGCCATACCCTTCTCGCTGGTGTAATGCGAGCCGTTGACGGCAAGACCGGGGATGACCGCCCGGCGACACTTGCCGTACATACGCCGAACAGCAACCCAAACCTGTTGAGCTGAAGTACGACGGGAAAGGGAAGAGGTGTAGGTTTCCCAAGATCGACGTTTTGCGCTGCGCAGTACATATCGTGCTCTAGCGCGTGAGCGTTTAAAAGCGATAAAATGTTCTTCTGTTGGGTGTACAGTAAACACACGCAGAGCACGTTTGCGAGCTTTAATAGCCACACGGCATTCCTCGGACCACCAGGGCACAGGAACGATGGATGGAGGAATGGAGTTTAGGGGCCCGTCGACAACTAGGTCCTTTGGGCCCTAGGTCAGAAAATAAAAATCTAAAACTCGCCTAAACACTGAAGTTTAAAATGGCAACTAAAAACGCAGAGAGATAAAAACACCAAACGGCACATGAGTGCGCTAAGTTAAAACTTGGTAAAACCATTCATTAAAATGTGGAAAAGATCAAAGCTAAAACACGTTAAAACAAAGCACTTAAAACACTAAAACGTAAAACACAAAAACCTATGTTAAAAGGCTAAAAAAAATTCACACACTAAAAACTCGTTATACTTGCTTTGCGAACCCAATTTGTGCAACGAACCGCAGCGCCTTACAGGCAGACACAGGGTCGTCACCCAAAATTGAGGCAAGCGTACACCCCAGGCCAACCGACTGGCGCTCACGAGCGTATTGCGGACAGTCTATAAGGATATGGGCCACAGAAAGTTGGATGTTGCACGTAGGGCAGACAGGCGCAGGGTCGCCACGCAAATGGAACCCATGTGTCGCCCGTGTGTGACCTATCCTCAGGCGGGTGAGGATAACTTCAGCCCACCTGGAGTCCCTGCAGGATGTCATCCAGGGATCTACGCTGTCTTTAATGGTCCGCAATTGAGAGCCAGAGAACTCCCTCCATGACTGCTGCCAGATCGATAAAAGATGTCGACGGAAATGGCGCTGCACATCGACATATGGCACACTGTGTGTGGCAACATCCGGCAAACGGCAAGCAGCTTTAGCAGCCGCATCCGCTTTCTCATTGCCGGGTATACCCACATGGCCTGGGGTCCAGGTAAAAAGCAACTGGTATCCGCGCGAGAGCATTTGCGAAATGAGAGACTGTATTTTTAAAACGAATGCTGAGGTGCCGATAAACTGGTCCAAGGACTGAATGGCACTCAGAGAGTCTGAACAAATGATAAAATTGCCGGGAGCTGAGTTAGAAATAAAAAGTAAACAATAAAATATAGCAAACAGCTCGGCAGTAAAAACCGAACTATGGTCCGGAAGTCGGTACTGGTGCGTCTCGTCGTTACACACGAAACTACATCCCGTAGCTCCACCCACCTGGGACCCATCGGTAAAAACCGGGGTGAAAGTCCGGTGGCGGCCCAAAAGTTCGGTGAACAGTTGTCGATACACCGATTGCGGGGTGGAAAGCTTAGCATAGCCTGAGAGCTCCAGGTCGAACTGCGCGCGCCGGAGTTGCCAAGGAGCAGAGCGTCCTAGAGAGAATCGCTCTACAGCAGGCATGCGGAGATCGTGTTTGTCAAGTAGTTCGTGGAACCGAATACCGCTTGGGCGCGATATAGTTGTGTTGCGCAGATAACGGTGAGCAAGGTCGGGACGCAGGACACATTTAAAAGAAGGATGACCCGGATGGGCTGCCAACCTTGCGACATACGAACACAATAAAATCGAACGACGGACCGACAGTGGTGGTTCTCCAGACTCGGCATACAGACACTCAACTCTACTGGTGCGAAACGCCCCAGTAGCAAGACGGATACCAGCATGGTGTACAGTATCTAAAAGACGGAGTTTAGAGGCGGACGCCGCGCCATAGATAAAACTACCGTAGTCTATTTTTGACCGCACCAGTGATCGATACAATCGTAACATAACTGTACGATCACCGCCCCAAGAAACTCCGGATAAAAGGCGGAGTACTCGAAGTGAGCGATCGCAGGAAGCACGTAGTTGGCGAATATGGTACTCCCACGTCAGCTTACTGTCGAAGTGCAGGCCAAGGAACTTGAGGTGCGGGACAAACGGTAGACGTGTGCCACGCAAATAAAAATCAGGAGGAGGGTGTACGCCGCGAACTCGATGGAAGTGGATACACTGAGTTTTCGTAGGTGAGAACTGAAAGCCGGAGCGAAGGGCCCAGTCTGCGATTGATGTTATGGTCAGCTGCAGTTGACGCTCAATGTGCTCGAGATTATAAGAGCGATAGTAAATTGCAAAGTCGTCAACATACAGTGACATCGGGATTCCGCTACGAACAACATCAGCGATTCCGTTGATTGCTGCGGCGAAGAGCGTGACACTCAGGATGGACCCCTGAGGCACACCATTCTCCTGAATCTTTTCCTGTGACAGGGTATTACCAATGCGGACACGAAATTTTCGAAGTCGTAAAAAGTTTAAAATGAACAGCGCTAAGTGACCGCGTAAACCGTAACCATGCAGAGCACGAAGGATTCCATAGCGCCAGGTGGTGTCGTAGGCCTTCTCTAAATCAAAGAAGACACCCACGACATGCTGCTTCAGCAGAAAGGCATTCTGGATGTAAGCCTCTAAGCGTGTCAGATGGTCGACGCTAGAGCGATGGCGACGAAAACCGCACTGAATGTTGGTGAGCAGGTTATGCGTTTCTAGCCACCACACTAAACGAGTGTTAATCATCCGTTCGAAGGTCTTACAAACAACACTCGTTAGGCAAATAGGGCGGTAACTAGAGGGAAGTGTCCTGTCTTTTCCAGGTCAAGGGATAGGGATGACAATACCCACTCGCCAGGAGGACGGAAAGACCTGCTCGTGCCAGATACGATTATAAATACCAAGCAGGAAACACGAGTGAGTGAGTGTATTGGGTTTAAGGGCCCGTCGACAACTTGGTCATTAGGGCCCCGAGTCCAGAAGTAAAATTACATACTGTCAAGTGTTAAAACATCACCCATTAAAAACTAAAAATCTACGGTTAAAATAGATAAAAAGCCTCTAAACAACTATTAAAACGTTTCATTTAAAATGCTAAAAACAGAGACTTAAAATTCCTACAAAGTAAAAAACACTAAAACGTTAAAAAACCCAAAAATACGGCCATCTAAAAGGCTAAAATCTCTGAAATAAAATAACCTTACACTTGCTTCATAAAATCAATTCTGGAACAAAACCGCAGCACTGTATTTACAGATACTGGGTCGTTGCCTAAAACTGACGACAGTGTAAGGCCCAGGCCAACGGACTGGCGCTCACGAGCGTATCGCGGGCAATCAAGAAGGACATGTGCGACGGAGATTGGAATATTACACGTCGTACAGACAGGCTCCGGATCACCACGCAAAAGGTGTCCATGCGTGGCTCGGGTATGGCCTATCCTCAGGCGGGTTAAAACCACTTCTTCCCGCCTGGAATTCCTGCAGCTGGTATGCCAGGGTTGTACCGTGTCCTTGATTGTCCGTAACTGACTGCCAGATAACGCTTCCCAAGATTCCTGCCAGAGAGCAAATAGATGGCGACGGAAATATTTCTGCACATCTATATAGGGGAGCGTACGGGTGGAATACTCCGGAAGGTGACATGCAGACTTTGCAGCCGCATCCGCCGCCTCGTTACCCGGAATACCCACATGGCCTGGGATCCACGTAAAAACAAACTGGTATCCGCGAGACAGTAGCTGAGAAATCAACGTCTGGATTTTAACAACCAATGCCGAGGTGCCGATAAACTGTTGCAGGGCCTGGAGAGCGCTAAAAGAATCGGAACAAACGATAAAACTTCCAGGACCTGAACTGGAGATAAAAAGGAGGAAATAAAATATGGCAAACAACTCGGCGGTAAATACTGAACTGGCGTCCGGTAAGCGGTACGTATGAGCGTCACCGTTGTATATAAAGGCGCAACCCGTCGAACTACCCATCTGGGACCCATCGGTAAATACCGGACAGGAAGTCCGGTATCGCCCCAGTAGTTCCGTGAATAGTTGGCGAAACACGGAATGAGGGGTAGCTATCTTAGCACAGCCCGACAGCTCCAGGTCAAAGCGTGCGCGCTGGAGTTGCCAGGGAGGACATCGGCCACGTGAATGCCGCTCTACGGCTGGCAGTCGAAGGGCGTGTGCAGCAAGCAGTTCACGAAACCGGATACCACTTGGACGGGAGATGGTTGTATTTCGCATATAACGGTGCGCGAGGTCTGGACGCAACACGGGTGGAAACGAAGGGTGACCTGGATGGGCGGCCAGCCTTGCCACGTAAGAACAAAGTAGTAAAGAGCGTCGAACAGACAGTGGAGGTTCGCCAGAATCAGCATACAGACAATCGATTCTGCTGGTGCGGAAAGCCCCAGTAGCGAGACGGATACCAGTGTGATGTACTGTGTCTAAAAGCCGGAGTTTAGACGCAGACGCCGCGCCATAAATAAAACAGCCGTAGTCTAATTTGGACCGGACCAGAGAGCCATATAACCTCAACATGACGGTGCGATCGCCGCCCCAAGATGCCCCAGATAAGACCCTGAGTACCCGAAGCGAACGATCGCACGAAGCACGAAGATAGCGGATATGGTGCTCCCATGTGAGTTTACTATCGAGGTGTAAGCCCAAGAACTTAAGGTGCGGTACAAAAGGAAGACGTGTGTCGCGCAGATAAAGATCAGGAGGAGGGTGTACTCCTCGCAGTCGGTGAAAGTGTAAACACTGTGTTTTCGTAGGGGACAGCCGAAAGCCCGTGCGTAATGCCCACTCGGCGATGGAAGTTATGGTCAGCTGCAGTTGACGCTCGATGTGCTCCAAACTATAAGAGCGATAGTATATCGCAAAGTCGTCAACATACAGCGACATCGGGATACCGCTACGAACGACACTAGTGATGCCATTAATGGCAACTGCGAAAAGTGTGACACTGAGGATGGATCCCTGGGGTACACCATTCTCCTGGATCTTCTCTTGAGACAGCGTGTTGCCTATACGGACACGAAAACGGCGAATGAGTAAAAAGTTAAAAAGGAAAACGGCTAAGTGACCGCGCAAACCATAACCGTGTAGAGTACGGAGAATGCCATAGCGCCAAGTAGTATCGTAGGCCTTCTCCAGATCAAAGAAGACACCCACGACATGCTGCTTCAGGAGAAACGCGTTCTGTATGTATGCCTCCATGCGCGTCAGGTTGTCGACACTGGAGCGATAGCGACGAAATCCGCACTGAACATTGCTCAGCAGGTTATTCGTCTCTAGCCACCACACTAAGCGAGTGTTAATCATCCGTTCCAAGGTCTTGCAGACGACACTCGTCAGGCAAATAGGGCGGTAGCTAGAGGGAAGTGTCCGGTCTTTTCCTGGTCGAGGGATAGGGATGACAATGCCCTCTCGCCAGGAAGACGGAAAAACCTGCTGATGCCAGATGCGGTTATACATGCTCAACATGAAGGAAAGAGCTGCAGGTGGAAGATGAAGCAGCATTTGGCGGTGGATGTCATCAGGACCGGGAGAAGAATTCTTTGCTAGGGACAAGGAATGCGCTAGCTCCGCCTCGGTAAATGGTGCATTGTACGGTTCACTTTGGGCACTGTTAAAACTAAGGCCTATCTGCTCCGCAGATTCCTTGATAGCTAAAAACGCTCTATCATAGCTTTGGGTTTGGCTAGTACAGGCAAAACACTCGGCAAGGGCGTCGGCGATGTCCTGCTCGCTGGTGTAACGGGAGCCCTGTACGGCAAGGCCAGGGATGGTCGTCCGGCGACACTTGCCGTACATTCGCCGAACAGCAGTCCACACCTTTTGCGCCGAACTTCGACGGGAAAGAGAAGATACATACTTTTCCCACGATTTGCGTTTTGCGTCTCGAAGTATAAATCTTGCCCTAGCACGAGCACGCTTAAAAGCGACAAAGTTCGCCTGCGTAGGATGTAATGTAAAGATACGCAATGCACGCTTGCGTGCTTTAGTAGCCAAACGGCATTCCTCGGACCACCAAGGCACAGGAACGTGACGAGGTGTAGTGGAACCACGAGGAATGCTGGAATCCGCTGCACGAAGGATAGAGGAAGTAAAATACTCCACCATGTCGTCTATGGTGGTAAAACCATCGTCGGTTAGGTGAATGAGGGAACGAAACTTCCCCCAGTCAGCCTTGGAAATAATCCAGTGAGGAAAGCGTGTTGGCACAGAATTGTGGCCCGATAGGTGAATGCTAATGGGGTAATGATCACTGCCAAATAAGTCGGAAAGTACCGACCAGTCGAGTAGAGGTACCAGTGACGGACTGCTAAAAGAAACGTCAAGTGCGGAGTGTGTACCATAGGCAGATGATAGGTAAGTAGGCACGCCAGTGTTTAATATGACTAGGCCGGACATATGGCAAACGTCTGCTACAAGGCACCCACGGGCATCGTCAATGTCGGAGCCCCAATGAGAGTGCTTGGCATTCAGATCGCCGAGAAAGATGAGCGGTGGCGGAATCTGTGCCAAGAGAGCCCGAAGATCGTTCGTGTGTACGACACTGACCGGTGGCAGATAGACATTGCAAAGGGAGAAACAAAGGCTCTGCAGCTGCACACGCACCGCTACAGCTTGTAGCGGCGTGTTGAGTGGCACACCGGTGGCAGAGATATCATGCGCCACCAGGATAGCAACACCCCCGCTGGCTCGCCTATCAGCTGCAGAGTCATGTCTAAATGCCGAAAAACCACGAAGTTGTAATGCGTGGTTAGGGTGCAAATGCGTTTCTTGTAGACAGACGATTGATGGAGACCGTTGCGACACGAGATGCTGTATGTCCGGAACACGTGCCCGGAACCCATTAACATTCCACTGGATTATTTCCATGGTAAAGAAGAATTAGGGATTCGTCTTCATCTTTTTCTTTTTCATCTTTACCTTAACCGACTTCGGACGGGGTAGGTTAAATTCGCCATCGTCTGGTGACTCCGCCGACGTCCGGGAGTCTGAAGATCCCCGGCGGCTCGCTGAACGAGAGCGGGAGCGGGACTTCATGGACGATGTGCGACTGCTGGCGCGACCAGAAGGCCTAGAATATTGGCTGTCAACAGGCTGGCTGCGGCTAGTTGTCTTGTGAGCTGGTGTCTGCACGGCTATAGATGTAGTAGCAGGTGCAGCTGTGGCACGAGACAGTGAAGGGGTATTCGCAGGTAGGTCAGTCTGTGTAGAAGCATCTGACACAGGAACGTGCTGGATCGCTACGCTGCTGGCAGGAGCGCGTCGGGCAGCCAAGGCATAACCTGTGGTGGTAGCAGGTTTCAGCTGCTCAAAGCGACGACGCGCTTCTGGAAACGTGAGATGTTCTTTCACGCGCAATTCTTGTATACACTTCTCATCCAGGAACTTCGCACACTGACGCGAGCTGGATGGATGCTTCCCTTCACAGTTTACACAGAGGGGATCCCGTGTACATGTCGGGTCCTCATGGGCTGCTAAACCACAGCGCTCACATATAGCAGGATTATTGCACAGGGTCTTTGTATGGCCGAACCGTTGGCACCTAAAACAACGCATGGGGTTCGGCACATACTGGCGCACGGCGGCACGTTCGTAGCCACAAAAGATATACTCGGGCAATTTAGTTCCTCTGAACGTCAGAAACACCGTACGCAAAGGTACATCCTTGCCATCCTGCTTTCGGGTAAGACGGTAAGCCTGACACACACGCTGGTCGGAGAGACAGGTGGTAATCTCATCGTTCGACAGATTGTCCAGACTGGAGGTGGTGACAACTCCCCTACATGTGTTGAGCGATTTGTGTGGGGCTACCCGAATTGGGTAGGAGCCCAACAAACTCGCCTTTAAAAGTTTCTGGGTCTGGTCTGCCGTGTTGGTTTCGATCAACAGCGTACCGTCTCGAACTCTGGTCGCGTTCTTAACCGGGCCACATATTCTGTCGACTTCTCGTTTTATGTAAAATGGGCTAAGGTCCTTTATCGTTTTCCCGTCACATGCCAAAGTCAAAACCAAGAAAGGGTCAAAGGAAGAGGGGTTGCGCGGAGACATGATTATTTGGACCCCCATCCGGAACTGTCGGCGTCAGCCTGCCATCCGGGGGTCAAAGGATAAAAGACACCAAAATCTCCACGGTCTGTGCCGCCATGGAGACCCCTCCATGACTGACCTCAAGGCGTACTTCAGAGGAGCTACCCTCCGATCTCCACTGCTTGTCCGCATGGGTAAACCGTTCACCACGTGACACCCCGGTTTTATGCCCCCACCACAGGAATAACCGCCTGTGGCTCCCCGCTTTAGCACACGCTGCCTCAACGGAGTCAGCGTGGATTCAGGGGACTTCGGGTTGATTACACCGGGGCTCCGTCAACGGTAACACGTCCGGCCGGTGATACTAACCCGACGGCACGCGGCCGTCGGGAGATTAACACCGGCCGTGCCCTCAAGGAGCTACGTGGGTGTACATGACGTGTGGACGGGCTCCGCACCTAAGGCTACACATGGGGGCAGTGTGAAGGGTCCGCACAACCTTCGCGCCTGAGACCTCCGAAGAGCACACAAGTCGGGGGCCGCGCTGAAAACCGTGGGAGAGGACCACGGAGATAGGAAAGATCCCTGCTGGTGAGACAGGAGTTATAAAACTAAGGCCTTACTAACTAATAATCGGAATAAACCTAGAAGAGGAAGAGGGTGATATAAAAAGCAACATAAAAAGCTGTACGTGGCACAGTTAATGAAGGTGGAGGGGGTGAAGTGATAGTGAGCAGCTCGGGGCCCCGGGTGCGCCAAACCCGGACCTACCGTGGTAGGTTCCCCTGGGGGAGTTTGATTTCGGAGTCCTCTTCTCCTAGATGAGTCGTCGACCAAGACTAACGAGCCTCATCTACCCGTTGGAATGTTCTTAGCTTCCCCTCACCTCTTGCCAACCAGTGGTCACGAAGACTCACTTAGTAGGCCGTCTGGATCGGGTACTGAGCCCCTCCGCCACGGCAAGGCGACACTCCTTCGGAGGGGAGGAAACACGAAGCCGAAGGTGGAAGGTGAAGCAGCATTTGTCGATGGATGTCATCTGGACCAGGAGAGGAATCTTTAGCAAGTGACAAAGAGTGCTCTAACTCCGCTACGGTAAAGGGTGCGTTGTACGGTTCAGTACAGTCACTATTAAAAGGAAGGACTATCCGCTCGGCAGATTTCTTGAGAGGTATAAAAGCTCTGTCGTAACTATTCGTTTGGCTAGTAGCAGCAAACGAAGTAGCAAGGGCGTCGGCGATATCCTGTTCGCTGGTGTAATGCGATCCGCTTATGACAAGGCCGGGAATGATAGTCCGGCGACACTTGCCATACATGCGGCGAACAGCAGTCCACACCCTCTGTGCCGGAGTGCGACGGGACAGAGAAGAGACAAAAGTTTCCCACGATGTGCGTTTTGCACAGCGGAGAACAAATCGAGCCCTGGCACGAGAACGCTTAAAAGCTATCAAGTTCTCCTCCGTAGGGTAGTAGTAATGTTTTAGGGCGCACAACTGCTGGGGTTATTAGCGCCCGAACAACACAAAAACTTAAAAAGTACAGGTGGATAACCTGTTGTCTAAAATGTTACGGGAATTAAAAAGTCACCAAGACAGTGCCAGTAATGCTAAAAGTAGAGCTAAAATTAACACTAAAACCCACATGTAGCTACTGAAGTAGCAAACTGCACATGTGATCAACTAAAAACTTAACATAAAACTAGCGGTTTAAACACGACCTCCTATACCACTGAGACGAATAAAACTTAAGAGACGCTCTACAGCACTGGAATTATCTGCCAGAACCTCGACCAGGGTAGCCGGCAGTCCTAAGGACACGCGAAAGTGAGATAAAAACTGGCACTGAATTAATACATGGCGTACCGTCAAAGGCTCATTACACTGATCACAAAGCGGCGCCGGGTCAGAAGATAAAAGGTGACCATGACTAAAACGACTGTGCCCGATACGAAGTCTTGCTAAAATTACTTCCTCGTGGCGACAAGCGCGAGAGGAAGTCCTCCAGGTAACCGGGAGGGGCTTAACCTCCCGAAGTTTGTTCCCCTGAACAGCACTCCACTTAGCACGCCACCGCGAAAGGATAGCAATACGTAAAACGGTGCGAAAGTCTTCATAGGGAACACAAGAACTGTAACACCTGGGACCTAAAACTGCTGCCTTCGCAGCAGCATCGGCAGCCTCATTCCCTGTAAGGCCTGCGTGTCCAGGCACCCATGCAAAGGACACGCTAATGCCAGCACCAGCCAGTGAGTGCAGGCTGTCCTGGACACGCTGCACGAGCGGATGGTAGCTGTACAGCATCCTTAGGCTCCGCAAAGCACTCAGGGAGTCGGAACAAATAACCCAGTGCTGCGAGGTTTGCCGATGAATATATAGAAGAGCTTGGTAAATACCAAACAGCTCAGCTGTAAAAATCGAGCACTGTGTTAAAAGACGAAAGCTAAAACTCTGCCGATCATGGATAAAAGCACATCCTACTCCGCGATCATCCTTAGAGCCATCAGTGTATATAAAATTGCAGTGAGCAAAATTCGCTCTAAGAGAGGAAAAAGCCGAGCGAATAGACGATGCAGGCGTCGTCGACTTCGGCAGGGACAACAACTCCAGATCCACGGCAGGCGGCGAACCACGCCAGGGTGGAAATCTGGTTACTCCTCTGGAAAAGGTAGCCGGTAAGGTCATGTCCAATGCTCGAAGCAGGCAGCGAAACCGAACGCCTGGAGGGAGTAGGGCCAGGGAGCGAGCCGAGTATTGACGGTCCAAGGAATCGTTAAAAAACATGGTATAAGACGGATGTCCCGGCAGACTAGAAAGACTGCAAGCATAACTACAAAGAAGGACATCACGCCGAAAAGAAAGCGGAGGTTCGGCAGCTTCCGCACACAAGCTAATAACTGGACTCGTTGGAAAAGCACCAATACTCAACTTGATACCACGGTGATGAATCGAATCGAGACGCTTGAGAATAGACGGCCGAGCCAACGAGTAAACAATAGAACCATAATCAAGTTTCGATCGGACAAGAGAGCGATATAACCGTAAAAGAACAGTCCGATCGGCTCCCCAGGATGTGCCACATAAAACGCGTAAAACACTAAGAGAACGCTCGCACCTTGCCTTCAAATACGAAATATGAGAGGACCAGCTGAGTTTCCTGTCGAAGACCAACCCTAAAAATTTCGCCTCGTCTGCGAAGGGAAGGACGTCCGCACCGAGATGGAGAGAAGGTGGGAGGAACGCCTTCCGCCGCCAGAAGTTAACACAGACGGTTTTCTCGACGGAGAACTGAAAGCCATTCTCCAAAGCCCAGGTGTAGAGGCGGTCAAGACAAAATTGAAGACGGCGCTCTAACAGACAAGTCCGTCGAGAACTACAGTAAATAGCGAAATCGTCGACGAATAACGAAGCAGAAACTCCAGCAGGAACACACTCCACAATGGAATTGATGGTAATAGCAAACAAGGTGACGCTGAGTACCGAGCCCTGAGGTACTCCGTTCTCTTGGGTAAAAACACGAGATAAAATCGAACCAACGCGAACTCTAAAGACCCTATCCCTCATAAACTCGCGAATAAAAAGAGGCATGCGTCCACGAATGCCCCATTTATGGAGGGTTCGAAGAATACCGTGCCTCCAACAAGTGTCATACGCTTTCTCAAGGTCAAAAAAGACTGCAACTGTTTGACTCTTCCTCACAAATCCGTTCATGATATGTGTGGATAGTGATACCAAGTTGTCGACCGTTGAACGGAAGCGACGAAAACCGCACTGGACGTTGGACAGCAGAGTTTGAGATTCGAGCCACCACGTCAATCGCCCGTTAATCATGCGCTCCATCACCTTGCACATGACACTGGTGAGGGAGATCGGACGATAACTGGAAGGTAGATGGCGATCCTTACCAGGCTTCAAGATTGGGACGATGGTGGCCTCGCGCCAAGCGGATGGAAAGGTACTGGTGCGCCAGATGTGGTTATACACTTCCAAGAGAAAGAGTTTAGCAGCCGAAGAAAGGTGCTGCAGCATTAACACGTGAACACCATCAGGCCCAGGAGCAGACGATTTGGAGGAGGCCAGGGCCCGCTCCAGCTCCGGCATGGTGAAAAAGGCGTTATAACACTCGCGATTGGAAGAGGGAAAGGATATGGCATTCGACTCGGCCCGGTGCTTAAGGAATAAGAAAGCCGGGTCATAACGCGAAGAACTTGAAATTGCAGCAAAAGCAGTGCCTAGTGTATCAGCAACTTCTTGAGGGCTAACGATGGTGTCATTATTAACCCTAAGCCCAGGAACCGTTGACGGAGAAACTTTGCCAGCCACCCGACGAAGCTTGTCCCAAACGACAGATGCAGGAGTAAAACAATTGAAGGACTCCACAAAATGGAGCCAGGAGGTCTTCTTACTGGCCCGTATGATGCGACGAGCTCTGGCGCGCTCTTGCTTGTAGATGACCAGATTGTCGAGTGTAGGATGTCGGCGAAACACTCGAAAAGCAGCTCTGCGTGCACGAACGGCTGCCTGGCATTCGTCAGTCCACCAGGGGACCGGTAATCGTCGTGGTTGTGGCGACGATCTAGGGATAGTACGTTGGGCAGCGGAGATAATGACGCAAGTAACGTGGTCCACCTTCTGGTCAACATCATCGAACTCGCGGTCGTCGAATACAGCCAAGCGAGAATAAAGCGGCCAGTTCGCCTTGCTCATCTGCCAGGTGGGTACACGTGGCGAGGGCATGTAGTGTGAAAGCATGGTGATAATGCAGGGAAAATGATCGCTAGAAAATGTATCAGAAACGACGTTCCATTCCAACCGATGTGTGAGCTGTGCTGAGCAAACAGACACGTCCAAGTGTGAGAAGGTTCCGGTACTATCAGATATAAAAGTAGGTTCACCAGTGTTGAGAACGGAGAGGTGGTTCTGTGCGAATAACTCGGCAAGATGGATTCCTCTTGCACATGCCCGACTCGAGCCCCAAAGAGGGTGATGGGCATTGAAATCTCCCAGCAAAAGGTAGGGT
This sequence comes from Tenodera sinensis, assembly GCA_030765045.1. Lineage (NCBI taxonomy): Eukaryota > Metazoa > Arthropoda > Insecta > Mantodea > Mantidae > Tenodera > Tenodera sinensis. Next base: position 121,033,699 of record CM060968.1, read on the forward strand.
GCTGGGAGCTGGGATACTAAGGCTGCAATATCAATGTCCGCAAGTGGGAGCGCACAAGGCGGGATATACACAGAACAGATGGTGAACGAAAAGCCAGGTAGACAGATGGTAACAGCAACAGCTTGCAAGGTAGTGGTAAGCATGACTGGTTGGTAGAAAACGCCGTCTCGAATCAAGATCATGACACCCCCATGCGCAGGAGAACCAGGTTCCGGTAGAAGGTCGAAACGTACCGGAATAAAACCAGGAAAGTTGAAGGAGTCCTGTTGACGAAGTTTGGTTTCCTGTAAGCACATGATAGTGGGAGACAGCGATCTTGCGAGTAACTGCAATTCGGCCCTATGTGTGCGAATGCCACGTGCATTCCACTGAAGAATGGACATCTGGAGGTAAAGGGAACAAGCTACGGTTACTTGAGCGCCGGCTGGCGCTTCAATTTGCCCTTACAGTTTCGCGAGGAACTAGGGCTTTTAGGTGGTGGTATTTCCTGTTCCGTTGGTTCCTCTGAAGGAAGAGGCTCACTACCAGCAGAAAGAAGTGCCTGGAAACGATTGTCCGTAGGCACAGGAGAATCACGAGGATCTCTGCTGCGCCTTTGGTCTTCCTGTGAACGAGATCTCAGAGGAGGTGAAGGAGAATTATCATTCCGTCCACATCGGCTACTGGCGGAAGTCTGAGGATCTTTTAGAAAGTCACTTCGTTTTGGCTGGATTTTAAATTTTCGTTGTTCAGTACCAACAGTGATCGACTTAGATGTAACGGATGCAGGAGCAGCTGGTAGGGTAGGGGTAGCGACGGCATCGGAGATTACAGGTAGAGTCTGCGTACTCATATCCCGCTTTTGCACTTGCGTTTGTACCACGGAACTAAAGGTACCAAATTTAAGAAGAGAAGGCTGGCGAGCGAGATGGCGTTTGCGGGCTTCACTGAAAGATAAACGTTCTTTCACCCGCAGCTCTTGTATGGCCTTCTCATCCAAAAAGCGGGGACAGTCGGGGGATGTCGCTGGATGGGCGCCCCTACAATTCACGCAGCAAATAACTGATTGACAAGCTCCGTCGTGGGCATCCTTACCACACTTTACACAAACAGGAATTGCAAGTTTGCAAGAAATCTTTGTGTGGCCAAAGCGTTGGCACTGAAAGCAACGCATAGGACGGGGAACATATTGTCGTACAGGGATCACTTCGTATCCCGCCTTAATTTTCGAAGGTAGGTCAAGCCGATCGAATGTGAGGAACAGGGTACGGGTAGGCACCTGCACACCATCGCGTTTAGCCCTGACTCGGTAGACCTCAATGACTCCTTGATCCGATAAATAGCCCAAGATCTCTTCCTCCGACATGTCATCCAACAGGGGTGAGGTGATGACCCCCTTTGTAGAGTTTAGACTACGGTGCTTCTCGACACGAATAGGATATCCGTGGAGTAGTTTGGCCTTTAACAATTTATCAAACTGGGCTGAGGTAAATGTCTCAATAAGAAGAGAACCGTTCCGGAGTCTGGTACATGACTTTACAGGACCGGCTATTTTAATCAAGACCGGCCTGGATGACGAAAGGGTTAACTTTCACAAATGACTGAGCCTCTTCTAATCTACTGATAACCAGGTACCGAGCTGATGACACTGCGGTTACCTCCTTTACTTCTTGCACTTGACGTCGTCTTTTAGGTGTATTTGTAGCCATAAAAGGGTTACTTAAAATTCATCCCCCAGTGCTCCCCACCCACCACGGAGCCCAACGAGGGGTCACCCCACTGGGATGACAGGGCTACACAGGGGATATAGCGGGCTCGCCGTCCCACTCACCCTGGAGTTCAGTGCAATACCTAGTCCTGGCCGATTGACTAGGGGTGGGTTAGTCCCTAGCCTCCCGTTTAGATGAAGCAGTAACCAAAGCAGTGTATTGGAAATGCGCACCCTCCCCGGATTCAGAAAAGAAACTGTCCCGGGCTCAGATACGCACCCCTCAACCACCAGGATAAACCTTTCCACCGACACGGGTCTCCACGCACGGCCTACACGTGGGTGGGCGATTTGACTGACTCCCTCACCACGAAGAGGAGCCCACACCGAGGGAGTCAGTTGGCTCGGGGCCCCGGGTGCGCCAAACCCGGACCTACCGTAGTAGGTCCCCCTGGGGGGGTCCTCCGTAGGATGTGAACTGAAGACACGCAGAGCACGCTTCCTTGCTTTAATAGCCAAACTGCATTCCTCGGACCACCAAGGCACAGGAACGTGACGAGGTGTAGTAGAACCACGAGGAATGCTGGAATTCGCTGCGAGCAGGACAGAACAAGTAAAATATTCCACCAGTTCATCGATGGTGGGGAAGACATCGTTGTGAAGGTGAATGAGGGAACGAAATTTCCCCCAGTCAGCCTTGGAAATAATCCAGTGAGGATATCGTGTTGGCACAGGATGGAGAATAGATATGTGAATGGTGATGGGAAAATGATCACTGCCAAAGAGGTCGGAGAGCACCGACCAATCAAGGAGTGGCACCAGTGACGGACTACAGAAGCTCACGTCTAAAGCGGAGTAGGTACCGTAGGCAGATGATAAAAAGGTAGGGGCACCAGTGTTTAATAGAAGTAGGCCAGACATATCACAAACGTCTGCTACAAGGCAACCACGAGCATCGTCAGTGTCGGAGCCCCACAAGGTGTTCTTGGCATTCAGATCGCCTAGAAGAAGAAACGGTGGCGGAATCTGTGCCAAGAGTGCCCGAAGTTCGTTCTCGGGTACGACACTGACCGGTGGCAGATAGACATTACAGATAGAGAAAGAAAGGCTCTGCAGCTGTACACGTACCGCTACAGCTTGGAGCGGCGTGTTTAGTGGTATGCTGGTGGCAGGGATGGTATTCGCCACCAGAATAGCAACACCACCGCTTGCCCGTCGATCAGCTGCAGAATCATGTCTAAAGGCCACAAATCCACGAAGATAGAGTGCGTGATGAGGTTGCAGATGGGTTTCCTGTAGACAGACGATAGATGGACAGCGTTGAGAAATTAGATGCTGTATGTCCGGAAGACGTGCCCGGAACCCATTAACATTCCACTGGATTATTTCCATAGTGAAAAAGGATTAATGGCTAGTCTTCATCTTTTTCTTCTTTTTCACCTTGGCTGACTTAGGTCCAACTATGTGGAAGTCGCCGTCCTCTGGCGATTCCTCGGAGGTGTGCGAGGCAGAGGATCCCCTACGACTCGCAGAGCGAGAGCGGGATCTCTGAGAGGACGTGAGACTACTTTCGCGAACTTTATGTCGCGAACGACTTCCATCGATAGGATCCTTACCGCTTCCTAACGGCTTGGAAACTGTGGTCTGCACGGCGGAAGATGTTTTAGACACTGCACTTTTTCGACTAACTGTTGGGGTGCTCTCTGGAAGGTCAGTCTGTGTCGAGGCATTTGCAACGGTGACATGTTGCAAGCCGATAGTAGCAACAGGAGGGCGCCGAGCTGCCGACGAATAAGCTAAGGTGGTGGCAGGCTTCAGTTGTTCGAAACGCCGACGCGCTTCTATAAATGTCAGGCGCTCCTTTACCCGCAACTCCTGAATACTCTTTTCGTCCAAGAACTTAGGAGACTGACGTGAGCTAGATGGATGGTTACCCCCACAGTTCACACAGCATGGGTCTCGAGTGCAAGCCGTGTCTTCGTGTGCCGGTAAGCCGCAACGTTCACAAGCTGCAGGATGGTTACACGAGGTCCTAGTATGCCCGAATCTCTGACACTGAAAACAGCGCATGGGATTCGGGACATACGGTCGTACTGCAGCACGCTCGTAGCCACAGTAGATGTATTCTGGTAGCTGAGTGCCCTTAAACGTAAGGAATACTGTACGTAAGGCACACTCTTTCCCATCCTGTTTCCGAGTTAATCGGTATGCTTGGCAGACTCGCTGATCAGAGAGGCAGGTGACAATTTCTTCGTTGGAGAGATCGTCGAGGCTGGAAGTGGTTACTACTCCTCTACACGAGTTGAGGGTCTTATGTGGGGCTACCCGGATAGGGTAGGAGCCCAACAAACTCGCCTTCAACAGCTTCTGCGACTGATCTCCATTCATCACCTCGATCAATAACGTGCCATCTCTAAGTCTGGTTACGTTTTTAACCGGGCCACAGATCCTATCGACTTCCTTTTTAATGTAGAACGGGCTAATGTCCTTCATCGTCTTTCCTTCACATTGCAAGGTCAGCACCAAAAAACTGTCAATGAGGGAGGGTTTGCGCGGAGACATGATTATTTGGACCCCCATCCGGAACTGTCGGCGTCAGCCTGCCATCCGGGGGTCAAAGGATAAAAGACACCAAAATCTCCACGGTCTGTGCCGCCATGGAGACCCCTCCATGACTGACCTCAAGGCGTACTTCAGAGGAGCTACCCTCCGATCTCCACTGCTTGTCCGCATGGGTAAACCGTTCACCACGTGACACCCCGGTTTTATGCCCCCACCACAGGAATAACCGCCTGTGGCTCCCCGCTTTAGCACACGCTGCCTCAACGGAGTCAGCGTGGATTCAGGGGACTTCGGGTTGATTACACCGGGGCTCCGTCAGCGGTAACACGTCCGGCCGGTGACACTAACCAGACGGCACGCGGCCGTCGGGAGATTAACACCGGCCGTGCCCTCAAGGAGCTACGTGGGTGTACTTGACGTGTGGACGGGCTCCGCACCTAAGGCTTCACATGGGGGCAGTGTGAAGGGTCCGCACAACCTTCGCGCCTGAGACCTCCGAAGAGCACACAAGTCGGGGGCCGCGCTGAAAACCGTGGGACAGGACCACGGAGATAGGAAAGATCCCTGCTGGTGAGACAGGAGTTATAAATCTAGGAACTTACAAACTAATAATCAGAATAAGCCTAGAAGAGGAAGAGGGTGATATAAAGGCAACATAAAAAGCTGCACGTGGCACAGTTAATGACTATGAAGGGGTGAAATGATGGTGCGCAGCTCGGGGCCCCGGGTGCGCCAAACCCGGACCTACCGTGGTAGGTTCCCCTGGGGGAGTTTGATTTCGGAGTCCTCTTCTCCTAGATGAGTCGTCGACCAAGACTAACGAGTCTCATCTACCCGTTGGAATGTTCTTAGCTTCCCCTCACCTCTTGCCTACCAGTGGTCACGAAGACACACTTAGTAGGCCGTCTGGATCGGGTACTGAGCCCCTCCGCCACGGCAAGGCGACTCTCCTACGGAGGGGGGGTCCAGGAACGTGTCGTGGGGTGGATGAACCTCGAGGAATGCTGGAATCCGCTGCAAGCAAGATAGTGCAGGTAAAATATTCCACCATTTCATCGATGGTGTCAAAACCGTTGTCATAAAGGTAAATGAGGGAACGAAATTTCCCCCAATCAGCCTTAGAAATAATACAGTGAGGATGTCGCGTTGCCGCAGGATGGTGGCACGACAGGTGAATGTTAATTGGGTAGTGATCACTGCCAAAAAAGCCGGAAAGGACCGACCAATCAAGTAAAAGTACCAACGAAGGACTACAAAAAGAAACGTCTAGTGCGGAGTGTGTACCATAGGCAGATGATAGAAAGGTAGGGGCACCAGTATTTAACAAAAGTAAACCGGACATATCGCAAACGTCTGCTACAAGGCACCCGCGGACATCGTCAGTGTCGGAGCCCCAAAGGGTATTCTTGGCATTAAGATCGCCTAGAAAGAGGAATGGTGGCGGTATCTGGGCCAAAAGAGCTCGAAGATCAGTTTGTTGTACGCCACTGACAGGTGGCAGATAGACATTGCAAATAGACAGGCTCAGGCCCTGCAGCTGTACACGCACCGCTACAGCTTGCAACGGTGTGTTAAGCGGGATATTGGTGGCAGAGATGTTGTGTGTCACCAGAGTAGCAACACCACCGCTTGCGCGTCCGCTAGCTGCAGAGTCATGTCTAAATGCCGCAAAACCACGGAGGTGTAGTGTGTGATGAGGATTGAAATGGGTTTCCTGTAGACAGACGATTGATGGAGAATGTTGAAAAACTAAATGCTGTATGTCCGGAGTACGTGCACGGAACCCATTAACATTCCACTGGATTATTTCCATATTAAAAAGAGATTAGTGGCCTGTCTTTATCTTTTTCTTTTTCTTCATTTTTACTCTGGCGCACTTAGGACCATATACTCGACGTTCGTCGTTCTCAGGCGACTCCCCTGATGTGCGGGGGTCTGAAGTTCCCCTTTGGCTCACGGAGCGAGAGCGGGACTTCATTGAAGAGGTGAGACTACTAGCTCGAACAGTATGCCTGGAGTGAGTGAGTGAGTGTATTGGGTTTAAGGGCCCGTCGACAACTTGGTCATTAGGGCCCCGAGTCCAGAAGTAAAATTACATACCGTCAAGTGTTAAAACATCACCCATTAAAAACTAAAAATCTAAGGTTAAAATAGATAAAAAACAAATAGAACGGGGAGTCTAAAAGAAAGATAAAAGCTAAAACAGTTCAAATGTAAAACTGGTCTAAAAAGATAACATAAAAACAGTTAAAACCTCAAAAGTGATTTTACAATGTACATAGATAAAAATACGAAGGTTAAAAATAAAATCACAAAGTAAAATACAAGTTACACCTGCTTATTGTAAGTGTTTGGTCTTCATCTTTTTCTTTTTCAGTCTTATCTTGACTGACTTGGGACCTGGTATGTTCAAGTCGCCATCCTCAGATGAGTCTGAAGAGCCCTGTCGGCTTGTTGAGCGGGAGCGGGACTTCCTTGATGATGGACGACTACTCACCCGGTCTTTGGGTCGCGAATGGTGAGCGTTTCCAGGTAAAACGGTGTGGCTACTGCTTTTGGATGGCTGGTGAGCAGGTGTCTGCACGGCGGAAGATTTAGTTGCCGGTGCAGGTGTATCACGGGACGGTGGAGAGGGAGAGGCGCTCGTTGGTGAGTCAGTCTGCGTGGCAGCATCAGCGACTGGAACGTGCTGAATGGCCACAGTGTGGGCAGGAGTGCGGCGGACTGCTGACGCGAAACCTAGGGTTGTCGCAGGTTTCAACTGTTCAAAGCGGCGACGTGCTTCCAAAAATGTGAGCCGTTCTTTCACGCGCAACTCCTGTATAGCTTTCTCGTCCATAAATTTAGAACACTGACGCGAGCTTGATGGATGGCTCTCTCCACAATTCACACAAAGAGGATCCCATGTACATGCCGAGTCTTCATGGGCTGGTGATCCACAACGCTCACAAATAGATGGATTATTACAGGAAGTCTTAGTATGGCCGAACCGTTGGCACCTGAAACAACGCATTGGGTTTGGCACATACTGGCGTACAGCGGCACGTTCATATCCACAAAAGATGTACTCCGGTAATTTCGTGCCTTTGAATGTTAGAAATACTGTACGCAAAGCTAACTCCTTGCCATCCTGTTTTCGCGTAAGGCGATAGGCCTGACATACACGCTGGTCAGAGAGAGAGGTGACAATCTCCTCATTCGACAGGTTGTCTAGACTTGAGGTGGTGACAACTCCCCTACAGGTATTGAGCGTTTTGTGTGGGGCTACCCGAATTGGGTAGGATCCCAACAACTTCGCTTTCGAAAGTTTCTCTGATTGCTCTGCCGTTTTGGTCTCAATTAACAGCGTACCGTCACGTAGTCTTGTCGCGTTCTGCACCGGGCCACATATTCTATCTACCTCACGTTTAATATAAAAAGGGCTAATATCCATAATCGTCTTCCCTTCACAAGCCAATGTCACAACAAGAAAAGAGTCAAAATGAGAGGGTTTGCGCGGATGCATATTGAAATTGGACCCCCATCCGGAACCGTCGGCGTCAGCCTGCCATCCGGGGGTCAAAGAAAACAAAGACACCAAAATCTCCACGGTCTGTGCCGCCATAGAGACCCCTCCATGACTGATCTCAAAGCGTACTTCAGAGGGGCTACCCTCCGAGCTCCACTGCTTGTCCGCATGGGTAAACCGTTCACCACGTGACACCCCGGTTTTATGCCCCCACCACAGGAATAACCGCCTGTGGCTCCCCGCTTTAGCACACGCTGCCTCAACCGAGTCAGCGTGGATTCAGGGGACTTCGGGTTGATTACACCGGGGCTCCGTCAGCGGTAACACGTCCGGCCGGTGATACTAACCCGACGGCACGCGGCCGTCGGGAGATTAACACCGGCCGTGCCCTCAAGGAGCTACGTGGGTGTACTTGACGTGTGGACGGGCTCCGCACCTAAGGCTACACAAGGGGGCAGTGTGAAGGGTCCGCCTAACCTTCGCGCCTGGGACCTCCAAAGAGCACACAAGTCGGGGGCCGCGCCGAAAACCGTGGGACAGGACCACGGAGATAGGAAAGATCCCTGCTGGTGAGACAGGAGTTATAAATCTAGGAACTTACAAACTAATAATCAGAATAAACCTAGAAGAGGAAGAGGGTGATATAAAAAGCAACATAAAACGTTGCACGTGGCACAGTTAATGAAGGTGGAGGGGGTGAGATGATTGTGAGTGGCTCGGGGCCCCGGGTGCGCCATACCCGGACCTACCGTGGTAGGTTCCCCTGGGGGAGTTTGATTTCGGAGTCCTCTTCTCCTAGATGAGTCGTCGACCAAGACTACCGAGCCTCATCTACCCGTTTGGAATGTTCTTAGCTTCCCCTCACCTCTTGCCTACCAGTGGTCACGAAGACTCACTTAGTAGGCCGTCTGGATCGGGTACTGAGCCCCTCCGCCACGGCAAGGCGACACTCCTTCGGAGGGGAGTATGCCTGGAACGAGGGCGGTCATCAGGAGTTGTGGCACTCGTGGACGGTTTGGGATCTGTGGTCTGCACTGCGATTGAAGTCACTGTAGGTGTAGTAGGACGTTGCGCAGGGGGATTCGTCGACCAGTCGGTTTGCGTGGAGGCATCCGAAGCGGGTACGTGTTGCAAACCGACAGTGGCTACAGGAGGCCGGCGTGCAGCTGCTGCATAGCCTATGGTGTTAGCAGGCTTCAGCTGCTCAAAGCGCCGCCGCGCTTCTAGAAAAGTTAGGCGTTCCTTAACGCGTAGCTCCTGTATGCTCTTTTCATCGCAAAACTGCGGACACTGACGAGAGCTTGATGGATGTTTCCCTCCACAGTTCACGCAGCAGGGGTCCCGAGTACAGGCGGTGTCCTCATGTGCTGCCAAACCGCAACGCTCACATATCGCAGGATGCGTCCACGAGCCCCTAGTATGCCCGAACCTCTGGCACTGAAAACAGCGCATGGCATTCGGGACATACGGGCGTACTGCAGCGCGCTCATACCCACAGAAGATGTATTCGGGTAAAGTAGTTCCCTTGAAGGTTAGGAACACCGTTTTTAAGGGAATCTCTTTTCCATCCTGCTTTCGGGATAGGCGGTACGCTTGAATGACCCTTTGGTCTGAGAGGCAGGTGACAATGTCCTCCGTTGACAGATCATCCAGGCTGGAGGTGGTAACAACTCCCCTACACGAGTTCAATGATTTGTATGGGGCTACCCGGACCGGGTAGGAGCCCAAAAAACTTGCTTTTAACAACTTTTGGGACTGTTCAGCATTGCACGTCTCAAGCAAAAGCGTACCGTCTCTCAGTCGCGTTGCGTTTTTTACTGAGCCACAGATCCTATCCACTTCACGATTTGGATTTGGTTTAAGGGCGCTCAACTTCTAGGTCATCAGCGATATCCACTTCACGCTTAATATAGAACGGGCTTAGGTTCTTCATCGTTTTTCCTTCACATGCCAAGGTCATCACCAGAAAAACATCAGTAAAAGGGGTTTTGCGCGGATGCATGATTGATTTGGACCCCCTTCCGGAACCGTCGGCGTCAGCCTGCCATCCGGGGGTCAAGGGATAAAAGACACCAAAATCTCCTCGCTCTGTGCCGCCATGGAGACCCCTCCATGACTGACCTCAAGGCGTACTTCAGAGGAGCTACCCTCCGATCTCCACTGCTTGTCCGCATGGGTAAACCGTTCACCACGTGACACCCCGGTTTTATGCCCCCACCACAGGAATAACCGCCTGTGGCTCCCCGCTTTAGCACACGCTGCCTCAACGGAGTCAGCGTGGATTCAGAGGACTTCGAGTTGATTACACCGGGGTTCCGTCAGCGGTAACACGTCCGGCCGGTGATACTAACCCGACGGCACGCGGCCGTCGGGAGATTAACACCGGCCGTGCCCTCAAGGAGCTACGTGGGTGTACATGACGTGTGGACGGGCTCCGCACCTAAGGCTACACATGGGGGCAGTGTGAAGGGTCCGCACAACCTTCGCGCCTGAGACCTCCGAAGAGCACACAAGTCGGGGGCCGCGCAGAAAACCGTGGGACAGGACCACGGAGATAGGAAAGATCCCTGCTGGTGAGACAGGAGTTATAAATCTAGGAACTTACAAACTAATAAACAGAATAAGCCTAGAAGAGGAAGAGGGTGATATAAAAAGCAACATAAAAGCTGCACGTGGCACAGTTAATGACTATGAAGGGGTGGAATGATGGTGAGCAGCTCGGGGCCCAGGGTACGCTAAACCCGGACCTACCGTGGTAGGTTCCCCTGGGGGAGTTTGATTTCGGAGTCCTCTTCTCCTAGATGAGTCGTCGACCAAGACTAACGAGCCTCATCTACCCGTTGGAATGTTCTTAGCTTCCCCTCACCTCTTGCCTACCAGTGGTCACAACGACTCACATAGCAGGCCGTCTGGTTCGGGTACTGAGCCCCTCCGCCACGACAAGGCGACACTCCTTCGGAGGGGGCATCGCTTGATATAGCATCTTATGTGCATCGCATCGCATGCGCATTGAGTCACGTCGCGCCACATGCGCATGGCATCTCTTGATATCGTATCTTATGTGCATCGCAACGCATGCGGATTGGGTCACGTCGCAGCACATGCGCATGACATCGCTCGTTATCGCATCTTTAGTGCATCTCATAGCATGCGCATTGAGTCACCTCGCGTCACATTTGCATGGCATCGCTTGATATCGCTTCTGATGTGCATCGCATCGCATGCGCATTGAGCCACATCATGTCACATGCGCATGGCATCGCTTGATATCGCATCTTATAAGCATCGCATCGCAGCGCATTGAGTCACATCGCGTCACATGCGCATTAATCGCTCGACATCGCATCTTACGTGCATCGCATGCGCATTGAGTCACATCGCACCACATGCGCATGACATCGCTCGACATCGCATCTCATGTGCATCGCATCGCATGCGCATTGAGTGACTTCGCATCACATGTGCATGGCATCGCTTGATATCGCATCTTATGTGCATCGCATCGCATGCGCATTGAGCCACATCATGTCACATGCGCATGGCATCGCTTGATATCGCATCTTATAAGCATCGCATCGCAGCGCATTGCGTCACATCGCGTCACATGCACATTAATCGCTCGACATCGCATCTTACGTGCATCGCATGCGCATTGAGTCACATCGCATCACATGCGCATGGCATCGCTCGACATCGGATCTTATGTGCATCGCATCACAGCGCATTGAGTCACATCGCGTAACTTGCGCATGCATCGCTCGACATCGCATCTGATGTGCATCGCATGCGCACTGAGTCACGTCGCGTCACATGCGCATGGCATCGCTGTATATTGCATCTTATGTGCTTCGCGTCGCAGCGCATTGCGGCACATAGCGTCACATGCGCACGCATCGCTCGAAATCGCATCTTATATGCATCGCATGGGCATTGAGTCACTTCATATCACACTCGCATGGCATCGCTCGACATCGCGTCTTGTGTGCATCGCATTGTATGCGTCTTTATACACATCGCGTCACATGCTCATGGCATCAATTGATATCGCATCTTATATGCATCGCATCGCATGCGCATTGAATCACTCGCGTCACATACGCATGGCATCGCATGATATCGCATCTTGTGTGCTCCGCATCGCATGCGCATTGAGCCACGTCTCGTAAAATGCGCATGGTATCGCTTGGTAGCGCAACCTATGTGCATCGCTTCGCATGCGCATTGAGTCACGTCGCGCCAAATGCGCATAGCATCGCTTGATATAGCATCTTATGTGCATCGCATCGCATGCGGATTGAGTCACATCACGTCACATGCGCATGGCATCGCTTGATATCGCATATTATGTGCATCGCATCACATGCGCATTGAGTCACTTCGCTCACATGCGCATGGCACCGCTTGACATCGCATCTTATGTGCATCGCATCGCATGTGCATTGAATCACGTCGCGTCACATGCGCATGGCACCGCTTGATATCGCATCTTATGTGCATCGCTCCGCATGCGCATTGAGTCCTGTCGCGTCACATGCGCATGGCATCGCTTGTTATGGCATCTTATCAGCATCGCATCGCATGCGCATTCAGTCACAGCGCGTCACATGCGCATGGCATCCCTTGATATCGCATCGTATGCGCGTCGCATCGCATGCGCATTGAGCCATGTCGCGTCACATGCGTTTGGCATCGCTGTTATCGCATCTTATGTGCATCGCATCGAATTCCATTGAGTCACTTCGCGTCACATGCGCATGGCATCGCTTGATATCGCATCTTGTGTGCATCGCATGCGCATTGAGTCACATCGCGTCACATGCGCATGGCATCGCTTGATATCGCATCTTATGTGCATCGCATGCGCATTGAGTCACATCGCGACACATGCTCATGCCATCGCTTGATATCCCATCTTATACAAATCGCATGCGCATTGAGTCACGTCGCGTCATATGTGCAGGGGTTCGCTTGATAGCGCATCTTATGTGCATCGCATGCGCATTGAGTCACATGGCATCACATGCGCATGGCATCGCTCGACATCGCATCTTATGTGCCTCGCATCCCAACGCACTGAATCTCATCACGCCACATGCGCATGGTATCGTTTGATAATGCATCTTATGTGCATCCAATCGCAGGCGCATTGAGTCACTTCGCGTCACATACGCATGGCACCTATTGATATCGCATATTATGTGCATCGCGTCGCATGCGCATTGAGTCACGACTCGTCACATGCGCATGGCAGCGCTTGTAATCGCATTTTATGTGCATCGCATCGCATACGCAGTGAGTCACGTCGCGTCACATGCGCATGGCATCGCTTGCTATCGCATCTTATGTGCATCGCATCGCATGCGCATTGAGTCACGTCGCGTCCAATGCGTATGGCATCGCTTGTTATCGCATCTTATCAGCATCGCATCGCATGCGCATTCAGTCACATCGCGTCACATGCGCATGGCATCGCTTGATATCGCATCTTATGTGCATCGCATCGCATTCCATTGAGCCACGTCGCGTCACTTGCGCATGGCATCGCTTGATATCGCATCCTATGTGCATCGCATCGCATGCGCATTGAGTCACGTCGCTTCACATGCGCATGGCATCGCTTGATAACGTATCTTATCTGCATCTCGTCACATGCGTATTGAGTCACGTCGCACCAATTGCACATGACACCGCTCGACATCGCATCTTATGTGCATCGCTTCGAAGCGCATTGAGTCATATCGCGTCACATGCACATGCATCGCTCGACATCGCATCTTATGTGCATCGCATGGAAATTGAGTCACGTCACGTCACATGTGCATGGCATCGCTTGATATTGCATCTTATGTAAATCGCATGTGCATTGGGTCACGTCGCGTCACATCCGCATGGCATCGCGTCATATCCCATCTTATGTGCATCGCATCGCATACGCATTTAGCCACATCACGTCACATGCGCATGCATCGCTCGACATCGCATCTTATGTGTATCGCATGCGCATTGAGTCACGTGGCCTCACATGCGCATGGCCTCGCTTCTCGTCGCATCTTATGTGCTTCGCATGCTTATTGAGTCACGTCGCATCACATGCGCATGGCGTTGCTCGATATAGCATCTTATGTGCATCGCATCGCATGCGCATTGAGCCACGTCGCGACACATGCGCATGGCATCGCTTGATATCGCATCTCATGTGCATCGCATCGCATGCGCATTGAGTCACGTCGCATCACATGCGCATGGCATCGCTTGATATCGCATCTTATGTGCATCGCATCTTATGCGGTTTGAGCTACATCGCGTCACATGCGCATGACATCGCTTGATATCGCATCTTATGTGCATCGCATCGCAGCGCATTGAGTTATATCCCGTCACATGCGCATCCATCGCTCGACATCACATTTTATGTGCATCGCAACGCATGCGCATTTTCTGGCATCGCGGCACATGAGCATGGCATCGCTTTATATCGCATCTTATGTGCCTCGCATCGCAGCGCATTCAGTCACATCACGCCATATAAGCATGGCATCGCTTTTATTGCATCTTATGTGCATCGCATCGCATTCCATGGAGTCGCGTCGTGTCAAATGCGCATGGCATCGCTTGATATCGCATCTTATGTGCATCGCATCGCATGCGCATTGAGTCACGTCGCGCCACATGCGCATGGCATCGCTTGATAACGCATCTTATGTACATCTCATCACATGCGCATTGAGTCACTTCGCGTCACATGCGCAAGGCATCGCTTGATTCCACATCTTATGTGCATCGCATCTTATGCGCATTAAGTCTCGTCGCGTCTAATGTGCATGGCATCGCTTGATTCCGCATATTATGTGTATCGCATAGCATGTGCATTGAGTCACGTCGCACCACATGCGCATGACATCGCTCGACATCGCATCTTATGTGCATGGCATCGCATGCGCATTGAGTCACGTGGCATCACATGCGCATGGCATCGCTTGATATCGCATCTTATGTGCATCGTATGCGCATTGAGTCACGTCGCGTCACATGCGCATGGCATCGCTCGACATCGCATCTTACGTGCATCCCATACTTATTGAGTCACGTCGCATCACATGCGCATGGCACCGCTTGTAATCGCATCTCATGTGCATCGCATCGCATGCGCATTGAGTCACGTCACATCACATGCGCATGGTATCGCTTGTAATCGCATCTTATGTGCATCACATCGCATGCGCATTGAGTCACGTCGCGCCACATGCGCATGGCATCTCTTGATATCGTATCTTATGTGCATCGCAACGCATGCGGATTGGGTCACGTCGCAGCACATGCGCATGACATCGCTCGTTATCGCATCTTATGTGCATCGCATCACAGCGCATTGAGTGACATCGCGTCACATGCGCATGGCATCGCTTGAGTGAGTGAGTGAGTGAGTATTGTTTAAGGGCCCATCGACAACTAGGTCATTAGGGCCCTAAGTTCACAGAATAAAAACAAGCCAACAATAAAACCTCACCCTAAAAAGCTAAAAGGTGAAAGTTAAAATAACTTAAAAAAGGTTAAAAAGTCTAAAACCGAGAGCTAAAACAGTTAAAAGTTAAACAACTGGTAAAAACGTAGACTTATAAAACTTAAAACTGATAAAATCTTTAAAAGGTAAAAACCAGAATAACATCCAAAGTAAAAACAACTAAAAGTCAATATCCGCCAATATAAAAGCACCTTACACTTGCTTGCAAAAATCAATCTTGGCAACAAACCGCAGTGCTGTATTGACAGCTACTGCGTCGTTGCCTAAAACAGAGCACAGTGTAAGGCCCAGGCCTAGGGACTGACGCTCATTACCGTATTGCGGACAATCAAGAAGGACATGTGCGACGGAGAGTGGAACATTGCACGTCGCACAGACAGGCTCCGGATCACCACGCAAAAGATGTCCATGCGTGGCTCGAGTGTGGCCTATCCTCAGGCGGGTTAAAATCACTTCCTCACGCCTGGAATTCCTGCAGCTGGTCTGCCAGGGTTGTACAGTGTCCTTTATTGTCCGTAACTGAGTGCCAGCTAACGCTTCCCAAGATTGCTGCCAGTGGGTAAATAGATGGCGGCGAAAGTATTTCTGCACATCTACATAGGGTAGCGCACGGGTGGAGTATTCCGGGAGGCGGCATGCAGACTTTGCAGCCGCATCCGCCGCCTCGTTGCCCGGAATACCCACATGGCCTGGGATCCACGTAAAAACAAACTGGTATCCGCGAGACAGTAGTTGCGAGATCAACGTCTGAATTTTAATAATCAATGCCGAGGTGCCGATAAACTGTTGCAGGGCCTGGAGGGCGCTGAAAGAGTCGGAACAGATAATAAAACTTCCAGGACCTGAACTGGAGATAAAAAGCAGGAAATAAAATATGGCAAACAGCTCGGCGGTAAATACTGAACTGGCGTCTGGAAGGCGGTACTTGCAAACGTCGCCATGGTATACAAAAGCGGAACCCGTCGCACTACCCATCCGTGAGCCATCAGTAAATACCGGAGTATGAGTCCGGTATCGGCCCAGAACTGCGGTGAAAAGTTGGTGAAACACCGAGTGAGGGGTAGCTAACTTCGCACTGCTCGACAGCTCCAGGTCAAAGCGTGCACGCTGGAGCTGCCATGGAGGGTATCGGCCATGCGAATGCCGCTCTACGGCTGGCAAGCGTAGATCGTGTGCGGTCAGAAGTTCTCGAAACCTGATGCCGCTTGGACGGGAGATAGTTGTATTCCGCGTATAACGGTACACTAGGTCTGGACGCAATACAGGTGGAAACGAAGGATGACCTGGATGAGCGGCCAACCTTGCCACGTAGGAACATAGTAACAACGAGCGTCGGGCAGACAGTGGGGGTTCGCCAGAATCAGCATACAGACAGTCCACTCTACTTGTACGGAAAGCCCCAGTAGCGAGACGGATACCAGTGTGATGTATTGTATCTAAAAGGCGGAGTTTAGAGGCGGATGCGGAGCCATAGATAAAACAGCCGTAGTCTAATTTGGACCGGACCAGTGAACGATACAACCTCAACATGACCGTGCGATCGCCGCCCCAAGATACCCCAGATAAAACCCGGAGCACCCGAAGCGAACGAGTGAGTGAGTGAGTGTGTGGGGTTTAACGGCCCGACGACAACGAGGTCATTTGGGCCCACAGTTAAACAATCTAAAACACACTCACATAGTTAAAATGAAAATTAAACGAGATGGGTAAAATTCTAAACTAACGCAGTAAAATGTGAGGTATAAAAGATCTAAAATATCATAAAACTGTAAAAATATAAAATCCATTATAAATTAAAAAGAAAAACAAGTCTGAGGTTTAAAAAGTCGAGACTTTAAAACATATAAAAGAAATCTTAAAGGGTTAAAATCACATGTCAGACCTGTCTATCGAAGCCAATATCGGCGACGAACTGTAGAGTCTTAGCTACAGATTCCGGGTCGTCGCCTAGAATAGAGGCTAGTGTAGACCCCAGACCAATAGATTGGCGCTCACGAGCGTATTGCGGACAGTCCCGTAATATATGTGCGACGGACAGTTCGATGTCACATGTAGGACAGACAGGCGCCGGGTCGCCACGCAAAAGGTAGCCATGTGTGGCTCGTGTGTGCCCTATCCTCAGGCGGGTTAGAATAACTTCAGCCCGCCTGGAATCTCTGCAGGAGGTCAGCCAGGGTTGAACACCGTCCTTAATTGTCCGCAATTGAGTGCCAGCCAGCGCTTCCCATGAATGCTGCCATACAGTTAATAAATGTCGACGAAAGTATCGCCGCACATCTGTATAAGGCAGTGTGCGCGTTGATAATCCCGGCAAGCGACAAGCAGACTTAGCAGCTGCATCAGCCTCCTCGTTGCCGGGAATACCCACATGGCCCGGGGTCCAGGTAAAAACGAACTGGTATCCGCGAGAGAGCAACTGAGATACGAGTGTCTGTATTTTCAGAGTCAATGCCGAGTTGCCAACAAACTGTTGCAGCGCCTGAATAGCGCTCAAAGAGTCACAACAGATAATAAAATTTCCCGGATTTGAGCTGGAAATAAAAAGTAAAAAATAAAAGATGGCAAACAGCTCGGCAGTGAAAACGGAACTATAGTCCGGAAGACGATACTGGTGAGCCTCACCGTTACATATGAAACTGCATCCTGTAGCTACCCCCACCTGGGAGCCGTCGGTAAATACCGGGGTATAGCTTCGATAACGGCCCAGGATTTCGGCAAAAAGTTGGCGAAAAACCGAATGAGTGGTAGTTGATTTAGTACAGCCCGAAAGCTCCAGGTCGAAACTGGCACGCTGGAGTTGCCAGGGAGGGTAACGGCCAAGAGAAGAACGTTCTACAGCAGGCAGTTGAAGGGCTTGTGCGGAATGCAGTTCTTGAAACCTTATACCACAGGGGCGGGATATAGTAGTATTTCGCAGGTAACGGTGCGCAAGGTCTGGATGCAATACGCATTGAAAGGACGGATGACCAGGGTTAGCTGCCAAACGGGCTACATAAGAGCAGAGCAGCAACGAGCGACGGATACACAACGGAGGTTCACCAGACTCAACATAAAGACACTCGACTCGACTAGTTCGGAAAGCTCCAGTGGCAAGGCGGATACCAGTATGATGAACAGTATTTAAAAGACGGAGTTTAGAGGCGGTCGCCGCGCCATAAATAAAACAGCCGTAATCTAGTTTGGACCGGACCAATGAGCGATACAGCCTCAACATTACCGTGCGATCCCCACCCCAAGATGCCCCAGATAATACCCGGAGCACCCGAAGCACGCGGTCGCACGAAGCACGAAGATAGCGAATATGGTGCTCCCATTTGAGTGTGCTGTCGAGGTGAACGCCCAAAAACTTAAGGTGCGGTACAAACGGTAGACAAGTGCCCCTCAAATTAAGATCAGGAGGAGGATGTACACCACGAAGTCGATGAAAGTGGATGCACTGTGTTTTCGCAGGGGAGAACTGAAAGCCGGTGCGAAGCGCCCACTCGGCGATGGATGTTAAGGTCAGCTGCAGTTGACGTTCAATGTGCTCAAGGTTATAGGAGCGGTAGTATATAGCAAAATCGTCAACATACAGCGACATCGGTATTCCGCTGCGAACAACACTAGTGATACCGTTAATGGCAACGGCGAAAAGCGAGACGCTCAGAATCGACCCCTGGGGCACACCATTCTCCTGAATCCTCTCCTGTGAGACTGTGGTCCCAATGCGGACACGAAAGCGGCGTAATTTTAAAAAGTTAAAAACAAAAATCGCTAAATGACCACGTAAACCGTACTCATGCAGAGTACGGAGTATCCCATAGCGCCAGGTGGTGTCGTAGGCCTTCTGCAGATCGAAGAAGACACCCACGACATGCTGCTTCAGTAAAAAGGCGTTTTGAATATAAGCTTCCATGCGCGTCAGGTTGTCGACACTGGAGCGATTGCGACGAAAACCGCACTGAACATTGCTCAGCAGGTTATTCGTCTCTAGCCACCACACTAAGCGAGTGTTAATCATGCGTTCCAAGGTCTTACAAACGACACTCGTCAGGCAAATAGGGCGGTAGCTAGAGGGAAGTGTCCGGTCATTTCCAGGACGAGGGATAGGGATGACAATACCCTCTCGCCAAGAAGACGGGAAAACCTGCTGAAGCCAGATGCGATTATAGATGCTCAGCAGGAAGGAGATAGCCGTAGGTGGGAGATGAAGCAGCATTTGTCGGTGGATGTCATCAGGACCAGGAGAAGAGTCCTTCGCGAGGGACAAAGAATGTGCCAACTCTGCTTCTGTAAATGGTGCGTTGTACGGTTCAGTACAGTCGCTCTTAAAATCTAAAACTATCCTCTCTGCAGATTCCTTAATAGGGACAAAGGCTCTGTCGTAACTATCCGTTTGGCTAATAACAGCGAAGGCGTCGGCAAGGGCGTCGGCGATGTCCTGCTCGCTGGTGTAATGGGAGCCCTGTACGGCTAGACCGGGGATAGACGTCCGGCGATACCTGCCGTACATGCGCCGGACAGCAGCCCACACCCTTTGTGCCGAACTTCGACGGGAAAGGGAACAGACATATTTTTCCCATGACTTGCGTTTGGCATCTCTAACTACAAATCGTGCCCTAGCACGAGCACGCTTAAACGCTACAAAGTTAGCCTCTGTAGGATGTAAAGTAAAGACACGCAGAGCACGTTTGCGTGCTTTAATAGCCAAACGGCATTCCTCAGACCACCAAGGTACAGGAACGTGACGTGGTGTAGATGAACTTCGAGGAATGCTGGAATCCGCTGCGAGAAGGATAGAACAGGTAAAATACCCTACCATATCATCAATGGTGGTAAAAACATTGTCGGTAAGGTGAATGAGGGAACGAAATTTCCCCCAGTCAGCCTTGGAAATAATCCAGTGAGGATAGCGTGTTGGCACAGAATGGTGGCCGGATAGGTGAATGTTAATGGGGTAGTGATCACTGCCAAATAAGTCGGAGAGTACCGACCAATCGATTAGAGGTACCAGTGACGGAGTACTATAAGAAACGTCAAGCGCGGAGTGTGTACCATAGGCAGATGATAAGAAAGTAGGCACGCCAGTGTTTAATAAGACTAAGCCGGACATATCGCAAACGTCTGCTACAAGGCACCCTCGAGCATCGTCAGTGTCGGAGCCCCAGTGAGTGTGTTTGGCATTCAGATCGCCGAGAAAGATGAGTGGTGGCGGAATCTGTGCCAAGAGAGCCCGAAAATCGTTCTTGTGTACGACACTGACCGGTGGCAGATAGACATTGCAAATAGAGACACAGACGCTCTGCAGCTGTACACGGATCGCTACAGCTTGCAGCGGCGTGTTAAGTGGCAAACTGGTGGCAGAGATAGTATGCGCCACCAGGATGGCAACACCACCGCTTGCTCGTCTATCAGCTACAGAGTCATGTCTAAATGCCGAAAAACCACGAAGATGTAATGCGTGGTTCGGGTGCAGGTGCGTTTCTTGTAGACAGACGATTGATGGAGAGCGTTGCGAAACGAGATGTTGTATGTCCGGAAGACGTGCCCGGAACCCATTAACATTCCACTGGATTATTTCCATGGTAGAGAAGAGGTTAGTGATTGGTCTTCATCTTTTTCTTCTTCATTTTTACCTTAACCGACTTCGGACGGGGGAGATTAATTTCGCCATCCTCTGCTGACTCCTCGGATGTTCGTGAGTCTGAAGATCCCCTGCGGCTCGCGGAACGGGAGCGGGAGCGGGGCTTCATTGAGGATGTGCGGCTGCTTGCGCGAATAGTAGACCTAGAAGAATGACTTTCAACAGGTTGGCTACGGCTTGTGGACGCCTTGTGAGCTGGTGTCTGCACGGCTGTAGATGTTGTAGCTGGTGCAGGTGTGGTACGAGACAGTGGAACGATACTCGCTGGTAGGTCTGTCTGTGTGGAAGCATCTGATACAGGGACATGCTGAATCGCTACGGTGTTGACAGGAGCGCGTCGGGCAGCCAAGGCATAGCCTGTGGTGGTCGCAGGTTGCAGCTGCTCAAAGCGACGACGCGCCTCTGGAAACGTAAGATGTTCTTTCACGCGTAGCTCCTGTATACATTTTTCATCCAGAAACTTCGCACACTGACGCGAGCTAGATGGATGACTCGCTCCACAGTTAACACATTGAGGATCACGGGTACACGCCGTGCCCTCATGTGCTGACAAGCCACAACGCTCACAGACAGCAGGATGGGTGCACGATGTCTTCGTATGGCCGAACTTCTGGCACTGGAAGCACCGCATAGGATTTGGCACATACTGCCGTACTGCGGCACGCTCGTAGCCGCAGTAAATGTATTCTGGCAGTTTAGTTCCCTTAAATGTAAGGAAAACCGTGCGTAAAGCCAACTCCTTCCCATCCTGTTTTCGCGTCAGACGGTACGCCTGACACACGCGCTGATCTGACAGGCACGTTACTATTTCGTCATTCGACAGATCGTCCAGGCTGGAGGTCGTTACTACTCCCCTGCAGGTGTTCAACGATTTGTGTGGGGCTACCCGAATGGGGTAGGAGCCCAACAAAGTCGCCTTCAGCAACTTCTGTGATTGATCTGCCGTAAGGACCTCTATCAATAGCGTACCGTCTCTTAACCGTGCCGCATTCTTTACCGGCCCACAAATTCGGTCTCTTTCTTTTTTAATATAAAACGGACTTATATCCTTCATCGTCTTCCGTTCACATGCCAAGGTCATCACAAGAAAATTGTCAAAGAGGGAGGGTTTGCGCGATTGCATAATGAAATTGGACCCCCATCCGGAACCGTCGGCGTCAGCCTGCCATCCGGGGGTCAAAGAAAGAAAGACACCAAAATCTCCACGGTCTGTGCCGCCATGGAGACCCCTCCATGACTGACCTCAAAGCGTACTTCAGAGGGGCTGCCCTCCGATCTCCACTGCTTGTCCGCATGGGTAAACCGTTCACCACGTGACACCCCGGTTTTATGCTCCCACCACAGGAATAACCGCCTGTGGCTCCCCGCTTTAACACACGCTGCCTCAACGGAGTCAGCATGGATTCAGGGGACTTCGAGTTGATTACACCGGGGTTCCGTCAGCGGTAACACGTCCGGCCGGTGATACTAACCCGACGGCGCACGGCCGTCGGGAGATTAACACCGGCCGTGCCCTCAAGGAGCTACGTGGGTGTACTTGACGTGTGGACGGGCCCCGCACCTAAGGCTACACATGGGGGCAGTGTGAAGGGTCCGCCTAACCTTCGCGCCTGAGACCTCCGAAGAACACACAAGTCGGGGGCCGCGCTGAAAACCGTGGGACAGGACCACGGAGATAGGAAAGATCCCTGCTGGTGAGACAGGAGTTATAAAACTAAGGCCTTACTGACTAATAATCGGAATAAACCTAGAAGAGGAAGAGGGTGATATAAAAAGCAACATAAAATGCTGCACGTGGCACAGTTAATGAAGGTGGAGGGGGTGAAGTGATAGTGAGCAGCTCGGGGCCCCGGGTGCGCCAAACCCGGACCTACCGTGGTAGGTTCCCCTGGGGGAGTTTGATTTCGGAGTCCTCTTCTCCTAGATGAGTCGTCGACCAAGACTAACGAGCCTCATCCACCCGTTGGAATGTTCTTAGCTTCCCCTCACCTCTTGCCTACCAGTGGTCACAAAGACACACGTAGCAGGCCGTCTGGTTCGGGTACTGAGCCCCTCCGCCACGGCAAGGCGACACTCCTTCGGAGGGGGCATCGCTCGAAATCGCATCTTATATGCATCGGATGCGGATTGAGTCACTTCATATCAAACGCGCATGGTATCGCTCAACATCGCATTGTCTGCGTATTGAGTCACGTCGCATCAAATGCGCATGTCGTCGCTTGATATCCCATCTGATGTGCATCGCATCGCATGCCCATTGAGTCACGTCACGTTACATGCGCATGGCATCGCTTGATGTGGCATCTAATGTGCATCTCATCGCATGCGCATTGAGCCACGTCGCGTCACATGCGCATGTCATCGCTTGATATCGCATCTCATCTGCATCGCATCGCATGCGCTTTTAGTCACGTCGCACCACATGTTCATGACATCGCTCGAAATCGCATCTTATGTGCATCGCATGCGCATTGAGTCACATCGTCTCACATGGGCATTTCATCGCTCGACATCGCATACTATGTGAATCTCATCGCATCCGCATTGAGTCACATCGCTTCACATGCGCATGGCATCGCTTGATATAGCATCTTATGTGCATCGCTTCGCATGCGTATTGAGTCACATAGCGTCACATGTGCATGGCATCGCTTAATATCGCATCTTATGTACATCGCATCGCAGCGCATTGAGTCACATCACGCCACATGCGCATGGAATCGCTTGATGTCGCATTTTATGTGCACCGCATCGCATGCGGATTGAGTCACGTTGCGTCACATGCGCATGGCATCGCTTGTTATCGTATCTTATGTGCATCGCATCGCATGTGGTTTGAGTCACGTCGCGTCACATGCGCATGGCATTTCTTGATATCGTATCTTATGTGCATCGCATCGCATGCTCATTGAGTCACTTCGCGTCACATTTGCATGGCATCGCTTGATATCAAATCTTATTGCATCGCATCGCGTGCGCATTGATTCCCGAGGCACCACACGCGCATGACAATGCTCGACATCGCATCTTCTGTGCATCGCATCGCATGCGCATTGAGTCACATCGCATCACATGCGCATGGCTTCGCTCGACATCGCATACTATGTGAATCGCATCGCAACCGCATTGAGTCACATCGCGTCACATGCGCAAGGCATCGCTTGATATCGCATCTTATGTGCATCGCATCGCATGCGCTTTGAGTCACGTCGCGTCACATGCGCATGGCATCTCTTGATATCGTATGTTATGTGTATCGCATAGCATGCGCATTGCATCACGTCGCACCACATGCGCATGACATCGCTCGACATCGCATCTTATGTGCATCGCATCGCATGCGCATTGAGTCACGTCGCACCACATGCGCATGACATCGCTCGACATCGCACCTTATGTGCATCGCATCGCATTCACATTGATTCACGTCGTGTTACATGCGCATGGCATCGCTTGATGTCGCATCTAATGTGCATCTCATCCCATGCGAATTGAGCCACGTCACGTCACATGCGCATGTCATCGCTTGATATCGCATCTCATCTGCATCGCATCGCATGCGCATTGAGTCACGTCGCACCACATGTTCATGACATCGCTCGAAATCTCATCTTATGTGCATCGCACGCGCATTGAGTCACATCGTCTCACATGCGCATTTCATCGCTCGACATCGCATACTATGTGAATCCCATCGCATCCGTATTGAGTCACATCGCGTCACATGCGCATGGCATCGCTTGATATAGCATCTTATGTGCATCGGTTCGCATGCGTATTGAGTCACATAGCGTCACATGTGCATGGCATCGCTTGATATCGCATCTTATGTGCATCGCATCGCAGCGCATTGAGTCACATCACGCTACATGCGCATGGAATCGCTTGATGTCGCATTTTATGTGCACCGCATCGCATGCGGATTGAGCCACATAACGTCACATACGCACGGCATCGCTTGATATTGCATCTTATGTTCATCGCATCGCATGCACATTTAGTCACGTTGCGTCACATGCGCATGGCATCTCTTGTTATCGCATCTTATGTGCTTCGCATCGCATGTGGTTTGAGCCACGTCGCGTCACATGCGCATGGCATTTCTTGATATCGTATCTTATGTGCATCGCATCGCATGCGCATTGAGTCACGTCGCGTCACATTTGCATGGCATCGCTTGATAACGCATCTTATGTGCATCTCATCGCATGCGCATTGAGGCACGTCGCGTCACATGCGCATGGCATCGCTTGATTTCGCATCTTATGTGTATCGCATAGCATGCGCATTGAGTCACGTCGCACCACATGCGCATGACATCGCTCGACATCGCATCTTATGTGCATCGCATCGCATGCACATTGAGTCACGTCGCGTCACATGCGCATGGCATCGCTTGGTATCGCATCTTATGTGCATCGCATCGCATGCGCATTGAGTCACATTGCGTCACATGCGCATGCATCGCTCGAAATCGCATCTTATATGCATCGGATACGGATTGACTCACTTCATATCACACGCGCATGGCATCGTTCGACATCGCATTTTGTGTGCATCGCATTGTATGCGTATTGAGTCAAGTCGCGTCAAATGCGCATGTCGTCGCTTGATATCGCATCTGATGTGCTTCGCATCGCATGCCCATTGAGTCGCGTCACGTCACATGCGCATGGCATCGCTTGATGTCGCATCTAATGTGCATCTCATCTCATGCGCATTGAGCCACGTCGCGTCACATGCGCATGTCATCGCTTGATATCGCATCTTATCTGCATCGCATCGCATGCGCATTGAGTCACGTCGCACCACATGTTTATGACTTCGCCCGAGTGAGTGAGTGGTTAGGGTTTAAGGGCCCGTCGACAGCTAGGTCATTAGAGCCCCAAGTCAAAAGATAAAAAATGGATAAAACTCACCACCACTTAAATATTAAAACGCAAGTTAAAACAGCCAAAAGTTAAAAAAGTTAAAACTTAAAACTTGTCTAAAAAGTATGCTCAAAATAGTTAAAAGCGTGTAAAATGATCTAGTGAGTGAGTGAGTGTGTTGGATTTAAGGGCCCGTCGACAACTTGGTCATTAGGGCCCCTTGTCCAGAAGTAAAATTACATACCGTCAAGTGTTAAAACATCACCCATTAAAAACTAAAAATCTACGGTTAAAATAGATAAAAAACCTCTAAACAACTATTAAAACGTTTCATTTAAAATGCTAAAAACAGAAACTTAAAATTGCTACAAAGTAAAAAAACACTAAAACGTTAAAAAAAACAAAAAATACGGCCATCTAAAAGGCTAAAATCTCTGAAATAAAATATCCTTACACTTGCTTCATAAAATCAATTCTGGAACAGAACAGCAGCACTGTATTTACAGATACTGGGTCGTTGCCTAAAACTCACGACAGTGTAAGGGCCAGGCCAACAGACTGGCGCTCAGGAGCGTATTGCGGACAATCAAGAAGGACATGTGCGACGGAGATTGGAATATTACACGTCGTACAGACAGGCTCCGGATCACCACGCAAAAGGTGTCCATGCGTAGCTCGGGTATGGCCTATCCTCAGGCGGGTTAAAACCACTTCTTCCCGCCTGGCATTCCTGCAGCTGGTATGCCAGGGTTGTACCGTGTCCTTGATAGTCCGTAATTGAGTGCCAGATAACGCTTCCCAAGATACAGACAATCGATTCTGCTGGTGCGGAAAGCCCCAGTAGCGAGACGGATACCAGTGTGATGTACTGTGTCTAAAAGCCGGAGTTTAGACGCAGACGCCGCGCCATAAATAAAACAGCCGTAGTCTAATTTGGACCGGACCAGAGAGCCATACAACCTCAACATGACGGTGCGATCGCCGCCCCAAGATGCCCCAGATAAGACCCTGAGTACCCGAAGCGAACGATCGCAGGAAGCACGAAGATAGCGGATACGGTGCTCCCATGTGAGTTTACTGTCGAGGTGTAGGCCCAAGAACTTAAGGTGCGGTACAAAAGGAAGACGTGTGTCGAGGAGATGAAGATCAGGAGGAGGGTGTACTCCTCGCAGTCGGTGAAAGTGTAGACACTGTGTTTTCGTAGGGGACAGCCGAAAGCCCGTGCGTAATGCCCACTCGGCGATGGAGGTTATGGTCAGCTGCAGTTGACGCTCGATGTGCTCCAAACTATAAGAGCGATAGTAGATCGCAAAGTCGTCAACATACAGTGACATCGGGATACCGCTACGAACAACACTAGTGATGCCATTAATGGCAACTGCGAAAAGTGTGACACTGAGGATGGATCCCTGGGGTACACCATTCTCCTGGATCTTCTCTTGAGACAGCGTGTTGCCTATACGGACACGAAAACGGCGAATGAGTAAAAAGTTAAAAAGGAAAACGGCTAAGTGACCGCGCAAACCATAACCGTGTAGAGTACGGAGAATGCCATAGCGCCAAGTAGTATCGTAGGCCTTCTCCAGATCAAAGAAGACACCCACGACATGCTGCTTCAGGAGAAACGCATTCTGTATGTATGCCTCCATGCGCGTCAGGTTGTCGACACTGGAGCGATAGCGACGAAATCCGCACTGAACATTGCTCAGCAGGTTATTCGTCTCTAGCCACCACACTAAGCGAGTGTTAATCATCCGTTCCAAGGTCTTGCAGACGACACTCGTCAGGCAAATAGGGCGGTAGCTAGAGGGAAGTGTCCGGTCTTTTCCTGGTCGAGGGATAGGGATGACAATGCCCTCTCGCCAGGAAGACGGAAAAACCTGCTGATGCCAGATGCGGTTATACATGCTCAACATGAAGGAAAGAGCTGCAGGTGGAAGATGAAGCAGCATTTGGCGGTGGAGGTTATCAGGACCGGGAGAAGAATTCTTTGCTAGGGACAAGGAATGCGCTAGCTCCGCCTCGGTAAATGGTGCATTGTACGGTTCACTTTGGGCACTGTTAAAACTAAGGCCTATCTGCTCCGCAGATTCCTTGATAGCTAAAAACGCTCTATCATAGCTTTGGGTTTGGCTAGTACAGGCAAAACACTCGGCAAGGGCGTCGGCGATGTCCTGCTCGCTGGTGTAACGGGAGCCCTGTACGGCAAGGGCGGGGATGATCGTCCGGCGACACTTGCCGTACATTCGCCGAACAGCAGTTCACACCTTTTGCGCCGAACTTCGACGGGAAAGAGAAGATACATACTTTTCCCACGATTTGCGTTTTGCGTCTCGAAGTATAAATCTTGCCCTAGCACGAGCACGCTTAAAAGCGACAAAGTTCGCCTGCGTAGGAGTGAGTGAGTAGTGGGGTTTACGGGCCCGTCGACAACTAGGTCATTAGGGCCCGAAGTGCAAAAATAAAAACAAAGAAATAAAACCTCACCCTTTTAAAGCTAAAAAGTGAAAGTTAAAATACCTAAAAATGAACATTATAATTACTAAAAAGAGAGCTAAGACAGCTAAAAACGGAAAATTAAAACCGATAAACACTTAAATTACTAAAGACATAAAACTGGCTACTGTTAAAAAGGGCTAAAAACACGAGTAAAAACATCCTAAAAGTATACTTCCGCCAAGATAAAAGAAACCTTACACTTGCTTACCAAAATCGATATGCGCAACAAACCGCAGTACTGCATTTACAGCTACTGGATCGTTGCCTAACACGGTGCACAGTGTAAGACCCAGGCCAAAGGACTGGCGCTCACGAGCATATCGCGGACAGTGAGTAAGGACATGTGCAACAGAGAGTGGGACATTGCACGTCGCACAGACAGGCTCCGGATCACCGCGCAAAAGGTGTGCATGCGTGGCTCGAGTGTGGCCTATCCTCAGGCGGGTTAAAATCACCTCCTCACGCCTGGAATCCCTGCAAGATGTTTGCCAGGGTTGTACCGTGTCCTTGATTGTCCGTAACTGAGTGCCAGCTAACGCTTCCCAAGATTGTTGCCAGAGAGTAAATAGATGGCGACGAAAGTACTTCTGAACATCTATATAGGGTAACGTACGGGTGGAATATTCCGGAAGGCGGCATGCAGACTTCGCAGCCGCATCCACCGCCTCGTTGCCCGGAATACCCTCATGACCTGGGATCCACGTAAAAACGAACTGGTATCCGCGAGATAACAACTGAGATAAAAGTGCCTGTATTTTAATAATTAATACCGAGTTGCCAACAAATTGTTGCAGCGCCTGAAGGGCGCTCAGCGAGTCGCAACACACAATTAAATGTTCAGGAACGGAACGGGAGATAAAAAGTAAGAAATAAAAGATGGCAAACAGCTCGGTGGTAAAAACTGAACTGGCGTCTGGAAGGCGGTATGTGTGAACCTCACCGTTGTATATAAATGCGGAACCCGTCGTACTACCCAACTGGGAGCCATCGGTGAATACCGGAGTATAAGTCCGGTATCGGCCCAGAACTGCGGTGAAGAGTTGACGGAACACCGAAGGAGGGGTAGCGGTCTTTGCACAGCCCGACAACTCCAGGTCAAAGCGTGCACGCTGGAGTTGCCAGGGAGGACAGTGGCCAAGTGAATGCCGCTCTACAACTGGCAGTCGGAGGGCGTTTGCGACAAGCAGTTCTCGAAACCTGATGCCACTTGGACGGGAGATTGTTTTATTCCGCATATAACG
The DNA here is from genome assembly GCA_030765045.1 of Tenodera sinensis. Lineage (NCBI taxonomy): Eukaryota > Metazoa > Arthropoda > Insecta > Mantodea > Mantidae > Tenodera > Tenodera sinensis. The sequence goes on from CM060968.1 coordinate 121,063,212, forward strand.
GTGCGCGAGGTCTGGACGCAATACAGGTGGAAACGAAGGATGACCTGGATGAGCGGCCAAACTTGCCACGTAAGAACAAAGTAACAACGAGCGTCAAAAAGACAGTGGAGGTTCGCCAGAATCAGCATACAGACAATCCACTCTACTTGTGTGGAAAGCCCCAGTAGCGAGACGGATACCAGTGTGATGAATTGTGTCTAAAAGGCGGAGTTTAGAGGCTGATGCAGAGCCATAGATAAAACAGCCGTAGTCTAATTTGGACCGGACCAGTGAGCGATACAACCTCAACATTACCGTGCGATCGCCTCCCCAAGATGCCACAGATAGGACCCTGAGTACCCGAAGCGAACGACCGCAGGAAGCACGAAGGTGACGTATATGGTGCTCCCATGTGAGTTTGCTGTCGAGGTGTAAGCCCAAGAACCTCAGGTGCGGAACAAATGAAAGACGTGTGCCCCGCAAATGGAGATCAGGAGCGGGGTGTACACCACGGAGTCGGTGAAAGTGGAGACACTGTGTTTTGGTAGGAGAAAACCGAAAGCCGGTGCGAGACGCCCACTCGGCGATGGATGTTATGGTCATCTGTAGTTGACGCTCTATGTGTTCCAAACTATAAGAGCGATAGTATATCGCAAAGTCGTCAACATACAGCGACATCGGGATTCCGCTACGAACAGCGCTGGTGATGCCATTAATGGCAACGGCGAAAAGCGTAACGCTGAGAATCGACCCCTGGGGTACGCCATTCTCCTGAACCTTCTCTTGGGAGAGCGTGTTACCTATGCGGACACGAAAGCGGCGAATTAGTAAAAAGTTAAAAATAAAAAACGACAAGTTACCGCGTAAACCATAACCGTGCAAAGCATGCAGGATGCCGTAGCGCCATGTGGTGTCGTAGGCCTTCTCCAGATCAAAGAAGACACCAACGACATGCTGCTTCAAGAGAAATGCATTCTGTATGTCGGCCTCCATGCTTGTCAGATTGTCGACACTGGAGCGATGGCGACGAAAAGAGCACTGGGCATTACTCAGCAGGTTATTCGTCTCTAGCCACCACACTAAACGAGTGTTGATCATACGTTCGAGGGTCTTGCAAACGACACTCGTTAGGCAAATAGGGCGGTAGCTAGAGGGAAGTACCCGGTCTCTCCCGGGCCGAGGTACAGGGATGACGATACCCTCGCGCCAGGAAGACGGGTAAACCCGCTGGAGCCAGATTCGGTTATAGATGCTCAGCAGGAAGGAAAGAGCCTGAGGTGGAAGATGAAGCAACATTTGTCGGTGGATGTCATCAGGACCGGGAGAAGAATCGTGCGCGAGAGACAAGGAGTGCATCAGCTCTGCTATGCTAAAAGGCGTGTTGTATGGTTCACTACCGTCGCTGTTAAAATTAAGAGCTATCCGCTCCGCAGATTCCGTGATAGCTAAAAGCGACCTATCGTAACTTTGGGTTTGGCTGGTAGCCGAGAAGAAATCGGCAAGGGCATCGGCGATAGCCTGCTCGCTAGTGTAATAAGAGCCCTGTACGACAAGGCCGGGAATAATCGTCCGGCGACACTTGCCGTACATACGCCGAACCGCAGTCCACACCCTTTGTGTTGAAGTGCGTCGAGAGATGGAAGAGACGTAAGTTACCCAGGATGTGCGTTTTGCACTGCGAAGTACAAAACGCGCCCGGGCACGCACTCGCTTAAAGGCAATAAAGTTCTCTTCCGTAGGATGTGCACTGAAAACTCGCAAGGCCCGTTTGCGGGCTTTAACAGCCAAACGACACTCCTCGGACCACCAAGGCACAGGAAGATGACGAGGTGTAGTAGAACCGCGAGGAATGCTGGAATTTGCTGCAAGCAGGACAGAACATGTAAAATACTCCACCATGTTGTCGATGGTGGTAAAACCATCGTCGGTAAGGTGAGTGAGGGAACGAAATTTCCCCCAGTCAGCCTTGGAAATAATCCAGTGAGGGTTTCGTGTTGGAATAGTATGGAAACCAGATATGTGAATGTTAATGGGAAAATGATCACTGCCAAAGAGGTCGGAGAGCACCGACCAATCAATGAGTGGTACCAATGACGGGCTACAGAAGCTAACGTCTAAGACGGAGTACGTACCATAGGCAGATGATAAAAAGGTAGGGGCACCAGTGTTCAACAAAAGGAGGCCGGACATATCGCAAACGTCTCCTACAAGGCATCCGCGAGCATCGTCAGTGTCGGAGCCCCATGAAGAGTGTTTGGCATTCAGATCACCAAGGAAGATAAAGGGTGGCGGAATCTGAGCCAAAAGAGCTCGAAGGTCGTTCTCGTGTACAACACTGACCGGTGGCAGATAGACATTGCAAATTGACAGACTTAAGCCCTGCAACTGGACACGCACAGCCACAGCTTGCAGCGGCGTGTTTAGCGGGATGCTTGTGGGAGAGATGGTATGCGCCACCAAAACAGCAACTCCTCCGCTTGCTCGTCGATCAGCTGCAGAATCATGCCTAAAATCCGAAAAACCACGTAGATGTAATGCGTGATTAGGGTGCAAATGTGTTTCTTGTAGGCAGACGATTGATGGAGAGCGTTGCGCAACGAGATGCTGTATGTCCGGAACTCGTGCCCGGAACCCATTAACATTCCACTGGATTATTTCCATGGTAAAGAAGAATTAGTGATTCGTCTTCATCTTTTTCTTTTTCATCTTTACCTTAACCGACTTTGGACGGGGTAGGTTAATTTCGTCATCCCGTAGTGACTCCTCGGATGTACGGGAGTCTGAAGATCCCCTGCGGCTCGCGGAACGGGAGCGGGAGCGGGACTTCATTGATGACGTGTGGCTGCTGGCGCGAACATCAGGCCTAGAGGAATGGCTATCCACAGGCTGGCTACGACTTGTGGACGCCTTGTGAGCTGGTGTCTGCACGGCTGTAGATGTTGTAGCTTTTGCAGGTGTGGCACGTGACAGTGGAACAATACTCGCTGGTAGGTCTGTCTGTGTGGAGGCATCTGATACAGGGACATGCTGTATCGCTACGGTGTTCACAGGAGCGCGTCGGGCAGCCAAGGCATAACCTGTGGTGGTGGCAGGTTGCAGCTGCTCAAAGCGACGACGCGCCTCTGGAAATGTAAGATGTTCTTTCACGCGTAGCTCCTGTATACATTTTTCATCCAGAAACTTCGCACACTGACGCGAGCTAGATGGATGACCGGCTCCACAGGTAACACAATGAGGGTCACGGGTACAAGCCGTGCCCTCATGAGGTGATAGGCCACAACGCTCACAAACGGCAGGATGGTTGCACGCGGTCTTAGTATGTCCGAACTTCTGACACTGAAAACAGCGCATAGGGTTCGGGACATATTGACGTACGGCGGCACGCTCGTACCCGCAGAAGATGTATTCTGGCAACTGTGAGCCCTTAAAAGTGAGGAAAACCGTACGTAAATCAATCACTTTACCATCCTGCTTTCTTGTCAGACGGTACGCTTGACACACACGCTGGTCGGAGAGGCAAGTAACAATCTCTTCGTTTGACAGACCGTCCAGACTGGATGTGGTGACAACTCCTCTGCATGAGTTTAGAGATTTATGTGGGGCTACCCGGATGGGGTAGGAGCCCAACAAAGTGGCTTTCAACAATTTCTGGCACTGGTCTGCGGTGGTCACTTCTACCAAAAGCGTACCGTCTCGTACTCGGGTGGCGTTTTTAACAAGGCCACAGACCCTGTCGAGTTCTTTCTTTATGTAAAAGGGGCTAAGATCCTTCATCGTTTTCCTTTCACTGGCCAAGGTCAAGACTAGAAAACTGTCGAAATAGGAGGGTTTGCGCGGATGCATGTTGAAATCGGACCCCCATCCGGAACCGGCCTGCGTAGGATATAATGTAAAGATACGCAATGCACGCTTGCGTGCTTTAGTAGCCAAACGGCATTCCTCGGACCACCAAGGCACAGGAACGTGACGAGGTGTAGTGGAACCACGAGGAATGCTGGAATCCGCTGCACGAAGGATAGAGTAAGTAAAATACTCCACCATGTCGTCAATGGTGGTAAAACCATCGTCGGTTAGGTGAATGAGGGAACGAAACTTCCCCCAGTCAGCCTTGGAAATAATCCGGTGAGGAAAGCGTGTTGGCACAGAATTGTGGCCCGATAGGTGAATGCTAATGGGGTAATGATCACTGCCAAATAAGTCGGAAAGTACCGACCAGTCGAGTAGAGGTACCAGTGACGGACTGCTAAATGAAACGTCAAGTTCGGAGTGTGTACCATAGGCAGATGATAAGTAAGTAGGCACGCCAGTGTTTAATATGACTAGGCCGGACATATGGCAAACGTCTGCTACAAGGCACCCACGGGCATCGTCAATGTCGGAGCCCCAATGAGAGTGCTTGGCATTCAGATCGCCGAGAAAGATGAGCGGTGGCGGAATCTGTGCCAAGAGAGCCCGAAGATCGTTCGTGTGTACGACACTGACCGGTGGCAGATAGACATTGCAAAGGGAGAAACAGAGGCTCTGCAGCTGCACACGCACCGCTACAGCTTGTAGCGGCGTGTTGAGTGGCACACTGGTGGCAGAGATATCATGCGCCACCAGGATAGCAACACCCCCGCTGGCTCGCCTATCAGCTGCAGAGTCATGTCTAAATGCCGAAAAACCACGAAGTTGTAATGCGTGGTTAGGGTGCAAGTGCGTTTCTTGTAGACAGACGATTAATGGAGACCGTTGCAAAACGAGATGCTGTACGTCCGGAACACGTGTCCGGAACCCATTAACATTCCACTGGATTATTTCCATGGTAAAGAAGAATTAGGGATTCGTCTTCATCTTTTTCTTTTTCATCTTTACCTTAACCGACTTCGGACGGGGTAGGTTAAATTCGCCATCGTCTGGTGACTCCGCCGACGTCCGGGAGTCTGAAGATCCCCGGCGGCTCGCTGAACGAGAGCGGGAGCGGGACTTCATGGACGATGTGCGACTACTGGCGCGACCAGAAGGCCTAGAATAATGGCTGTCAACAGGCTGGCTGCGGCTAGTTGTCTTGTGAGCTGGTGTCTGCACGGCTATAGATGTAGTAGCAGGTGCAGCTGTGGCACGAGACAGTGAAGGGGTATTCGCAGGTAGGTCAGTCTGTGTAGAAGCATCTGACACAGGAACGTGCTGGATCGCTACGCTGCAGGCAGGAGCGCGTCGGGCAGCCAAGGCATAACCTGTCGTGGTAGCAGGTTTCAGCTGCTCAAAGCGACGACGCGCTTCTGGAAACGTGAGATGTTCTTTCACGCGCAATTCTTGTATACACTTATCATCCAAGAACTTCGCACACTGACGCGAGCTGGATGGATGCTTCCCTTCACAGTTCACACAGAGGGGATCCCGTGTACATGTCGGGTCCTCATGGGCTGCTAAACCACAGCGCTCACATATAGCAGGATTATTACACAGGGTCTTAGTATGGCCGAACCGTTGGCACCTAAAACAACGCATGGGGTTCGGCACATACTGGCGTACGGCGGCACGTTCGTAGCCACAAAAGATGTACTCGGGCAATTTAGTTCCTCTGAACGTCAGAAACACCGTACGCAAAGGCACATCCTTGCCATCCTGCTTTTTGGTAAGACGGTAAGCCTGACACACACGCTGGTCGGAGAGACAGGTGGTAATCTCATCGTTCGACAGATTGTCCAGACTGGAGGTGGTGACAACTCCCCTACATGTGTTGAGCGATTTGTGTGGGGCTACCCGAATTGGGTAGGAGCCCAACAAACTCGCCTTTAAAAGTTTCTGGGTCTGGTCTGCCGTGTTGGTTTCGATCAACAGCGTACCGTCTCGAACTCTGGTCCCGTTCTTAACCGGGCCACATATTCTGTCGACTTCTCGTTTTATATAAAATGGGCTAAGGTCCTTTATCGTTTTCCCGTCACATGCCAAAGTCAAAATCAAGAAAGGGTCAAAGGAAGAGAGGTTGCGCGGAGACATGATTATTTGGACCCCCATCCGGAACTGTCAGCGTCAGCCTGCCATCCGGGGGTCAAGGGATAAAAGACACCAAAATCTCCACGGTCTGTGCCGCCATGGAGAACCCTCCATGACTGACCTCAAGACGTACTTCAGAGGAGCTACCCTCCGATCTCCACTGCTTGTCCGCATGGGTAAACCGTTCACCACGTGACACCCCTGTTTTATGCCCCCACCACAGGAATAACCGCCTGTGGCTCCCCGCTTTAGCACACGCTGCCTCAACGGAGTCAGCGTGGATTCAGGGGACTTCGGGTTGATTACACCGGGGCTCCGTCAGCGGTAACACGTCCGGCCGGTGATACTAACCCGACGGCACGCGGCCGTCGGGAGATTTACACCGGTCGTGCCCTCAAGGAGCTACGTGGGTGTACGTGACGTGTGGACGGGCTCCGCACCTAAGGCTACACATGGGGGCAGTGTGAAGGGTCCGCACAACCTTCGCGCCTGAGACCTCCGAAGAGCACACAAGTCGGGGGCCGTGCTGAAAACCGTGGGACAGGACCACGGAGATAGGAAAGATCCCTGCTGGTGAGACAGGAGTTATAAAACTAAGGCCTTACTAACTAATAATCGGAATAAACCTAGAAGAGGTGATAGTGAGAAGCTCGGGGCCCCGGGTGCGCCAAACCCGGACCTACCGTGGTAGGTTCCCCTGGGGGAGTTTGATTTCGGAGTCCTCTTCTCCTAGATGAGTTGTCGACCAAGACTAACGAGCCTCATCTACCCGTTGGAATGTTCTTAGCTTCCCCTCACCTCTTGCCTACCAGTGGTCACGAAGACTCACTTAGTAGGCCGTCTGGATAGGGTACTGAACCCCTCCGCCACGGCAAGGCGACACTCCTTCGGAGGGGTAAAATGATCTAAAAAGGTAAGCAAATAAAATAGAAAAGGTAAAAGGTAAAACCACTCAATAAAATTTAAACTTGCTTACCAAAGCCAATGCTGCCGACGAACCGCAGCACTGAATCCACAGCTACTGGGTCGTCGCCTAACATCGTCTTTAAACTAGAACCCAGGCCAAACAACTGGCGCTCACGATTGTAGCGCGGACAATCAACTAGGACATGGGCCACAGAGAGCTGAACGCCACAGGTGGAACATACCGGCGCCGGCTCACCACGCAGATAGTGTCCATGCGTGATGCGCGTGTGACCTATTCTCAGGCGGGCCAAGATGACTTCTGCCCGCCTGGTATCCCTTGAAGATGTTATCCAAGGATGCACCGTTTCCTTGATTGTCCGCAATTGCGTGCCAGTGACATCCAACGCTTCCCACGATTGCTGCCAGACTGATAAAATATGACGTCGGAAGTACCGTTGTACATCAGTGTAGGGAAGACTGCGTGTTAAGATCTCCGGCAAACGGCAGGCAGACTTAGCAGCCTCATCCGCTGCTTCATTGCCGGGAATGCCTACATGGCCTGGGGTCCAGGTAAAAACAATCTGGTATCCGCGCGAGAGCAACTGCGAGACGAGTGTCTGTATTTTCACAACTAGCGCTGACGTGCCGACAAACTGTTGCAATGCCTGCAGTGCGCTCAGAGAGTCGCAGCAGACGATAAAACTTCCAGGAACGGAACTGGAGATAAAAAGGACGAAATAAAATATTGCAAACAGCTCGGCGGTAAAGACGGAACTCAAGTCTGGCAGACGGTACTTGTGAGTCTAACCGTTATGCACAAAGCTACACCCTGTAGCCCAACCACCTGGGAACCATCGGTAAATACCGGAGTGTAATTCCGGTAACGTCCCAGGATCTCGGTGAAAAGCTGACGATACACCGATGGAGGGGTAACCAACTTAGCATGCATCGAAAGCTCCAGGTCGAACTGGGCACGCTGTAATTGCCATGGTGGACAGCGGCCAAGGGAAAACCGTTCGACAGCAGGCATGCGCAGCGGGTGTAAGTTAAGCAGTTCGTGAAATCGAATACCGCTTGGGCGAGAGATCGTGTTATTCCGAAGATAACGGTGAGCGAGTTCCGGGCGCAATACAGGATTAAAAGACGGGTGACCAGGATGGGCCGCCAAACGGGACACGTAAGAGCACAATAAAAACGAGCGCCGAATAGAAAGTGGGGGTTCGCCAGAGTCAGCATACAGACACTCTACACGGCTAGTGCGGAAAGCTCCAGTAGCCAGACGGATACCAGCATTATGTACAGTATTTAAAAGACGGAGTTTAGAGGCGGACGCCGGGCCATAAATAAAACTGCCGTAATCTAGTTTGGACCTCACCAATGAACGATACAGCCTCAACATGACAGTGCGATCGCCACCCCAAGACACTCCAGATAAAACCCGGAGCACTCGAAGCGAACGATCGCAGGAGCCACGAAGTTGACTAATATGGTGCTCCCATGTGAGTTTGAGTGAGTGAGTGAGTGAGTGATTAGGGTTTAAGGGCCCGTCGACAGCTAGGTCATTAGAGCCCCAAGTCAAAAGATAAAAAACGGATAAAACTCACCACCACTTAAAACTCAAAGTTAAATAGTAAAACGCAGGCTAAAACAGTCAAAAGCTAAAACAGTTAAAACTTAAAAACTTGTCTAAAATGTATGCTCAAAATAGTTAAAAGCGTGTAAAATGATCTAAAAAGGTAAGCAGATAAAACGTAAAAGGTAAAAAGTAAAACCACGCAATAAAATTTCAACTTGCTTACCAAAGCCAATGCTGCCGACAAACCGCAGCACTGAATCCACAGCTACCGGGTCGTCGCCTAACATCGTCTTTAAACTAGAACCCAGGCCAAACAACTGGCACTCACGATTGTAGCGCGGACAATCAACTAGGACATGGGCCACAGAGAGCTGAACGCCACAGGTGGAACATACCGGCGCCGGCTCACCGCGCAGATGGTGTCCATGCGTGATGCGCGTGTGACCTATTCTCAGGCGGGCCAAGATGACTTCTGCCCGCCTGGTATCCCTTGATGATGTTATCCAAGGCTGCACCGTTTCCTTGATTGTCCGCAATTGTGTGCCAGTGATGTCTAACGCTTCCCATGATTGTTGCCAGACATATAAAAGATGTGGACGGAAGTACCGTTGTACATCCGTGTAAGGAAGACTGCGTGTAAAAATCTCCGGCAAACGGCAGGCAGACTTAGCAGCCTCGTCAGCCGCTTCCTTGCCGGGAATGCCCACGTGGCCTGGGCTCCAAGTAAAAACTATCTGGTATCCACGCGAGAGTAACTGCGAAACGAGTGTCTGAATTTTCGTAATTAATGCTGACGTGCCGACAAACTGTTGCAATGCCTGCAGTGCGCTCAGAGAGTCGCAGCAGATGATAAAACTTCCAGGATCGGAACTGGAGATAAAAAGGACGAAATAAAAGATTGCAAACAGCTCGGCGGTAAAAACGGAACTCAAGTCTGGAAGTCTCACCGTTATGCACAAAGCTACACCCTGTAGCCCCATCCACCTGGGAACCATCGGTAAATACAGGAATGTAATTCCGGTAACGTCCCAGGATCTCGGTGAAAAGCTGACAATACACCGATGGAGGGGTAACCAACTTAGCATGCATCGAAAGCTCCAGGTCGAACTGGGCACGCTGTAATTGCCATGGAGGACAGCGGCCAAGAGAATACCGTTCGACAGCAGGCATGCGGAGCGCGTGTGCACTAAGCAGCTCGCGAAACCGAATACCGCTTGGGCGAGAGATCGTGCTATTCCGGAGATAACGGTGAGCGAGTTCCGGGCGCATTACAGGATTAAAAGACGGGTGACCAGGATGGGCTGCCAAACGGGCCACGTAAGAACGCAATAAAAACGAGCACCGAATAGAAAGTGGAGGTTCACCAGAGTCAGCATACAGACACTCTACACGACTATTGCGGAAAGCTCCAGTAGCCAGACGGATACCAACATTATGTACAGTATTTAAAAAACGAAGTTTAGAGGCGGACGCTGCGCCATAAATAAAACTGCCGTAATCTAGTTTGGACCTCACCAATGAACGATACAGCCACAACATGACAGTGCGATCGCCGCCCCAAGATACTCCAGATAAAACCCGGAGTATTCGAAGCGAACGATCGCAAGAGGCACGAAGTTGACGAATGTGGTTCTCCCATGTGAGTTTGCTGTCGAGGTGAAGGCCCAAGAACTTGATGTGCGAAACAAACGGCAGGGGTGTGTCACGCAAATACAGTTCTGGAGGAGGATGTACACCACGAAGTCGATGAAAGTGGACACATTGTGTTTTCGTAGGGGAGAACTTAAAACCGGCGTGAAGGGCCCAGTCGGCGATAGAGGATATGGTCAACTGCAGTTGACGTTCTATGTGCTCAAGACTATAAGATCGATAATAGATCGCAAAATCGTCAACGTACAGTGACATCGGTATTCCCCTACGAACAACATTAGCAATGCCGTTAATGGCAACTGCAAAGAGCGTAACACTAAGAATCGACCCCTGGGGCACACCATTTTCCTGAATCCTCTCTCGTGAGAACGTATTACCAATGCGGACACGAAAGCGGCGCAGAGCTAAAAAATTAAAAAGAAATATTGCTAAAAAACCTCGCAAACCATACCCGTGAAGAGTACGGAGAATACCATGACGCCATGTGGTATCGTAGGCCTTCTCCAGATCGAAGAAGACACCCACGACATGCTGCTTCAAAAGAAAGGCATTTTGGATGTAGGCTTCCATGCGTGTCAGATTGTCGACACTGGAGCGATGGCGACGAAAACCGCATTGAACATTGCTCAGCAGGTTATTCGTCTCCAGCCACCACACTAAACGAGTGTTAATCATTCGCTCCAAGGTTTTACAAACGACACTCGTTAAGCAAATAGGGCGGTAGCTGGAGGGAAGTATCCGGTCTTTCCCAGGTCGAGGGACAGGGATGACAATACCCTCGCGCCAGGAAGATGGGAAAACCTGCTGAACCCAGATACGGTTGTACATGCCCAACATGAAGGAGAGAGCCTCAGGTGGAAGATGAAGCAGCATTTGGCGGTGGATGTCATCAGGACCAGGAGAAGAGTCGTGAGCGAGGGACAAAGATTGCGCCAGTTCCGCTTCAGTAAAAGGTGCATTGTAGGATTCACTACAATCACTGTTAAAATTTAGGCTTATCCGCTCCGCAGATTCCTTAATCAGTAAAAAGGCTCCGTCGTAGCTTTGAGTTTGGCTAGCACTGGCGAAAGAATCGGCAAGGGCGTCGGCGATATCCTGCTCGCTGGTGTATATGGAGCCCTGTACGGCAAGACCGGGGATGATCGTCCGGCGACACTTGCCGTACATACGCCGGATGGTAGTCCACACCTTCTGGGCCGAACTGCGACGTGAAAGGGAAGACACGTACGATTCCCAGGATGTGCGTTTTGCATTGCGCAATACAAAGCGAGCCCTTGCACGAGAACGTTTAAAAGCAATAAAATTCGCCTCCGTAGGGTGTATGCGGAAAACACGCAGAGCACGCTTACGTGCTTTAATAGCCAAACGGCATTCCTCGGACCACCAAGGCACAGGGACGTGACGTGGTGTAGATGAACCCCGAGGAATACTGGATTCTGCTGCGAGAAGGATAGAGCATATAAAATACTCCACCATGTCGTCAATGGTGGTAAAAACATTGTTGGTCAAGTGAATGAGGGAACGGAATTTCCCCCAGTCCGCCTTGGAAATAATCCAGTGAGGATATCGTGTGGGTACAGAATGATGGACGGATATGTGAACGTTAATGGGATAGTGATAACTGCGAAATAGGTCGGAAAGAACCGACCAATCGAGAAGAGGTACCAGCGACGGGCTGCAGAAAGTAACATCTAGGGCGGAATGGGTACCATAGGCAGAGGATAAGAAGGTAGGAGCACCAGTGTTTAATAGGACTAAGCCGGACATATCACATACGTCTGCTACAAGGCATCCACGAACATCGTCAGTGTCGGAGCCCCAGTGAGTGTGCTTGGCATTCAGATCGCCGAGAAAGATGAGCGGTGGCGGAATCTGTGCCAAGAGAGCCGTTATATCGTTGTCATGTACGACACTGACGGGCGGCATGTAGACATTACAGATAGACAAACAAAGGCTCTGCAGCTGTACACGAACCGCTACGGCTTGCAGCGGCGTGTTCAGTGGTATACTGGTGGCAGAGATGGTGTGTGCCACCAGAATTGCAACACCGCCACTTGCATGCCCATCAGCAGCAGAGTCATGCCTAAATGCCGAAAACCCACGAAGATGGAGAGCGTAATTAGGCTTCAAGTGGGTTTCTTGTAGACAGACGATGGATGGACATCGTTGAGAAACGAGGTGCTGTATGTCCGGAAAACGTGTCCTAAACCCATTTACGTTCCACTGGATTATTTCCATAGTAAGAAAGAGATCAGTGGTTTGTCTTCATCTTTTTCTTTCTTACTTTGGCTGACTTTGGACCTACGATATGAAAGTCGCCGTCCTCTGGAGATTCCTCAAATGTATGTGAGGAAGAAGATCCTCTACGGCTCGCGGAGCGAGAGCGGGACTTTATAGAGGAAGGGCGACTACCGGCGCGAACAATAGGCCTGGAACGATGTTTTTCAACAGGCTGGCTACGGCTTGTGGACGGCTTAGGAGCTTTGGTCTGCACGGCTGAGGATCTTGTCGCCGATGCAGGTGTGGCACGACTCAGTGGAGGTGTACTTAACTGTGACTCGGTCTGGGTACAAGCGTCAGCAACAGGAACGTGCTGTATGGCGACTGTGTTCACAGCAGCGCGTCGGGCAGCAGAGACATAGTCCAAGGTGGTCGTGGGCTTAAGCTGCTCAAAGCGGCGACGCGCTTCTGGAAAGGTGAGGTGTTCTTTCACACGCAGTTCCTGAATACACTTCTCATCCAGAAACTTCGGACACTGTCGAGAGCTCGATGGATGACTCCCTCCACAGTTAACACAATGAGGGTCACGGGGACAAGCCGTGCCCTCATGAGGTGATAGGCCACAACTCTCACAAACGGCAGTATGGTTGCACGCTGTCTTAGTATGTCCGAACTTCTGACACTGAAAACAGCGCATAGGATTCAGGACATATTGACGTACGGCGGCACGTTCGTAACCGCAGTAGATATATTCTGGTAATTGTGTGCCCTTAAAAGTGAGGAACACCGTACGCAATTCAATAACTTTACCATCCTGCCTTCGTGTCAGACGGTACGCTTGACACACACGCTGGTCGGAAAGGCAAGTAACAATCTCCTCATTGGTGAGGTTGTCCAGACTAGACGTGGTGACTACTCCTCTGCATGTGTTCAGCGACTTGTGTGGGGCTACCCGGATTGGGTAGGATCCCAACAAGGTCGCTTTAAGAAGTTTTTGCGCCTGGTCTGCAGAAGTCACTTCGATCAAAAGCGTACCGTCTCGAGCTCTAGTCGCATTTTTCACAATGCCACAAATCCTGTCTATTTCCCGTTTAATATAAAATGGGCTCAGGTCCTTTAACGTTTTTCCATCACATGCCATTGTCATTACCAAAAACGAGTCAAACAAAGGGGTTTTGCGCGGATGCATTATGAATTGGACCCCCATCCGGAACTGTCGGCGTCAGCCTGCCATCCGGGGGTCAAAGGATAAAAGACACCAAAATCTCCACGGTCTGTGCCGCCATGGAGACCCCTCCATGACTGACCTCAAGGCGTACTTCAGAGGAGCTACCCTCCGATCTCCACTGCTTGTCCGCATGGGTAAACCGTTCACCACGTGACACCCCGGTTTTATGCCCCCACCACAGGAATAACCGCCTGTGGCTCCCCGCTTTAGCACACGCTGCCTCAACGGAGTCAGCGTGGATTCAGGGGACTTCGGGTTGATTACACCGGGGCTCCGTCAGCGGTAACACGTCCGGCCGGTGATACTAACCCGACGGCACGCGGCCATCGGGAGATTAACACCGGCCGTGCCCTCAAGGAGCTACGTGGGTGTACATGACGTGTGGACGGGCTCCGCACCTAAAGCTACACATGGGGGCAGTGTGAAGGGTCCGCACAACCTTCGCGCCTGAGACCTCCGACGAGCACACAAGTCGGGGGCCGCGCTGAAAACCGTGGGACAGGACCACGGAGATAGGAAAGATCCCTGCTGGTGAGACAGGAGTTATAAATCTAGGAACTTACAAACTAATAATCAGAATAAGCCTAGAAGAGGAAAAGGGTGATATAAAAGCAACATAAATCGCTGCACGTGGCACAGTTAATGACTATGAAGGGGTGGAATGATGGTGAGCAGCTCGGGGCCCCGGGTGCGCCAAACCCGGACCTACCGTGGTAGGTTCCCCTGGGGGAGTTTGATTTCGGAGTCCTCTTCTCCTAGATGAGTCGTCGACCAAGACTAACGAGCCTCATCTACCCGTTGGAATGTTCTTAGCTTCCCCTCACCTCTTGCCTACCAGTGGTCACGAAGACTCACCTAGTAGGCCGTCTGGTTCGGGTACTGAGCCCCTCCGCCACGGCAAGGCGACACTCCTTCGGAGGGGTGTGAGTTTGATGTCTAGGTAAAGGCCCAAGAACTTGATGTGCGAAACAAACGGCAGGGGTGTGTCACGCAAACGGAGTTCTGGAGGAGGATGTATACCGCGAAGTCGATGGAAGTGGACACATTGTGTTTTCGTAGGGGAGAACTTGAAGCCGGCGCGAAGGGCCCAGTCGGCGATAGAGGATATGGTCAGCTGCACTTGACGTTCTATATGTTCGAGACTATAAGATCGATAATAGATCGCAAAATCGTCAACATACAGCGACATCGCTATTCCCCCACGAACGACACTAGCAATGCCGTTAATAGCAACGGTGAAAAGAGTTACACTAATAATCGACCCCTGGGGCACACCATTTTCTTGGATCCTCTCCTGTGAGAACGTATTGCCAATGCGGACACGAAAGCGACGCAGGGCTAAAAAGTTAAAAAGAAAGATTGCTAAAAGACCTCGCAAACAATACCCGTGAAAAGTACGGAGAATACCATGACGCCATGTGGTATCGTAGGCCTTCTCCAGATCGAAGAAGACACCCTCGACATGCTGCTTCAAAAGAAAGGCATTTTGGATGTAGGCTTCCATGCGTGTTAGATTGTCGACACTGGAGCGATGGCGACGAAAACCGCACTGAACATTGCTCAGCACGTTGTTCGTCTCTAGCCACCATACTAAGCGAGTGTTGATCATCCGTTCAAAGGTCTTGCAGACGACACTCGTCAGGCATATAGGACGGTAGCTAGAGGGGAGTGTACGGTCTTTTCCGGGTCGAGGGATAGGGATTACAACACCCTCTCGCCAGGAAGATGGAAAAACCTGCTGATGCCAGATGCGGTTATAGATGCTCAACAGGAATGATAGAGACGCAGATGGAAGAGTGAGTGAGTGAGTGTGTCGGGTTTAAGGGCCCGTCGACAACTTGGTCATTAGGGCCCCGAGTCCAGAAGTAAAATTACATACCGTCCAGTGTTAAAACATCTCCCATTAAAAACTAAAAATCTACGGTTAAAATAGATAAAAAAACCTCTAAACAACTATTAAAACGTTTCATTTAAAATGCTAAAAACAGAAACTTAAAATTGCTACAAAGTAAAAAACACTAAAACGTTAAAAAACCCAAAAATACGGCCATCTAAAAGGCTAAAATCTCTAAAATAAAATATCCTTACACTTGCTTCATAAAATCAATTGTGGAACAAAACCGCAGCACTGTATTTACAGATACTGGGTCGTTGCCTAAAACTGACGACAGTGTAAGGCCCAGGCCAACAGACTGACGCTCACGAGCGTATCGCGGACAATCAAGAAGGACATGTGCGACGGAGATTGGAATATTACACGTCGTACAGACAGGCTCCGGATCACCACGCAAAAGGTGTCCATGCGTGGCTCGGGTATGGCCTATCCTCAGGCGGGTTAAAACCACTTCTTCCCGCCTGGAATTCCTGCAGCTGGTATGCCAGAGTTGTACCGTGTCCTTGATAGTCCGTAATTGAGTGCCAGATAACGCTTCCCAAGATTCCTGCCAGAGAGCAAATAGATGGCGACGGAAATATTTCTGAGCATCTATATAGGGGAGCGTACGGGTGGAATACTCCGGAAGGCGACATGCAGACTTTGCAGCCGCATCCGCCGCCTCGTTACCCGGAATACCCACATGGCCTGGGATCCACGTAAAAACAAACTGGTATCCGCGAGACAGTAGCTGAGAAATCAACGTCTGGATTTTAACAACCAATGCCGAGGTGCCGATAAACTGTTGCAGGGCCTGGAGAGCGCTAAAAGAATCGGAACAAACGATAAAACTTCCAGGACCTGAACTGGAGATAAAAAGGAGGAAATAAAATATGGCAAACAACTCGGCGGTAAATACTGAACTGGCGTCCGGTAGGCGGTACGTATGAGCGTCACCGTTGTATATAAAGGCGCAACCCGTCGAACTACCCATCTGGGACCCATCGGTAAATACCGGACAGGAAGTCCGGTATCGCCCCAGCAGTTCCGTGAATAGTTGGCGAAACACGGAATGAGGGGTAGCTACCTTAACACAGCCCGACAGCTCCAGGTCAAAGCGTGCGCGCTGGAGTTGCCAGGGAGGACATCGGCCACGTGAATGCCGCTCTACGGCTGGCAGTCGAAGGGCGTGAGCAGCAAGCAGTTCACGAAACCGGATACCACTTGGACGGGAGATGGTTATATTTCGCATATAACGGTGCTCGAGGTCTGGACGCAACACGGGTGGAAACGAAGGGTGACCTGGATGGGCGGCCAGCCTTGCCACGTAAGAACAAAGTAATAAGGAGCGTCGAACAGACAGTGGAGGTTCGCCAGAATCAGCATAGAGACAATCGATTCTGCTGGTGCGGAAAGCCCCAGTAGCGAGACGGATACCAGTGTAATGTACTGTGTCTAAAAGCCGGAGTTTAGACGCAGACGCCGCGCCATAAATAAAACAGCCGTAGTCTAATTTGGACCGGACCAGAGAGCCATACAACCTCAACATGACGGTGCGATCGCCGCCCCAAGATGCCCCAGATAAGACCCTGAGTACCCGAAGCGAACGATCGCACGAAGCACGAAGATAGCGGATATGGTGCTCCCATGTGAGTTTACTGTCGAGGTGTAGGCCCAAGAACTTAAGGTGCGGTACAAAAGGAAGACGTGTGTCGCGGAGATGAAGATCAGGAGGAGGGTGTACTCCTCGCAGTCGGTGAAAGTGTAGACACTGTGTTTTCGTAGGGGACAGCCGAAAGCCCGTGCGTAATGCCCACTCGGCGATGGAGGTTATGGTCAGCTGCAGTTGACGCTCGATGTGCTCCAAACTATAAGAGCGATAGTAGATCGCAAAGTCGTCAACATACAGCGACATCGGGATACCGCTACGAACAACACTAGTGATGCCATTAATGGCAACTGCGAAAAGTGTGACACTGAGGATGGATCCCTGGGGTACACCATTCTCCTGGATCTTCTCTTGAGACAGCGTGTTGCCTATACGGACACGAAAACGGCGAATGAGTAAAAAGTTAAAAAGGAAAACGGCTAAGTGACCGCGCAAACCATAACCGTGTAGAGTACGGAGAATGCCATAGCGCCAAGTAGTATCGTAGGCCTTCTCAAGATCAAAGAAGACACCCACGACATGCTGCTTCAGGAGAAACGCATTCTGTATGTATGCCTCCATGCGCGTCAGGTTGTCGACACTGGAGCGATAGCGACGAAATCCGCACTGAACATTGCTCAGCAGGTTATTCGTCTCTAGCCACCACACTAAGCGAGTGTTAATCATCCGTTCCAAGGTCTTGCAGACGAAACTCGTCAGGCAGATAGGGCGGTAGCTAGAGGGAAGTGTCCGGTCTTTTCCTGGTCGAGGGATAGGGATGACAATGCCCTCTCGCCAGGAAGACGGAAAAACCTGCTGATGCCAGATGCGGTTATACATGCTCAACATGAAGGAATGAGCTGCAGGTGGAAGATGAAGCAGCATTTGGCGGTGGATGTCATCAGGACCGGGAGAAGAATTCTTTGCTAGGGACAAGGAATGCGCTAGCTCCGCCTCGGTAAATGGTGCATTGTACGGTTCACTTTGGGCACTGTTAAAACTAAGGCCTATCTGCTCCGCAGATTCCTTGATAGCTAAAAACGCTCTATCATAGCTTTGGGTTTGGCTAGTACAGGCAAAACACTCGGCAAGGGCGTCGGCGATGTCCTGCTCGCTGGTGTAACGGGAGCCCTGTACGGCAAGGCCGGGGATGATCGTCCGGCGACACTTGCCGTACATTCGCCGAACAGCAGTCCACACCTTTTGCGCCGAACTTCGACGGGAAAGAGAAGATACATACTTTTCCCACGATTTGCGTTTTGCGTCTCGAAGTATAAATCTTGCCCTAGCACGAGCACGCTTAAAAGCGACAAAGTTCGCCTGCGTAGGATGTAATCTAAAGATACGCAATGCACGCTTGCGTGCTTTAGTAGCCAAACGGCATTCCTCGGACCACCAAGGCACAGGAACTTGACGAGGTGTAGGGGAACCACGAGGAATGCTGGAATCCGCTGCACGAAGGATAGAGTAAGTAAAATACTCCACCATGTCGTCAATGGTGGTAAAACCATCGTCGGTTAGGTGAATGAGGGAACGAAACTTCCCCCAGTCAGCCTTGGAAATAATCCAGTGAGGAAAGCGTGTTGGCACAGAATTGTGGCCCGATAGGTGAATGCTAATGGGGTAATGATCACTGCCAAATAAGTCGGAAAGTACGGACCAGTCGAGTAGAGGTACCAGTGACGGACTGCTAAAAGAAACGTCAAGTGCGGAGTGTGTACCATAGGCAGATGATAAGTA